>JAMZAV010000034.1:0-600000 GCA_024449915.1 Sweltsa coloradensis | reverse complement strand
ACGAAGATAAAAACATCAATCGCTCTGGTTACGGCATATACTGCCTCTTTTTTGAGGAGGCCACCCCTCTTGGGGCAGGGGCAATACAGATGCTGAAGTAAGCACTCGCCAGGGCAGCCCAGAAAATTGCAGAAATGCCAACCTTTCCGGTCAACAAAAATAATTTTGTCATCCTCTGTGAGAGCATCTCAGCCATACAGTTCGTTACAAAAGCAGCAAATTACCACCCCGATGTGCTGCTCTTCAAAAACTCTCTCACTAGCCTCCGTCAACAAGACAGCACACTCGAAGTTCAGTGGATCCCCAGCCACTGTCAAATTCTGGGGAACGAAAAAGCAGACATTTTAGCCAAAAGCGGCCCCAAAAAAGATACCCCAACAGCTCTCTCTGACATTTCACCATGTAAAAAGGGAGATTTGCTTGATCATGAGAAAGGCCTTCAAAAACAGCACAGAAGAGGCTGCAATAATGAAATCTTGGTGGGATGAGATAAAAAAAGGGCCCGACAACTGTCACAGCACAGTTCTGACTTGCAACTGCCCATTACGTTCTCCAACACCATCAGAAAAGATTCAACATCACCGAAACGGGCACTTGTAACTTATGTAATTTCAAATCCCAAGACGGAGCACACACGGAGCAAGTCAGAGAAAGAAGCCATTTTATACTGGATAGCGAGACATATAAAAAGAAAAAAGAAAATATAAATATAAAATAAGCAGAGTTTTTTTTAACTTTTTACATAGGGAGGCACCTACATGAGCAATAGGGAATATTTAATTGATGCCATATGAACACACGTGTTTCTCGATACACAAATAGACGACTTCGTACAAATTTCCATTGCTAGTAATAATTAATGATGATTATGTATGATTCTGCTCTACAGTCGGCAATATTGCTTGCAGTCAACTAATGGCTGTACGGTATATGGTGCGAACATTCCATTGACCACTCCATCGAGTTTCAAGTTACAAGTAACACAATCTCGTACCATTTTGAATTTAAATAGACTGCTAACCATCATTTTAGATCAACAGAACTTGACGTGGGCAAATTTTTAGACAATGTTTGTAAAATTGTTCTATGGCAAGGCGTAACTATTTTCATGTGAATCACTGAATGAATAGCAAGTAAAATAATTGCTAAACTTTTGATCCGAAACCCAATACTGATCCGAAACCCACTACTAATATTGAATTACGGTATTCATTCAAAAGCTTTGTTCAAATGAATATTCACAGATTTGGCCTAGTTTGTCCCACGATCTCAAAACAGGAAACATTGAGGGAACCAATCGCTGCTGAGAAGAGACAAGCATTATTAGACTCCTCCGCAGCATTTTGAGGGCACTACTTTTCCCTCATAGAAACTTAATTCACAAACAGGCCGACTCATGTACCAATTCTACCTATGCCAAAACCCGGACCCACCAACAGGAGACGCGTGTCTCGACGTTGCCAAATAGAAATCAAAACTAACAATGTGGTCCCGCTTCAAACACGACACATTTAAATTACTTTTCTATTATGTGGAAAGGAGTGGAGCCTCCGTATCGGCAACGCTGTCCGAAGTCTGAGGCGCAGGCCTAGCGGAATTAGGGGTTGACAGGTTTACAAGACTACTTATTCCGCTCGAATGAAGAGCGGCGAAGTAGGCACTGCACACAAATTGCCGCGGAAAAGTATACTCAAATGCTTCCTAGAATAATTAAAGGGGCCGCGAGCATAAACCATCTAAAAGTGCTTTAACCGGTTTATGCGCGCACCGTCCCGCCGTTCTATTTGAAGTCACAATACACTTCGAGTTCACCAATTTGCACACAGGTAGCGCACACTGAACGAATATATATAACCTTGCAGTTGTCTACGCGTGGCTTCTAGCTTTACCGGCCTATGTTGCCACCGCCGTAACTGCTCGTATCTCGTTTAGATTTTTTGGCGTTTAGACGGTTTATACTCGCGACCCCTCAATTTAGGCCTAGGCAAAGATTTTATTCTCATAAGCAAAAGATGCTATTATACAAAATGTATTTCCTCCCAATAATATCAAATGCATCAGTGACATGGATAATAGGAGGAAAGGAAGACAGCAGATTACAAGTAGCAGAGATGAAATTTCTAATAAGTTGTAGTCTTAACAAAATTAGACAAGGTTCAGAGGAAAACAATAAGAAACAAATTAGGAGTGGAAAGTCTATGAAATAAAATAGGAAGAGAATTTGAATCCAAGAGATAGATGGAGGGACCAAATAAAATTGAACGTTGAAGAAAGAGGGAAATAATGGGAGAGAATTAATGAAGAAATACTCTGGGGGGATAGAAAGAAATGGAGAGAACTGGTAGAAATGCCTGTCATAGAAGACATCAAAGAAGATTAGGGGGTGCTGAGCCTGGCTAGCAAGCAATGAAAGTCCACAGCCTGAGAAACTGGTGATACGTCACTCCCCGAACCGACTTAAATAGGAACTGGGTGTTTGATTATTATTATTATTATAAAGAAACTCATAAGTCTAGGACTAGGCTAGCCCAAGGTCAACTAAATCAATTTAGTAGTTTAAATCAGCAAACCTCTTGCCTCCACATGGACGAGGCCCATCTCCCAATATCACCAACTTATGTTTGGCTACTGAATGACATATATTTTACCTCTTGTTTTTTTGGGGTGTGCGGGATCCCGAAATTTCGGGATCGGAATCGGGAAATCAACTTCCCGATCTCGTTCCCGAAATAGTTTTTTTTCCCGGAACTCGTCGGGATCGCGTCAAAAGTCGGGAAATTGAAATTCCCGCCTCTTCAGTCCATATGGAAGCAGTTGGCAAGGTGCCTACTAGATTGCAGCATTCGCACGTGCCTGCTTGATGCATTAGCATCTAGAGTGCAGTGCTTCAAAAATCAAAATAATATTCTATTTTCGACCTGAAACAGCTGGGAAATAGACCTTCACCAAATTAATCACAATGACTTGACTTACAAATTAACTTTAGGCAAGGGCCTAGGTCCATACTTGTATTGTATACTCTACTCTACTCTACTCTTTATATTTGTCTAAGCCTAGGGTCTAGGCCTACCGAAAATTAATTATTTGGTTAGAAAGAAAGGCCTGTGGTTTAGATTAGACCACTGGATGCACTTGGTAAGTTGAAAATTGTTAGTTTTAGCCTAGCCTATCTAGGCCTAGGAACAATTTACAACTAGCTAGTTTGTAATTTGGACTCTCTTCCCAGTTAGTCCTAGGCCTAACCTTCATGGGCTAATCTAAAGCACAGGTCATTCTGTCTAGGGCCCTATTTGTTTAGGGTGGCCCTAGACCCTAGGCTTGGACAAAGATAAATACAAGTAGGGGCCTAGGCCCAATAAGTAGCTAGGCCTAGGCCCTTCAAGTAGCTAGCTAGGCCTAGGCCCTAGCCTAAAGTCAAATTGTGAGTCAATGTGAATAATTTGGTGATTCTTCACATTTTTTTACTTGATAAAGTGATAAAAAGATTCTGCATTTTATTTATTTATTTGTCGGAAAATTTCCCGATCCCGTCCCGATTCCCGGATTTTGTAATGTAAAATTCCCGATCCCGTCCCGAGTCTGAAGAATCCTTTCCCGTACACCCCTACTTGTTTTATACGACGTGTCAGTTCATTTTACTGTTTTTGATAAGTGCCATGTGTTATTTACACATGCCTAGTTCAAAACTTATTCCCGTACGTGGTGCTACTGCAGTAGCAATTTATTGTCATATGGCATACAGTGCTACAACGCTAAATAGTCATTGCTCAACTAAAAGGTGCAGGAAGTCCGAGTTGAATAGCTCGGGTCTAATTAAGCTCATAGCGGTAAAATATACTAATCAAGGTCTCATAGCATGTACAATACATTATTGAAATATGAAAATGAATTATTTATAAATACCTGCAATACGGGCCAAGTTCTTAAAGGCAACATCACAGGTCACTAATTGGGGATTTTTCACCCAGTATTTGACCAACTGTTCAATAAGGATGTTTACTTTCAATGGCAAATCACTCCACTTGCTGAGAATGGTAAACATTTCACCGTATCTGCTACAATCAATACAAACTTTAAAGTTCTCACAATCGCTTAGAAAACGTTCGTGTTCAGTTAACACTGGTTTACAAATACTAGTAGAACCAGGAGTATATGGGAATTTAGGTGAAAACTGAGGCGAGTGATAATTTTCAATAGTTGAAGCACTATGTTGTCGCATGTTGGGCCCATTGCTTGAGTAATCCGTTAACACTCCTGGCAATGGCATACCAATCACATCACTTACACCATCTCCTAAGGTTATTGCATTGTTTGCTGTGCTATTATATGGGAGTGAGCATTCATTAATGCTTGAATTGGATACATGGGTGCTGCATTCATTTTCAGAAGAGAGATCACTGGGAAAATGTGAATCATCAGAAAGATTGCTGCATGTCTGTACCAAAGGTAGGATATGAGAAGTCCTTGTGGTATTCTCCATTATTGGTGGCATGTTATGTTTAATGTAGCTGGAATTCTGTGGATCTGGTAGACCTGAATTGACCTGAAGTCTATTACTGGCAGCAGTAGGATTGCTTGCATGACCAAGAGTAACATCTTTGAACGGTGGAAAGAATCTATTAACGTAGATTACTTTTGGCTCAGTTGATAAATTTACATCAAGTGCAGTAGAATTGCCTCCTTGAATATTGGTCAAATGTGAGGTAGTTAACTTGTCATTGTTAATACCACTAGGGACAGGGATTGTTTGTTTATCCACAAGATTTTTAGAGGGGGGTGCCAACAGTGTGTTTTGCTCTTGGGGGTTATTAAGAAATCTGGAACCTTGTCGTTGAAGTGGTGTTCTAGCACTGTTATCTAGCGAAGTCCGCAAAGGATCTAAACGCCAAACCACAGTAATGCCCAGTGTTTTGGCAAAGATTTGAAATTTTCTCAATATATCTTTTTTGATCTTTTTACAAATACACAGTGGCAATTCATTCAAAACTTGGTGAGTTAGAATATAAACCATTTTATGAGGATCCTTCAAAGTGAGACATTGTTCCATCAACTTCTCGATCACATGGATAGGCAACTCATAGTTTTTGGTAGCCAGAAATTTTTGCCAGCGTGTATCTTCCAACGTATTAGCACACATCATGGTTGATAAAAGATCCAAAAATTTGTAATCTTGTATTCCTTGATCACATTGTTTGAATATGAACTTGTGAAACCATTCATGGTGTACTATTTTACCTTGCATTTCTGTAGATAGTACCTCCCACAGTGCACCATGTGAATTGGTTTTCTGATAAAGTTTTTCACATAGCATCAACAAAACATTTCTCAGAGCATATAGACAATTTTGCTGTTTTAAAAAGATGAGAAACGATTTAATTTCTTCACTGCTCTTTTCAATGACATTAGGTACCTAAAATAAAATAAAAAACTATCAAATAATAATAATACAAATAATAATAATAATAATAATAATAATAATAATTAACACAATTAATTGGTCGGGACATTTCCCCGCGTCGAATCTGCTATATATATGCTATGCTTATATATTATAATTATTATAATATATGCTATGCTATATATATGATATTGTGTTAATTATTTACCGGGCCACGAAAGCCTTAAACTTGAAATAATAATAATAATAATAATAATAATAATAATAATAAAAATAATAATGATAATAATAAAAATACGGAGGAGGAGTGTTCGGCTGAGGCTGAAACAAACTAATCAGCCTCAGTTCTCATGAATATGTTACCCACAGAGGTAACGAAACGTCGAGGTACGTATAATGTTCACTCGCGACGCGGAGAAATAACCCGAAACTCTTACACCTTTGATTTAAAATAATAATAGAATAATAATAATAATAATAATAATAATAGTAATAATAATAATAATAATAATAATAAAAATAATAATAATAACAACAACAATAAATAAGGTAAGTATAAATGTGCACAACGGACGACCCACGCTCTTATCTACCACAACAGGCCTTGGTTGTTAGCAGTAGCCATGTTCCAGAGTTTTACCAGTTATGCTTGACATTATGGAGCCAAGTTTTTTGGTTTCAATCAGGGACTCGATCCCGAACCCGAACCGTAAACTGTATAAACCGTTCCTGAACCTGAACCCGAACCCATATTCCTGAATCGTCAAAACCCGAACCAGAATACTTAGATTTCCAAAACCATAACCTGAACCATAATAATTCTAGCTATTAGCGGTTTGGGTTCGAAGAAGGAATAAGCTCACAATTCCATGAAAACCATGGAAGTTCATAATTTCTTCAAATCCCACAAACAAACTAATACTATTGAAAATGAAATATTCTCGAATTTTGGGTGTGGTCAGATATGCACGTGCTATGTTTTGTCCTGTCTGTGAGCCCGGTTCGCTACCTTTGTGTGACTTAAGACTTCCGCCAAGCCTTTGAGTTTCGAAGAAATATGGAAATAGGTCACAAAGCTAAAGAGGGGTAAATATAATGAATGCCATTCCGAGCACGGCAGACAGTAGCAGTTCATCGCTCGTTGGTGATTGTGAGTTGTGACAGTGACAGTTAATAGTGAAAATGGGTAGGAAAATGAAAAGTAAAATACATGAGCTTTTCTCGTTTTCTGTGGACAAAAACCTGAGAATGGAAGTGAACCTGAACCCGAACCCAACCGTAATTGAACCCGAACCTTTATAAATACAAAGCCTGAACCCGAACCCGAATTCTCAATTTGATAAAACCTGAACCCGAAACTGAACCGATATTTTTACTATCGCTGAACCTGAACCCGAACCCGAACCAAAATTAATTTCGGTTCGACTCCCTGGTTTCAATTAGGGATGATATCATTTAGTTATCTCGTAAACCGGTTTTAAAATCAGTTTTCTTCGAAAATTTTAAAGACAGTATTAATGTTACTAACATTGCGTGTTGTGGGGAAAGACTCCAACTAGACATTCATAGAAGAAAACAATAATATTGGTTGCTTTGCGGCTGACAGCAACAGTGGGGCGGGGGCAAAACAGGATATAACGTTTTCATTAGGTTTATTAGACGAGAGAGTGAAGCGACTTGAGTCTTAACATTCAACTTAAATGGGATTTTGATTTTGTCTGTCTATCTATGAGTGAGTTCACTCCAGAATGGCCAAACCGCTGACCAGATTGTGCTGAAATTTTAAACAGAGATCCCGGACCAGTTCTTAGGGTGCAGTTAACATTTTGAGCAAAATCCGTTACGATTTAAACTCACAAGGTATAATGAATTGAAAATATGCTGAGAATGTCACATTTAATTTAAAGACAATCGGTTTTATTCATGAACAAATCATTTTTATCATATCATGTTTGAATGTCAGGCGGTGAATGTATGCAGTGAGCCAGTGACCAAGGTATAATGAATCTACATGCTCAAGGTTTCCCAAAATACCGCTGGGAAATTGAGTTAACCTTGCAGAGTGAGCAACCATGTGTCCACTGTCATTCCCTCAACAACGGCAGGCGATAGGGTCAACAGACGACAATGCAACGTTACTTCACGGGCTCGGCGGAAAAAACTGCTGGAATATTGTCGCGTATCACGGGTTCTGCGTAAAAAGACCACCAAAATAATTGTGCGTACAATTGAAAAGTTTTTTCTTGGGAATCGATTCTTAGGTCACAATAATCGATTCCAATGTTTTGGAATCAATGTCATCCATAGGTAAGGTGACCAGACGTACCGGTTTGACCGGTACAGTACCGGTATTCAGAACACTTGTACCGGTGTCCCGAGAGACTCGTTAAAATGTCGAATTTGTACAGGTTTGCAATTTTGGAGGGGAAATGTCCCGGTATTCAGTCAATTGTACCATGTGGAAGGATAATGTTTTACGTGAAAAAATACACCCCTCTGATAAATACTAACAGTAATAACATTGAAATCGTTCTTCCACTTCCAAGAAGATAATTCATTTTCTCTATGCGTGTGCGTGTATTATTCAATGATTTTGGTGGAGGTGCCGCGTCGCGCTCGAGTGTGAAAACTTAAATATCGTTATCTTTTCTTAGCGTTACCCTACCAACCCTGAATATCCATAATACTAACCTCAGTCTTTTGATACAAAATTGTGTTCTTTTTGGAAGTTCTAACTTTTTTTTTGGCACAAATAATAAAAATATGTCACTATAATGTTTGTATCAACATTGTCATGTAATACCACTTTCTACTGAATAATGTCATAGCCTAGCCCTAAAAACATTTGTGCTTGATCATTAAAATGATCTAGAGAGAGATTTCATTTTAAATCAATTAGATGCTACTCTTTCACTTTAGGAGCCAACACAGACATATCAATAAATAAAATTAATATTTAAAAAAATGGTCAGAGTAATAGTGAAATTGAAAAAAGACTAAGTACTCGGACTAAAAAATCAGGACTTGAACACCCCTTTATTTGTATTGATTTTGTTTATAGATAATAAAAAATCAAAATGTAATAATCATGCAACTGAACTACGTTTTTGATTAATTACATACCTACACTAATTATTTCGTTTAGGAGACAAAATGTGTTAAAAGTTAAAACATGCATAGTATTTGTGTGGCTCGTTGGTCTTGTTGTTAGAGTATCTGCTTCCAATGCAGAAAGTCCAGGGTTCGATTCCCGCTAAAGTCAGAAGTTTTTGAACTTCTGATTTGGACTTAAGTCCTTCAGTTCTTGTCTTAGGAGTTTGTAAACGGTGACTTTGGAGCCGTCCTAGCAACGAAGCACATAATAAATTCAGAGTTGTTCTAAATCGGCCTTGTTGATTCTGGCGTTGATCCGCGAGTGTTCGCACTGTCCATACCACTGATTGCTATATTTCCTATTAAAAATATCGATCTTTGGTTGGTTATCGCTCACTCGTCGATTGCGTCGGGGCCTACAGGGTAGGCTTAATCTCTTTGATTTACTGTCCCCCACTGAAAATCAGTTATATAACTGAGTTAGGGTGACCAGATGGGCAGGAGTGAATTTCGGGACACTCTTTCAGGCGAAAACAGCAGGGGGGTTTGGGGGGCGAGCCCCCCAACAACAGCGCCGCAGGCGAAATTTTTTAAAATCAGGGTTTTTGGAGTGATTTCTGAGCGTTTCAGAAAAAATATCGATCTGGATTTAATACTAAAATACTGTCGTTTGTGTAGTCAAAAACCAAAAAAACTTGTAAAAAAACACTCCAATTCGCTTTGTGGGGGAAATCGTACCACCTACAAATCCATTTGTAGGTAGTGAGCCTACAATCCTTAAATTTACAAAGCCGCTTCTTAGATTTCTTTGCTTTTTTGTTTTTATTTTCTAGTTGAAATTTCTAATTTTCTAATTTTTTTAAAAGCTAATAAAATAAAATTGTGAATTTACCAATTTCGGGACAAAAGGCGTCCCGAAATGAAATATTTCGGGACGCGGGACAATTGCGTCAAATTCGGGACTGTCCCGCATTTTTCGGGACGTCTGGTCACCCTAAACTGAGTGGGTAGACTCTAAATACAATTTATTTATTTATACTAATTCAATGCATTTTCAATTATTTTATTATTATTGATTAGAACTTCTTTAGTATGATGCCCACATCAACACATTACACATATTATTTTCTGCCGAGTGCTTGTGTTTTATTTTGAACCATCATATTTAAACCACTAGATAGATTTTATGACTACAAAAATGTACACATTAAAACCATTTTTAATTCATATTTTTATGTCAGAAAGCTGCTTTCTGGGCGTTTGACCAAATATATCTCAAAATAAAATTTGCCTCCTGCGGCTGGGGCTCTGCCCCAGATCCCAAAAAGGTCCGGGAGTAGGCCTACAAAGTACATATTCTAACACTTTAGTTGTCCCGGTTTGTAAATTTCAAAATATGGTCACCTTATCCATAGGCTACACTATACCATTTCAAGAAAATATTTCCTCAATGTGAACTTTTAAAGTGATAATCTGAGAGTCCCAATGGCTTACCTGATGTAAATATGTGCATCGTGGGAACGGGTTTCCACATTTTCCAACTTTCAGGTAACGAGAGCAATACGGTTTTAAAATATCTTTTAAACATCCTGGAGCAATAAAAAACAATGTAAGGTTAAAGTGTAGGCTATTTGGTAATAGAACATACAAATTAGTAGGGATGACATTGGGCACCCGGGTTACCTGAATCCAAATATGACCCGAATCCATACAAGAGTTCGAATATTCTTCAGGTAAGGTAACATAAACACGTTAAAATTAAAACACTGTAAATTTATAAGAACAAAAAAATTCCGGTTATGAAAATACTTAAAGAGTTCAATTTTGTGACTCACTCATTGAATTTTTGGGCAGTTTCCATGGCCGCGACATTTTCATTATTTAAATTTGTAATGTTTTAATTAATTATGTGCTACTATCGACGACCTGTGGATTTGTTTGCCCTTCAGTTCAAGATAATTTGTTTCGTTGTTGAATAGTAGTGTTTATATTTATTTGTTCGTCTTGACAAAATTACATCTTTTACACTTTTGAGTTTTGACAGATTCTGGTTACCCCAATCCAAGAGGAGCTGGAACTGAATCCATATTTTATTTACTACCCAATGTCATCCCTATAAATTAGAGTTATTTGTGTTTCAGCTATATTTATGCAACAGTTTATGTTCTGAAACAGGAATCTTCAATGTCATGTCTACCAAAACTCATGTCATTGCATAAGTTACAGTAAGGTTGTCATCAATACTATTCCAGATTAAAATGTATAGTCACTGATATATCATATGCAGACAAATTCGTGGAATGGGGAGACAATACAGAAGGTTAATAATAAATTAATAATTAGGTTAATAATTATTAAAAAGATGCACATTATTAGGTATTACCCATTCATTAGTGGTGTAGAGGGAAAAAATATGGAGAAGAAGCTATATATTTTGCTAATACTAAATACGATTACACTGACGGAAGAGAGAATGGAGGAAAAAGAATTTCAAAATCAGGGTAGTAATAGTGTTGGCAACTACAGTATAATAAAGAATGAAGTTTAAAGCGGAGAGTGTTGAGAAGAGGAGAGAAGTTTTACCAAAAGATCAGAAAACTGGCTTGGAATGAGCATTTTCTGCTCCTATATAGGCCTAAGCAATGCAACATACAGTACCAGCCTTACCTAGCATAATGTGCAGTGATATGATCAATGGGATAGGCAGCAGAAAATATGTAATTTATATGCAGTGTGGGTTTTTAGTAATACTAGTAGATTAATTAATTTAAGGGCACTTCTGCTGTTTGGGTTTTTGGGGGGAGTGGGGGACATTTTGGGGACAGGCTCGTGCTGGCCAATGCCAGCAATATACGGAAGGGGGAGTGGAGATTTTGGCTCAGGCTCTTGAATGCAGTACATTCATGCTTTTTTACTAGGAAAACGCTTAAGTCCCGCCGCGTTGTTGGATGAGCGTAATTGGTGCATTGAGCTGCCATGTGTTATGCGAATTTTCTGTTGTTCTGTGGCAAAATCTTTACTAAGTTGAAATTTTTTTTAAATTAAATTCAATTCAATTAAAAATTAACTTATTTTTTTAATTTTTTAAATTAATCGTAATTGTTAAAAAAATCGTAAAATTGCGATTTTTATAAGAAATAATTTCTCGATTGCGCTCAAATTTTACACTAATATATTAATTCATAAAATAAAGGTTCTGCGAAAAAATCATTACAATCGGATAAAGCATGTAGGTGTTATAAGTCAAAGAATTGTTAAAAAAAGAAAAAACCTGTAAAATTTCGATTTTTATGATAAATATTTTTTCAATTGCGCTCAAATTTCAAAAATTTCGATTATTTCGATAAATAAAGGTTCTGTG
The DNA here is from genome assembly GCA_024449915.1 of Sweltsa coloradensis. Lineage (NCBI taxonomy): Eukaryota > Metazoa > Arthropoda > Insecta > Plecoptera > Chloroperlidae > Sweltsa > Sweltsa coloradensis. The sequence continues at coordinate 588,148 of JAMZAV010000034.1, read as the reverse complement.
CAAAAATCATTAAAATCGGATAAAGCATGTAGGTGTTATTAGTCGAAGAAATTTTTTAAAAATTGAAAAAAATCGTAAAATTACGATTTTCATGAGAAAAAATTTTCCGATTGCGCTCAAAAACGTGGCAGTTCTAAGTTCAGAGATTTCGAAGGCCTCCATAAAATTTCATCGCAATCGAAGTATCGGTTTAGCCGGAATCGTGTGGACAAACAGACAAAAATACAAAAAAAAGAAAGAAAGAAAGAAAGAAAAAAAAAAAAACATTCCGGATTTTTTTCTCCAGTGTAGTGAAATGGAATCTTCGCTTCGCTCGCTACGCTCATCCAATTATATGCAGGAAAATCAACCTTGTTTGTTCTGTTTTCACACTGACAGATAAGTAAATACTACTGTAGGAGGCCTACTTATTTCTTACACTCAACACTTTCTCCCATGCATGTCACAATTTTGTCCTGCAAATCATCAAGGTCCATAAAAATGTATATATTTTTGGTCGATGTTTTAGCATGGGAGCATATGTAATTCCGAGGAAGCTTTAGAGAGCAATGTATGTGATATCAATCGATTCAAATTGAACCGGAGACTTGATTTTTTGGCTGAAACCTGCCTTGGCAGAATCTTTTGCCATCATTCAAATTTGAACTCGTATATACTATTCAATTTGAGAAATCGAAGGCTGCTGTGTATATCAGAACAATTCACGCTTGAAGATTTAAATGTGTTTACAAAGAATGCTTCACAAACGTTTAGTGAACATTAATTATAATTGGGCAACCCTACTGATCTATAGAGGGCTCACATGGCATTTTCCTGAGCCAAACGTGTGCATGTGCTGATTTGCATAAAACATGTTTATTGATATATATAGTAGGCCTACTTTAGACAGAAATTAAAAAAGTGACTACACTGGGGATCGAACCCGGGACCTTGGCTGTCCGGGCCATGCTCTTAACAACTGAGCTATGCAGCCACCAATTAAATTCTGTCTAATTCTTGGTCTGTTTATACATTGTTAATAACATGTGTAGAGCAAATTGCACTGCCTATTAGACTACATACGAAATTAACTGGAGAATACAAACCATCTCTGTAACCCTAGAGTTGGGATATATATAATATATATTGTTTAACCTTGGCTTTTTAGTAGGCAACTATAAGGCTGCTGTGTATATCAGAACAATTCACGCTTGAAGATTTAAATGTGTTTACAAAGAATGCTTCACAAATGTTTAGTGGAAATTAACTATAATTGGGCAACCCTATTGATCTACAGAGGGCTCACATGGCCTTTTCCTGAGCCAAATGTGTGCATTTGCTGATTTGCATAAAATATGTTTAATTATTTATACAATTAGTTTGGAAAAGGCCAAATGGCTAGTTTAGTTTAGATTGGAGAAGGGTTGACAGGTTGGGAAAGCATAGAGAACATAAAGCCCAGCCTGAAGGGCTGGGGCGACAAAACTTTTCACCTGCTGATGACAACTGTAGCTAATTTAAAGTTGTTACCTTAATCCACGACGCGTTTCGTCCTTCTGGGACTCTTCAGGCGGATGGTGGCCACTAAAAATCAGCTAACTACATGCAACCAAAACTCACAACACATAACCAAACCTGTGGTAGGGCCACGCAAGAAGTAAATTCTGCAAGCATGTTTTTCATCATCAGCAAGGTTACTTCACACACCATTCATACTGGGGCACACAGTCAGCACAGACAGTAAGGGGGCTTCCCTCCCAACTCTGGTGCTCGGGAGACAAGAAATCCATGACTTACCCAGGGTAAGACATGGTTCTTTTGTCGCCCAAGCACCAGAGTCTAGGAGGGAAGCCCCCTCACTGGTTGTGCTGTGTTGTGACTTTCCACCCTTCCTATCTCTAACCTTTTCTCTTTGTATGAATGAAGAGGCACCCTTGCCCAGCAACAGCAGGAGGGGCAGCTTTTCTCTTGTTGCCAAGGGTCCTGGTTCGTATCCAGGGTAAGTCATGGATTTCTTGTCTCCCGAGCACCAGAGTTGGGAGGGAAGCCCCCTTACTGTCTGTGCTGACTGTGTGCCCCAGTATGAATGGTGTGTGAAGTAACCTTGCTGATGATGACAACATGCTTGCAGAATTTACTTCTTGCGTGGCCCTACCACAGGTTTGGTTATGTGTTGTGAGTTTTGGTTGCATGTAGTTAGCTGATTTTTAGTGGCCACCATCCGCCTGAAGAGTCCCAGAAGGACGAAACGCGTCGTGGATTAAGGTAACAACTTTAAATTAGCTACAGTTGTCATCAGCAGGTGAAAAGTTTTGTCGCCCCAGCCCTTCAGGCTGGGCTTTATGTTCTCTATGCTTTCCCAACCTGTCAACCCTTCTCCAATCTAAACTTTAATTATTTATATATTGTTTAACCTTGGCTTTATAGTAAGCGACTATGACGCTGTTATGTTAGTATTTAGACAGAAATTTAAAAAAATTGGTGGCCGCATAGCTCAGGTGGTAAGAGCATAGCTCGGTAAGCTAAGGTCCCGGGTTCGATCCCCTGTGAAGTCAATTTTTTGTCTAAAGTACTAACATAACAGCGTCATAGTCGCCTACTACAAAGCCAAGGTTAAACATCGTATATCCCAATTCTAGGGTTACATAGATGGTTTGTATTCTCCAGTTAATTTCATATGTAGTCTAATAGGCAGTGCAATCTGCTCTACACACGTTATTTACAATGTATAAACAGACCAAGAATTAGACAGAATTAAATTGGTGGCTGCATAGCTCAGTTGGTAAGAGCATGGCCCGGACAGCCAAGGTCCCGGGTTCGATCCCTGGTGTAGTCACTTTTTTAATTTCTGTCTAAAGTACTAACATATATAGGACCTTCTTATTCAACGAGACCCTATGATTGGCACAAGTGGCGACGATAGGGAACTTGATGGGTCCTTTCCGAGCAAAAGACCTCGATGCAAAACTTGCCCTATCCACCCAGCCACTACGTCATTCACAGCTGGAGCCACAAACAAGACCTACCCCATTAGAGGCCATCACAACTGTGCCTCCACTGACGTCATCTACCAGCTTACGTGTAACCTGTGTCCAGCTGAATACATTGGCCTAACGAGTAACCTTCTTAGCAACAAAATGGCTGGCCATAGGTGTGACACAGACACCCACAAGAAGCCGAAACCTGTATCCACTCACGCAGGAACCCATGACTTCCAGTTCGACGACTGTTACACTACACGAGTAGTTTGATCGCTCCCGGGCGCAACCGACAGAGATATGATATGCTAGTACTTTAGACAGAAATTAAAAAAGTGACTACACCGGGGATCGAAACCGGGACCTTAGCTTACCAGGCTATGCGTTTACCAACTGAGCTATGCGGCCACCAATTTAAAACTGTCTAATTTTTCCTTAAAACTACGTACATACGAAATTAACTGGAGAATCACAAACCATCTCTTTTAACCCGAGTTGGGAGGTTATGAAGTTTTAACTTTGGTTTTATAGGTTATGATGTTTTAACTTTGGTTTTATAGTAGGCGACTATGTCGTTGATATGTTAGCACTTTAGACAGAAATTAAAAAAGTGACTACACCGGGGATCGAACCCGGGACCTTAGCTTACCGGGCTATGCTCTTACCAACTGAGCTATGCGGCCACCAATTTAAAACTGTCTAATTTTTAGTCTGTTTTGTACAATGTTTATAACGTGTGTAGGGCAGATTAGACTGCCTTTTAAACTACATACGAAATTAACTGAAGAATTACAAACCATCTCTTTTAACCCAAGTTGGGAGGTTATATGATGTTTTAACTAGGCGACTATGACGTTGATATGTTAGTACTTTAGACAGAAATTAAAAAAGTGACTACACCGGGGATCGAACCCGGGACCTTAGCTTACTGGGCTATGCTCTTACCAACTGAGCTATGCTGCCACCAATTTAAAACTGTCTAATTTTAAGTCTGTTTTGTACAATGTTAATAACGTGTGTAGGGCAGATAAGACTGCCTTTTAAACTACATACGAAATTAACTGGAGAATTACAAACCATCTCTTTTCACCCGAGTTGGGAGGTTATAATATGATGTTTTGACTTTGGTTTTATAGTAGGCGACTATGACGTTGATATGTTAGTACCTACTTTAGACAGAAATTAAAAAAGTGACTACACCGGGAATCGAACCCGGGACCTGAGCTTACCGGGCTATGCTCTTACCACCTGAGCTATGCGGCCACCAATTGTTTTAAATTTCTGTCTTTAGTACTAACATAACAGCGTCATAGTCGCTTACTATAAAGCCAAGGTTCAACAATATATAAATAAATAAACATATTTTATGCAAATCAGCACATGCACACATTTGGCTCAGGAAAATACCATGCGAGCCTTATATACAGTATATAGCTTGTATAGCCTCGGCTGAAGGTAGACGAAACATCGGTGGACGCCCAGGTTCTGCCCTGGTTTATCTTATTTTCGACGCGGTTTTACCCAAGACCCTTGTTTTTATCCTAAGACAGGCCGCAAAAACCTACAATTCATAGATATATGAATATAAGGTTTTTAAGCATACGCCCGCTTTAAGGACATTATTAGTAAATGATAGCAGTTGTAATAAAAGTATGCCCTGACTGGGGATCGAACCCAGAACCTCTGGCTTAACGCGCCATAGCTTTGCCACTTGAGCTACCGAGACATAAGACACACCTTCATTAAACTGCTATTTGTTGTGACTGTTGACATCCATGATAATAATTGAACAGAAGACTGCAATGTATTCGGGGCATACTTTTATTACAACTGCTATCATTTACGAATAATGTCCTCAAAGCGGGCTTATGCTTAAAAACCTTATATTCATTCTACCCAACTCATGGGGGATGAGAAATGATTGGATTTTTCCATGTGTTCATTCATTAATGACAGCTACATTGCAATCTTCTGTTCGATTATTATCATGGATGTCAACAGTCACAACAAACAGCAGTTTAATGAAGGTGTGTCTTATGTCTCGGTAGCTCAATTGGCAGAGCTATGGCGCGTTAAGCCAGAGGTTCTGGGTTCGATACCCAGTCGGGGCATACTTTTATTACAACTGCTATCATTTATTGTTTAACCTTGGTTTTATAGTAGGCGACTATGATGCTGTTATGCTAGTACTTTAGACCCCTGTGTAGGCACTTAATTAATTTCTGTCTTAAGTACTAACATAACAGCGTCACAAGTCGCCTACTATAAAACCAAAGTTAAACATAATTTCCCAACTCTAGGGTTAAAAGTAGGGTTGCCGTTCGATAATCGATATATCGATCGATACGATTATTTCCCGAAACGATCGATAATCGATTGCGTCTTCCCGTATCGATTATCGATAATCGAATTTCTCGCCCGCCCGAGAATTTGAATTTACCGCCCGCTCTGCAGAACTTCATAAAATAGTACCAGTCAAGACATTAATCGCTTTATTCCGTGAAAAATGCGTCCACTGCGAGATCTACAATACTCGTAAGGCGTGAGGTACGAAGCGCCTGCACCATGGTGGTATATATCTTTAGGTGATTTCACTTGCGTATCCAGCAATGCTATTTTTGTGGTCGCTTAATGCACGCAGTTCAGACGGACACCACCAGGATCGCGACGTGACAGGTGGTAAACATTTCGTATAGATGGCGGTGTGCATACACTTTATTGAAGGCCGTGCATTCAGATCGGTAGGCGGAACGTTCGAATTTTCGAATTCGAGCCGTCCATAGATATCTATGGAGCCGTCTGTTTGGTCCTCAAGGCCGCCATCTTGTAAGTTCTACGTCACGTGACTACCACCTGACACGTCGCGCATTCTGTCGGCGACCGTCTGCACCGCGTGCATTAAGCGACCACAGAATTCTGGCAGTGAAATCACCTAAAGATATATACCATGGCCTGCACTGTGCAATATAGGCCACCAGCATGATGCGTGTGTGTTACGGGCCGGCCCGGCTCGGGTGGCAGGCGGGCTGCATTCCCGCGCCGATCAGGCGCTGATTGCACAACCTTGGCGCGTCACGACCAAGCAAGGTCAACAAGTATTTTATCGAGATGCATTCCTACCCACTCCACGCCAACTCGTAATCGCTTTTCTTCTTTCCGTAGTGCTACGATAATATTATCTTATCGGTTCTCTCACACCAATATTACGTCGTCTTCCAAACTAATGTCTAACAATACTCATCTCGTCACGTAATAAATATCGGAGCATTGAATAGTTAAACTGATAATATCTCGTAAATGAATGAACGACAATCTCAACAAAAGCTGAAATGAAACTTCACAGAACCACGATTTTCAAGAAGAACGACCTTCACAAAGACAACACTCAAGCCGGGTAGCATAGCGCGGTCTGTCTACTCCACTTAGCTCGCTCTCATCGCGCCGGCCAGACGCGTGGGTGGGGGGGGGGGAGGGGGAGTTTGTAAAAATCGTTGCTATTATAGCGTGGAAAAACCCTGTTCTGAGCAAATAGAAGGAACAAAAGGATGCACTCGCAAAAGGTCCACGGTCCGCGTCAGTATACGAGCAAGTTTAGGCCTAATTTTGATTCGATTACGATCGATATTTATTTAAACGATTATCGCGATCGATAATCGATTTAACTGGTCCGATTATCGATACTGAAATTTGTATCGAACGGCAACCCTAGTTAAAAGAGATGGTTTGTATTTCTAGTGAAGGTATAGCAATTGTCGTAAAAGTTTGCCCTGACTGGGGTTCGAACCCAGAACCTCCAGCTTAACGTGCCATAGCTCTACCAATTGAGCTACCGGACAACAGAACAAACCTTTACTAAACTGCTATTTGTTGTGACTGTTGACTTGCATGAGATAAATCCAGCAGACGACTGCAATGTAGCTGTCACAACTGAAAGATCACATGGATATATCCAATCACTTCTCATCTCCAATGAGTTTTGCATAAGCCCGCTTTAAGGACATTATTATCGATTATCGAATGATAGCAATTGGCGTAAAAGTTTGCCCCAACTAGTACTTAAAGCGGGATTTTTAATAGCAAATTCAGTAGTGAAAATACATGTAAATATGACTAATCGAAGTTGCAACAGTGATATTGTTCTTCGGAATTCTTGACTACACGGAATTCCCAGCATCTCAAAACGGGTTTTTCCGCTCGCGATCTATTTGACCGTACATCCTCCCCCCCCCCCCCCCCACCGATCGAGGAACAGCACTCGCAGCTCGCGCTCTCTCTCGCACACTTACTCGCGGGAGAGGCATCGAGGGTCCTGTTGTAGGTGGCGGCCAATCCGCTGAGCAGCGTTGAGATGGCGCACAAATCAAATTGACGCAAATGCGAGAAAACCGGTTTTTGCCCCACTTGGCCGGATGCCGGTCAGTCCCTTCGACCGGCAATAGTGTTGCCGGTTTTTTCACGTAAATAACCCATTATACCCTACTTAAAATATTACTAAATATACACAAAAAACTAAAATAAATATTTAAAAACCATCCTAATCATTGTTTCCCAAATCCCACTTAATTAGTAAACATTGCTCTTCTCCACTTCCCCTTGACCTAACCCGCCAACCCCCTCACCAGACAGCGAACAAGGCAGTAGGCTGGCCAAAGACTGCCACACTGCACTGCAGTCCACTGTCAATGCCGTTCATACGGGAAGTTTGTGCACGAATCCGACGATGAAATTGACTCTCCGCGAAAAAATAAAGTCCAACAAGACTCTCCTTCAAGCAGCAAGATCAACTGCTAAATACTCATTCACGATTAAGAAGTAAACTTGTTAATTGATCATAATTCCTTTAAATCTGTTAATGCTATTCCGTAATATTAATTTACTGCTTTGAGAATCGTGATATGACAAATTGAAATTATGACAAAAAAAAATTATTCGTGGTTTATTTGAAATTTATTATCGTTAGGCCTAAATTACTTATGAATAAAAATATGCCCATTGCCTACTCGAATTATGAATACTCGGCATATCAGCGGATGTAATATTATAATCTAGGTCTATTATCCAAGTGACTTTTTTATTTTTGGTGGTTTTCCAGTTTTGACTGCACAAAAACTACATTGTTTTGGTATATCATCCAGCCCACCACTTTATTCTAAAACGCACCAAATGCAATCTAAAAAGCTGAATTTCAAAATTTTCGCCTGCGGCGCTATAGTTGGGGGGCCCCAAACCCCCCGTGCTTCGTCCCTTTCCCACGAATTTACATGAAAGGCCGGTTTTTCCCGTGGCCAGAGTTGGCAACCCTAGAGAAAAGCGAGTTTTATGCCGATATAACGTGATATGATTGCAATGTGACCATACAGAAGCGACATTTTTGGGCACAATATTATCGTGATATTCTCATTTCGGCGCGATTATGGATATGAATTTTCATATCGTTTGACATTCTAGTATGTACAGTATGCGATGCCTATGCTTTTAAACAATACACATTTGGATTTTTGTGCAATTGACCCGTTAATTGATCAAAATAATATAAGGAATTATTCTGATTTCCATTGAATACATACCTTGAGCTTGTTCAATTGGATTTTGTAGGGGTCTGCGTACATGTGAAAATAATGGTAATGGTGGTCTGGAAGTTATCTGCAACACAAAAATACAATTTACTATATAATGGTATAGTCTATTCATTTGATCTAAGTAGCATTGTTACTAGTACTTGTTATATTGACAGATAGGGATGCATTTTTCATTATCGATTATCAAAATGGTACTGTCATTATCGAACCAATATTATCGATAATATTGATATCACCAACAAAGCCTGTTCCGACCTATAAGTGGAACCTCAAGTATAATAACGATTTAAGACTTTAAAAAAAAGGTGTGAAACGGGTCATTTCGCCGCGTCGCGTGTTCACACTTACTAGTGTGTGAGCTTGACGTTTCGGAACCACTGTGGGTTCCATCTTCAGGACGACTGCTTGTTTAAAGTGCGTTTACTCGTTGCTTCTCTCGTTCGGGATCGTGTTTGGATGCCTTGACCAATGGCAATGGGGTTGGTCACGTGTGAGTCCGCTGCATCCTCGCTGGTAGTTGTTACACCCCCTTGTTGTGACGTCTGCGGGTGGGGTGTGATTGTCATGTGATTGTGAGTGGTTGTGTTGATGACAGAAGTCCACGTTGCACTTAGTTTATAGCCATCGTCTCCATTAAAGTTGTTGGGATTTTTCTTAATCTCCACTGCCTCGCGAATTAGTCTGGGCCAGAAACGTGGGGTCGAACTAAGTACCCTGGTGTCTCCAAACATGATCTGGTGGTTATCGTCACCTATGTGTTCTAACTCGTGTTTGGCTACCGCCGACTTTATGTTGTGACCTTTAGCACAGTGAGCTTTGTGTTCTTTTATTCTCGTGGTGATGTTTCATGCAGTTTGACCGATATACACTTTACCACATTTGCACAGGATTTCGAACACACCTGAGGTCACTAGGGAGGTCTGGGAACTGGGAACTGGACCTAGGCCCTTCAAGTAGCTAGACCCTAGCCTAAGGCCAAATTGTGAGTCAATGTGATTAATTTGGTGATCCTTTACATTTTTTGTACTTAATAATGTGATATAGGGCCTAAAGATTCCGCATTTAATTTATTTTCGGAAAATTTCCTGATCCCGTCCCGATTACCGGATTTTGTGTAATGTCCCGAGTCTGAAAAATCCTTGCCCACACACCCCTAGATACATACTCGGTTTTCACGAGACTGCGAATTACAATCGCACAGATCTTCAGATCAGATCAATTGCATTTGCACCAAAATAACCTTGAAGCTAGCATTTTTCTGGGGTCAAGCCGTCCCCCCCCCCTCCCTCCTTTTGTTTGGAAGTTCCAACCTGGAAGAACCCCATTTAATAAAATATAAATGGGGGTGGCGGGGTCCTGTTTTTAAGAGCTTGCTCCTGACCAATTGAAGGTTCAGCGCGCCACTGTCTACCTTATAAATGCAAATGTTCCCGGGTAGGTACTCAATACATGACTCGCTCACTCGTCTAACAATGACTTTGGCATTTTCCTAGTCTATAGTTGGCTAAGGTGCCTTTATACCCGGAATGTGGGAGACCCGGGTCAAACAACGTCCGGGGTAGTTTTTTTTTCTGGATTGTATTAAAAAATTATAGAAAGTGTTTAAGAAATGTATAGCTACAGTATGGAAAACATAGCCAGTATAAAATAAAGAGTAAAGATTGCAAAGTATACTCAATCTCCGTACATGCTTTGCATGCTAGCTATGGGCTATAGGGAGGAAAGACCCATGATGGTTCCAGCCTTAAGTAGGGGGAGGAAATGAAATGTTACATGGTACTCAACACATGACTCGCTCACTCGTCTAACAATGACTGGTGTTTTCCTAGTACTTATTGTGATTATACGACTGTTTGTGATCATGATGTATAATGCAGATATTATCTGATGTGCTAATTTAAAATATATTGCTTTAAAAGTAAAATGTGAATGATAACTATTCAGGGCCCTTATAATTAGGCTATTTAAGGCTATTCCATCAACTGTGACGTGGACTAAAAATCTGCTTTTTATGGTTGTAAATGTTAGATATAGTTCTAAGCAAACCAAAAAAAAAAAAAACACGTAATTGCAATTTGCGCGTACCGGGACCACCGGGACGTTAAATAAGTCTAATTTCATTTGAGAGTTTAGATAAAACCGGCCACGTTTCTGCGTTCATTTTTTCACTGTACCTCGAAGAACATGTTGATAAGACAACCTGATAGTTTCATAATTTTTACGTTTATGGGTCCAAAGTTATGATTTTTTCTGTACCGGTATTTTTGAACCAAAATTTAGTACGTTTTGTAACTGCTCTAACTGATTTAAAATAGGTACTATTGCAATGGTATTGTTACATGTAATCGGTGTAAGATTATACTTTTCAATTGTGGGTGAAACTTTAAAATCGTGTTGCTGGTTCCCGAGAAACTCTCGAATGAAAACAGGCATGCAAATTGTAGAGAGAACGGCTCACGCGAAGATCCGGCAATCATGCGGCCACACGGCGTACTTCTACGACACGGCCAGCGGGAGCGGCACAGTTTGAACGCTGGAACAATGCGACGCGGTGCTCCTGCATGTATAGTTTGCTATAAGTGGTCTGTGTCGTCACAATGGGAAGAAAAGGCATTCCAGCAAGTAAATCCAAGAAGAAAAATAAGTAGTCAAAGGCTTTACAAGCTTATTGGGAACGCAAAAAGAAACTTGTTCCGGCTACATCAACGCCTACAAGCAAATAAGTGAATTATTGACTTACCCTAAAATCCCCATGGGTTTCAGGTTTATAGCTCTGGAATGTAAATAATTGTATGAAATGTTCTTGAATAGACACGAACGATAAAAAATATTAATTTTAGGGAAACTAAAAAACTTGATATTTAATGTTAATAAAAATGTAAGATCAGCAGACAAATAATTAATTAAATAAAGTAAACAGAGTAAATGAAAGAGGCATAATAACATTACATGATACTAAACTGAGGGCACATACGAAAATGAGAATCATATTATGCCTACGCAGACGATATACACTGACCAAATAAAAGGAGGACAGAGTGGGATAGGTTTTGGTATCGCTACAGAAGAAGGTAGCAATTCCGTTGACTTGTCTCAGAATCATCCAGCACACATTTCTGAAAAAGATGATTACGTAATCGCTAGAGCGTGACCCATCAGACACACAGTTAAATTCAAGCCTCCAAGCAGCACCGAAAAGCTAATTTTGTTAAATTCAAAAATAGTTATCCATAGAAAAACAAATTTTACTGAGAGTCGAAAGCTACTACCACTTAGTTACATGTATTCACTATTCCCCATGAATTCGTTTCTTTGTCAGCTATATTTCGAAAACGAATGGATATTTGCCGCATTCAATTTTCACCAGTTTCAGGAAAATGCAATTTCATCGACTTATCATGTTTCAATAAAAAATAAATTAAACTACTGACGAGAATAATATATGTTATTTTAAATAAAATAATATGACCTGACACCATGGACATATAAATAAATGCATTAATTGTCGTTTAATTTAAAATAATATTATGTTTCAATTCGTTTTCAAGTTATTTGCCACCCTCTTTTCCGTCGTTCTGTGTGTGTGTGTGTGTTAGAAAAGCGTTAAACCTATCACCTGTGTGCATGTCTTCAATTAGATAATAATTTTGATGATTTTTTGGGGGGTTTTGTAGTTTTTGTAGCGCGACGCGCTATACAAGTTGAGTTGTGTGACAGGTTCTCGCTCGGCTCACATTTCCGGCATGGAAGGGGTGGGGGCGATTGGGTGAATCGTAGTTCGCCAGTGTCCAGATGTTTTGTTTCAATTAGATCAACAAATGCATCTCAGTAATGTGTGTACTTTGTTCACAATTTGTAAGAAGTACGTGTGGTAGAATTAGAATTAGAATCGATCTGCAAGTGGCGCGTTTTCTCTTTGATTGAAACCTGGCTAATCATAATGGGAAATATAAATATTCAAGATCATAACAAACTATATAGATAATATAAACAATACCTATATACATTCAATACTTTTTCCAGCTGTTCACAAATTATTTATAAGATAAGATACAGCCAAGCCAATACATATACATTTATATACATAACTCAATATTGAAGGTGACAAATTGCCTTTATTCAATAATACAATAATATTATATTATATGGTTTGCACATAATAAATAACTATATCCTAGGTTTAAAACTATTTTGACCTAAATATTTTATAACTTACATTTGAATACTGTACTCCTGTGTAATTTTGTAACTTTGTCTAATCATACTAGGGAGAATTTAATGATAGGGGATCTGGAATTTATAGAACAAATTTGATTTACATATTTTGTGATGATTCACAGAGATTCAATGTAGGCTGAATATTCAATACATGTGCTCTAGTTTATATCAAATACATACATAATTACAATTGCAATATGGTTTAATAATATACAAGTGAAACAAAGCTTTCACTATTATTTTTTTAAACCGTTTAGAGTAAATAGAAGGCAAGTTTGACACCCACCAGGGTTGAGAAGAGGTATAATGCTCGACGTCAAAACATGTATTATACCTAGTATACGCGTCGCATATATATGCCGCAAATTACGCTTTGGCTTTACGACATAAACGTCACGTCAAAAATTATTAATGTATGTTACTATAAAAACAATTATAATTAGGGAAGACATCAATTAATAAAACCATTTACGGAATCTAAAACCGATCTTGTTCGATAAGCCAATATTTACGTAATCAGCATATTATGCACAATGTGTGGAGTGAGCGTGAGGAAAAACCGCTGGGGGGCTTTTGGCTTTGTTGGTATTATTTACGATGTGGTAAGCGGGTGACCTTGGGATCTTAGGACGATGCCTGTTTTCTTTGCTTCAAGTTCTTGATTACTATGCTTTGTTGAATCGTATGAAATTAGTGAGAGATAACGCATGTGTGGAAAATCTCTAGGGGCAAGGTCATCGTAGAATTAGTAAGCAGCGGCAGGCGGGTCGGACGGAGCAAAGATATGTAACCATATATAGGGACGGAGTCTGTCCGTGGCCGCCTTCATCTACGCAGCTTCCTCGTAATAAGTGCAAATATAAAATATAATATCTTAATTTGAATGTTGAGTTGATTGGTCAGTTGGTTGGCTGAAACCTGAAATAAATATTTTAATTGTACAAAAAAAAACTAATTATTTATTTTTCGACACAAATATTCGACATATTCGACGCATTATTGGATGAGCGAAGCGAAGACTTCAATTTCACTGACTCCCGCCACCGGCAATCTTGACTGAAGGCCGCCATAGTCACAATCACAAACAAATGGAATATAAGCCTGCATAAAATTAATTAATAAATACCATTGTTGGCTTTGTACATTTAAAAATACTATTTTTCTTTAACACAAATGCGTTTTACGTTTTAATAATTATGATAAGTTCAGTTGTCCGTTCCTTTCATTTCAGCGATCGAGACGATCTATTTATCCGTGCCGAAATAAAGGAAAACTAATTTTCATGTTTATACTTCCAAGTTATTAAGCGTAGTTAAAACACTAAGGCAAAAGTATTGTGCTATTGATGTAAACAAAAGTTAACAGTTCTAAACATTTTCCCGTACTGTAGAGCGCACCCATAAACTCCTGATCTACATGACGATGTTCTTCTCGGTTCTTCTCAATAAAGCATCAATGCCAGATGCCAAACCTTATTGAAATTTATATTCGTTTTCTAGTGTTTATTTATTTATAGTACCATACTAGGAATTTTCCATATTTACAATAAATATTACATACAACATACAAGATAATAATTATGGAACAAATGCGATAATAACCAATAATAATAAACATGACACTAGTAACAACAACCTTAATAAATTCACACTCATTGGCATAGCTATACATAATTATTATGCGACAATACATATTCAGGAATTACAGATTAAAACAAAGTAAAACGAAAATCACATACTTTCGAAAGAAAATAGAAAATAACATCTATTTCAAATATTAAAAAATCAATTCAAAATAGCAATGCCTGTCCCAGAACCCGACACTCTTGTACGATAGTGGATCCTTTTCCCATAATCCATTCTTTATTACAAGCAGTCCAGACAGGCACTCCCACCTAAATTCACGTACATTTCGTTGACGATTCGATTGCTTTTGTTCCTCATGTAGCCATTCCTAGAAGTTATCATTGTTGGAGTATACAAGGAGCATGTAGGCCTATGTATCGCGGATGGTTGCTCCCTCGTATTGCAACCTCGTGATTTTTTTGTAGTGGTCCAGTTAGCATGCATGCATTTTTGTTGTATGGTTGGATTAATTTTATTAAAATCAACAAAGCATTATAATTTTCAATGTGATGTTTGTTATTTGAATTTGTTGCTTTCAAGTTAGCTTGGTTCGATGGTTTTCCCTTGATTAAATGTTACATAAATCCTTTTTTTATTTAAATGTTTTTTTATCGCATACTAATTCGTAGTATCACAATAAGATCTTAATAGATACCATGCTGTCATGCTGATACCATGCATAATGATTGGTCAATACAATATCGCAGAAATAAATTGATATTTTTATTATTATTATTATTATTATTATTATTATTATTATTATTATTAAATCAAAGGTGTATGAGTTTCGGGTTATTTCGCCGCGTCGCGAGTAAACATTATACGTACCTCGACATTTCGTTACCTCTGTGGGTAACATATTCATGAGAACTGAGGCTGATTAGTTTGTTTCAGCCTCAGCCGAACACTCCTCCGTGGCGGTGTCTTCTGATTGGATGGGGTGGCACACGTGATGGAGTGGGGGTAGTTTTCTCCCCTGGTTGGAGAGGATGACGTCAACACTTGTTGTTGTTGTTGTTTTTGTTGTCGTCGATGTAGTTGTAGCTGCGGTTGTTGTTGTTGTTCTCTGTGTTGTTGACGTTGCTGTTGTAGTTGTTGTAGTTCCTTGTGGCGTCGGGATGCTAGTTTGATGACTGGGGCCCAGGAGTTACTCAGTTTATAGCCGCCTACGTCACCGTTGAAGTTGTTAGGTGATTTGGCTATTTCTATTGACTCCCTGATTAGGCATGGCCATAGTTGGGTTCGTTGCATATTATTCGGGTTTCATCAAATAGTATCTTGTGATCAGGATTGCTAATGTTGTCGACGGCATGTTTGGCAACAGCCGACAAGTCTTCTCTCAACGAGTTACAGTGATGTCGATGTTCTTTGACCCTTGTGGCGACAGTCCTACACGTTTGCCCTATGTACGCCTGGCCACACTTGCACGGTATTTTGTAAATACCACTCCCCCCTAAGTGATTTTTGTCTTTTGGAGACCTTAACATACTGGCAACTTTCTTGTGTGGTTTAAAAACAGTTTTGATTTGAAACTTGTGTAGATAACAACTAATACGATCTGTTGTAAATTTCACATACGGCAAATGAGCAAACTTGGGGTGCGTGTCCGGCTTGACAGAGTGAAACGTCGAGGTACGTATAATGTTCACTCGTGACGCGGCGAATAACCAGAAACTCATACACGTTTGATTTAATATTAACGGGCCGCGAAAGTTTAAAAATTATTATTATTACATAACAATCTAAAATGTCATAATAATTATTTGAGTAACTTTAATGCAGCTGTATTCTTGAATTAGAGTTGATTCCCGTAATTTCATTTAGATTCCTTACCCGTACAACATGCCAAACCCAAAGCAGAGCAGGGCTACATTAGATTAGGTGGGAAATGAGATGTAGGCTACAGTAAGGGTTGTAATTGCACCGGAAACGATGGAAATCGCTTTTAAGTTTCAATCAATAGAAATTGTCATTGACATCAATAACAAAATATTTCATGAAAACAGTATCTCGGCTTCCAACGGAGCTAGAAGAACAAATCAAATTGTGTCAGACTCGCGAAAGTGTGATCAATATAATAGAGCTATTATCTAAATTGATCTTGCAAATAAACTGTTTAAATAATTGCCGTACTACCCCCTTCCACTCTACGCGTGACGCATCTACCCACCCCATTGCTGAACCAGTCTCGAGAGAAATACGATCCCGCGCACCGAGTTGAGTTGGCGACACCTGCTGTATAGCGCGCATCTCAAGACGGACGCCTTCACACAATATTTTGCTAAACCGCAAATCTAAGAACGTGATTCCGTGGTGCAAAGCCTTTCAAACCATCATTATTTTTATTTTTATTTTTTTATTACTATTATTACTATTATTATTATTATTGTTATTATTGTTGTAACAGAGAAGTACCAAAGAAGTGCAAGGTTACCATCTACCAGACCTACTTTGTTCCAATACTGACATATGCAGCAGAGACTTGGAATATGACAGCAGTGGAGGAGAGTCTTGTGCAGGCTGTAGATATGAAGTTTTTGAGAAGCATTGTAGGTAAGACTAGATGGGACCGAATACGGAATGAGGATATCCGAGATCAAGTAGGCGTGAGGAATCTAATGGAGCGAATTGGAGAGAGAAGATTAAAGTGGTTCGGACATGTCAAGAGAATGGAAAGATCAAGATTACCGAGAAAGATGATGGAATTGGAAATTCCAGGTAGGAGACCAAGGGGCAGACCACGACTCGACAACAATGGCAGAATAGTGTAAGAAAAGATGTAGAACAGCGGGGAGGAGAGTGGAATGTGGTGGAAGAAGAGGAGTGGTGGCAGGACAGAAGAAGATGGAGAGGCCTGTCTTCAATGCCGACCCAACGCAGAGTTGGACGTGGCAACAGATAATGATGATGATGGTGATGATTGTTGTTTCATCTCATTACATATCTAATTGTTGTCGGTTAGGTAGCTAATGAATAACGTTCTATCCCGTCACAATCAACTACCCCCCCCCCCCCTCCCACCCGCACGGTCGAGATACTACGGCTGGTAAATGTGGCCTTGACAGTGATGATAAACAGCTGCGCTGCGATGATCTGTCTATGTGTTCCTCATCTCGGTGAGTGTTATCTTTATGAGCCCAATCGTGAAATAACAGATAGCTAAGGTTCATATTATAACATTTTATAATTTCAAGAACTAAGCCTAAATCACATCTTGGTTATTACGATTATTGATGAGGTTGTTTTTACGCGGTCAATTAGACACCCCACTCGATTTTTTGTGTTACCCGGGTCGTAAAAAAGTCGGGTTTCACTTTCTTCATCCCTACTAAGAACACACACTCCTTTTATGCAATATTAATTTGTCGAACAGGCAATTGTGAAGACAATTTCGCAGAATGTTGCGCCTCTGGAGACTGGTTATTATAAATGACAATCTGAAACTCTAGTGCGACTGCGAACTGATCTCACACAACCACTGCCGGTCAGTCTGCCAGTGATTGGATTCACCGAGTAAGTAGATAATTAATTATGGTCGACCCTTGGGATTTTACTCGAGCTCTTGTAGCTGTGCCTTCGCTAATCGCTGTTGTCAACCAGTTGTGTGTCATCGACTCAATGAAGTGATGCGTTCTGTGGTTCAAAATGCGCGCACAAAAGATAGGTACCGCCCTATGAACCGTCACGACCAATGAGCGCACGAGGCAGCCCCTAGCGGCATCTTCCATGACAACCCTGAACTACTCTGAACTGTAATACCGTATTGGACCGAATATAGCACGATCTCGAATATAACACGACCCCCAATTTTTCAGAATCATTTCAAGAAAAAAGAAAAATCAAAGAAAATTAAAGTGTACAAGAAACATTTTTTATTTACAATACAATGAAGGAATAGACTAAAGTTTCATTCTTACAACAAAACATTTTGAACAATGTTAGGGCCTAGTCCTATGTTTTTTAACAGGGTAGGACCAAGCACAAGCTCACATAGGCCAACCACAGTTCAACAGTCTGATTAAGGGACTACAAATTGATCATAGGGAACCTAAGTGGGCGTTGTCTGGTTCTCTCCGGTCAGCGTGGTATAGGCGATTAACCCGTGCTAAATGTTTCGTAAGCGATAGCGCGAGAACCCGACCACGGACCGGAATTATATTCATACTGTAAGAAACTATAATCTTTCCTCTTTGCGTGGATATACATAACTCTGCTCTATCACAAATATTAATGACATTTGTTTTGAGTCAAAGTGAACTCTACATTTACACTGTTGCCAAACCTTCCAAACTGCTCATGAAAAAGCACGAAAAAACATTTTGTCCGTGGCATCAGCATAACATTTGGTATCCGACTTGCTTTGTGGCTACTGTGAGGTCACTGGGTTGTACTAGATTATACATTACTAATAAAATATCCTTTAATGTGCCAACAAAATCTTGAGTGAAAAGTACATTTAGCAACCATGGACAGGCGCGTGGTATGCGAGGATGCCACAGCTGCACACAACGTGGCTCCGTTTCGCTTAGGTTGCCGCTCAGGCAGAGTACATTTGCGACAGCGCGCAAACATGGGTCCATTAAACTCATAATAGTTTGAATTTAGGAAGCGTCATCGAGCAAAGTAGAATGCCATCATCTTCTTCACAAAATTATGCATCTTGTGATGTTATTAGTTTAGATTTCTTTTGCGCGAGTCAAAAGATACGGCGAGTTACATTTTCGTACCATGCTAATTCTTATGGGCGCTGAGACCAGAGAGAACCAATTTCCTTCCCGCCTTCAAAACTTAGGTTCCCTATTGTTCACGACCTAGAATCGATTCGGGATCGATTCCCAAGAAAAAACTTTTTAATTGTACGCACAGTTATTTTGGTGGTCATTGGGCGATATTCCCGCGGCCTTTTGCCACGGAGCCTGTGATGACGTCACCCGCCCGCCTCACGGGATCAGCTGGCGTCGAGTGGGTGGGCGGGGCGACGCGCAGCAGCCGATGCGCGGGAGTTGTATTGCGGATGGCCTATGTTCAGGCGCTATTTCAAATTATGCAAGAGCGCGAAAATAACGCGAGTGCTGTTTTAGGGATAGTATTTTCGGAAAAAAACATTGCGCTATATTCGGTCCGATACGGTAGTTTAATAAGTCGTCAACAGATAGCACCAACACGGGAAAAAGTCGACGGCAGCACGTTCAAGTGAGAAAACTTGTCCCTACTGGCGGTGGCTTAAGAACTCAGCAGGACAAAATTTTTAGTTTTACATAATATTTTGTAATGAACACAAATAAATGCAAACATGTAACATTTAAATACTGTTGGATGAGCTCTCACAAACCACGTTCTAATGCAGAATGTGAGGGTTTACTCTGGATCCCTTTTTAGTTTTCACAAATTTAAGGATTTTAAATTTTAGTGGATTGTTTCTAGGAAGGATATGCAGAAGTCTCTATTAGAGGTTTGCACAGGCCCGGGCCCGCGGGCCGGGCTCGGGCCTTGTTATGCATTTTAAGCCGGGCCCGGGCCTGCTTTTCACTGAATGAGACGGGCTTTTTTCGGGCTTCATGATGTAATTTGAAATCGGTATTTGCGATTGTGATCATAGAAATGTTTTTCGACCAGAATTTCAAAACGTTTTGTTTCTCGTAATAGTACTTTTCATCCCCACCGTGACGTTCATTCATATATCCCATGGTAAAAACTAAAAAATCCACATGCTGTTGCTTTGAGTTTAACCTCTGAACGGGCTGTAACGGGCCTATTTACACTTATGGCGGGCCCGGGCCGGGCCTGGGCTTTGATAAGCTAATTTAATACGGACTCGGGCCGGGCTTCGAGAAGTAGGCCCGTGCAGACCTCTAGTCTCTATCAGAGTATATTTTCATATATTACTTAGGTATATTTTTAATAACTGGCAGTAAATGGGCCATATAGACAATTGGTGCCTAGTACTTTGCCAAGGTAACGTAGGAGACTTATTTGGAACATGGAAATCTTGACCAATAGAGAAATGTGAATATCTTTCCAAAACAATACCCTAAAGTTTTAAACACATATAATATCTCCAAAGGCTAACCTTATGTAAAATCATCATGCCAAAAAACACTTAAGGTTATTATAACTTACGTTATTGACCATTTGTGGACCTTGAATAACAGGAAGTGCCACATTTTCAACATTACTAGGCTTAATGTGAGACTGGTTCTGTAGACTAGAAGATGTAGGCCTAATAGGAATGTTCTCCATAGAAGACTCAGTTGGGTTGCTACATATGTTGACAGGATCTTCCTCTGGATCATTCTCAGTTTTGACACAAACAGGTGTTATGTCATTGTCCCTAAAGAAAAACAATACATTTAAACATAGTAGTACCATACCTAGCAGACATATAGGCCTACTTTCAGCCACTCAAAAAATATATATTAATAATTAGAGATTTGTGTACATAGCATTTTCAAGTTCTCATTTTATAGCATTTTGTAACATCTAACCTTCAAAGGCTTTTGTAGGCCTATAAGGGTTTTCCATATTTTTATTTTAAAATTAAGTCATAAAGTTTGATTTGAACTAGGGTAATATCAACTGAATTACTGTGTTTATTAACAACTTACAGCTGACAGTAAAGTTTGTATGTAAGTATGAACTGGTAAAAAAATACCAACACCTAAGCCCCATTTACCAAGTACCTAGAGCTCCGACCACTTTACTTAAGGGTTAGTGGTAGCCGATTGTTGAAAGACGCAGCAAGATAAGACTGTGTTTCTCTAACCTTTGTTTACAGGCTAAACTCGACACTAAAGATCTACCAACACCACAAAAGCCCTGGCCAAAACGGACGAGTTGAAGTTGTTTTGAATGCAGGCGAAGAGCGCATACGCGCGTACCGCGAGTGATCGGCGGAGGTGCTGGAGCGGCGAGGTCATCGCTCCCGCCGTATGCCGTAAGGAGATGTGTTCCTCACGGCTGCCTGCTAGAACCGAGCCGTACGGCGCCCGTATCTACGGAGCTCCCCTAAAAATGAGAATGAACTTGGCCCGGAGGCGCGCGCACGTAATGGCGCGGGCCACAGTGGTCTTGGTACATCTATAACTGGCATTGAAAAACTGCAGTCAGTCATAACTAGTGATGTGGGTTTTCCGGAAAGATTTTACCTTCACAAGATTTTGAAAAATAATTCTTTTGATCAGTTTTAATTAAATTATGTCGTCAAAAAAAAATGTTTAACTTCTGTCTTAACTCTCTAATTTTGGGTAACACACCCTGTATTTGTTCTGTTTTTTTTTTGTTTTTTTGCCACCAAGGGTGAAAGGCATAAACAAAAAACAAAACATACATTCCAAAACCATAAATTCCAAAAGTAAAAAGTAGGTAGGCCCTACCGGTACTTACGAGAACAAGAAGTCCATGTCTACATATATGGAAAGCGCATCATCATTGTCTGAATTAGTACTAATGTTTGTACCCATCTTAACAATAGTGTGATCAATTGCATTGTCTGGTTGAACATGTTTGGCTACCCTGTTGTCAACGTGCTCTTTTAAGACGCCTACAGTGTCTAGACCTGCTAAGGTATCTGCTGGTTCTAGCACATCTAAACCTTTTTTATGAGTAGCTTTAGATGTTCCTTGGATACTGGTAACATTGGCTTCTTTTAATGCATGGATTTTGTGGTCAATGTTTTTGTTATTAGACTTTTTCATGTATCTGTTGTGTTTCTCCTGTGAGCAAGAAGGCCCACCTTTAAGTTTTGCATGGCCTCCAATATTAACAGTCAAAGTATCTGCAGCCTGCAGGTTTTGTGAAACAACGTTTGTCAGTGCTAACGGATCTTCCGTACTTGATACAATTTCACTGTTGAGATTTTTATTATGGCTTTTCTTTACTGTAGCAATTGAGTTGTCAAGCTTCACCTTCTTATCGCTTTTTGCTTCAATTGGTGGACTCAACATCCGTTTAATTCCGATCTTTTTAGGTTGTGAATGTCCTAATGGTGGTGAACCGCTACTTAACTCAATTTCAACAAATGGATTTCTTTTTGATGGTTCAATTAAGGAATCTCTAATGGCGCATAGTGACTTCGACAGAGGTAGGACTGCTGGGCCAGCAGTCCCACTCTTTTCAGGTGACATTTTTTTTGTCTTTTTCGACTGCAAAAGAAAAATAACAATAATTAGAGTAGCCTGTAACTTTAAAATTTTACACACTAGGGTAACTACACATATATATTTGCTATCATGGTAATTAGATCACAGGAAATCGGTTCAGACTAATCAAACTAGAGAAGAAATGTTAAGTAATCCAATGGATCCCTAGGTCATTTAAAACACTGGAGAGTAGGGGGCAGGGATTGGGCATAAACCAGAGTGATACACATGGAGTGGGACATGCATAGTGCTCAGGGAAATAATGGGGACTGGAAAGGCTACTGCCAGTGGGGAAACTATCACCCCAGGGGCTCCAAGCTTGAGGAGAAAAGAGGCCACCGCATTTCCCTCAATATTTGAATTTTCTGTACACTTTGGGTGGGTGAAATAAGGCTCCTCAAACCCAAACCCACCACTGGCAGTAGTGGTTACAGAAAAAATATTAAATGCTTGGTGGTACGACAAGAATTATAGGGGCAACGGCTGCACATTTGGGTGACCTGATTCTTTTTCAGTTTATTTAGCACGATCTTTTAAGCGCGCTTTTTAAACCATCACAATTACTTTCCCATATCAGACGCGGGTATTGACTTGTTCGGGTAGTTCTCATCATAAAGGCACGATTAGGGATGCACACGATAATCAATATTATCGATTGATAAACAATAATGGATATAATCACGATAATCGATAACCAAAATTCATTATCGGTTATCGAAATATCAAATAATTGGTCAATAGTGGCACGAACAAAACTCTAAAAACGGAGATAATCTTACGTTGTGCCATGCACTTGGTGGGCTGATGGTGTTACAATCGAGATTTATGTTTGGAAATGAGCCATCAGTCGATAACGGAAGCCGAACACATGACATCGAAGACAGCGAGGCAGCAAACGGAAAGTGATTGTATTGTTTTGACACACTTGCCACACTTGAGGGTCCACTTATAGGTCGGAACAGGCTTTGTTGGTGATATCGATATTATCAATACCGTAATATCGATTTGATAATAACATTACCATTTTGATAATCGATAATAAAAAAAGTATCGATGAGCATCCCTAGGCACGATACTATTTCTTTTATAGCTCATATTTATGTAGCAAACACTCAATGATTAATAGGGCTACTTAAGTTTACACAACGACCATCCACCCTCCACCCTCCCCCACCATACACCCTGAGCTGATCACCCACCTATTTCTCGCAGGGCCATGGCCCCAAATTTGTATGGTTGGGCCGCCACTGCGTCATTTATACATTCATTGTACTCAGCTTTCGTTTACTGGCTGTACAAAATGAAAGTAAGAACTAGGTTGAATAAAAAATTATAATTTATGATTCCTTAGAGTTGCAAAGTTCTAATTATAACATTTTCAAATATATAAACCAACGTAGTTAATCAGACATCTGTTTATTGCACAAAACAAAAAAAAATACTGACATCGAAAGCAATAGTGTACGGTAGACGCTACGATGTTTCTAGTAAGACACTGCATTATGCAGGGGGTATTTTGCCCTTAAATAGACCTACTTGTCAACTATACAGCTCTGATACTTTCTACAAACCAAAAGATTTATTAATGAGGGGAGGAAAAGGTTGATAACTTGCCGCAAAGTATTGTTTAAGATCCCAAAAATGTCTCAAGGGCTGATATAAGTAAATTTAGTAGCCCTATGTTGAGCCCTTGACGAATCGAATTTACACTGGCAAATAGTTTCAGAGAGTGCTACATGTTTTTCTCTGCAAATGATATTCGAAAAACAGTACTGGTAGGCATAGACGTGCTGTTTTCCGCAGAGTATATTAAAAGTAGGCCAATTGCATTTGAAAGTTTTTCCACACGTGCCCACTCCCACCTAAATGATGGGACTAGAGACAAACTTTGTCCACATGCAATGCACAATTGCCCAGTAACGATAAAACGTGAAGATGGCAACGTTAAGGGCTTCAATGCACAATATCCTATGAAGTTGTTATTGTTGTTCTGCTTAAATAATAAATTATTTACCATATTAGGCCTACAATCAGCTGATAAAATAGTGGTCACTTTTAACAGATCTTGGTAGGGTGACCATAATTATTAAAGCAAAAACCGACCCACATGGACTATGACTTATATGGACTTGCGTGGGCCACAAGGGGGTCTGGGGCATAGCCACAGCCGCCAGGGACGAAAATTTTTTGGAGCAATTTTTCCCTCGAGATAGCCTGTAGTGAGATCGGAGACAGGTTGGAGTGGGGGCTGGCCTTTGCCTTGAGGGTGCGGCGCAAGTAGAAGAGTCAGGTTCCAGGAAACAATAAGTAGGCGCAATGATGTTCAAAACTTCAATGTGACAACGCGTCGTATTACCACCAGCATTTTAACATTCCAAAATAGGCCTAAATCAAGATTGTATTTGGACCCTTCTCGCCTCTACCCGACCATGCAAACTATGCGAAATACGGGAATTTTCGCCTTCAAGATAGCCTTTAGAGCGATCTGAGCAAGTATGACACTAGATACAACCTCCATGATACTACTAATTGCAATAATTACGCCCGACTACTCAGCGCTAGCCGCCTATGAGCGTGCAGTCCCCATACCCCTACTTTTAATGAAGGTCACTGCAACAACAAAGTGGTAGCCCAGAGAGAGTTGTATTTTGTAGTACCGTACCTATTAGTATTTATAAGAAAATAATATAGTAGGTATTTACATTTCATAGTATTATGTATTAACTAATGTTGTCTTACATTTGAAAAATTATATTCATTAATATAAATTTAAATGAAAACTACAAATTAATTGGTTAAACTCTTAAAACTGGGACATTTTTCTGCCCCAGAACGATTTTCGGGACACCGACACAGGCCACAAAAATGGGACAATCCCGGGAAAACCGGGACATCTGGTCACCCTAGCCTTGAACAACTTAATTCTGTTTGGTTTCAAAAAGTAAAAACTTGGTGAAATTTCCCGATGTCATTACCGGGATAGGCCTACGGGAAAAGGGAAGCTCGGGAATTTATCATACAGTCTTTAAAACATCGCATAACTACCTATATAAACAATCAATCAGCTGATAAAATAGTGTAGGGCCTACACTTTTAACAGGCAGTGAACAACTTGATTCAGATTGATTCTAGCAATGTAGGAGTCAGAATGTAGGAGTCACGTCGCGAGACGTGACTTCTTCAAGAAAAAGGCCTACCCAGCTGCTGTTTGTTTGTAGGCTAGACTAGACGGGCTCCCGGTCGGCTGTTTCTGTTTGTGTTTCCGTAGAACAAAGCCGAAGAATGCAGTGACTGTTGCGTCGAGGGTAAGTGAATTTAAGAGTGAAAGCTTTTACGTAAATGATGGTAAAATACTTATGTGTAAGTTTTGCGATTGTCGCGTCGAGTTTGAAAGAAGAGATGGTTTACTAAAACACATTGAAAGTGCGAGGCATAAAAGCGGGAAGTTAAAAGAAGCCAATCGACAAAGGCAATCTACGATCGCTGCAGGCTTTAGGCCAAGCTAAAAATGCACGTGTTGATAAGGAAGAGTTAGAGTTTATCGTTGTCACAACTGAAGCCTCCATTTGTGCCGGATTATCGGTTGAAAAGCTGGATCACTCGAAAATTCGCGAGTGGCTTTCACGTTACGTGAAAGGTAGTGGTGATCTACCCAAATCTGATCAACTGCGACGGAAATATATTCCAATAGTCGGCGAGAAAAAAGTGCTAGAGTTAAAAAAGGTGAAGGGAAAAGATTTATCCGTTTTGTGCGACGAAACTACTGACAAGGCGGGGAATTGTGTTTTTAACCCTTACCGGTCGGCCCTGTGGACAGCGAACGTCGCAAACTTTAAAATTTTAAAAAATGTGCAATGAGGGTCTAGCGATAGCACCTGCTCGCTTATCAACGCGTCCAACTGAGCGTTTCCTAGTATCCCTATCTGGACACATTGTTATTCGGGGCCTCGGGGGGCAGTAGGCCTACACCAGTTTGTAGCAACGTAAGTTTTTGTTGGTATAATAATAGTTTTACGTGATTCTAAAAAGCATGAAATAAGCATGAAAAACCAAGTTGGGGACCCTGAACCGAAGAAGTATACCGGCTAATCTGGGTCCTATTGAAAGATATCTCAGTTCAATGCTCACAAGTTAATCTTCATATAGGCCTAATTTATAACTTATTGGTGTCTCGCTAGATGTTTAAGACTCGTCTTTGTACCTCGGAAATACCGTCAAATACGAATAAGTTTTGGTAGGGGGCCTAGCCGGAAAATCTTGGCACTCATTAGGGGCCTACCTAGAAGGACCGTCAGGGAATGGAATGACTTGCCAGGGGATATTGTAGCTAGTGGGTCTTTGAGGGGATTTAGATCGTTTTTAGGGGAGGGCAGAAATTACTAGGTCTGGGGGGAGTGAGTGGTTGCCACCGGGCGGAAGGGCCCATTTGCAACCGGCCTAGGGGCTAGGCCCTAGCGTGGGCCTGGCCTAGGCCGCCTTTTCAATAAAAGATTCAATATAGGGTACGTTCCGTATGATGCTAATTTGCATGTTTCGGCGTGCCCAAAGCATTCCGTATACACCGCCGCCATCACAACGCCCGTAACGCCCAATGTTAAACCTCGGGCATCTAGGGCATGTCTGGGTATAGCGTTAGTTACGATTCTAAAAATAGATATCGATTGTATAGCCGCCATTTTGAATATATCGAATCGAACCTAATGCAGACAAACAAACCAACATGCCTGCCACTAAACACTGTTGTTATGGATTATGTAATAGCGATTCTCGCTATGATTACAAAGATCACATGAAAAACGTGCGTTTTTTTAATTTCCCCAAACCAGAACATGATATAGAAAAATGCCAGCGATGGATTAGAGCCTGTGGCAGGTCTTGGTTTACCGCGGATCGAGTCAACAGAAACACCTTCATATGCAACAAACACTTTGTAGATGCTGAAGGGCCATCTGAAAGTTATCCAGACCCAATCCCAGCACGACTTTGTCAGGAACAGGTAAATAAATACTTCAAATAATGGTTTATGACATGATCCTAGTGGAGGCCTAGGCCTATAACCATGAAGACACTAGCCTAGGCCTAGGCCATCTAGTGTTTGACACTCTAACCTAACTTTGCTTTGTTAGGCAGGCTTTGCTTGCCAAGTAGGCCCCTAGGGCCTACGCCTAGGCCCGGTTACATTTTATATACTAGCCTACGCCCTAGCATGCAACTTGGGTTAATATACTAAAGTTAACCTAGGGCTAGGCTAGCCCTACACACTTGCATTATTTGGTATGGTAGGGCCTACCTAGGCCCTAGCCAGTATCCTAGCTAGGCCTACCCCTGCCTAGGCCCTACATCTAAGCCTAGGGTTAGGCCTATGTTGTTAGATGTAGGCCTAAGTAGGCCTACTTGGCTTGTAGCAAGGAAATAGGGAGAAGTACCCCCTCCCCCCCCCACTTTAGAATGTTAGACATCCAGGTATTACAAACAGTTTTACAGACCTTAGCATAAAGTCCAAAATATTATCCCTGCCTAGATGTCAAACAAATGAATCAAATAGCTGTTTGCTAATCACTCTTAATTGATTTCCACAGGTGACAAAACTGTTGTCTAGGAGGCGAAAAGCACCTATTGATCGATCAGAAATCTCCAACAGCCCTACTACCCAAACCATTGCAGATGAAGAGGCAACAGAACCTGAACATCATTTGGATGAATCACCTACCGACTGCAGCTCTCAAACCTTCAACATTGTCGAGTCATCTGATCCTGAGCACCATTTGGATGAAACACCTACCGACTGCAGCTCTCAAACCAACATTGTCGAGTCATCTGATCCAATTGATCAGTATCAACCATATTGTAATTTGGATGTTACCATATTTTCAAATGAAGATCATTACCCTAATGAAGTAATAAATGAAGTCGAAGTCGAATTAGAAATAGGTGAATATGAGGTCTCTAAAACAAAAGAAGTAGGCGTACAAACAAAGTTTTTCTCGTCCGATATTATGGTTTCAAAAATATCGTCTAGTGTGCTAAAACGAGAATTACAATCGGTGAAGGAGAGAAACAAGTTCCTCGAAGAAAAGCTTGACATTTAAAAAAAAAAGAACTCTGTAGCTGAAAAGAACACGACTCAAAAACCGTCATGCTTTGATATTCAATGTTTAAATGATGGTAGGATTAAGTATTACACTGGCCTAACTCTCTTACAGTTTAATACATTATGGAACTTCTTGGGTCCTGCCACAAACAAATTATGTTACTGGAAGAAGCCCATAAAACACCACGAACTAAGTCCCAGTAAACGCTCCGGAAGACTGCGTAAACTCAGCCCCAGAAATGAACTGTTTTTAACACTAGTGAGGCTACGCTTGGGTCTGCTTCACAAAGATATTGCATTTAGATTTAACATAAGTGAGGCACAAGTCAGCATCATTGTGATAACATGGGTAAAGTTTTTGTACTTGCAATTCAAAACACTGATACCTATGATGTTTCCAACTGTTAAAGAACTGCGAAAGAATCTACCAGCATGTTTCAAACAATTTAAAAACACACGGTGTATTATTGATTGCACAGAATTCCATGTGCAACAAGCCACTGATTTTGGCAAACAAGGCAATTTGTATTCTTCATACAAGTCCCACCCAACTTACAAGGTGCTAATAGGCATTTGTCCTAATGGCTCAATAAACTTTGTATCGGAAGTGTATGAAGGGAGCATTTCCGACAGGCAAATCGTACACGATTCCAAATTCGTTGACCTTTTGGAAAAGGGGGACATCGTGATGGCTGACCGGGGTTTTAACATTACTGACTTGTTCTTGGAAAAAGGGGGTTATTTTGTTCAAACCCCCTCATCTATTACAAAGAGACCAGCTCACACCTGTGGAAGAAGCTCAAACAAAAGTTGTTGCCAAGCTTAGAATTCATGTTGAACGAGCGATAGAAAGGGTGAAAAAGTATCGAATTCTCCAAAAGACAATCCCTCTTTCAATTGAGCCAGTAATGTCAAACATTGTCTTTGTTAGCAGTTGCTTGGTTAACTTTCAGGAACCGTTAGTGAAATAAACCTTGTATTTCCTCCCAGGGCCCCTATTCTGTAACTTTATAACGGAGTTGGATCCGTAGGTAATCGCACGAATTGAACTCGAAAGCGACGCGTCAGAAGTCTGTTTACCTTGATAAACTCACAGTGACTCATCACTTACGAGCTCGATTCGTGCGATTACCTACGGATCCAGCACGGTTAAAGTTACAGAATAGGGGCCCTGAAGTTCCCTACCTTGCTAATATTTCAAAAAGCGTGAGCATGTTGTTGAGTTCATAGGCCTAGTTTGTTGGAGATCCAGCTCAAGTGGCCGTTAGTTAACTGCACTGAAAATACGCAACTTGTCTTCTAGGCCTAGTATATTATTGGCAAACAATGAATTCTATTCCTGCATGACTATAGGCCTGTAGGTCTATGCACTGATAAGATAATTCCTTTCAGGGTTTGCAAACATTGTTAGCGGACTAGTATATTTTTGGCGGTACAGTGCAGTAGACAAGCGGGCACTGGATCTCTAGCCAATTTCACTAACTCTATGCTGCACTAAATTATTTTGGCTTATTGCTGGGTAAGTTCACTTAGTTAGGCCTACCACTATGTGCTTTAAGTAAACAAATAGCGGCCTATGAATCTGAATATCAATACTAGGCCTACGTGTATTGATTTGTAAATTATATTATTACGATTGGTTCGAAGTATTTGAGCTAGACTTATATGTGCCAGACCTAGCAAAATTAGTTGATAAATTTGTCCAGATGATCGCACGTGGTAGGCTGTAATATATAATGGGCGCGTTCCGTTACCTGCTGCATGTAGGCCTACTGAACCTATAAGCGAGCACTACCACGTGAACAAAGTGTTCCGTAAATTGCTGGCCCCGCGCTAGGTAGATGTGTTGTAGGTCTAGTGAACTTGAGCCTTGCTGCGCTCGGTAAAGTGATGCGAGTTGGTAATTTTACGCTGTAAATTACTGCTGGTAAGTTACAAATTCTCGGTAATTTATTACCGTAATTTACGGTAAAATACCAAAATGCACCATAAATTATAAAATTTACAGCCTTCAAAATCCCAGGGGACATTTTATCTTTTTAAAACATAGTCATCAAGTTCTTTAATGTTAGGCTATGTCATTAGGGTAATGAAGGTAGCTGCATATATTATTTTTTGGGCCTGCTATAGGCCTTCAACTTTTTAATTGATGTACCGTTAGCTAAAAAAGTTACTACATGGCAAAAACTGATATGGTACTGAATAATGCCCAAACATTTTAAAAACATTTTTACCCAAACCAGGCACCCTAAATTGTACCATTTCAATTTGTAGGCCTAATTTTAAAATTACCGACCATCGGTCATTTACCAAATTATAAATTACCGGTAATTTCACATAGGCCTACTAGGCCAGTAGAGCCAGCAGTTAATGGAATGCAACCCATGTAGTTGATGTGGATATGCAAAGC
Source organism: Sweltsa coloradensis (assembly GCA_024449915.1). Lineage (NCBI taxonomy): Eukaryota > Metazoa > Arthropoda > Insecta > Plecoptera > Chloroperlidae > Sweltsa > Sweltsa coloradensis. The sequence continues at coordinate 557,130 of JAMZAV010000034.1, read as the reverse complement.
AAGGACAGTGTAGGTTTTCATTCAGTTAAATGTGAAAATACATAGTATGTAAAAATGTAAATAGTAGTATTATATTTTTAATCACAGCTAGAAGACGTCAAAACAGTAAATTATTGCCATTGGGCACAACTATTGAAAAAATTAATGAATTTATGTAGGCCTAGGCCTATGACCATGAAAGAATGTTGTAAATGAAACCATATTGAATGAAAATTATTACATTAAAAAATGATTCAGACAAAAGACAAAATGTTTTTACTCATTCCTCCTCAAAAAGATAAAAATGTTTTGTTTTGCATGCACCAAAACATAAAACCACTCATGCTTTGCTTGCTCACCACTATAGGCTTACTAGGTGATCAGAAACAGAGTGGATCAGTGTTTGAGCAAAGCACGTCAAGTCTAAAATGGTTCTGAAATGACAGTGCCGAGTAACTTACCGTAGGCTATGATAAGCGAATGTAGGCCGCAACGCAGGTATATAAATTTAATATCAAGTTAAAAAGTGAGATTGGGCCATTTTGCATTAGCATTGGACTAGTAAAAAAATTGTTGGACTTTCGAGGGTAGGCCTACCTACTACACAAATTTAAGCACTTTAATGGTGGTTCTCATCGACAGCCTATAATCGCGTAGCCTACGGTAGCCTCCTACACACCTACGTTATATGGTAGAAGGTTACGTGGAGCCCTCATTTCAAAAATTTCGGTGCAATAATACTTGTGATGAAAGTCTACAAGCTTTTGAACAAGTTCCTTGCAGAAGTCTTCATTTTTCCAGATACGACGTATCACCGGAAAATGTTTTCTTCCTGTCCACACCAGGAAATCACACCAGTTCCTCTCTGTTACGGCCATCTGGAGCTGAACTTGGTAGTAGTACGGGTGATTTGTCTTTAATACAGGCAAACCATTTTCTGATGTCAGACAAAAGTCTTGCAGTTGTTTTTTTGAAAGAAGTTCATTGAACTTGTAGGGGTCTTTGTCTTTTAAGACGTATGGACACTTTATCTCAAGCAAACCAAACGTATCTGCAATTGACTGGTCTACAACTATAGCGTCTGGACTGCATGCCAGTTCTGGAAACTTTGGATTGACCCATAACCCTGTTATAAATGCATAGCAGTTATCATTACTTTTTATTAACTTATAAAACTCCCTTGCCGGTCCTTCGTTTTCCAAGCCATGTTCCATTGCGACTGTGCAGATTGGGCGAACATACCACACTAGTCTTTTTAGTAAATTCATAATGGCTGTAGGGCTGGCCACGTGTGCAACAGTGTAGCATATAGACGCTGTAACTCGAACTCGACGCTCGCAGTTCCACATTTCGGAAGATTGTTCTTGTACTATACACAACGGAAGTGAACAGTCGCCAGCGATGCCTGGTGGACACAGGTTTTCTCGAAGCATGTTGATCTTTGCCTTCAAAATCTCAACCTCCTCAGTATCTAAACTATAGTCATCGTATTTCAATGGCAGGATCATTTCCCACATAGTTGGACTCTGGTTGCCGGCACCTGAAAACTGCAGGTCAGTTACAAAATCATTTATAGACTTCTGCGTTGCTGGCATCCTGAGTGACGGTGGCCTGGGATCAAACACTTCATACAGTTCCTTCATCTTTTTTACTCTGTCACAATCGTTGGTCGTTGCACTTAGCGGCATCGGGTCACGTTCTCGCTTTCTTCCCACATTCCATTCGCATACTTGACTTGTCGGAGATTCATGAAAGCGATTGCATGAGAAGTCCAGTATTGCAAACAGCAGAGCAGCAACATGGTTACAGCGACCCATTGCAGAGCCCTTACATGTACAAGTTGCGGACTTAACAAATCCACTAGCAATGGATAGGCTAATCTCAACATTATAAAACATAATCTTGAACGATGCCATTACTTTGGCCTTTACAATGTAGATGTTAGCACCATTGCGAAACATGATATCTTGGACATGGCCCGATTTAAAGAAGGTTTGTCCCTTCTTCAGTGGTTTTGATGTGTGAACATCTAAAGTATTGGTAGTTTCAGAAGTTTCTTCATCTTCCGATGAAGTATCCTGAGCTCGGTCAACACTACCGGTAGCACTAGGAAGAACAAACAGGTTTACAGCTTGGACAGACTCTACGATGTGGTGGTAAATGTGTCCATAGTTAAATACTTGGGGGGGCTTATTTGTCGATGATGAAAAAACGTCCCACTGGCTATCGGTCACGGGAACGGCTGCGGGCTTGACACCTTCCAAGGCCTTCGCGTACCATTTGCCTCCATCGATGCCAGGATCAATGGCTCCATAGTCGGTGTTATTGAGGCACACTGTTACTCTGAAAAAATAACAAAAACACATTTGAGTAATAATGTAGGCATAGTAAACTAATCATACCTACTGCCTTGGCATAGGCCTAGGGCCCTAGGCCTACATTTTGTTCCCAAGCTAGGCCTAGGAGGGCCTAGGGCCTGGGCTAAGAGAGTGGAAAATGGGAAATATTTGCAATCTCAAATTTTGTAAGCTGATTAAATTGTCTTTTTCTTTTCGTATGTGTAGTAATGTATCTCGCCGTCTTTAGAAAATGAAGCGAAAATATAGTGAGGTTATGTAACAGGTCTGGTCTAAGCTAGCCCTAGCCCTAGGCCTAGGCTGTATTCAGAGGTAGGGCCTAGGCCTACGTAAGCCTAAGCATAATAAGCAGTGTGGGGGTTAGGAAAGACTAGGGCCAAAGCCCTAGTACTATAGCTAGTAGGCCCTAGGAGTAGAAAACGTTAATTTATTTACCTTGATATCAGGTCTGCCCTAAGACCAGTTCTAGGGAGTCCTCTGCACTCTAACCACCGCTTTAATTGGTGGTTAGAATTTGCCTTCACTTCTTTGTGAGGTAATTTCGCTCCAGGCACATCATTTTCACTTAAAACCACCAATATAACGTCGGTATTAGCCGAACTAGATTGCATTTTACCATGCGGTAAACATGCGTTCTTTAATGCAGGTTGGGTTTGTTTGTCTGCAAACAGCTGATGGTAGTTGGTCGATGCGCGCGCAACAAGTACTGTGACGTCACAGACAGACCAATCGTAACTAACGCTAAGTATACCGGCTAATCTGGGTCCTATTGAAAGATATCTCAGTTCAATGCTCACAAGTTAATCTTCATATAGGCCTAATTTATAACTTATTGGTGTCTCGCTAGATGTTTAAGACTCGTCTTTGTACCTCGGAAATACCGTCAAATACGAATAAGTTTTGGTAGGGGGCCTAGCCGGAAAATCTTGGCACTCATTAGGGGCCTACCTAGAAGGACCGTCAGGGAATGGAATGACTTGCCAGGGGATATTGTAGCTAGTGGATCTTTGAGGGGATTTAGATCGTTTTTAGGGGAGGGCAGAAATTACTAGGTCTGGGGGGAGTGAGTGGTTGCCACCGGGCGGAAGGGCCCATTTGCAACCGGCCTAGGGGCTAGGCCCTAGCGTGGGCCTGGCCTAGGCCGCCTTTTCAATAAAAGATTCAATATAGGGTACGTTCCGTATGATGCTAATTTGCATGTTTCGGCGTGCCCAAAGCATTCCGTATAGGGCTACACCGCCGCCATCACAACGCCCGTAACGCCCAATGTTAAACCTCGGGCATCTAGGGCATGTCTGGGTATTGTGGGCGCGTAAGAGCATCATTCGGAACGTACCCATAGACTTAAGAAAGTTTACTTACTTTACAGTTATCACTTTCACATAAAAATAAATATTATACTACTGCTATATATAAAATACCTACCGGTACTGCTTTTTAGCTTTATCTCACATTCTATTCTGACTTGTTGAAGTTGTTGATACCGGCGAACGGGAAGCAAGCAAGAAGCGTTGTAGCCAACAAAACAACATAAAATATCCCCAACCTCATCGCAAAAGTAAATACCGAAAATACGAATAATAAATAGAAATAGGTGTGTTGTGTTTGGCATGGTTTATCGTATTAAGATTGGAAAAATAACGTATAATAATATGAAAAAAATAAAACATACAAGTCATATTAGTTGCTGCTAATTAATTAAAAGCCTTCTTTAATCAATGTTAAAACCAATGTTAAAACTAATTCCTTTTACCGTTTTTACCGTTTACCCCAATTAATGAACTGCACGTATGCAGACAGCATTGTCATTTAGTTTACTTTTCGTTATTTCTTTATTAGATTTAATGATCACATTTTCCTTTCGATAATATGTTGATTTGAATTAATTATTATTTTGTTATTCATTTTTAACATTTTTGGATTTGTTATTGCGTTTTAAAGGCTCTTCTTCTGATAACTTTCTTTCACACACAAATAAGAGACGTTTGATCTTTTTAATTCTGGGGTTATATTTCCTTGGTTGGATCCCTGCATTCCAGCACATTCAGCGCATTTGGAATATGGGAATGTACATGTACACTTCCGGTTGTGCAGTTGTTGTGGTTGTTGTAGATGGGCTACTGCCGAGATGGACTGCTTCCCATGATTTTGTGTTATGTATATTTTAAAGATTTATAGTAAATACGAAGTGTAATAACAGTGCCATAGTTTGTAAGACAATTTATTTCGCACTCTTTATACTAATTATTAGTTATATATAGGCTAGGCTAGCCTAGTAGGCCTAGGGCCTACCCATAGCCCTACCTTGTTTCTGTTTATAGGCCTAGGCCCTAGCCCAGGCTAGAAGGCATCCGCTCCACTTCGCCGGCGCGGGACCGAAACAGCTAAAGCGTTGTGTATTTAATATCAAAGTAAGTACGCTACCGCAGGTAAATCTTTATTTCTTATTTGATCACGTATAAAAGAAAAACAAAAAGGCGAGGTTCAATCTAGCATGACTGCTCTTCCACCTAAACTAGGCCTAGCCCTAGGTTTAGGCCCTACACAATGCTGGAACTTCTTTGGTTGAGACTTGGGAGAGCTGGGCCAAAATAAAATCATCATGCTGATCATGCTCCAAAATACAAAACCTTTAACGTTTCTATTTTAAATATAAAGGATTTTCAATTCAACCCAAAATAAGTTTTACCAATAATAGAAACGTTAAAGGTTTTGTCGTTTTTTTGTTCATAAAATCAGCAAAAACATGATGTTTTTGTTTTGGAGTTTTGACCTCCCCGGCCCCCCCCCAAAGGAAGAAGTTAGCCTAGGCCTAGGCAAAGGGATTGGATACACTACAAAGGCCTAGGGCACAATAATGTAGGAGTCAAATCAGCAGTACCTATTCTGGAATAACTAACTAACAACTACCTTAACTAGCCTAGAGTAGGCCCTAGAACATTCAGATGGGTAGGCCTAGGCCTATCTTGTTGTAGGCCGCCTAGCCACCTTCTAGGTAGGCCTAGGCCTAGCCCCTGGGCTAGCTAACCCCTACACCATCTGACACTGGGTTAATATTTTGAAAGGCTAGGTCCTACCTAGGCTAGCCGGTACTTTATCGGTTGGTATGGACATTAGGGGAAAAGTAGGTTAGGGAGAGTGGGGGGGGACGAGAAGCGCGTATGTTTTACAATATTATCATCATTATTATTATTAATAAAAATAAAGGCAGAGGATATTCTTACGGCATACCGTAAGAATAACTAGAAATTATTCTTACGGTATGTGTTTTCATTGGTTGTCTCATCACGTGACTCATCAACAGGCGCGCCGTAAGAATAGTGTACATAGTAATTCTTACGGTCTATGCCTACTATGACCATGCACTAGGCAGGCCTAGGCTAGGCCTAACGTAGCTATTTTAAATCCCAAGTACCTACAAAACCTTTAACGTCGCTATTTTAAATCTAAAGTACCTACAAAACCTTTAACGTCGCTATTTTAAATCTAAAGTAGGCCTAGCCCTACCTACTGATCAAAAACTGGGCATACCAAACGAAAAAGTTCGCTCCATGCCGTAAGAATAGTGTGTAGTAATTCTTACGGCATGCCGTAAGAATATCCACTCCGAAAAATAAAACATACTTGCTTCGTGCCCCCTCCCCCTTACCTAACTTACTTTTCCCCTTGTTAAAAAGTGGGAGTAGGCCTATAGGCTACCAACCAGGGGCGGATTGGGCCGCCGGGCAACCGAGCGAATGCCCGGTGGGCCGGTCTGTTGGTAGGGCCGATCGGCCGAAATGCTAGTCTGAGTATAAAGGCGGCGTCATATCGGTAATTTTGTATGGTTGACCTAAATGTTAAATACACGTATTTATATATTTTATTATAAAACATAAAGGCTAACGATTATATTAAATTGACTTATCCTGTTGTACTACCTGTGTCTTCTAGTCAAAACAATGCAGAAAGGATATTCAGATAAGTTGAAACAATACTTGTTGTAATATTAGTTGTTAGTCGACTACTTCTACTTGCTTAGGACAACCATATTTAGGTTATCGGCGCACGCTGTCAAGCCATGAGATGAGCTAAGAATTTTTACAAACATCCGTCTTTACATTAAAACCCACAAAATCCACGCTTTTTGACTGTTGCAAAAATTTCGGGATATAAAGGCAACACGCTAAAATAGGATAGGATATGACGCGAATGGGTGCCTGAAGATATGCAGTGAGGGCAGTGGCATAATTAGGGAGGGGCGGGATAAGTTTTTGAGCCTAGGAATCGGGAACTAACTAATAATGTCCAATTTTTTTTTCGCCTTTGGCGAAAAGGCCTCCGGCGGCTGGGGCTCCGCCCCAGGCCCCGCGGTTTTCCGCTCATAATTTTGGGCCGCTCACAACAGATTGCCCGGGCCAGTTTTCTTCCCCAATCCGCTCCTGCTACCAACCGAAGAAGTACCGCCTAGCCTACCCTACTGCCATTGAATTCAAAGTGATGTAGGGCCTAGGCCTACAAACGGCTAGCAATGGGACAGTGTAAACGTGTAGGTAGGCCTACACAGTTTTACGAGTGTAGCCCTACACGTTTACTGTTCCTCTAAAAACAATACTCGCATCTAGACCTAGTAGGCCTACCTACCGATATTAGGTTGTGTGCGACTGGTCACCGGCTGTCCAAATGTTTGCGGCCGAGGTCTATATGTATTATGTAGGCCTACCCCTTGTTTTTAATGTGTTTGCTGTTGCACACTAAGCAGTCTTCCTAGGTTGGATACTACTAAACATATGTAAAAATGCTGTATATTGCGTCGTGAAAAAACACAAAAACCACAATTTTTACTACAAATCACATAATAAATGGTACATTCACAATTTACAATAAACCATAGGGATGCACATCGATACATTTTTCACTATCGATTATCGAAATGCTAATGTCATCGATAATATCGATAACACCAACAAAGCCTGTTCCGACCTATAAGTAGAACCTCAAGTGTGTCAAAACAATACATTCGCGTTCCGTTTGCTGCCTCGCTGTCTTCGATGTCATGTGTTTGGCTTTCGTTATCGACTGATCGTTCATTTCCATATGAATCTCAAGTGTGACATCATCAGACCAGCCAGTGCATGGCACAACGTGAGATAATCTCCGTCTTTAGAACTAGGTCCGCGTCACTATTTTAAATTTAAAAAAATCTACTTGCCCAGCCGGGCAAGTGGCCCAAAATTTTGGTTGCCCAGAGTCCAGACTCAATTCAAGGTTGACACAATAATGTTCTTTCTTTTAATATAGTATGTACGACAATTTTCTTCATTTTAACAATAGCCGCTAGTCATTAACTTTACGCACCCGCTTTTTATCAAACTCTCGGTCATATTTTACCTTTTTGACAGGTTCATTAGCTAGGCCTAGGCCTATCTCATCTTCGTTAATTGTGAGTGGCTTAAAGTAGGCGTAGTCAGAGACGTTGAAGCTACTCCACTAGGCCTACAGTTAAAAAAGTTCCGTAAATCCATTAAAGAATGGTTCAATATTACGCAATAATTTAAAAGTGTCAAAAATGGTTGGAATTTTACGAAACGGATAAGGTAAACAAGTTTCGGATCTCCATTTTCTCGACAGCAGTGAATTATGGGTAAAGTCGAAAGGTCGATATCGATTGAAATGCGATTGTAGTGGTGTGTGGTGCAGCCTGTGGGGCACTTCTTCGGCTAGGGGGGTCCAACTTTTATACACCTTGTTAACACAGCTATATTGCCTTGTTACTACTTATGTTAAAGGTGTATTTTCGTTAGGTTAGCCAAACTTTCCGCTGGCTACAGTGCGCCGCGCTAGGTCTAGGATATAATCGATAAGAGCGCACCCGAAATCCTTTCCGTTACAGTGTATATAAAAGTTGGACCCCCCTAGCCGAAGAAGTACCACCTGTGGCAAATGCTTGGAATTACGTCGAGCGTCTGTCGCCTGTCGATAAAGTAGGTTTCTACTTAGTGAAATCTTACGCGATTCGAGTTTTTAACCGAATTTGTTGGTTGCCTGTATGGGCAACTAACTATAAATTATAGTTGCCCGTGCCTGGAGTGTTAGTTGCCCCGGGCAACTCGGGCATAGGAATTTTTGAGCCCTGATTTAGTATGTAACAATTTTTTCCAAAATATTTGAGAAGTTCTTGCATGGTATTATTTTTTCTCATGTTAAGCCTTTTATTCCGGATTGTCAGCATGGATTTATGCCAAGTCGATCAACAGTTACCAATCTTGTTGGTTATTGTAACACAATATCTGAAAATTTAGATCAGGGTGTACAAGTGGATGCTCTTTATGCCGACTTTTCAAAAGCTTTCGATTCTGTGAGTCATTCACTTCTTATCTACAAGCTTGGACATCTCGGCATATCTGGCTCAATGATTAAATTACCGGTATTGTCTAACTACCTAACGGGACGTAAGCAGACAGTTGTCATCAATGGGGCGAGTTCTCGGGCTGAAGAGGTTACGTCAGGGGTTCCTCAAGGCTTCATTTTGGGGCCTTTGCTGTTCAACATTTTTGTTTATGATATCCCATGTAGAGTTTTTTCTCCATGTCTTATGTATGCTGATGACATCAAACTGTTGCCTATGCTGCAGTAAGATCTTTGCAAGACTGTTTACAGCTTCAAGAAGCTTTTGTAAGGTTATGTGACTGGTGCTCTTCTTGAAAGTTGAATTTAAATTTAAAAAAATGTTTTGTTATTACTTTTACGACTAAGAAAAATCGAATTCACTTCAATTATTCTGTCAATAACGATACACTTAATAGGGTGTTCAGTGTAAATGATCTAGGTGTTTTGTTAACGTCTGATTTTTCGTTTAATGAACATATTCATACTATTCTGTTAAAAGCTTTCAAGTTACTGGGCTTCGTTAAACAAAATTTTCAGTTTGCCTTCTCTAAAAATACAATTAGACGTATATACTTAGGATTAGTGCGGCCGCAGTTGGAGTATGCAAGTATTATCTGGTCACCACATCACAAGACAAAAATTGACAGTTTAGAGCGACTCCAGCAGCGGTTTGTTAAATGGTTGTCACATCATAGTGATCCTACATTTGTGTACCACAGAAGGAATCATGAACAATTATGTGTGGACTTGCGCTTGCAGTCGCTCTGTGGTAGGAGGCAGACTGCTGACCTCGTGTTTTTAAAAAAGATTTTAACCAATGGGGTCGATTGCCCAGATGTTTTACAGTTAATTACTTTTAATGTGCCTGTTCGTAGGGCAAGACATACTTATTTATTTTATCCTCCTAAGGCTAGGATTGATTTGTATAAATACTCTTATTTGCCTAGAGTGCTGACCAATTTTAATAACCTTTCAGGCAGTAGAAATGACTTTGATTTAGATCTTTTTAATGACTCAACTTTTACTTTTAAGAAAAAGTGTTGTTTGTTGTAGGGCAAATGTGTCTTATATTATATTAACTGTAGGTCCTATGTGTATTTTCTGTTTCAGGTTTGTTATGTTGTTGATGTTATGTTGTTTTTATTATATCCTAGTATTACTGGGTTGTAAAACTGTTTTGGGATAAATAAATAATAATAATAATAATAAATTATTTTATATTTCGTTAATCGATAATGAAATTCCGTTATCGATTATCGAAATTATATCCATTATTGATTATTGATCGATAATATCAATTATCGTGTGCATCCCTAAACAATATTTGAAGAAAGACTTGTTTTGCAAGAGTAGGCCTACTTAATATAATTATTAATTAAGTTTATTTAAGAACCACTTTAGAGACAAGAAAACAGATTTATTGACATTTTTAGATTAGATTGTTTTATCAACAGTAGGCCTAACCATGGAGACACCATGACCTGCTAGACTACTTCAGTGTATCCATAGAGTGAGATAGTGCATTTCAACCAACACCCATTCTCGCTATCTTCACTCTTCACTTGCTAGGCCTATATACCAGGTGTGCTTGCGAAGCAAAACGCTTCAACAGTTCCATTGAAACTGGCTTTGTCATCATGTCCGCCGTCATATACTCGGTGGGACAATATCGCACATCTATGATGCCTTGCTCTCGTAGATCTCTGAGTAGATGATGCTTGACGCTGTTATGCTTCATTCTAGCACTGCAACGATCCGACTCGATCAAACTTATGCAGCCCTGGTTGTCCTCATAGATTGGTGTTGCATGCATTGCTGGTGTTTCGATGTCATCCAGTAGAAGACGTAACCACAACAATTCTTGGCAAGCATGTGCAGCCGCAACATACTCTGCCTCAGTGGATGACAATGCAACTGTTGTCTGCTGTCGGCTTGACCATGACGCTGTGCTTGTGCCCAGTTGAAAGATGTAGCCACTTCTTGACTTCCGGTCATTCTTGTCACCTGCCCAGTCAGCATCTACGTAACCTTGCAACTCAAACTTACTACTTGCTGACAGGCGCAGTTTTGCATCGATCATTCCTGCCAGGTAACGCATTACTCGCTTCACCGACTTCCAGGACCGTATTCTGTGGGTGACTCCACTTGACGACTCGGGAAGCTGACTGCCACTGCAATGTCCAATCTAAACACTATAGCAATGTAGCCTACAGAAGTGATCCGATGACTTGCCTGTACTTCGTGTTGTAAGGCAACTTGACACTTGGTTCTTCCACGGAATATAAATATAATAGGTTTCCTTTGGAGTACCAGATGGCTTTGTCTCCAGCATCCCTTGTTTTTCTAGGAGCTGAGCTATCTTCGTTCTCTGATGAAGAAGAAATGAACCATCTGCTTTTCTCTCAATCTGAATACCCAGATAATGAGCAACTTTGCCCATTTCCTTGGTTGTAAAGTGCTCGTTCAGTTGAGTGCAAATATCCTGCACGATTCTTTCAGATTCTCCAGCAACAAGTAGATCATCTACATATAGCAGCACATAGGTGGTGGTGCTGTCGGTTGTCTCTTTTTTATGAAGAGACATGAATCTGCTTTTCTTTTATCCTTTGACTCCTCTTTCCATCTTGCTTTTACTTCATTGTTGTGGGCATTTGAGAAGTTATTTTATTGCACTGTAAGACACAGGTTTTGCAATTTGTTCCTTTTTCCTATCTTTGCTAGGAAGTCTGCCTTTTCATTCCCATTGACACCACAGTGGGTGGGCACCCATTGCAGAACTATTGTGTTTCCAGTCTGCATTAACTTAAGAATCTTAACTTTATACTTCTTAATTTCATAGTCTGCTTCCACTTTGTTCACTATTGCCTCTACTCTTCAGCACATGACACAACCCTCAAACCTCTTGACACTGTCCGTCATTGTGGTCTTCGTCTTGCTCTTGGTGCATTTCGAACAAGCCCGGTAGTCCGCTTGTATGCCGAGTCAGGTGTGTCCTTGGCAGAATGGCGAAGCCTCTTGATGGGTACGTACATAATGAAAATTAAAGCCATGCCTAACCATCCAGCAAATCTTGATGTTTTAATACAAAATTTGTCATACACTTTAATACCAAACCCGTGGCAACCCTGCCAACAGGAATAAAATGTAAACTATTTTTTAACCTTATAGAATTTAATATGCCAAAAGTTTTAAATTTTGTTTTTAGCAATAATGCGCCCTGGTTTACACCAAAGCCAATTATATTCGACCTCTGTCGTTTTGATAAAAACTACTTGCGTTAGTGTATTCAAAATTAACTTTAGAAAGATTTGCCATAAACATCAATAGACCAGGAGCCAGAACCCTTGGGAAAAAGTTTCGTTCAACCCACTTAACATCTCAAATCTGACTTGACCACGTGGTAGTATGCACATTTTGAAACATCTTCAACATCAACATCAACTTCGAATTGTGGTATACTTTTTTTTAGCAGCCATTTTGTTTTTGGATGTGCAATCATTGAAAAGCTTAGTCGGTACTATGTATCTTAAAATGTACATAGCCCGTGACACAGTTAACCGATTTTATTTTTTCTTACACCGATTTGTAGGTAATTGTATGTTTTAATTATTGTTTATAACCAATTTTTAATAGTCATATGATTTTGTTGTTAAAAAATGCATATATGGCGAAAATAGTGTAAATAATTTTACTAAAATGTGATTCACGCATAAGTTCACAAATTATTTTGGTAAGTTAGCGCTATGTTTTTATACATTTTTAGGATTTATAAAACTAACTCATGGACAAAATATATAAAAAATACGGATTATTGCACATTTGAGTACATAAGCGTTGAAGGCTGAGCATTTTCAGTGGATTGTACACTATTTAACTATGATTTTTATCCAACTTTATTTTGTCAGTGCTAGTATAGAATAACATTTTTTAAGTAGTTCCAACAAACAATACAATGCAAATGGTAAAATTTAATGATATTAAAAATGCGATTTAAAGATTTTTGCCGAATAGTCGATTTTATGGAATTTTCAGTTTCAAAAGTGGAAAAAGTGGAAAAGTGCGATTTTCACGTGACAAATTTATTTGCTGGCACTTATATTCTTGGAAAGTATAATTTAAGAGTTTTTGAAGGTTCTCTGAAAATTAAATGTAATTCGGACCAGTCATTTGTCATGGACAGCAAAGAAATTAACGCAGGCATGTTCAAAACATCAAAAATGTCCGAGGAAATGGTGCAACAATATTTCATTGGAGGTCACGAGCATAAAAATTTGGGAAAAGGTACTTTATGACCAAATGAACAATAATTGATATGATTACAATGAAGATTTTACTCCATTAACTCACTGGAGGTCAAAAAATTAAAATCTTTATAAAAAACAATTTTACTGAAAAAAAATTATTTTTGGAGTCTGTTTAATCTTTATATTTGGTTTATCGTGTAATTATTCACAAAAGTTCCAATTTTGTAAAAAAAAAAAAAAAAAAAAAATGTTGTCAATTTTTGTAAAAAAAAATCTAAATTTTTTAAACAACAGTACAATTATACCTCTTTTCCAGTCTTCCGGCACCTTCTTTTACTTGCACTCAGCATTTATCAGTATCTCGGAATAGCCATCTTCTTCTTTCCTTTCGCGCCTGATGCTTTGATCATTTCCACAGAAATGTCATCTACTCCCGGAGCTCTACCATTCTTCATGGCTCCTAACTCTTGTGCCACCTCTTGTTCCGTTCCCTCGTCTTCTTCATCTTCTCTACTTGCCTCTTCTTCTTTCATTGCAATTAGATTGACTCTAACTTGTACATTTAGCAGGTCTTTGAAATATTTCCCCACATTTCTTTTATTTCCTGTGGGTTGTTTCTGTTAGTTATTCGTCCATTCTCATACATATCATGAGCTTTTGTTCTGCACTTTCTTGTCTTTTTGTCTTAACTAGTCCATAGGCCTATATCACTTTCTTATTTACCTGGAAGTCATCTTCTAATTTACCAGCAAATTCTTCCATTGCTTTGTCTTTCTCCTCCCTCACAATTTGTTTCACATCGGTTTTTTGCATACAGTACTCTTAGGTACTCATTTTCTACAGACTTACAATCTTCATTCTTTTTCCAAGCTAGTTTCTGCTCCCGTACTGCATCTCGTACCCTCTCGCTCCACCATTGTCATGTGCGTCTTTCTTTTTCTCCTTCCACTGACTCTTCCACACAGCTCATCTGCACTTGACACAAACACATTCTTTAAACTCTTGCCATTCTTCTTCTATTTCTCCCACTTCATGCATATGTATTTGGTCACTAATTCTTGTCATAAACTTCTTTTGCACTGTTGGACATTGAAGTTTCCATCTAACAAAAAATTAAATAAGTTCGAGATGTAGCCAATTAAACAAGAAACAAAAATGTTTTCTCTATCTATTACTTCTAAGCACAGGTTGAAAGAGTCACTTTCTGTCTGTATGTCTGTAACAAACAACGTAATTCACTAATTACTACTCCCAGTAGTGATTTTTGTGCTATTTGGAAAGTGTTTATTTCTAACCTGCCATAATTTTTTTTTTGTTAATTGGCTTGATATAATATAATATAATATAATAGTAGGCCTATAATAATATATATTATATAATATTTTTTTTAAGATGGTGAGCAAATTCTATTTAATATTTGGTTATATTGAGATGGCAGTACGTATTTATTTTGTTTCTAACTCTTGTTGCCTTCTGTTGTTAGGTTATCTTACCTGTTAATTAAACCAGTAGAAGATGACTGATAAGTCGTCGAAATATTGTTTTTAAATCTTATAATTTATTTACTAAAGTGCAGTGTAAAGTCCAATTGATTAATTACAACTGAACATCACAAGTTTCATCAAATTAATACCAAGCCTGTCAGTGACGGTTAGTCCCCCCAAATCATGGTGTACGAAATCCCGTGCGAGTGTACCAGACCTTATTTTAATGAGACAAAGCGCCCCCTTAACGTCCGCGTCTCGGAGCACAGAACTCTCTAATTGCCAACCATGTGGAGGAAACCTCGCACATCATCATGTGAGACAACACGACGGCTTTGCTCTCAGAAGTGGACATTTCCAAAAGACAAATAAAGGAGGCTGCTGTCATAACCTGCAGTCACACCCTCCCCTGTCAGCCAGCCTTCTTTTGACTTCCACCCAATGTGGGTCCAAATGGTGCGCCAAGTTGTAGGTAGACAGATCGCGCAACAACCCACCCATGACAGTCACAGGAGCGAAGACAAAGACGTTGTCAATAGGCCTCTGATTGAGTGAGGCTCAAAACTTTGCAATTTTCTTATGTGTTTGTGACCCTGGTAATTTGTTTTACGTGCATATTTTACAATGTATTGTGCTTGCTTTTGAATAGTGGTTGGTAGGCCTATGCTACTAATTACAACAATGTTTCAATGTTTTTTTCTTTCTAGGAATCATGAATCGACCAAACTTAATAAAGCTTCTCGTGGCTGTCAAGATCCTAGCAATGGTGTTTTGTGTTACAACATCATACGTTCCTGATGAATATTGGCAATCATTGGAGGTTGCACATAATCTTGCTTTCGGGTATCCTTTTAATATTTGATTACCGCACACATCTAGGCCTGCCAGTAGGGATGTTAAATGTGAATATTTAATTGTTGTAGGTAGTGATGTGAAAGTTCCCGACATTTAGTTTTTGGGGAATATTCCCCAAAATGGGAATTTATTGGAAATTTTCAAAATAATATCATTTATACATCAATATGAGTATTTAATTAAGCGAGCGAAGCGAGCGTTTCCATTTGACTCTGCCGGAAAAATTAGTCACTGGTTTTGTTTTTTTTTTTTTTTTTTTTGTTTGTTTGTTTTTTTGTTTTTTTTTTTTTTTGTTTGTATGTCTCGCGATAACGTTCGAACGGAGGCTCGGATCGAGTTGAAATTTTCACCATCCGCAAGCTTTGTTCTCGATTGAATGCCATTAGTTTTGTGGCAAAATCGTTCAAAAAGTTAAAAAGTTACATTAAAGTTAATCGAAAGTTTTTTTTTCAAACTTCACGGCGACAAAATCTGAGATAGCCAAATCATTTAGAATGTCCGTCCGGTCACGAATATGTTAATTTTATTTTGATCCGATAAGTTGTGTAGATGGAAATTACATTATAACAAAAGTAACGTTGCCATGGCAACGAAAAGACGCGCGAAGTTTCTAATGCACTGCCACCTACAAGTAATCAAAATACTTTCGAGGAAGCAGTCTATTATTTGTCACCAAAGAGTTTAAATGTTTTCCCAAGGAGTCAAGGTCCTCTAGATGGCGGTGGATTTTAAAGTAAAGATTTAAACACGGGTTTACCCAAATACCTTGGCAATAATAAATAATACTGGAAACGCGAACGTCGTAAATTTTTAAATTTAAAAAAATGTGCAATGTGGGTCTAGCTATAGCACGTGCTCGCTTATCAACGCGTCCAACTGAGCGTTTCCTAGTATTTATAAGGGTGCTTTGGGGTAAATCATACATAATAAGTTTGCATATGGATGGAAATGAAAGAATTATTCATAATTGTATTTAATAAGAGGTTTTATAAAGTCTAAAGATTTTGTTTGTAACAAGATGGCTAGAAGCCGAGACCTGTGTAATGTAATGAGTTAGAAACAACTACAAGACAACAATAACTCGGTTGTAAACATTCCAAGTTTCTGTTTTGGGCAGTTTTTTTAGGCAGCTAAAAACTGACCCCAATCTTCTTCTTCTTACTACTATCCATGGCCATGGAATGGCACATGGCTGTTACTTTATAGCCAATTGCTCATATCAATAAGTTTCATTGGTATCATCAAGAAAGTGGCTGTGACAACTGATTGATACTTTCAAGATTCAACATTATTTAAAAATAGATGGTTTTTCAGTTTTGGGGAATTAATTGGCAATTGTTGGGGGGTGGTAAGTAAGTACAGTAAGTTGACATAATCAGGGGTTGTGTTGTCGTTTGGTAGGTTGGTGTCGTTCTTAGGGTGAAGAATGAGCTTATTGTTTAGGTGCAACACACAACGAGACATGACATAACAATAATATGGTAAGGACAAGAGTATAGTTAAGCTTAGGTTACCTTCAAACAATCATTGCCAATAGGCGTAGGCCTACAAGATATAGTAAAATAAACATGCACCAAGCTGCATTATGCAGTTAGGAATAAATCACTCCTTTTGATAGCCGATAGATGGCTGAGACACAAGGTAAATATAATAATATCAACCCCTAATTAGGAAATATTATTATTGGAGCATGCATGAGATGACATATAATTAATTGATGAGACCAATGTCATTTGGTGAAGCCAATTAATAAATGAATCTTAAATAGTAAACATGGTTATTCACTCGCCCTTATCTCGAACTGACACTGACACACAACTTTAATTAGAACACTGAAGTTAATTTAATATGCAAGGAAGAATACAGGGTACGTTGTATTTTGAAGCACATGGGAGCCGTTGTCCGTATGTGTTAGTATGGGAGCGTTGTCCGTAAACTGACTGATTTATTAGGGGCAGGAGCCCAGCTTATATACGATCTGCTTGTTGGGAACAAGCCTGAATATGACGTCAAGACCTATCGTGCCTATGTTAAATTGAGTTATTTAATAACATATTTGTGTATGAGGAGGAATTTAATAATGACCTTGTTGATAGGAAGAAGACTTAAAATAGTCAGGTTTTGCAGTGAGCTGAAAATAGACTTGTTAAATGATGATCAAGCTAGACCAATATGTAGCTGAAAATACAGTATAATAATGTTGATAAGAATTTAAGGGATATTTATAATATTTTATGTGTAAAAGCAGGCCTCCAAAAATTTACCATAATGTTAGTAGCCAGCCAAATTTTCTAGTAGCCAGAACACTTAGGCCTAATTGTTCAACCAATGCATCGCCATCGACAAATCTTATATAATGTAACACAGTCTTGCGGGTGGGTGGCCTACCTGTCACGATGATTTACTGCACTTTGCAGATGTTGAAGAAGACTCAGCCAAAGTGTGTCGCTTGTGACCTTGTGTGTGCCTTGTGGTTTTGGCAGAGAAGTACCACTTGTCCACTGCCTTTTGAGGTTGGAAATCTTGTAGTGAAGGTCCATTGAGATGGATCATCATTAAGTTGTTCAATGTCGATGAATCAATGCATGAACGCTTGTCGTTTTTTATCATGTTCATGTGACTGAAGCCACGTTCACAAGAGGCTGTTGAAGTGGGTAAAACTGCCATTATTGACAGCAAATGGCCAAGCACTGGAAATCTGTCTTGTCTGGCCAAAGCTTTTTCAATCAGTTCATCAATTGGCAAACCCTGACCCACTATTTTAAACTCATACCATTCTGCCATCAGAGATTGCTTTTTAGATTTATTTTCATCATCTGAATCACTAGGAAAGATGTGGCGCTTGAAGTGATTTGCAAGGAATTGAATCTTATCATTTCCAAAATTTTCCAAGGTATCCTTAGGCCAGAGAAAAGTGTCAAACACAGAAGAAGCTTTGACAACTTCTGTGTCTGAATCTAAAAATCTTTTTTTAAGATATTTCACTCCACCCTTTATCATAGCAATTTTGTCTGTTTCAAAAGGTGCATTGTCAATGTTTGTTAGTTGAATATCAACAAATTTGCCTGTTGTTGTTGTTGCACCGGTCCCGTAACCTCACTTTGATCTAGGCCTGCATCTTGGCCTGGGCTCAAACACGTCGCCGTAGACGGAACAGCACTTTTAAAGAACGAGAAAAGAGTCTTTTGTTTCCCTGCCATTACACTTGCATTGCATAACACAACACCGACGGCAAACACACGAGAACTTGAAGACTGAACACGCCACAGGTGGAAAACACTGATGTCAGTCTAAACTAGGCCACTAGGCACATTGACTGACGCCGTGATGGAAACGATTGTAAAACTCGACGAGTCGAAGCAGGCTTGGAATCGATCGATCGAACTGAATAACGACGTGGTGATCTTGGCTGTAGTCACACTTTGATTGGTGCAGCGTGTGGCTTGGGTGAGCGGGTGGGGGATCGGCGAGGGCGGGTCGACTACGAAGCCACGCCCTAGCTAGCCATTGCCGCTGGAAATACGTATGTCGGATAGCGAGCGGGAAAATTTGAATCTGAATTTTTTTGGAAATATCCGTAGTACAGGCCCATATTGTGCTACATTATATGGGTCGCCAGGGTCAAATTTTTAGTCGCCAGTGGCGACCTGGCGACCGTATTTTTGGAGGCCTGTGTAAAAGGTTTAGCGCCCTAGAACACAATGAGGGAATATTCCCACCTCCACATCACTAGTTGTAGGCATACAGATTACTAATAAATAATAATTATCTAAGTTAATGGGTAATGGAATGCGGTCTAATACCGTAGCAATTAACACTACGTAACATAAAATAAATTTTAATATGAAATTATTCACTTTTCACAAATAATTTTGTAATGGAGCTTGAACAAGTAATGTGATCCCACACATAGCAAAAAACTTGTTTAAAAACAGCCAAACCTTACACAATCAAAAGCATTGCGGTCTAAAAGAAGGTCTACGCTTATGTGGCCTTCTACATTTTCGCACTCTTGACCCATTGCGAACGAACATAGTCCGTTGTAGGCTCCACAAAGTCTAAAAATTGTGAAAATTGCACAAAAAGGGGGGAAGGGGGGGGGGATTTTCCTCTTAAGTCCAGCCCATACCTTCTTTCGTAATGCACCTTCCAGGCTTCCAACCTCCACCACCTTCGCCACCTTTGTTAGGACACGCGCCGACCTCAACATGTTGTTGACAATGTTATTGGTAAATACAAATTTTGCGGGAAAAGTTTCCACTTTTCAGGAATTGCATATAGTACTGAGAAATATTGTGGACAATTAAGTCTGGTAAGCATAGCTGATAGCTGTGGGGACATGTATCAGTAAGTAGGGCCTACTGTTATTTTAAACGTTTTCAAATTTAAAAAAAAAAAATGTTTGCTTTATTGATATTTTCTGCCGAATAAAATGTAAAATGGTACTGAACCGTTGGTTTGAGACAGGTCGAACCAAACCGAAATAAAAATAATTTCATTTCGATACCCTGATCTTACCCTAAATACCCTACATAAATTCACTTTGCCCTATTACTGCATCCTTTTAAGGAAGGAAGGGTACATTTAAAACAATAGTTGCAAATAAAATTTTGCCAAGCTTTGAAAGCATGGGCGCCGTGGGCAAGGGGGGCGCTTCCCCCCCCCCCTGGATCTTGGATTTCAGGAAAAAATTAATTTTAACCGGCGATATGCGTTATTACATATTAATTAATCTATTTGTGAAACCAAAATTCAATTGAAAATTAATATTAATAATGGAAGAAAACGAGGAAGAAGATGAGGGGTGCTGAGCCTGGCTAGCAAGCACTAGAAGATAGCCCGAGAAACTGGTGACTCGTCACCCCCCGACCCGACGAATGTTGGAAAAGGGTGTTTGATATATATATAATATTAATAGGCCTATATAAAATTATCTGATCGGGAGCGGAGTGTTCTTAGTTTTATTTTTCTCTATCAATTAGGCACATTTAGTTCTATCATACAGACAAGTGACAACACTGTAGTCACTCACTACGTTTACCAAGGGTTCTAGCCCGGCTTACACTGGACCTGTTTCATCTAGTCCAAGGCGTATATCAACAAAACTAAGTATAAACTAAACTAATAAACAAAACTATAACTATACTCATAACCTCCCCATCAAGTTGCAGTGAAGTGTTAATCATGCTTGGCTGGCTCGCTTCAAGCGATCTAGATTCGTTGGTGGTTTTCTAGTTACGAGTATCGACTACACAAAAACTACACGATTTTGGTAGGCCTATCGTATTCAGCCCACTATTTTTTTTCTAAAACCCACCAAACGCATTCTAAAAACCTGATTTTAAAAAATTTCGTCTGCGGCGCTATTGTTGGGGGGCTCCGCCCCCCAAACCCCCTGTGCTTGCCCAACGAAAGTACAAATTGTAATCTTTGCCCCCCCTTGCCAAAATTCCTGCCGGCGCCCATGTTTGAAAGGACGCTGTCACTGGGCTAAGGGAATTTATATTTATATATAAAGTGTGCAAAAATTGGAAGGGTACATAAGCTTGGCCTTCTTAAGATCTCAAATCTCTATGCTTTTGATTGTGTTAGGTTTGGATGTTTTATTACAAGTACTATTTTGTAATGTACGGGTTAAGTTTATTAATAGCAGTCATACACAAAATAGTAATTAATGTAAAGGAACAGTATTAGTATGTAGAAGAGTAAAATATTTTGTAGTAAAGTACTAGTAATGTAGTAGCATATCAGGTAATAGGGAAGATCATCTTCTGGGTGATGTGCTTCCATCCCTATTTTATAAAATTAATATCACCTTTTGTATTGTAATTTATATATGTTATTTTTATTATTATTATTATTATTATTATTATTATTATTATTATTATTATCATTATTATTATTAATTATTTTAAAACCAAACAATAACAAAACCGTGCAAGAACAAAGCTGCTTGAAAAATGTGTATTATTTGTAATTATTTGATAGTTTGTTCATCTAAAATTTTATATTTATTTTCCATAATTTGTTTTTTTCAATTCATAAAGATCCTTTCTGGTAGTTATTTTATCTTATTTTTGCTAGTGTTTCTGTTTTTGCTTACCCCAAATTATATTTTCAATTCAATTTAATTAAATTTAAAAAAATATTATTGTGTAGGCCTCACTTGTGCATTGCTGACAGGCAGACTGACCATAATTTTCTTTAACGTTTCATAGCTATGGATACTTGACGTGGGAATGGTTGACTGGACTGCGTAGTTATTCTTATCCAATGGCTATTGCTGGGTTGTACAAGATAATGGAATATACACATCTTGACACTGTATACAATCTCACTATTATGCCAAGGATTCTTCAAGCTTTGTCCGGAATAGTAGCCGAGCTATATTTCTTGGCCTGGTATAAAGAGCAAACCCATACTCAAGGAAACTGGGCATTAGTTATTACCACGACGTCCTGGTTCTGGCTTTATATGGTGTCTCGTACATTAACTAACAATGTAGAAATGGTCTTTACTACTATTGCACTTTATTTCTATCCATGGAGTGATACCCCTAACACCAAAGGACAATCTTTATTCTTATGGCTGGTTGGAATGGCATGTATGGTACGCCCAACCGCAATCGTCGTTTGGATGCCTCTCTGTGCCGACCACATCTTGAGATCCCAGAATAAGATGAGACTTGTTCTTACTTCGTATGCACCCATTATGTTGGTGGTTCTTGCATTGTCAACCGCAATCGACTCGGCTGTCCAGGGGAAATTCGTATTCACATTGTGGAATTTCTTTTATGCAAATGTTTTTCAAGGAGTTGGCAAATTCTACGGATCTCATCCATTATTTTGGTATTTTGCTGTTGGCCTGCCGACTGTACTTGGTGTCCAATTTGCACCATTTCTCCTGGGTTGTACGAAGATCGTGCAAGGGGCTGCATCTACAGTGGAAATCATGCTCCTTGTTGTCATTGGATGGACCCTCTGCATTTTCAGGTAGGTTTCATGAACAATTTGCACTGAAATGTACTATGCTGAGAGCACATGCCACATTGAACAAATCAAAACATCAACCATTGCTTCCCACTGCCACCTACAGCCCCTAGAAGTTTGTAAATATCATGTATCTAGTAGGCTTAGGCTAGTTATTAAATATTTTTGAGACAGTTCTTCTCCAATGGCCGAGTGACCAAGGTTACGCGGGCCTAAACGTTTCAACAATTGTGTTTGTTTATATTTTTATGTATACTCGTCTCACGCAGGTAAGAATTTGGACTCCTTTTTCCTTTCCCCTCTCATCCACGAACTTCGGAAGTTAGGACATGGTTAATTATACTGCTGTGTAGTACTATGTATGATACACTACTAGCTTATGAAAGAAGGTTTGTTCCTCAAATGCACATCCTCTGTCGGTTTCAGTATGGTGTCGCACAAAGAGTTTCGGTTCCTGCTGCCACTATTACCCATGACGTGGTTCATTTCTGCCAGTTGGCTATCACGTTGGAGTCGCAAAACACATGAGCTCTATCTCTGGATCGTTGCATTTGGTCTATTTCTTGGTTGTTTTGCACCTCTTACCTACGTTGCACATTATCATCAACGGGGGACTTTGGATGCAATGCCGTTGTTGGCACAGTCTGCTTCAGAGAACCCAAAAGATACCAATTTGCTATTTCTGATGCCGTGCCACTCAACTCCCTTATACAGGTAGGTAAGACAATTAAATTATCTTGTAATTGTATATGCTGCATAGATAGTGCATATTTTAACAAGAAACAAAATAACTTCACATTGAAAATGTGCATCTTGTGCGTGTAGTAATAGGCATAGAGATGGGCAAACATGTGTACTGTCATTTCATATAGGGAAGATGACGGGTACCCATTACCCGCTTGACAAAGTCGGGTAAGGGTTAGTGTTTACATTACCCATTTATACGCAAAACTCAGCGTAGGTCTAAGGCTCACGTTAAGTTAATGTGTCCATTCTCGTAACTTTTGTGCTTGTCAGAATTTTTATTTGAAGTGTCCTTTGTTCATGCCGCCGCCTTGTGGCAAAGTGTTAAGACTTGAGTACCGTGCTTACCCCTCGTGTGATCTTCCAGCTTTGTATTGTTACCGTTTATAATTATCACACATCACTAATACTTTCAATCTGCTTGTAGTCAAAAGCTCAATACCAACTATACATAGCTTACGTTAAATAGATACAGACTTTGTCAACTGTGGTGATAACTTAAACTAGGGAAACGGCAAAGTCGTTGTTAAACGAGTGTGTTAGCGAAGTGTTTTGACTTCTATAACCGGACCGTCTGGTCACCTTACAGGAACTAACTCTGCTTGCCACAATAATTATTTAAATTGGACATTCAAAATGCGAATCGTATTCAAAACGTATTAGCGTGAAACATTAACAAATTTCCAAGATAAAACAAAATCACCTAATTTTTATTTCCCATTTAACACCCCTCAAAAATAATATGTAGGTGTAAAAATATAAAAAAGTTAAAACTGACGGGTATCGAATAGGGATGACGAAACCCGACTTTTTTACGACCCGGGTACCCGTCCACATTACCCGCAGGTTACCCGGGTAATCGTGTGGGGTGTCTAATGAACTGTGAAGAAACGCGCTCATCAATTATCGTAATATCTCGGACGACGACGTAATGCTGTTCTATAAACAATGACGTGCCGATGAAGTAGTATTTCATAATCAAGAAAGAGGAACAGCAGCGGGCCATTAAGATAACACGCATCTGCTTTATATCTAGACACAGTCAAGTCAAGGTCACGACTCACGATGCGTTGGCGTGGGGGGGGGACTGGAGCTCGAAATAGAGTAAACAAGATAAGGAAAGGTTTATCACCATGGGTGATAGCTTTTAAGTTTTGACTTCTAGCAGATTGAAAACATAAGTGATGTTGTGGTAATTATTTACGCAGTATAATCTCTGGAAGATCGCACGAGTGTTTAGGCTGGAGGGGGGGGGGGCATACTCGGCACACTGCCACAAGCCGGCGGCATGAGTAAAGGACATTATAATTCAAAACAAAAACGCCGCCAAGCACAAAAGATATGAGAAAGCGCATGTTTACATTAGCCTTCCGCCTACAATGTGACACCTCAATTCAGGAACCGGGTTTTACGGGTAAACGGGTAGTGGAAACACGTACCCGTACCCGACTTCGTCGGGCGGGTACCCGGGTACCCGTCGTCTTCCCTAGTATCGAACCCCATTCATCCGTGCGGTAGGCTAAATGGTTACCACTAGGCCATGCAGGCCACGTCAATGTTGTCCCGCTAACTGCTACGAAACAAATGCTATTGATATTATTAAAAATCACATTTTTATTTATTGTAGGCTTCTATCGCATTGGATCAAGCTGTTTTTGTTAATAGTTCTTAGTAAACTCGTACCGGATGTCTGTTAAAAATTTCAGCGCAATCTGTTCAGCGGTTCGGCTGATTTTCGACGTACAGACAGACAGACAGAATCACAGAATGAGAGCCGTTTGAGTTGAATGGAGACACTCAGTCGCTCCGCTCCCTCGTTTAATTAAACCCTAGAAAATATAGAGATATTGCAAAGAGGCTGGCCTTTCCTTATCTTGCTAATAAGCTATATCTTCTTTTATGCCCCTCAGTCAGTGCAGTCTGCTCTACCCCCACCCACAACTCATCGCTGCTGTCCTTCATTCTATAAGTAAACGTCTGCTTATCGCTTTTACAACATGGCAACATGATTGTGAAGCGAAAAAGCAGCCATGCCCAAACCAGTGAAGATAAAAGTGTCTCAGCATTAAAAGTGGCAAGATCTTAAAGTGTAGCCTAGCCCATTATTTTGTTTAAGGCTATTCGACCGTGTTATTTTCCCAAATAAAGTCAAGTCAATAAAGTGAATTGCTTTGAAACTTGGCTCTATTAGAAAATCAAAACTATTTTTTTCAAATTTTTCTGATCTACCACACTGCAAAAAATGCCTTCAAAATAAATTTCACCTTCAATTTGCCCAAGCACACCATTCAACGTAGGTTATTGTGTTTTTGTGACATTAATTTTCAACTAGTTTTCCAGAGGCTGACTGAGAGTAAAATTTTTTTTTTTTACAATTGTCTTTCCCGCGAATTTTTTCGTTTGGCCATTTGTTCTGACAAACGAAAAAATTTGCAGGAAAAACAATAGTTTCAAAAAACTTTTTTCTTTCAGTCAACCTCTAGGAAACCAGTTGAAAATTAATGTCACAAAAACACAACAACCTACATTGAATGGTGTGCTTGGGCGAATTGAAGTTTGAAATTATTTTAAAGATGCATTTTTTGCAGTGTGCCCGAACAGGAAAATTGGAAAAAAATAGTTTTGATTTTCTAAAAGAGCCAGCTGGTTTCAAAGCCATTCACTATATATTGACTTGGTAGTTAGTATATTCTGGAAAATAGAAAAATGTGGTCGAATAGCATTAAATAAATTAACAAATCCTTAAAGCAGCCTTGTGCTTAAAAAAAACATATATAATCATAATATACCCAACCATGGGAGATGAGAAGTGATTTGGATAAAACCATGTGATCTTTCAGTTATGACAGCAACATGGCAGTGTTCTTTTGGATTCATATCATGGAAGTCAACAATTACAACAATAACAAAAGTAATTCAGGAAAAGTTTCTTCTGTAGTCCCAGTAGGTCAATTGGTTCTGGGTTGGTTCTGGGTTCGAATCTTAGTCGGGGCAAACTTTTACAATAATTGCTATGAATGAATAAATATATACTTGTTTATATTAGGCCTATAATAACAATAATAATAATAATAGTATTACAGAAATCAAATATTTTTACAACACCTAACGTTTCGATTGGACTGTGCGTATCATCATCTGAGGCACACTGAAAATACTTACATTTGAGATTGATTTGTTGAATTCTTTTGCTTCTTCTTATCAGGCTACGATTGTCATTGTCCAAAGAACTTAAACCCTCTTGATTTCCTTGATGCTGATGTTGTTAAGACTGCAGTAGAGTTGGGAGTGCTAAATGTTTTGTGGCTGTGGTTGCTGATGTTGATGTTGTCTTGACAGTAATTTCACTATCATCGGACTCCGACAACTCCAACAACAAAACATCAGCATCAAGGAAATCAAGAGGGTTCAAGTTCTTTGGACAATGACAATCCTAGCCTAATAAGAAGAAGCAAAAGAATTCAAAAAATCAATCTCAAATGTAAGTATTTTCAGTGTGCCTCAGATGATGATAAGCACAGTCGTATGGTGTTGTAAATAAAGCAAACACAGCAAAATGGTTTGTAAAATATTTGATTTTACTGTAATATTTTGGGCTGTGAAAGCATCAAGAATGAAATAATAATAATAATAATAATAATAATAATAATAATAATAATAATAATAATAATAATAATAATAAGTCAATAAATAAATATAGTATTATTTTTTTTTTAAAATTATGGAAAGTTGAAACATTTTGTGGTTTTTGTCAATGACTACAACAAATTTATCACCCAATATTTAATTTAGAATGAAGTGTTAATATTGGTTTTTCCACTTAAAATATTCCAATGAACTTTTTATTTTATATTTATTTTTATTACTAGATAATATCAGTTTTTTACATTTAAAACATTTCAGGTTAGTATAGTTATTTAATTAACATATTTATTTATTTATTTTAAACAAAAGGCACTACTCCGCTACACTTTTGGTATGGATCTGCTATTTATTGCTATATGGCATACCAACTAACAATACAGAATGTAAATCAAGTAATACCCTGCCAACACTTGGTTTCCATATCCATACACATTGTAGGCAATTATTGACAATGTTCTATAGTTGCATCTTTTGTTTATGCCTTTAGACCCTTAGATGTTTGTGCCTTGTGTGTGTATATATATATGTGTGTCCATGCTAAATATTATCCCGATCCGTACTGTGCATGCCACAAATATACGCGCCGCAATACCCTCCACTTCGTGTGTCTGTAGGCTATGCAGATTGCCAACAGCATTCAGTTAAGTCTGCAAAAGAGAGGTTTTTGTTCTAGTGATTTTTGTTTTGTTCTGTTATGTTGGTGGTAAACGATCCACTTTTCAAGGCTACCCCAAGGCAAGTAGCTTGTTGCTTATCTGTGCATCGTGCTGTCATGCAAGGGTTGTATATCTGTCAAGAACCTCGAAGTTATTTTAGATTTGCATAGTCAAGAGGGTGAACTGAGTGATTTAATTAATTTCAGTGATGAAGCAACAATTTTTATTGAGGTACTTGCAAAAATCACAAACTTATGATAGCTTCAAGTGTAATAAGGGTATTATTTTCCTATAAAATAAATACACACGGGAAGAGCAACTTCTGATAATCAATTTCTCAGTTAAGGGGCTAAACACACAAAAGGAAATTGTTATATTCCCAATATCTCGCCTTCCGGTCATCCAATTAAATTCTCGTTTGTGAAAGCAAATGGTCTGGGAGATGACTGACTTGGTGCAAAATTTGTTTTCTAAAATTTGAACTGTTTGGGGGCCCATAAACCAGCACAGAATTTGCTACCAGCCACCCAACCCAACTGAAGAAGAAAGTATGACGTCTTAATAACTTCCTTGAATTGAGTCATCTAATGGTAAATGCCCACCAATTAAAGCAAGTTGCAGGTTTCTTTCTTATTTTGTGTCGGGCAACATTGTGTTAAGTGACTATAGAAGTTTGTGGTAATAGGTGCGTAGTAGAATCTTGACCCGGTGTACTATCGCGCACCTAGATTCACTAGCACATCATTAATAGTACCGGTATAACATTACATCTAGGCAATTCAAATCTTCTTCGGGTATGTTTTTATTGTTAAATTGAACACTCTCTTCACTCTCTTCACTCAAAGTTGTGCCCACAGAAACTACCCAAGAGTTAAAAAATGTTTCTCAATAATTAAACGGTTATGTAGTTTTAGAGATGGCACTTTGACCGTTCAAATTAAAATAATTGATCAACTGACCAAAAGTCGGCCAAATAAAAATTAAAAAGGGTATATTTTGCTTGCTTGTTGTGACAGGATACACACGAGCAGTGCTTTTTTCTAAATAAAAAGGTGACGGAACTCAGTCTCCAGGTAAATAGAAGACCTTTAAAAAAGTAATGTAGGTTGCTAAATGCTCAATGGCTAGAGATACGTTTTTTTCCTTCGCATTTTAGGTATTTGACGCTAAATCGGCGAGCACATATTTTGAAAAACATTACACGGCTACTCTGTCTGATCTTAATGAAATTTGTAGGGGAACCTCAAAATCTCTGAACTTGGACCTGCCATGTTTTCGGATAGAATCAAAGAAACTTTTCTTTAAAAGGGCTACTAAAGATGGATTCGTGTCTGGTTTTTGGTCTCTCACTTACCAAGACTCGCAGGCTTGCAGTCGGCACCCCGCATTGTTGAAGGCAGACATGGTTCACTCTTGATCTTGCCTGCAGAACACGCACACGCTGACAGCGATGATACGAGGCTGACATGATAAATAAAATGACACAATAAAAAGAAAGAAATAGTCAATCAAAAATGCTCATCCATCAACGCGACCGGAAAAGTGTTCACACCTAGTTTGCCTGAAAGTAAGGTTTCTTATACTAGTTTAACATTCCAACATTTTATGTGGCTATATTGAATCGGAATGTTCCTATAATTCATCATTTCTATTTGAAGTGCAAGGGACCCCTCCACATTTGTGATTTTGGAAAGAATGCTATAAAAAGCTAAATTTGAAGAACAAAATAGATGCTAAATATTCCAAATTAAAATGTATTTGCACACAGGGGTCGAAATTAACTTTTTTTGCCACTAGCCCTTCAGGCTAATGGCAACAATAGTCCTCTAGCCCGAGAGCATTTTTACTAGCCCACAATCAAATAGGCCATATTGATATAAAACGATCATACGTGAATGTTTGGCCCAACTCAAATGCGCGCACTCAGGTGTTGATTATTTCTGCTGAACTGTTGATAATATCTTTACCAAATTTTGCATGAATGTTAATAAAATACTTTATATTGATATCCGCAATTGGTTGTAAAAAATAAGCCTAAATTTTCCATTGCGAGACATAAGTCCAAAACGTGAAAAAATTGGAAATTTAAAACGTGGATTTCAATGCTGGAAATTCCCACCAAACCGTTTATCTTACGATAAAACCAAATTAACCTGCGCGTACACATTAATTTAAACGTTGATATCCAGTATGCAAATTTGTGTTAAAAATCTGTACACTTGGAATAAATTCCCGAAAGTGATTGCACTAATTTTTAATTCAAAATCAATTTAGGAATATGCGTACATACTGTATATCATTCATTTATTCCTTATTAACGTTATTGTGAAATTATATAACAGTGTTATGAACCGTTTACCCGAAAAAACAAAACAAAACAGAAAGCTGTGCGCCTTTGCTCGTGTCTGCAGAAGCATCTGCGATTCCTCTAAAATCACAATATTTGCAGGGTTTGACGTGTGGGTGTGGAGAACTAGGGAGTGACCGGAAACAAATTTTCACAATTATATTAATATTTTAGCCTAAATTAAGAGATTTTTTAAATTTTGTTTACATATTTAGAACGATTTTCTACACTAGGTAGCACCCAACTACTGGGAACTCGTTAGGATATTGGTGCGAAATATTAAGATTTTTGAACAGCAATTGGGAACTCTGGAAAAAGTACTCGCCTGTCGGGCTAGTGAAATGAGATTTTTACTAGCCCGAGCAAAGTTTTATTAGCCTCGGGCGACCGTTAATTTCGACCCCTGCTTGCACATATCTTAATCAATTGCTATTGCTAATTCTAAAGCAGAGTTTGGCCCTGTGATTTTATGTAAGATTTATCAATTTAATATTTAACATCATGAAAGCTTAAATTTCTATGATGAAAATGTAATTTCACAAGTCATGTGCTTAAATTGGCATGCAGAAAACTTGCTGCATCATCCAAACCTCTAGTCATCAAGTTCTAACCAGGTACTACTCTTGTAAAAATATTATCTTGCCAAACCTGCACAGATGTTTTCTACCTTATTCTCTATTCCCACACAGTTTGCAATTTAATTATTTATTTAAACTGATGTACGTATTTACTCAAAAGTTTCAACAACATTATTACATATTCAGCTAGAAGTACTAGTTTTTAGCAAGACAAAATCTATATGTCCGAGAAGCCTCCGGAGTTAAGCTCGCTCTCCCTCATCTGAGCTGGATATGGACTTTGAAATTAATTGATTGAGTATAAAACACTAGTGTGATCTGAATGTTGACTTGTCCCATGTCCCTACTTACTATAGTACATGTTGTGCCTCCAGCCACATCCATGTGAACGTGACTACGAGGTTCCTTACATGCGAGCCAGACTTGAGCGGAGCCGCTGGTTCGAGCTACACTGACGAGGCTGACTTATTCCACTTGAATTCAGAACATTGGCTGAAGAAAACTTTCACCTCAAATGCCACCTTGCCGAGCCATATTATTCACTATGATACATTGGTACCACAAATACAGAACTTTTTATCTGCCAACAATTATGTCATGGTTGCCAAGCTATTTCACAGCCACTTTCCTGAGGGGCGGGTAGGTAGTTACGTCTTGGTGCACCAACGTTTTCCTAAGAAGCTGGTGTAAGTGCATATCCCAACACTAGATGAGGGGTGTCTGTATAGTTATTACCAGGGATGCACAATGATAACATAATAATTATCTATGATCGAAGAGGTGACTGTATTATCGAACGTTGGTAAAATTGTGGTAATTTTCTTCAATGATCAAGATTGGATGTGCAAATAGACTCACAAACATGGGGAGTATTCTTCTCCCCAAAACTAGAGGTGAGTTCTGGCTGCCCACATGAGGAGCCACACCTTCACTGTAGCTGAATCTGTCCAGCACGGGTTTGTCCTCTCCTAAGCTTGAGTGAAGCATAATGACCTCACTGTTGACGCATATGAAAAACCAAAAATGTGACTTGTTTTGGGTAAGAAATATGCAAATTTGATAATATTTTCCTTGTCAATTATTGTTATTGTGTGCATCTCTAGTTCTTATGCCACTGTGCATTAACATTGCTCTCAGTGACTGGAGGTAATAGTGTAAATAAGTTTTTCTTGTGTGTTTGAAAGTCTGATTATGCTCTTTTAAGTAGGCCCTACCTACTCACTACAGACTGCCTCTCTTTCCACAATGTTGTACAGGCTACCATTTGGGACTACCTGCAGACCACAATATTTGGGATCGCATTAATTTCATTAGCTTGGTAGCCAAGTAATGTTATACGTACCAAGTTGGTGATTCTATAATACTTGAGTTGAAATCACAAAGATGTAGTTTTATTAAAATACAGGCCACAAAGCCGTAATAAAACCACCGAAATGCAAGTTTTTCCCAAAGCAATAACACAAAATATACCATTTACAATACAAAATGCATATAAAATTGAACATGGTGTATCTAGCCATACAGTAAGTAGCTTGCATTCTGGTTACACAATTATTATTCAGTGACAAAGAAAATATGTTTTAAGAGTTTTTTTGTTCTATGATTAATGTGGCTTATATTAAAAACCATGTGAACAGTTATTAACCGATTTGATTTTGAACTCTTGCAATAAATATGTTTTTAAAAACTAATTAATAGATAAATTTGGATATGAACCTGTTTCACACAATGGTCAAATTGATACTAATGATTTTCTTAATAACTTTTACAATATGAACCATACAGTTTTTTGTTCTGTTTTTGTGATGTTCTAATTGGATTTATCTTTTATGTAGGGTTTTTTCTACCTGTTGGTTATTTTTTTAAACTCTCTCCTGGTAGTACAAATAAACCTATACCAAACATGTGTTCACATCAGGTTGACCTATAATTGCTTGGTGACAACTAGGTAGTGTAGTACTGTACCATACTGTGTTTTATTTTCATTTTGAAATAAAAAGCTATGCTTTATTATTTTGCATTGTACTTTTCATTTCTACTCTTTACAGAACTAAAGGGATACACCACCCGTAAACCACTTGAAATAGCATTTTCCAATCGAGTTGAAAGGCGTCGTGGTTTATGGTTATCATCATCAATATCCATTGCCGTTTCCTGCTTCTGGCAGGGTCAGCATAGGTTTAGCAACCAAATATTTCCACTTTCTATCCTCCCTCAATCATATCTATTCCGCATCTTCCCAGCTCTCTCCTCTTGACTCCAAGTCTCCTGCTACCGGTACGGTATCTTGTCATCTCTTCCTTGGCCTACCCCATCTTCTTCTTCAATCCTTCTTTCATACACTCTTAATAATAATAATAAATTTAATAATAAATTTTATTTAGAGTCTACCCACTCAGTTATATAACTGATTTTCAGTGGGGGACTTTAAATCAAAGCGACCAAGCCTGTAACATAACGACTTACCACCATCTTTTTCTATATTTTATATGCCTATTATAAGTTAATTCAGTATTCAAGTGTACCTAAATGAGGCAAATACTAAAATTATAAGAATGTCATTTAATGATTACTCATAACTTCCTTGAGAGCCCTCGCAATATTTCGGTCTCACCGGCCCAAATATGGTCGAAAAGCAATTGAGATTTAATTAGGCTTGAATGGTCAGCGCCAGTCTGACGGCTCTAAAACACTATTTTGTCACGTACAGGAAGACATAAACTATAAGTTTTACGACGCTTAGTCAGCCACAAGTTGTAACAAAGTCATGTATAGGACGTTCAGATTTCACTATAGTTCTTTTAAAATATCATCAAAAATAGAGTGATAACATGTCAACCGACTATAGTGTGGGTATTTGTTTAAGTAAGGTGCACCCTACATGAAAGTTACGAACAGAGAGGCTGTTGGGGAAAAGTGACATCATAGTGCGAATCTGTGAGAGCAGGGAGTTTTGGGCAGGACAGTCGTGTCGGGGAGACGGTGTTGGAGAGTCGCAGATACTCCACGGTCGCGAGAGCCCGTACCGGGAAGAGGTGTCGCGAAAGTGTTGTTGAACCTTCTGCATTTTACATGTGATCCATAGATCGCAATTTATAGGATGAAGCGTTGACTTAGTCCGTGGATTCAATTAAATCGATTCTCGACCTTGGCTATGGAACGGCTTTCCACAAGGATTCTTCATAGTGAGAGCCCAAGTGTGTTCATGATGCTGGATCTCGTGCCATGCGAGGTTGTTTGTCAACCACGACAAACCTAACCGGGATGCGTTCCAAGGACCTCGACGCCGGCAAGTAGCTGACCAATTCAACGACAGGAAGCGAGTCCTGCGCCCGTCTATTCCAACGCCACAGAAGTCTAGGACATCGACATGTATCATCATCATCGTCACACTTACCCTCCATACGACACATCAAACCCTCCCCATCGCATCGCAACCGAACTGTTTCAAATCAGCGAACTGGAGTACACAATAACCGATGAGTATCTAAAATAATATTTTGCCTAAATGTTTTGGCCAACTAACTAATTCTAATATTTTTTGTTTTTAAGGGAACTCACCCATAGGGGTATCTAACCTGAGTCAGATCTGATCTAGGCAGGCAGGCTATCGTATATCCTGTAATTGTTTGTTTTGGAATAACCCTAATATCAATTATATCTCTTAATTTCAATGGAATCTTAATACTTGTCATTTGGTAGATAGAGAAACCCCTCTTCCTGATTCATTAGTTCATTAAGCTGTATGATTTAATTGCTATTCCGTGCGAGACCAACTGAGCTGAGACCTTGGCAGGGCAGATCTAACATCTTCACAGGTTTGTTATTCTGTTGTTTATTGTGTCATTTTGGTTTAACGTTGAATCAGTCTTGAATTTTATTTGTTGCTGACCTTACTTTAATCCCACTGTTACTACCAGTGTCTCCGATTGGAGTTAGACCGAGGCATTTTGAATAATAGGCGACCCCCGAGAATTTTTAAAAAGATATTTTTGAATTTTATTTTGGCGCAAAGTTTCAAATTTGGTTTGTGATTTGAGTAGGGAAGGGTCCGATACGTCGCAATTGGCGCCCAACGTGGGGCTCTCGAATTTGACCAAACGACCGGGATTATGAGTCGGTAGGGAACAGTGGTCAGTAAAGGTCAGTATTTATAATTGCTATTTTCAGTTTTTAGGTGTTTTGCTAGGGTTTTGTTGTGTTTTGGTGTATTTGAAGTAGGAGTGTTGTGATCATTGCCACTATGTCTTCAGATGAGGAGATAATCTGTTCAGCAGAAGATAGTGGGTCTGCAGGGAGCAGTTTGGTGGGTCAGGACGAGTCTGGGTTAGTCGAGTTGATGGCGCAGAACTTGGACAGGGAAATGGCGGTAGCCGAGGTGTTAATACAGTTAGCAGACAGGGTAGTGACGATGCAGGGGGGCGTTATTAGTGAGAGTAGTGCAGTTGAGACACCGCTATTGACAGGGTACGAAGATACCGAGCCATTAGTTGAACCAAGGGTCGTAGAGGAGGAGAGACAGACGGAACTACGTTCAGACAGTAGAAGTGAGGTGGAATCGGAGCCGCGGATCATGACCACCCAAGAACCCCAAGAACCGAATATTGTGCAATATCTTATCTCAATAAACGCAAAGTTAGATGCTATAAAAGCAGAGGCAAGCACAATGAACGCAAAGATAAGCGCAAAGTTAGATGCTATGAATGCAGAGGTAAACGTAAAGTTAGATGCTACGGGAGGAAAAAGGGCTGAGTGTCGGGCTGAGATGACAGCTGCTCGGTAGCAGGTATGTTGATAAAAGGAAATTTTTGTGATAGGTGCTTTGTGTAGGCGTAGAACATAAAGAGAAGATTAATCAAGAGCTTTGCAATACTAATAACGAGCGTGATGTTAATGAAGAGCATGATGCTAATAAAGAGTATAATGTTAATGAAAAACATGATGTTAATGAAGAAATTCATGTGAGTAAGGAGTTCGGTGAAAATACCGAGGAGTCTAATGACGAGGGCGAAATAATTACCGCCGATGCGAAATATGAAAATGATAGCGTAACAATAGTAGATGTTATTGCTGGGAGTAATGGGAGTCCACGTGAGAAAGTTGACTGGCGTCCTGGGGAGCGATATAGTTTACGAGCGAAGGTCGTACGCACTCGTAAGGTGTTGGTGTTTGGTTCAAGAGGGGACCGAAAAAGGGCAAGGGTCAAGATGAAAGACGTACGAAGAGCAAAGCTGTGCTGGTCTAGGCAGATCAAAGTTAGAATGAAAGCACTGGGAGTGGCGATGTCCTGTCATCTGACAACAGCTGTGCAATTGCACGTAGTTAGGAGTGGAGGGATAGAAAAGAAGTTGTGTGTTATGAATCAAAGGTGTATTCCAGATAAATTGGCGGATTGGTGTTAGAATTTCTGAAGCATTTAAGTTGATATCGAAACCATTCAGCATTGCCGAA
This sequence comes from Sweltsa coloradensis, assembly GCA_024449915.1. Taxonomy (NCBI): domain Eukaryota; kingdom Metazoa; phylum Arthropoda; class Insecta; order Plecoptera; family Chloroperlidae; genus Sweltsa; species Sweltsa coloradensis. Next base: position 521,432 of record JAMZAV010000034.1, on the reverse strand, counting down.
TCAGAGGGATGAATAATTTTTGTAATTGGGGCTTAGCATGACAAGAGATGCGAGCGATTTGGGCCAAGCGAGCCGTTGAGTTCACATGAGTATTGAAATGAATCTACCATGTAAGTAATTTTGGAGTTTGAGCCAGTGAGCTACTCTGAATACGTCGAGGACTTTGATTGAAGGTGGGGATCGTTTCGATATTGGTAAGAATGTGTAGGCAATTTATTCAGTGATTCATTTATCGGGAAGAGAACAGTTGGGATTTCATGATATCTTAGCTTTGGGTAACATGGAAACAAAAAGTTTGGTTTATTGAGAGTTTTGAACAAACCCGTAATAAAATGTTTTATGGCTTGTAAAATAGTTTGACATGTGGGAAGTAATGACCTTATTTTACGACCGTGGTTGAAGAAGGGAACATGGAGTTTTGGTGCCGGTTGCACAAAGTGTCACGTAGGCCACTAGCCAGATGGAAACAGTATGCTGTAAAATATTTGATTGCTTGTAAATCAGTAACGCAGATATTTGAATACATAATGATCATATGAGATAGTAATTGTCAAGTTTGACCGAGTAGGAATCTAAGAAAGCTACAGATTTGTAATTTGGTTTTCTGTTATTGATGTACAATTAAGTACGTATAACGAAATAAATAATATTGGTGTTAGTTTTAGTTTTATTTTGTAGCATTGTTGTTCTTTTAAATGAAGGGCATTGGTTTCCGTTCTCGAACGTATACTCTACCCTAGAGCAGGTTGAGTCACAGAGCGAGACAAACCAGAGATAAGTAAGTCGAACAGGGGACGCAGCTAGAGACAAAAACTTCGAGATTTGAATAAGATATCCAATGTGTTAGATTTGTGTGCCGTAGAAGGCAAAAGGATATAGGAAAGTGCCTAAGGGCGTTGGCAATAGGAATTGTCCAAAGATAAATGAAGTATTTGAACAAGGGATATTAATTGAATTGAACAAATCTAAAGAACGAAGAGTTTTGACTCGAGTTTGAAGTTTAATTTGATTGCGATGTAATTGAAATGTTGGCCACGCAAAAAAAAAAAACAGCAGAACGTACGTTCATCGAAGATACATGCTAAGGTTAAATAATGGGAGATAATAAAACTGCATTAGAATATTCCAAAAGTAGTAAATTTCATTCGAAGTAATTTGCATAACCAGTGTAGAAAAGTATGAACTTTTATGAGAAAAGTATGAGGGATAGGAATGTTAGCTGCGAGTCAGGAAAGTGGACTTAATTGGCATAGGTGAATTTGACAGAGATCAGTTCAATAAGATGCAATTGGCTCCAGTGGCGTAACTTACAAGCGCGGGCCCCCCCGCGAACGTAGTTCACTTGGGCCCCTCTGTAATAAAGGTGGTGTAAACGACGAGCCTCTAGGGGCGGGGGGGGGGGGGGGACTTTACGACGGTTTCATTTTTGATATTTTTGAACACTAAGAAATATTACTCTTTATTCAGATGTTGACCATTTATTTACTCAACAAGCAGTCCAAAATTGCCAAGAGGAGGCCCTAAAAAAATCAACGGGTTGGGGAACCAAAAAATATATTAACAAATATAATAACAATAAACTTAAATTTTGAATGTGGTTGGTAAAAATTTGCATATTTGGAAGAACATTTCATATTTGATTTCCTTTTAAATACGGCATATTATTTTATTGATAATGGGACCGTTGACCTTTAGAACCAATTTGTTTAACATTTACAAAAATGTGTCATGTGACCACTCGTTGTCATAAATTATACTTAGATTAAGAGTTCGTTAAATTAAAAGATCCAAATGTGTTTTGCAATGCTTTGGGTAGGATTATTTTGTGAACTTTGACCCATGAACGAAAAAAATCCTGGTTTATCCGTAGGCCAATTTAGTTTTTATTTGCTCTAAAATATTAACCATGTCTTTTTTATTGTTTGGAACGCTTGGTCATACAAAATTGGTTCAAATAAGTGTAATATCTGTTTGAATTACACCTCAATAATTTGATAACGAACAGTACCTATATCTCGTATGTAGTCGTGTTGTTTTATTGGGAAGTCTGCCCAAGGGTGCAATGCATGTCCCTCTTCAGGTGTCTATAACTAGGTATATATTTTGCCAGGACAAATGCGAAGGGATGCCCGAGGGCTGTTTTATATAGATGACTCAATCCCTTGCATTAGCATTAATGACTGAGGAAAACCTCGGAAAAAATCTTCAGTCAGGATTTCCGATCTCAACGGGATTTCAAACCGGGACTTCGTGAATCAGCCAACACTGCTGGTGTAATAACTCGTTGATGAAGTTATGAAATTTTGAGTGCTTTTCAAGAACTTGTAGATATCCTTTATAATAAGATATCAAGTTTGTTTAGTTCATTGCGTGGCGACAAAGTCTGACTAAAGCCAAAACACTGTATGATCATCCCGTTCCGGGCCCCTCATACCCCCGGGCCCCCCCGCGACCGCGGGGGCTGCGGGGGCGGTAGTTACGCCACTGATTGGCTCCCATGGTGATTTGTTGTTAGTGTTTTTGTTGGTCATCGTTTTTGTAGCTGGACGTATTATCTATTTTTGGTAAATTTTGTGGAGAAGTATGAACTTTTATGAGGATAGTATGAGGGATAGGAATGTTAGTTGCGAGTCAAGGAAAGTGGACTTAATTGGCATAGGTGAATTTGATAGAGATCAGTTCAATAAGATGCAATTGGCTCCCATGGTTGATTTGTTAATTGTATTTCTGTCAGTCGTCGTTCTTGTACTAGGGCGTATTATCTATGGAGTATTAGCAAGTTTGTGGTTTGACACAGTAAATAAAAAATAAAATCCGACGAAAGGAATGTAATGCAGTTTTTTTTTTTTTTTTTAAATGTGGTCCTGTATAGTTAACTAGCAGTTATGGTGATTTGTGTATGTTTTTGTGAGAGTTTGAACAGGAACAAGCTTGTCTCTTATTGCTTATCAATCTGATACTGTTTCAGATAAGTTTCCTGCTATTATGATAACTTAAATAATATTTTTATGTCTAATGACAAGATTTTACCTTGATTAATTATTACCTATTATGGTTATCCTTTAATCAAGTCTTAGTATAGAGTAGTAAGTATCAAATCTTTTAGTCGAATGCTAAAACAAAACGTTGAGTACAACATGATCGGTTGAGGACGTAACATGTGACAAATGTGTCAAGGTTACAAGGTTATGAGCGTAGGAGATCGTAAAAGAACACGACCTATACAACCAGCTGAGAGTTATGGGAGGGAAGTTAAACGTGCGTGAACTCCACATAGCTAAAATGTAAACAAGGCAAGCTGAGGTCTATAGTCTGCTCATACTAAGATCATGTTAGAGTGCATTCACACTAAGAGTATTTGAAATTGTAGGTTTTTATTTTGAATTTTAAATCTTTTCATAAATTAATAAATAAATATATTTACACATCTAGTAAAAAATGTTCCATTGGTCTACAGTATTAAAGTTTGGTGTCAAGTAACATATATATGGTCAATAGTCAATGAAGTGACTCATGCAATGTTTGTAACTTATGGATAACAGTGCCTTCAATATAACTAGTAAGTTTTTGAAGTAAATTGTGTGCAATTGCCTACAAAAACTTGAGGGATCATTGTAACATAACGACTTACCACCATCTTTTCTATATTTATATGCCTATTATAAGTTAATTCAGTATTCAAGTGTACCTAAATGAGGCAAATACTAAAATTATAAGAATGTCATTTAATGATTACTCATAACTTCCTTGAGAGCCCTCGCAATATTTCGGTCTCACCGGCCCAAATATGGTCGAAAAGCAATTGAGATTTAATTAGGCTTGAATGGTCAGCGCCAGTCTGACGGCTCTAAAACACTATTTTGTCACGTACAGGAAGACATAAAACTATAAGTTTTACGACGCTTAGTCAGCCACAAGTTGTAACAAAGTCATGTATACCCTTACCAAAATTATAAGCAGTCAAAGATGTACCATAAACGTTGTCAAAAGGTTGTTACAGCGCTGAAACATAGTCTAAGATGAGAAGACTAAGTTTTGGATGGTATTAAAAACATTCCCAAATAATAGTTGAAAGAATCTACCCCAAAACATTGCCAAATCATCGCTAAAACATTGCATATTCATCGTCTCGCACATTGCAAAAACATAGTGAAATAATAGTTGAAAATATCCATCATTGAAACACCGTGGAAACATCGTGGAAACATAGTCATATAACCAAGTAGTAAAAACATCATCAAAAGGTAGTTTGACGGTAGTATATCCATCTCCAGAACATATTAGTGTAATCATAGCCGAGGACGTCGTTAAAACATCTTCAAAGGGAAGGGATTATTATTCAAAATAATCAGTATTGTGAACTAGTCAAAAGTTTAACTAAAACTATAACTGTGAGTTTAATTCAACATTTTATAATAATATATGGTGTTAATAATTTAGATTTTAAATTTTACTGTTTATTTTTTGATTTTTTAATAGAAATTTCACATTCGAATTTCATAGAATTATATAATGAAAGCTGCATTTGACTAGTTTAGTATCCAAGATGGATACTGTTTGTTGATGGTTTGTTGCTGTTGCTGTTCCTGACTTCTTCGAGAGAAAACCTGTGCCTTCCTGTGCATTGTATTCCATACGCATATTGGCCCAAATATGTAAGTATTTTTTACTGTTCACTAAGTGCTAAATCATTGTTTTATGCTCAAAACCACTCCCTATGGCCTAGGTGGTGGCATTACACAGCCTCACAGGGGCCCCGGCCAGAAAGCTAGGCCTAGGGCCTAGGCTTGATGGTGCCTAGGCCTATGCAGAATTGCGGGCAAGTGTTTGTAAAATGTTGTATAGCCCAAAGTTTACAAAGATTACAGATGTAGGCCCTACCCTAAGTGTAGGGCCTATAGCCTCCCTAGGCATAGGCCTAGGCCTACCCTATTATTGGTTGGGGGGGGGGGGGGGGAGCGTAGAGTTAGGCCCTAGCCTAGGCCGTAGTAGGCGTAGGCCTAGGGGACACACAAAAGTTTTATGTGTAAACTATAAATGTGTTTGCACTAGTAGTTAGGCTAAATTATTTGGGAAATAATATAGCTGAGTAGAAATTCATAAGCCTAGGGCCTATAAGTAGCATAAAGAGGCATGTTGGACTTGGACATAACCCTAAAACTGAAATTGGGCCAGCCCAGCAGTGCAATTCTATAAGTTTGTTACCTATGGAGATATCAATCGCTATCCGGCCGGCACGTTAGCATCAATTTTGCGTATCGCCCGAGTCTGTCAAAATATAACGATGTTGTTACGGTAGCGATTAATATAGGGTAACGAGAAAGGAAATGGTGACACTACGCAAACCACTGCTATTAGAACTGTCAATTCGAATTTGTATTATAGGCTAGGGCCTACCACAATAAATAGTAATTATGATCATATGGTGCAGGCCTATGTTGCTTTTTATTAAATAAAAGAAACATTGGCAGAAGTCTTTAAAAGTGTAAAACATGCACTTATTGCCAATTACAAAGCTTTTACGATTTCCTCAACCATGCCTCAACCCAACTCGCCAAATAACCTAGTCTGTGGTAGGAATGTACAAGTACCTATCTCTCTAAGCGCCACCGCTACTGTAGGCTACGCTTTATTATGGTTAAGCTATGTTTGGATTTGCACTTTGAATTTGTTTATGAGATTTTGTTTTAAAAAAATCAATATAAAATTGTAGTAGGCTAGCCTTGTGGAAATATGTAAACTATGATGGTTGAAAAATGTAGAACAATGCAATTAGGCCTAGCAGAATTTAGGTTATGCAAATGATTAGGTAGGTCTGAGGAAAATGTGGGTTATAAAGTTAGGTTATTGTGTCCAGCTTCCAAAATATAACTAGAATATCACACGTACTAAACGCTTCTTTAATCAATTGTAGGACTAGGCCTACTGGAATATGCCTAATACTTGCATGGAAAATAATTAGACCTAAACTACCTTCAAGCTACAATGGAAAAAGTAGGCCCTAGTTATTCAGAATTTAACATTTTTGGAGCAGGGTTGCCAGATAAATAAGTACTAGTGTCGCCGGGGCAGCAGCACAAGTCGCCCAAAAGTCGCCCAATTCATCCAATAGAGCGCAGCACCGAACTAGAGAGCTAATCACATGTGTTTGTTGAGAGGGTGTTGGTCGAAAGGTGGTTTTGGTGAGGGGTGGATGGAAGCTTGAGAGAAATTCTGGGTCAATTTTTTTATGTCTTCCTCATTAGGTGCTAGTAAAAGTTAAAAAATATAGTGTCCAAACAGAATTTGGCTTGTATTTACTATTGAAGCCGATTTCCTTTAAATCGCCCAAATTGCGACAGGCGACTTTTTAAAAAGTTTAGTCGCCAAACCAACATTGAAATCGCCCAATTTGCGATAAATCGCCCAATCTGGCAACCCTGTTTTGGAGATGCAAAATGTTTGTTATGACACTGTTGTTGTTGTTGTCGAGTTTTTAAGGCCACAAAAAAAAAAAAAAAAAAAAAACTACTACCGGTATGGTAGTAGTTTTCACCCGAGATTTCACGGACCAATCCGAGCCAATCCCTTGCCGGCCTTGACCAATCACATAGCCGTATCGACTTCTCACAAAGAAATATTTCGGTGAGAAGTTGTCACTTTTTTTGAACGTCGTGATATCGCAATGTTTCGATATCGATAACCAAACAGAATCGCAGTTGCCACTTCTCACTGGAAATTCAACTCACTGTCAAATCGTGACTTTGTGAGAGAAACAGAATAAGGGGGGTCGAGGCCTCAGCCTAGCTGTCATGCTGCTAAGGCTAGCTCTGAATGAAATGTTTCTTTTCAGATGCCGACCAGTAGCGTTACCAGTTCTTCGAGTAGATATCTTCCGTAGTCAACCACCAAGGTCCCACAAATTGGCGTCGAGTTGAAACGAAGACTTAGGCCTAGGCCTATTTACCGTGCAAAGTGCAAATTTATGCATTCAGAACTTTACTTGCACCTTTGTTAAATTTTGGCCTATTGCTTTAAAACTGGGCTCAAAAAGTTGAATGTTATTTTAAAATAAATTGCATTTTAATTATCACTTAGGCCTATACATTACTTAATTTTACTGGCTACCACCAATTTCATAATGATTTATTTCCCATACCATATCTTAATCCTGGCATTTAGTGTGCTGTAGCCAAATGCAGATACTTGTGATGAAAAATGAAAATGAATCTTTGTTTTGATATAGCCAAAAATTGCATTGGTTGTGTTTGTTACAAATATTCAAAATTTTGTTTTTCCACAAATAACTGCCTCTAGCTATAGTCATTGACTATGTTTTAACTAGGTAATGACTACCTTTTGACGACTATTTGGATATTATTATGAAAGAGCAGGAACATCGTAAAATAGTCGCCATTTAGTCTTCTGAACATATTTAACTAGTAGACATCACATATCTAGTTGTGTATTGGCACTGTGTATTTGTAAGATCAAACGATGTATTGGATATGTTTCCAAAAGGTAGCTTAAACATAGTTTATTGACTAGGTTCCGACGACTAAAATTTTAGTAAGGGTAGCCGTTCAGATTTCACTATAGTTCTTTTAAAATATCATCAAAAATAGAGTGATAACATGTCAACCGACTATAGTGTGGGTATTTGTTTTAAGTAAGGTGCACCCTACATGTAAGTTACGAACAGAGAGGCTCTTGGTAAAAGTGACATCATAGTGCGAATCTGTGAGAGCAGGGAGTTTTGGGCAGGACAGTCGTGTCGGGGAGACGGTGTTGGAGAGTCGCAGATACTCCACGGTCGCGAGAGCCCGTACCGGGAAGAGGTGTCGCGAAAGTGTTGTTGAACCTTCTGCATTTTACATGTGATCCATAGATCGCAATTTATAGGATGAAGCGTTGACTTAGTCCGTGGATTCAATAAAATCGATTCTCGACCTTGGCTATGGAACGGCTTTCCACAAGGATTCTTCATAGTTAGAGCCCAAGTGTGTGTTCATGATGCTGGATCTCGTGCCATGCGAGGTTGTTTGTCGACCATGACAAACCTGACCGGGATGCGTTCCAAGGACCTCGACGCCGGCAAGTAGCTGACCAATTCAACGACAGGAAGCGAGTCCTGCGCCCGTCTATTCCAACGCCACAGAAGTCTAGGACATCGACATGTATCATCATCATCGTCACACTTACCCTCCATACGACACATCAAACCCTCCCCATCGCATCGCAACCGAACTGTTTCAAATCAGCGAACTGGAGTACACAATAACCGATGAGTATCTAAAATAATATTTTGCCTAAATGTTTTGGCCAACTAACTAATTCTAATATTTTGGTTCTTAAGGGAACTCACCCATAGGGGTATCTAACCTGAGTCAGATCTGATCTAGGCAGGCAGGCTATCGTATTTCCTGTAATTGTTTGTTTTGGAATAACCCTAATATCAATTATATCTCTTAATTTCAATGGAATCTTAATACTTGTCATTTGGTAGATAGAGAAACCCCTCTTCCTGATTCATTAGTTCATTAAGCTGTATGATTTAATTGCTATTCCGTGCGAGACCAACTGAGCTGAGACCTTGGCAGGGCAGATCTAACATCTTCACAGGTTTGTTATTCTGTTGTTTATTGTGTCATTTTGGTTTAACGTTGAATCAGTCTTGAATTTTATTTGTTGCTGACCTTACTTTAATCCCACTGTTACTACCAGTGTCTCCGATTGGAGTTAGACCGAGGCATTTTGAATAATAGGCGACCCCCGAGAATTTTTAAAAAGATATTTTTGAATTTTATTTTGGCACAAAGTTTCAAATTTGGTTTTTGACTGAGTAGGGAAGGGTCCGATACGTCGCAAGCCAACCCTGCAGGCCCCGACGCAATCGACGTGAGTGAGCGATAACCAACCAAAGATCGATATTTTTAATAGGAAATATAGCAATCAGTGGTATGGACAGTGCAAACACCCGCGAATCAACGCCAGAATCAACAAGGCCGATTCAGAACAACTCTGAAATTTATTATGTGCTTCGTTGCTAGGACGGCTCCAAAGTCACCGTTTACAAACTCCTAACACAAGAACTGATGGACTGAAGTCCAAATCGGAAGTTAAAAAACTTCTGATTATAGCGGGAATCGAACCATCTTGTCTTCCCCCATTCGTTCCCTATGTCCATACCATCTCAACTGTGTTCTTTTCATCTTGTCACTTAATTTCTCTACACCCAACATTTCTCTAATGTCTGTGTTTCTTATTCTGTCCACGTCTTTCCCCCTGTGCTCCTTGGGAATCTCATTTCTGCCGCCAGACTTTCCTCTCGATCTCCCATAGTCCAGGTTTCTGCTGCATACGTAAGGATCGTCATGAAATGGTTTTTGCATCATTTGCATGCAAATACTGAATAAGTATTTCCCTATCCCGGACCTTGTTGTGTCTGAAGGTTCTGCTGCTACCAGTCGCCAGCTGGGTGAACCAGCAGAATTCGATACTACCATAAATTAATAATAAATAACATCTTTGTTCAGCGTAGCTGCCGAGAAAGAGGCATTGCCACAGATAACAAATTGGAATGCTGTCCAATTCTACACCTGCCAGTTACCAAAGTATTTAGCAACAAAATTACCAATAAAAATAATAATATTTATTATTATTATTTTTATTATTATTATTATTATTGATTCATAGCAGTTGTCGTAAAAGTTTGCCCCGACTGGGGTTCGAACCCAGAACCTCCGGCAGAACCCCAGTCGGGGCAAACTTTTACGACAACTGCTATGAATCAATAACTATGTCCTTAAAACAGGCTTATGCTTAAAAACCTTATATTAATAATAATAAAATAGTATAGATGGTGTTTGTGAGCTGACGAGGACAACTGACCTGTAAACCTAGTTTACACAAGGCCAGTCGGAAGGTAAGTTACTTTGGAGCAGGTCACTTTCCACCACCACCACCACGACGCCAAGTGAGGGGTGGTGGTCACTCTTAAATGTGAGATCTGTGCTAAGAGATTTCGAAGGTTCTCTGAAATTTTTGTGAAAATCTTGTTCTGCGAAGAAAGAAGAAACGCTGATTAAACAATGAAAGTCAATGTAGGGATGGGGGAATTCAAACGGTTGTGTCCTCTGTCTGTTTGTTTGTGAATCCAAAATAAATGCTGAAATTTTAAACAAACATCCAGGACCAGGTTTGTGGGCGCTGTTAACACATTTTCTGTTACTATTTAAACTCACAAGAAATAAAATTTGAACCAACGATAGCGCAATGGTTTAAAATTACTGTATGTAAAGAATCATTGTGGCCACAGCCATGGCCACAAACAAACTAACAATTCTGAAGGTCAGTATGGGATAAAACCTTGGTGGTTATTCATTTGTATTTGTTAATCAATATGTCGTAGACTAAAGAGTATAACTAATAAATAATGCCGGTTATGATCCACAAGAAACGGTGCAATTTTTAGTCAATCTTAAGAGGGAATGGGCACATTTGGCAAATGGCTGTTCGCTCAGCCAGGAAGCATCTGATGTATATGAAACTTAACATACTTGTCAAGAAAGAATACATGGGCAGCCCTACAGGTGTAGATCATCAATAATGATTGCTTCTTGGCCAGAAGTAATTTGAGAAAATGTTCAGTTTTGGACTGTGGAAAATCCAAAATAGTAAGAATCAATTTATTTCTTTTGCATCCACCTAAAACCAATTTTTCAAAAATTCTGGCCCTGCTGTTTCACTATCATGATATTTGTGCAAAATTCCAAACAACTCTGATGTACATCGGCCAAACGAACAGGAATTTTCTACTCCTGGTAAATAAAATCGTAGACTATACCCTAGCCTACTTTCTTCCAACAGATGCTAGGAATTCTAGATTGCCGTACGCTTCTATATGCCATGCATGTTGGGACACAACCTCTTTATATTTCGAGGACACGAACGGTTGACGCGCCCTGAAACCAAATAAAGTATCAACCATTTGCTCTGTTTGCCTAAGCCTAAATCGTCTTAAATTTTTCATAGATTGACGTTGGCCTGGAGGTATAGGGGTCAACATCAAACACTATTCAATACGGGCCTGTGACACATAATATGTTTACGCAATTATAACCAGTATACTAGTAAAATGACTAAGTCGATTTTAGACGAGTGAGCGAGCCATGTATCGAGTATGTATCTGGGAACATTTCCTTACCTCACTTACTTAAGACAGTATCTAGCCATCATTCATGGGTCTTCGTCCCTACCCTATTGGTGCATTATGGCTTTACAGTTGATGTGCCCTTGTACACTACACAAAATTTGTGTACTCAAAAGGGTACTCAAAACTGGCTAGTCTAGTTTTAAAATAAACTGAAACAATGTGGCAGCACAACTTGGCTTGTTTTCTAGCTGCCATGTGTTTGATGAGCAACAATGTTACCATAAACCAATTCTTGGCATGATTTTTCAGCAGGAAGTTGTGTTGATGAACGAGTGTGTGTGTAAGTGGCCTATCTCCCGATTATTGTATTGTATTTATTTGCAGCTGTGGGATTACATGTGATGCCGTAACTAGTATGTGTATCATAACATAAGCATTGTCAGAATTGTTGGTATATATACATTGCATAATTTACAATTACAAACTACTTCACTAATACAAGATAGATTATATGCTAACTAGATCGCTTCGCGAACGCTTTTTTTAGTCGCGTTGATGTATGAACTTTTTGTAAGTTTTTAGTTTGCGTGGGATCACTTTACCTTTGTAAGTGCTTTTTGAATGCATTGTAGGTGATTGTTGTCAAGTTTCTATTGTTACTTGTTTATTGTTATTATAAACCTAAAAAAACTCATTAAAACCTTTATTCTATGGATTCTGGCCAATTTTTTAAACTTTTTCTTTCAAAAAGCAATACATCACCATTGCCTTAATGTCTATGTAAAATATGAACGTTGTAGCCCCACCTGTTTGGTCAGAATCAGACCGAATGTCAAGAAAATATCGCACAAAAAATCGTAAAAGAACGATATTCATGAGAAATATTTCTTCAATTGTACCCAAAAACGTGGCAGGTCTAAGTTCAGAGCTTTCGAAGGTCCCCTCCAATTTTCATCGATTGCATATGCCGTTTGCCCGGTAGAGCTCGAACAACAACATTGGAGCTAAATTTTTTGAGGGGTGAGTGAAATTGAAGTCTTCGCTTCGCTCATCCCATAATTACATCATTATACATTGTCCCCCCGCGTCATCCCTAACGTCCCTCCCTTCGTCTCGATTAGCCAAGTTGCATAAATATGAGACGTAAAGCAATATCCAATCCAAAATTAACATATAGGCCTATACATCACTTGTGGGTCATATTCAATGTTGGTAATAAAAATTACATACATACATACATTGTCTGGCATTGGGCAAGCTAAAACAAAAAATTGTGGGCCCTACTAAAGAATAAGGGAAAAAGTCTGGTAAGTAATATAAACATACTTCAATCTATTTGAGATTAACATGAACATGGTTCAAATGGATTCAACTATATTCAATGACAATGGGATCTATTTTATTTATTTATTTAATGTCTATCCTTTTTAGTTAAAAAACTGATTATCAAAGTAGGACAACTAAATAAATCTAATTACATAGATGCACTCACAACAATGAACTACAGTTGATAAAATATTTGAAATAGTAATATTACAACAACAATGCATTAAAACAACAATTTTAGTAACAAATTCAAATGCAATTAATTAATGAATCAAATATAAGAAAGGGGTAGGAGAAAAAAAAGAAAGATCAGAGTAGCTGCTTGTCCAATTAGGGTGTGAACCAACAAAAACAAAACATCCAAACTATTTCCTCGCCCCCCCCCCCCACATTAAAATCTTTCGAATTTAATGCCTCCTTCTCTCTAGTCAGATGTACTCCATCCCTTCTAATTACACTCTTGTCAAGCCTTTTCCCTCATTTTCTACGTATTAGGTATATATTATATTTCCGTATCAATAAAAATAATAATAAATGTATTATAATAATAATACTAATAATAATAATAATACTAATAAATAATAATAATAAATATCAATAAACATGACATTGTGTAACTTCGCGCCATTTCATTCGAAAGGGATTTCAAAGAAACTAGAAGTTGGGAATATCTTCCTTTGGAAGTGCGGCGCGACCGCGACTGGGCGGCGCTTCCATTGGCGCTTCACAAATTTTGCAAAGTGTAGAAGGCGGATGCCTTAGCTGTCAGTTACCGTAGTTAATACATGTACATATTTTCATATAGTCAGTCGCAAATTTTATAACGTCAACATGTGCGGGGGGTTCACGTGCTCTAAAAATGCACTGGCTGCATTGAACGTTATTTATATCGTAAGTATGCCTACTAATGAAGCTTACTAGCTTTGCTTACTAAGGTAGGCCTAGGCCCCTAGCCTATAAGAGGCTAGGCCTCCTACCATAGCCTTAAGTCTAGCCCCACACCCTTGGGCACTTCTGTACTTGGCGGGTCCCAACTTTTTTTATCAATGAAAACATACACACCCGAAATCCTTTCCGTTACAAAACTTCTTTCGTTGGGTTAGCCGAACTTTCCGCTCTGGCTACAGTGCGCCGCGCTAGTTCTAGGATATTTTCGATAAGAGCGCACCCAAAATCCTTTCCGTTAGTGTATAACAGTTGGGACCCGCCAAGTACAGAAGTACCCACCCTTGGGGGTGTAGGCGTACCTAAAGTGGATAGGCCCTACACCCCCTGGCCATAGGCCTAGGCCTAGTACCGGTGCGGCTCGCCTGAGGGTAGGCCTAGGCCTAGGGCTAAGCTGAGCTCACCTGCCCTGGGTCAAATGCGGTGCCCCATGAATTCCTATATGGTAGGCCTAGGCCTACAACGTGGGTTTTCCTGTAAAGCTCGGTGCACATACCTACTTTCCGAATGTTTTAGGTTTATGGTTTATGGTCTAAGAAATATTTTTCTATAACGTTTCTAGTACGCGCGCTAGGCCTACCATTGGCCGGATTTATGAGAGCTAGCTTCTTATTGGCTAGGTTTAGTGTTTAAGAGCTAAGAAGTTGAAATATTTTCATCTTCTTAAACCTTAGACCCTAAACCAAACCTTGGGAAATCATGTGAATGCGATAACGCATTGGGCATGTTTCAACTTTGTTAAACCATAAACCTTAGGAAGTTAAAGTCGGTGCACATAACTTCTTAGGTTTATGGTTTAACGAAGTTGAAACATGCCCAATGCGTTATCGCGTCCACATTCTTTCCCAAGGTTTAAGGTTTAGGGTCTAAGGTTTAACAAGATGAAAATATTTCAACTTCTTAGCTCTTAAGAGTACGCAATAGCTAGGTGACGCGGCAATCTCAGAGGGGATTGAGGAAAGGACGAGGTATCGGAGGCCGGCCAGAAACAAACGAAGAGAGAAATTTTTAGACGGAGATAACGAGACAACTGGTTCTTAGCTCCACCCCGCGCTATAAGATAACGATATCTCCCGACTCAACGCACGGCCAGTGTTCTAGTTATATAAGTTTCTATAAGATAAGTCTAGTTATATAATTCGAAACTCGAAAATACGCACGTTTTCCTTTGAGCAGGTCGCCGACAAAAGCTTCATACAACTTAAAATATATTTTTAATTTACAACTAAATAGTTCATAACCTAAGCAGAAGCACGAAAATATCGTAAAACTAGTACTGCATTGTATTTATAGACGGGAGTGGAATGAATGGGTGGTTGTCTGTGTCGCCCCATTGATAAATAAGGGACTGGTCGACCAAGGTCGCGCTAATGGGCTCTGCAGCCCTCCGAGCTCGAAGATTTTAATGTTATTTATGACTTTTTATTACCATCTTGGAAGCGCTCTTCATTAATGCAGAACCCATCTCACTGCCAACACGTATCAATCACATACCGACGGTTTATGCAAGGAGGCCTAGTTCTTTGTTTTTTGCGAGGAAGCCTAGTTTTATATTTTTGCGAGTGGATTATTTTTGCGAGTAGGTTATTACTGATTCGCAACTGGCAAATTTCCACTCGCAAATTGCGAGCTTGCGAGTGGAATTTTCGAGGGTTGCATTGACTCATTGATGTCTTCACGCTTCGATTTGTTTCAATAATAGTAGTTTTTATTTTTATTCTGTAGCTAAAGCATGGGGCCAACACAAACAAACAAACATTAGACATTATTACCGGGTTTTGTCAACAGTTTTTAATGCCGCATAGTTAATTATACCTTTTGCCATACGATTTGATTCAAAGTTTTCATTGGCATTAGAACATAGAATTTTACTTTAAAAGAAGTTCTTATTATTAATCTCGCTAATCAACAATGCACACATTTGAGACACACTAATAAGCCCGATATTGTCTTTAGAATACGAAAAAGTCAGACGAGTTAATTTTAAATCACCACCTCCGTAAGTTTTATTCATCAAATGAAATTGTGTCACTTCTATGAAGATACACATATTTGAGTTTGATTTGCAACGCTTTTATGGAGAAATACTTCGTGAAATCAATATTCTCGGAAACCTACTTTGTTTATGAATGAGTTTACCTCTGTAAAAAAAAAAAAAACTCTTCACATTTTGGCCTCTCAGCAAACCTAAAAAGCAATGGATTAGTTTTGCCATGTCACAACTAAATGTTCGATGTAAAAACTTGGAAGGCGATTAAGGGGACTTGCCTTTTCGAGAAATGTGCAACTTCCCTATAATTTTAGTGAAAATATGTGCGTTATAGACATAATGAAAACAAAACCTTAATTTTATTTTCTTTCAAGAAAATCAATTTAAACAAAATTTCGGTAGGCAAATAATAATATATCTTTTCATCATATTGTTGTCTTTAAAAACATATCGTTGACACTGCAGACATAGAGACACTGCAACCCAGCGGTAGTTTACTTAGGCCCAACATAAATTAGGCTTTGAATTCGGAACTGAATAATATATTAATTTCAGTCGATTTTACATTATTTTGTAGATATACTGAAAGATGATTTGATACTTTAGGCCTATTAAAAAAATATGAACTAATAGTATAGATATAGATATATATATATAGAATTAACTAACAATCGATGGCTGTATCGATTCAATTCTCGACCTAGGTTTTTATTTCGTAACCTATTCTCGACCACTCACGTAACCAATTCTCGTCCGCGGCAAATCCAATGTTAAACTTCGCTGAATATTATAATCAGAAATTGACCCAAAGTTTAATATCAATATAAAAACGTTATAGGTAGGGATGGGACGTTTAAACGTTTAAACGTTTAGTGGACGGTTAGAGGTTATTAAATTCGCAAAACGTTTAGTAAAAAAAAAAAAAAAAAAAAAAATTTAATGAAATGTTATTTTGTTATCACTTTTGGAGCCTACACAAACACGAGCTAACAGATAAGGCCGATAATTTTCTAAAAATGCTCAATTTTGGTGGAGGTGCCGGGTCCCAGGCTGTATTAAGACATCTTGTATGTTACACATGGTGGAAGTGCCGGGTCATTTAATGCAAGAGTGAGAATAAAACCGTTGCTAATTATTCGTCGGCCGGTCATAAGTACAAAATTACGATTTTTGTTCCTAGGTCTTTGCAAACCAAAATTTGTAAAAAAAAAAAAAAAAAAAATTTTTTTTTTTTTTTTAGAAAATAGGGGTTGAACGTTTAAACGTTTAAACGCAATTAGTTCAAGGGGTTTAACGTTTACGAAATTAAACGCTTTTTCCCATCCCTAGTTATAGGCCTAATTTATAAATGTCCACCAAAATACATTTCCGTGCAAAACAATCAATAATTAGCAAAATAGACCATTTCGAACTACGTACGCCACGGCCCTAAATCTAGGTCGAGAAGAACCAATTGCCTTGCGGTCGAGATCTGATTACGTTCCGTCGTGACAGTTGTCCCGTGACTGCCATGCTGAATATAATATTTGAAATGTAATTATAAGTTACTAAAAGTAAAAGCATTTAATGTAAATACAATGTTTAATACGGTAGTCAAAATAAATGCAAACAGTATGTCGAGAACCTAAATTAAACAAGAGAAAACCCTTGCTGGGCTTGCCCTTGCCTTGCTTGCTTGTTTGCGACGCTGACGTTCACCTTACTAGTGCGATCTATTTAGGTCACATTCTTTGGGTCGAACCCGCATCGCCCTATTAAAAATTTAATATTCGATATATTTTAATCGTTTACGAAGTTGATTTTTTGCAATCTTCATGAAAAAATCGTCCCGATCTAATAAAAGTAATCCCACAGCTGTCACATCAACACAACATGGTTTTATTTGATAAATAGGTGGCGCGCGCGTTAGGGTGGTCGAGAATAGGTGATGGTCGAGAACTGCATAGCTGACCCTCTTAGGTTAGGTTACAATGACCACGTTTATCACTTTTATCATGCCCCAAAATCTCTGATTTTAATAACAAAAAAATGCTTGGCCATTGAATTTTTAGAGTTCTCGTAATGAACTGGACTGATGCATTTTGATGTTGTCTATCCTCAATACAACAAGAAACTGTTTGGAGCAACCCAAATTCAATGGCCCAAGTAATTTTTTTAAATTATTATTTTGAGTTTAAAAATTTTACTTTTTTACCACAAAAATGGTTGGCTTGGCGCTAGTCAACAGGCGAAATGATCTTGGGTACTTCTTTTCAATGCAAAACCGAGGAGAAGGAATGAAAAGCTTGGCTCAAATAGGTACTATATATCACAGCATTCACAGCCGAAAATTTTTGAAGGAGAGCTTGGCTGCCGTTTTTATTACAAATTTTTGTTTTTGTGGGGTATAAGTTTTACTGAAACTGTAACTCATGACTGTGATCATGATTCATGAACTGTACTGAAACTGAACTTCATGACCATTGTCTATTAATATAGGCCTAATATTTTATAAGTTTTACTGTTCTCTGTATTTCATGACCATATTGTCTGTACAACTGTAAATGCCTGATCTCTCGCAAAATGTAGATACTATGACAATAAACCATATTAGTAGGCCCTATAGGGCCCTACATTATTATTAATTTAAAAGAAGTCTAATAGATTTTTTTCTTTTAGATGGTTGCCTTTATTTTGATTGGTGTAGCGGTGTATGGGCGTGCCTCTCCTCTTGTTACCAACCTGCCTATCATCAGTGGGATTCTTGTGTGCGGAGTTATCCTAATCTTGATCTCGATTCTTGGACTAATTGCTGCTGTGAAGCATCATCAAGTTCTTCTGTTTTTTGTATCCTTTACAACTCACCGTGCCAGCACTACTTTTAGTGTAGGGGCCCGACACCATGTTGCCGGAACACCTAATTGTCCCGTTTTTTTCGAACTAGAAACAAACTGCAAATTTCTCTTATGTCAATGTGGCACAGCAACTCCCCCGGTGATAGAAACAATCTCATAGCTATGTCGCTGGAACCGGAAACAAGGGTTTGTCACATGTCAAGGTAGCTTGCACTCTCTCTTAGGAGTATAATTATTCAGCCTTGAGTTTAGGAAAACCCTAGACTCGCAAACAGTTTGCAATGCTCGCCGACTAGACGCTTGCGGCTTGACAATGTGTGGAAAAGTGCAGAGAATAGATTAGAGGGTGTGGATATGTGAAGTGGTTTGTTGAAAGTAATTATGCTATGGAATGGAGGAAAAAAGCAATGCATGCTGGTGTTTGAACATTTCAATGTCGAAAACATTCAATTTAAACAATTTAGGGATATTTGTGGAATTTGCATTTACCTTTCCGGGATCAAATGCAGCATAGATATATAGTCTTAATTTTTGTTGTACAGTGGGTTTCAGATGAAACACAAGGACAAAAAACAAAAAATGGCAAGGTTCGCGGGTAGTCATAAAATTATTAGCGTTGCTATTCAACATGAGCTCCGATACAACGTAGCATCCCATGACAGTATTGTTGGATTGGGTCGTATGTATGCCTTCATTTTCCCAACTTTCATCCTGACATATTAGTAGGACCTACCTATGTCAAAATAAAATAGGCCTAAATAATTTTGAATAACTTATTTAATTGGTAAGCCTGCACAAAATCTTCATCAAATGATTGGTAGGCCTACATTATTTGTAATAAATGTTACATAATACATACTTTGGAACATCATCAATTTGGTTCAAAGTAAAAATATAAACATGCCATAAAATTGGGAATTGGGAACAAAAAGACAACAAAATGATTGTTGAAAACACCCCCACGCAATTTACTTTTATATCATTTAGGATAATAAAGTCGTGTGAGCCTCGCTCTCTGGAGGGATATGAGCTAAGAAGAGTATAGCAATAATTGACAGCTTTCGAAGCGAGCAATCTTTAGGGTTATCTCTGTCCATTCCCAGATCAATTGTCATCAAAGTAATTTATTCAGAGATAATTTTTTTAATAACATGGTTCAAATATGTAGCTCAGTCATGAACTGCGTTGTTTGCCTAGTGTCAACAATCAAAATTGACGCAGATATGGATCATTGTTTTATTGAATACAAATATTCAATAAGATACCTAAGTTAACAAGAACCAACATTTATCTATAACTCTGTCAATTTTTATCACAGACTATTGGCAAAAAACGCATTTCATAACTCGAGCTACATAATTATTCAAACCTTGTTGTTAAGACATTTTTTTTTAAATCTTGACTAATTTATTATTTTGATCACAATAAAACAGGAAAGAAAGACATCAGGTTTCAGTCTACTCGGCTAGAAGATGGTCTTTTACATGTTAACGACTACCCTTGGCCATTGACCCATGTCAATTTTAAGTTATCTTTATTGTTATGACTATGGCATATTATATAATTAGTTATGTTCTATAACAGATAATTGATTATTAGATTTTAAATTTTAAATTTTTTAAGTTAAGTTTTGAGTTCATCAACTCGGTTACCAAACATTTACAACAATAACCACATACACACAAATGCAGGGCACTGGCAAGAGTTTTAATTTGGCAATTCCATGGGTAGGCCTACCTGAGTGACGTTTAGACACACTTAGAAATTAGCATTAAGAATGGACATTGATAACAATGATTCATAATTATTTTTGGGTAAAATTACTAATTAGTAATTAGGTAGGCCTACCAAAATTTACAGAATCAAATAAGCTTTAAAAGTTATTTTTTTATTATCCAACACCAGAAACATGTTATACATATCGTTCTCCGCAGAGCGGCTAAGGGTGATAATACAAGATCGTTTTTATTCGGGGGCACACTTTGGCGATCTGCTTCACCCCCTTTGCCAACAGCACGTGGTGTTCCCAAGTGGTCACCCACTCAAGTACCGACCACGCCCGTGTTGCAATTCGGTGTTCAATCGGGAACCGGTGTTTTCAACATGGCAAGGCGGGGGCAAAAAATTTAAAACTAGTAAACATGATAAAAAAAAAACGATGCATACAATTCGCAGTAACGACCGCGTTTTTGGAACCCGATTTTCACTGGAGCTGATATGTTTTTCGAAAATGTTTTGAAATTAAAACTGTTCGAACATTACCTAATTTTTTTTTTTAGCTTTAAAACTTGTTTTTTTAAATACCCCCAGATGTTTCTATTTTATTTTTTTTTATTTTTTTTAAGTGTTTAACATAATAAATAGGCACTTTTGGTAACTGACTGACAAAGTAGAAACTGATTGACATTCTGTGAAATTGCTAGTCAGATGTGACATAAAACATAATTATAAGAAATACAATAATGTTGGCCATAATATCAGTTGAATTGGTTGGATGTAATAATGCAAAGATTGTTGACCATGAGAAAATAAAACCACTTGTGAATTGAAGGCCCGTAGGCCTAGTCAATTCACTTAATTGGCTATTCACAATTACTTCAACAATTTGGCTATATTTTTGTTCTATCTTTTTAAATTTTCAATTTATTCTTCAAACCATCATGGTAACAGATAAAACCCCTCTTGAGAGGAGGAAGGAAAAATCAAATTTAAAAATTAATAATCTAATAAATAAGCACACCCAAAAATTGATTCCATGATAATGAGGGAAATAAAAATACTAAAAAGGGAAAAAAGGGGAATTTGAAAATAACGAGTTCTATTAATAATAATAATGAGTTTGATAGAATTATTTTTTTATGAAAGTATAACTGGAAAAGAAATTTTTCGATGGGGTGTTTTAATTTGGGTGCAAGATAATGGTACAGATAAAAGTAAGAACAAAAATGAATGGGGGCTATAAAAAAAAATCGTAACCATATGTTAAAATTTTTATTTTGATTTGAACGGGACTAAAGGTGATATATCATTGCTGAATTTAGCTAGAATACGTTTTTTTTTATTTTTTTTAATTGTTCATTTTTATAATTCTTTATTTTTTCATGGGAGTAGTCACTACCGAGTAGAAGCTGTTTGTATGAGATATATTTTTAACTTGTGTTTGAGGGGGCAGGTGGGGGGGTTTTTTATGTTTTCTGGAGCTTTTTGAAAAAGGGGGGGGGGGCAAGGTACTCGGGCCAGTGAAAAAGGGGCCAGGGGGTGGGGGGCCTATGTATGTAAAGGAGGGCTTTTGTTTTGTGGCGTGCACAGACGCATTGAGGGGGGAAGATTTTATATTTGTGCAACAAAGAGTGCGCAACGGATGAGTGGCATGCTAGATTAAATTCCCAATTCCTTAAAGAGCTCCCTACGGGAGGTTTTCAGAGACACCGCAATAGCGTATCGCTCTTTTTTGGGATAAATTTTCTTTTTGCTTGGGGGAGGCTCCCCAAATACACCATAGGAAAAGTGAAGTGGATGGGGGCAAGTAGATTAAATAAGAATGGGGGGGAACAATTTGTTGAGTTTAGGATGAGTACACCAGATAAAATTTTTGGCACATGGTTAAATGGAACCAGTCGGTTTTTCGGTAAATGAAAGGGCCCGAGACTTTTACCTAAACGGGGGGGTTTTATATCAAACTCAGATAAACTGGGGGGACTAGCCAGGGGGATTTTTTGGGGAGTGTGGAAGTAAAAGTATACGTTTAGAGCCAGATGTAGAGTTCTTTGTGGGGCTGTATGAGACATTTTGGCCACTTGGCTGTTGATTAGGGGGGAAGTGCCTGAGAGGGAGAGTTTAGGTGGGTCGCAGATGGTGAGTCATCCCATATGGGAAATACCCTCCCCAAAAAGGGTGGCCGACATTAACAATATATATAGGCGGGGCCCCAGATGGAACCCTGGGGAACCCACGCTAGGACAGAGATTTAGAGCGGTTTTGGTGACGGAAGACCTTTGGCTGTCCTTTTCGACTATTTGGAAAAACGGCCGGAGAAAAAAAGGGGAAACCCAAATCTAAGCGCCCCCGGGATGCCATAGGAAATACTTTCCGAGGAGAATTTGTGATCTATCGTATCAAAGCCTTTGTCTGTCATAAAACACCCCTACCGCGGGTCATTTTGTCCAAACCCGATAGGAGGGAAGAAAACTGAAATTGCGTGGGGTGGATTGTTTTTCAAAAACCAGCTGAGTAGGGGAGAAGTTGGGGAATTTAGAAATGATATAACATCATGCATGAGTTTTATATATTTTGGAAAAAGGGAGAGCAGGGAGAGGGGTCGATATTTGTCTCTCAGTTTTTTTTCCCTTTGTGTTTGTAGAGGGGGTTTTTTTGGGCTGCCTTCAGTTTAGGGGGGAAAAATGCCCAAAAGGTTTGTTTATGATGTAGGCTAATGGGCCGGAAAAAAAGTCCATACTTTTAAAAAGAAAGAGCCTGGCCCCTCGTCAAGTCCTTTGATGTTTGGAACAAAGTTTCTAGTTACGTAGTACTTCAAGGGGGGGTTTGGGGTGAGAAAGAAGTTGGGCCGATCAAGGTCGGGGGGGTTTTGGGAGGGGAGGGTTAATTTGATGCTTAGGCTTCCCAGGGGGGTTTGCACGAGTTAGAAGAATCTTTAAAGAGTTCCTTTTGAGATGAGGCGTCAGATATCTTTCCCTTAGCGATAAGAGAGGGGTTGCTTTTAGGTTGCGGGGCTTTGGTCTGTGATTTAATCAGGGACCAAATAGCTTTTGAGGTGTTCTAGTTTCTGATTTAAGGAGTTTTTAAGTAATTTTTTAGCTTGGCAAATTTTTTCTAGCATGAGCTTTTTTTTAAATCACGAATTGTTGTTTACTAGTCAGGTTATCGTTTTCAGTTCAAAATGAAGGGATCGCAAGGTCGGGGTTTCGGTCGCATTTTTGGGTGGACCGGAATTGATTTTGGGTTTTAAAGGGGGACAGTTTTTTAGCGGAAGATTTATTGAAGTGATCAGGAAAGTGGAAAAAACTAAGAAGAGTACATCTGCATCCCCAGGATTGACAGTGACTGAAATTTTCTGCATTAGCCGTTTAAAAAAGTTTCTGTTTGTTGGGACTGAAAGAGCTTTCATCCCTTCATTTTTGGGGGTGGATTTTGGGGAGATAAAGGTTGGAATGAGGAGAATGTCAGCAGGCCAGGTCAGTAGAGCTGACGAAAACAATGCTGGGTCGAGGAATGAAATGTTGTCGATAAGAAGCTGCTAGTGCAGTGACAGGGGTTTGGTGTATCAATGGTTTCAAGATATTTAAGGGGGTGGACCAGATCGAGCAGTTTAGTCGGGGGGTGGGATTGGGGAAGCGGGCCACATTTGGTACTGCATAAACTAATCTGCTTAGGGAAAAATTTTTTGGTGAGAAGGATGACACTTCTCAAATTGGGAGAAAAAGTATTTTTAAATCACCCGAGGGAACGGGAGACAAGAGAATTTTTAAAGGGTGATCGGGGAGCGCCAAGAAAATGCCCCACATTCAAAAACCTTTTTCGGGGCAGTAGGGTTGACTTCAGGGGTGGAAATGAGGTTGAGGGGGGTTGGCAAGGATTGGAACCCCCGGATGAACGTGGGGCGACAGAAAAGGTCAATATTAGCGTAGGAGTGGAAAAAGGGGTTAATTTTGTGGGGTAAGCCAGTTTTCCGAGAACAAAAAATATCAGGGGAGAGGCGCTTGGGGAAAGCTCAAATTTTTTCGATTTTTTTCCGGATTGGCAGAATTAAAGGAAAGCGTTTTAGGGCTCTGTATTGATTTTTGGGTTTGTTTCAAGCGGAATTTTAGGCGAGGTTGTTAGTGGTTTGGGCTGGGGCCTAAGCAGACGGGGTATTATTAGGGCGATGTGTTTCCCTTTAGTTTTTTTTTAAATTGGCAACACTTTTTGGTGAGCAAAAGAAAATTTACAATTTTTTTATGATAAGGGCTTTGTGGTTTACTTTAGTGGGTTTTGGAGGGCTGGGTTTCTTTGGGGGGGGTTTTGCCTTTTTTTTTTTTTTTTGAAATAGTTTTTGGGGTTTTAATTAAAGGGGTTGCCGTTGCACGGAAGCTGGTTGCAGTCAGAGTAATCCCCTCACCAGGGACCCGTGGGATGATCCTGCTATCACGGGTTTCGACGGGACACGCCCGAGAAAATCTCCCCGACCCTGGAGGAGGCCGTTGGTTGACCTGGTCTTCCTCGATTTTTCCCCGTCACGAATCAGAGGGGGCAAATGGGAAGTCCCATCTTCTTCATGTTTTGTTCTCCTCGCCGCGGGGGAGGGGGGATTGGCTGCCTGGTCTTCCTCAGATTTTTACCCCTTGGCGACAGCGAAGGAGGCGACGGGGGGATCCCCTCTTCTTATTGTGTTAGTCTCCACTCCGTGAAAGGAAAGGGGATTGGGGACCTTTTCATCCTTATTTGGCCTCCCCGGCGAGAGGTTCTGTAAATAACGCAGGTGTGGTCGGGATAACCGACGCCATAGGATCAGCCTCGTGGTGGGGGGGTGTTGGGTGGGGTAAGGGGACCCATGTGGGGGCAGTTGCGAGGAACAAAAGAATTTTTTTTGGAAGTACAGGTCAATCTGGATTTTGCGAGGGGAAAGGGGGGTGTGACGAGAATTTTCGTTCTTATCGCGAAATATACTCAAAACTGGCCTTGCAAAAGGCCGTACATATGATCTAGGAAAAAAACCCAATGGGGGCATGGCAAGTTTTTCGATGTGGTAGAAACACAGTATGCTCGGAGTTTTTTTGGGGTTTCTCGTAGTCTGTGCAAGTGGCTTACTTCTCGGAACCTGTTAGTTATCAGGTTAGAAGATGACTCTGCCTTTCCGCATGGAGTGTTGCGAGTTCGACTCCTCCTTTGTTTAATCAGGGGCCACACAGCCAAATTACTTTTGAAACTAGCTGCGATGCCTTGGGTCATTTCAAAAACAGCCCCAACACAGTGCCGAGGGGGAATTAATGAGGGGGCGTCAAATAGTTACCTTTAGCTCTGTGACTGTTGGGCCAAATTTTGGGCTTTGTGGGTTTGCTGGCGGTATGATTTAGTAGGGGATTGGGGTGGGAGGAAACTGGGAAAAAGTGGAGCTGGTATCTTTTTTTGGGGGTTGGGGAAAAAATTTTGTGGAATCAAAAATTGGAAGTAGATTTCCCTCAAGCTCCGTTGACTGTCTGGGCCGCCCCTCTCTTTGTGGTGATTGGGGATGGTTGCGGGCCCCGGTGGGTGGGGGTGAACTTGTGTTTTTGATTTTGGGGGCGGTGGGAGGTAAAGTGAAAGGGGTTGGGGCCAACTCATTACGGCACATTTCGGCCCAAAATTGTGGATGGTGGAAACCCTGCTTGTTTGGGGGGTTTTGGCCCCCTTTTGGGCAGATGGCGTGCGGGCATATTGAATTGTTTGGTCCAAATAATGGCTTGCGTAAGTTAAATATTCTTTTAATTCACTGTTGATTTTCCCCCAATCCTTGCATTCTATATCCCTGCGTGGCGATGGAGGTGTAGGATTGAGGCACGTGGGAATGTTTTTTGGGTATCCTGAGGGGAGTTGATACATTCATTTGATATTTGCCCCAAGCTACGTCTGTTGATAGAATTTGTGCCCCAAATGAAAAACCCACAGCATAATTTGGGGTCAGCAGTTTTGACTTAGCAGTGTTTTTAGGAAATGGTTTTTATGCCTGGAGGGTTCCAGGGTATAGATGTCGTTTGGCTTAATGTAGCGCACCCAAAAAAATTTACGCTGATTACGATTTTAAATTTGGGGTAGGGGGTTTCAGGTTGAGACCTCGATCAGTAAAGAGCAAATAGGGGGCGGGGCCCTCCCGGGCCCGGCAAAAATAAATTAAAAATATTATAGTTATCAATATGATCAACTTTGAGAGGCCCTGTTCCCTTTAGAACAAGTGACTCATAAAATAAGAACTTTTGGATTTTCATTGTATGCCACATTTTCTTACCATTCTTTGATTGATGGTGTTTTATTGTCATAGTAAAAGTTGTCCGGAGCATTTTTAACATTAGGTTTGTTCGTTTGTCCTGAGATCACTACTCCGGAGAAAATATTGGCAAAAAAACCGTTTTTCTGTCCAGGGGTTTGTTGGATGGTGTAACTTGCAACCGTTTTTTTGTCCAGTTACTCCAGGAGTAACTTACTACAAGTGAGACTGGAGTAAGGTTTTTACACCAGCTACTGAAGTAGGAGTAGGAGCAGCCAAAACAATCTCAACTGACTCAAAACCGTTCTTTTGTCCAAGTTGTAGTAACTGTGATTTTTACTCCCATCACCGTTTAACCGATTTACTCCTGGAGTAAAGTGTTTTAGTTGAAGCAGGACAAACGAACAAACCTATTGTCTTTGAATCATTTCTGGTATTTTTATTAAGCCACTTGCTGAAGATAGAGAGATGAACCAGATGATAAATTTAGAGTCATAATCGCAACTTAAAAAAAAACATAGAAATACTTCATGCAAATAGCATATTATATCTTGATGATTGACCCTTTCTGAGCGCATCGGCCAGAGCTCTATGCATGTGGCTCTTAATTATTTGTTACCTGAAAGACCTTAACCTTTCTACCAGTACATGATCATCTTGTTCATGCTTTTCTTGGTGCAGTTTAGTGTAGCTTGTGCCTGTCTTGCAGTCAACCGAGAGCAGCAGCATCAATTAGCAGAGCAGGTAAGCTGAGTGAATGAGAATATTAATACCAGTAGACCCTATTGGTAAAAATAATCTTTTATGTCTCAATAGTGTTTGGTTGATATCAAACTTTGCACAGACGACATGGGAACATAAATAGTTTTCTATTTTGATACATATTGATATAAGGTTTCGATAATTTACAGTTCTAGAAGGGTAGACAATGGTAGGTATGAGTATGGCAACCACACTAAGTTTCATATCAATCAGTCGCTATGGCCAGGGTTGTGTAACGGCACGTTGGAAATAATTTTCTGTGCGACATGAAAAAATAGCTTGGAATAGATGTAGAATATCCATGTCGAAAATTCATTTCGCCTTTAATCTATAAAATACCGTATTATCTAATGAGCACTTCCTACAACTTTTTGTAGATGACAATACCCTACTGAGCTTGATTAGGGGATACAGTGTAAATGAAGAGAATACGTCACAAAGGTTTACCTGGAATTGTTTATTTACTAGGCCACTTAATATTTTTATATTGTTTTATTATTTATTTATATTTACATTCTCATAACCAACATTTGAACGTGTTACATTATAAATATGAATGCAAGTGTGTGTGACAGAAAGAGCATCTGCCTTCTAGTAGCTGTGTACTTATTGTGCATTAGTACTAAATAATTATAAATGCAATCAGTGGCGTAGAAACCGGGGGGGGGGGGGCAGTGGGTCAATGCCCCCTCTTAAGTTTGGCCTAGGGGGGGGCAAAACTAAAGTGAGTTAAATATGAATCCCAGAATTTCTGTAGTAAATATGCACATACATACACTTATACATTTCGACAGTCACCTTGGCAAAACAAATATGTTTGCCTGTATACTACGTCATTAGTAGTACATAAAAAATTAGGTTGAAATTTACTAAAATAGGCCACCACATAAATTTTTTGAGTTTTTAGATCGCAGATAGTTGCTGTAAAACATCATTTACAGCGTCCGAGTGTAGTTAAATAACATGACGAAATAACTGTGGTTTGAAGATTTTTTTTCTGCTTTCGGCAAAAGGGCTTCTGGCAACTGGGGCTTTGCCCCAGACCCCAGCTTCCACACACAAAATAAACTTGCCTCCCCCAACTTTCAAAACGTTCCTACGCGCCTGAATGCAATGTCAAAGATATCAGATTCAACATCAATAATTGTTATAAAATCTCTATACAAAAACTAAACTAACAATGCCACAACTAACAAAACAGAACTACAACCTACTTAAAATAATCTTTGATGACGCTATTGAAACCCCTGTCTGTTTTTTATTCATTTGGAAGTGCATTCCATCAGGAGACTGATCTATTGTGAAAACCGTTTTGATATGCTGATATTGTAGCCCTTGGAGGAATCAAGGGAATTTTTTATATCATTTTGAGGTGTCTTTCGCTAATCGATATTCTTATGAACGGATCTACATGCACCTGGCGAGCCAGCATACCCCTCAACAACTTAACATTGGCTTGCTTACAAATATTTTTGATTGGAGGAATCTTACAAGTTGGCGACGTGCAGTGGCACTAGGGAATCTAGGGGTGTGCGGGCAGCACTTTTTATTTCGGGTCGGACTCGGGTTCGGGTATTGAAATACCCGCGGATATCGGATAATTTTCGGGTTCGGATCCTTATTCAAATGCTAGCCTAAGCCCTAGGCCCAAGTGCCAATTACCATCAAAACCATGCAGGCCTAGGCCTAGCCTTGGCCTTGGCCTAGCCTTAGCCTAGCCTTAGCCTAGGGCCTAGCCTTAGCCTATGTTATTCTTTTTGCCCTAGGGTGAGTTGAGAGCAAGGGCTGTTTACTTTTGAAGAGTTCGTCTGTTTGCCTTTGGGTTTGGAACCCGCGGTCGTAGGCCTAGGCCTAGTTGCTTGTCTTTGAAGCTCCGTCATTTTTCCTTTTCTCGTCCTCTACTTTGAATTTATTGAACTGGGACGGATGCTTCTTTAAATGACGCTGGAGGCACGTCACGGTAAACTGGTAAAGGTTTTTTAAAATTGCATTGCAATAATTACACTTAGATTGGGAATTTGCAAATTTGACGAAGTGGAGCCATGTCGCCGACTTGATAGTAGGGTTAGGAGTACCGGTACGTAAATCATCACTTTCAACATCTCCATCCACATCACTCTCGCCGTCTTCTACATCCATTCTAGCACGAAGAATATCAATTTAACAATTTAAACAAAGTACAATAGCCCTACGTAAATGAAGTAGTGCTCAGCGTGCTTGTAAAACATTTCCAAAACGTGAACCGTGACCACGCGCAACAAGTCACAGCAAGTGCTAAGGGAAGTGGTACATGACATAAATCGATATTACGGAACGATTACGTGCGTTCATTGGCTAGAAACTTCGACCTTCGACTTGTTGCCAGTGCTGCGATCTAGCGGAGTTTTACGAACTTCTTCAGCATAGACCTTGTTCACGCTGGCTCAACCATCGAGCTTATATTGGGTAGAGGGAGCATGACGTCACGATCGTGAAGCAAACATATCGAGGCGAGACGAGCCCCCAAGACCTCGTGACATTGGTACGCGCGGCGATGCTGTAGCCTTGTCTACATATAAAATGGTCTGGTATTGCTGTGCTTTTGGATGCAAAGAAAAGTATTTAAAGGACGGACAGTATTCGTTTCACAGGAATGTAAAACTGCTTTTTCTTTTTAATAATTTTTGTAAGATTTTGTGCTCCTAGGGCCAATAACTAATTAATAATCAGCAAATATGTGACACCGTTAACCAGCCATTGGGTCATCATAAACAGTTTGGCCTAGACTTGACCTGTCCTTAGGGCCTAAGCCTACCTAAACCTAAAAACCAATTAATTACAATTAGATTTAGACAAAGGCCTTTGCAAAATATAATGTGAAGTTTTGTTTACAGTTTTCCGAAGAATGAAATCAGGTGTAAATTATGGCTCACTAAAGAGATAATTCTACTCCCACCATCGCATACAAAAATATGCTCGAAACATTTTGTGGAAGAAGATGAAGTTTATTATGTTTAAGGGCGCGTCAACCGTTGGGTCATATTGCGCCTCCTGTGATTGTAGTTTATTATAATTAATCTTTTGACAGAGGGAAATTGGGAGAGCACTGACTCAAAACTGATGCAATTCCAAGCATTTTTAATTTCCCAATTATTATTATTATTATTATTATTATTATTATTATTATTGTTATTATTATTATTTTTACTATTATTATTACAAAATTGTAAATTATTTTTAACAATATTTTGTAATGAAAATTAACATGTATGCCTACCCTAACAATAAGCTAATGAGTGTGAGGCCTACTTACAGGGTTGATACTTATTTTCAAGACTCCCAGTGCCCACCTAAGTTATGTCAAGTACTTGTTTGCTATTACTGGTGTCTTCTTATTTACTTGTTATTGAGCAGCAAGAATTACTATTTCTTTATAATTCGTCCATCATATGAGATAAGCCCAATGTTTACACCTTTCATATAAGTGCCTATCATATTTCTAAAAAACCTTCAGTAGAATTGCCATTCTCGACAGGATTCGAACCCGGACCCTTGACTCTGATTCGGAAGGTCACGGGTTCGCATCCCGTCGAGACTAGCAATCCTAACTGAAGGTTTTTGCTGAGGTTTTCCTCATTCGAATGCAAGGGATTAAGTCCTCTGAAACAGCCCTCGGACAACCTTTCACAATGGTCCTAACAGCAACATACCTAGTTAGTCACCTGGGTCATACCGGTTAAATCTGATGTGTACTCTACAGTGAGCACCCTACAAAAATATTATATTATAATATTATATTCGAAGTCTGTTGATAGATGTCAAAATTGATGTTATCCATTTATTATTGTAAGTCTTGTACAGTTCCAATATAATTTTTATTTTTCAAAGACTTTGAAATATAATATCATAACTAATTAACTTAACTATGATTAATTGATATGAGAGTAACAAGGTGGATATTGCGTAAAAGTAAAAGATACAAGCGAGAACACAAGGCGAATAAAAACAAGGGAATTAATGTATCTTTTAATGGAAAAATGCATATGTTGGGTACTGCAAAAAGATTAGTCTAGAGCTAAAGCATGATTAATTCCTATCTAGTAAAAATGCATTAAAATGGTTCACACGAATAATACATGCCACATACAAATGAAGTCCAATATTAATTCGCACATAAACGCTAGATAGATCAAGTACTTGCCTAAAGAGAGGATTTAGCATAGGACCTACACGCCAATATTCACGATAGTATGTGCTTTGCATAAAAAATTAAGTTGTATCATCTGTGTATTCCATGAAGTTGATTCCTTATGAAATTGTGGGGACTCGACAGATTCTCTAGAAATGAGGCTTCCGTAACGTTATAGCACCGGTTAGTGCCTTGCGACGTATAGCATTCGGTCAAGTACCAATGTCACGTGCACTTGCCGACGAGCCCGCGGCTGGATATGTTCCTCAAACTCGCGCGCTGCCAAAAGGGTTTCGCGGCTCCCTCTACCCAAATAGCTCGATGGGCTCAACCAACAATATCAACCTCGAGGCAGCAATATCCACCCCCCAAATTTTCCATCGTAGTGAAGTAATCGGATCAGACACAAAATATCCGACCCGACCCGAAATTTCGGGTACCCGCACACCCCTAAGTGGCTCTATTCTGTACTCCTTCAAGTTGCACATATTTTTGCTGTGTGGATGGAAAGCTTTTTGAATCAGCGTATTTTCCTCCACTCCACTTTGTTTTCTGTTCCTGCCCTTTGTACTGTCTGTCTTTATCCTGGCTCCTTTTGTCATGTGCACTCCATTGTCTGTACTCCATTTCCTTCACTCTTGGGTCATCTCTCTCCAATCCCCACTTACTTTTTTTTTCAATGGCATTAGGCCTTAAAGACTTGCCACTTTGTAGACCTGCTTGTTCTTTATTACGTATTGAATAAAATATATTCTATTCTATCATAAGAGCCATGTTAGTTGGGTAATATGTATAGTGGATTATTTTTGCAGGGTTGGATGCGAGTTCCTAATTCAGTCAAGACTAATGTGCAAAATATATTCCGTTGCTGTGGATTTGAGGGTGATGTAGGAAACAGTACCTTGCCAGCTGGTAACCCACCATGCATGAATGAGGTAAGCCATTGTTCTGCTGTTAGTCCATGTACCTACCGACACTCGATACGACAAGACTACAAAAATTGTTTGTTGCACATGAGATAATGTATATATAGATATTTCAGTACTCCCTCTACATCAGTCACTCATATGCAATGTGTTAGGTCTATTGTCTCTAAGAGACACATGACAGACACTGTAGTGTTGTCGTGGATAAAATATCATCAACAGACATGGCCGGGCAGAGTAGTAGGTCTACCTATCGTTGTGCTAGTTTCAACTACTATCTCACTGTACACGATGGAGAACTGAGAAGATGGGAACTGGCCTACCAATGGATTTGCAAATCGCGCCACAAACCTAACTTAAACCTTAGGTAGTCCTCCCTCTCCTCCTCTCTACCCCTCCCTGTCATCCATTCCACCCCCCCCCACTCATCTTTCACTTCACCCCACCCCCACCCTAGCCAACGGCTACCTAGCTTTAGTTTTTCACCTCAGTAACTCTTCTCTACTCACTGAGGAAGGTCACGTAGACCGAAACGTTTGAAATGTAGTGTTATTTGTTTATTTGTGTTTATGTCTTCTATCACGGCGCGCCTACTCCACTTCAGGTAAGCTGTTGGTCTCCTACCCTATCTCTACATGTTTCTCACATTATTTAACAATTAATTGAACTTGAGGACGCCGGCAATGCAGACCTTTCGTTGGTTGTCTGTCAAATCTACAATTCTTTACATAATCAAACAATTTTTTTTGCATTATGTCAATAAAGAACCAGTTGATAATTCTATCATATTCGATAAAAAAAAAGTGTGTATTCAATAAAATGCAGTTTTCTAGACTAGATATACAAATTTGGATATGATACATTGCTACAGAACGTTCTCATATGAAACATTTTTTTGTAGATTTTTTTCTCAAAAACTACACTTTCAGGAATAAACCGCGTTTAGTGTTCAGCGGGCTAGTATACCGCTTCGCCTGCCGATCCCAGAGCCAGAGCTCACAAGCGCGTGAGGGGAAGTAAATAGCGGCGCAGTAGTCATTCGAGTGAGTTGAATGAAACAAGACTATCGTTCCCAGACGGAGTTTACATCGATGCCAGACCATTTACGATTTGTACAACCATAGATATTTAGATAGACAAGTGACCGCTGCATTTGCCGTCTTCCTAAAACAATCGGGCTAAATGAATGACAAAACACAATGACAATACCTTTATTTAATTACTGTCTTATTGTCGAGTGGATTTATAAAAACTTGCGTAATAGTATTAACTTAATGTAAATTTTGCGAAATTTAAAAACGTTTTTTTGTTCTGTAGGCCTACGACGAAAACAAAGCAATCTACGAGCGACAAAAACTGTGCAACTTATAACAACAATGTAATGTGTTCAAAGTAGAATCATTATAAATGCATTGTTTGTTTGTTTAAAATAATGTGTTATTAAATGTACTGCAAGTGTAATGTATCCATACTGGAGATAGATCCAGTAATTTAGCCCGGCAAAGGAAATCCCGGGATTAATTCCTGGTTGCGGGATTATATTTAGACAAAAGCTATTAGGTTAAAACCCGGGCTGTATTGACATCTTGGAAACCAGGTAGGCATGTGGTATTTTTTAAATCACTGTAAATTTTCTTCAATTAATTCGCGTTAATTGTAATTCATTATCCACCACCAATAAACAATGCATGAGTAATTCAAAGAGGAACTGAAAAAAGCATTGAACATTTCATTGAAATACAAATATCCTAATTGCAGACAGTGGTGGATCATGCTAAACGTACGGAGACCCCGATATAAAATAAATTAGGTCACTGATTCGAATCTCGCCAAAGGCGATCCAGACTGTAAGTTTTTTCGAGGTTTTCTTCATGCAGTTGTTGAGATAAATTTTTAATTTTTAAAGATTTAGTCCCCTTAAACAGCCCTCGGACGCCACAATTACCTACCTACCTGAAGAGCAGCATCCAATTGTCTCCGGGCAGGTTTCCCAAGTTCAATTTTAAAACAATTACTGTAAAACGAAGTGTATCCGTACTCAGTGAACTCGGTAGTTTAATAATGTGTAGAGTAGGATGAGTAGTGTAGGGGAGGGTCAGGGAGTTGAACTCGAACCCGAGAACCCACAAAATATGCTGCACCTGAACCCCTCCTTTCAATGGCTAAAAAAAATCTATAACCTTTATTTGCCTTATTTAACTGTTGGGTTCATGTTTGCTTAAAACCCATTAAAAGTTTTTGCTAGTGATAATATTCTTCTCCATGGTAGAAGAACACACCTAATATGATGCTTCCACCAATAACAGCTACAACTGTTACGGCACCTGTGTTTCTTCATAATATTAATCTGTTTATTGAATTAAAACACACACCCATGTCATCAGTCAATACAAATAAGTGAGTAGAAAAACAAATACGTATTAAAAATCACCTTGCTTTGCTTATAACAGCAATAAATTAGTTAGCTTATTCCTACTATAAAGATTTGCAAGTTTGGTGATATTTCGTTACAGACCAAAGCTTTCCTTGTATTTATCATTTTATAGGTTAATAACGTTAACGAGATAAACTTTTCATTTTTTTTTAAATGAATGGGTGTAGGCCTATTGTATTGATATATTTGACTTATTTTAGATATAGGCCTAGTAGTAGCATTAAAATAATGTAATGATGAAATATTTTGTATGCAAATAAGGTTTCTTTGACGAGTCAAATATTCACGATGGTTAAATTAATCAAATGAAGTATTATAGTGATAAGGGTAGACAATAGACATACCGCCAGTTGCCAATTTTTACCTTGGCAGTCAATCAGTTTAATTTAAATAATTTCAATGCCATCAAATCAAATTCACCTTTATAATTAGGACCTATATGTTTTTAAATAAAATTTTGTTGTATTAAATATTTTCTTATTCTCTCTCTTCGTATGTGGTTATCGCATTTAATTTTTAAATGTTTTGTTTGGTATAATTCAAATACTGTGTTTATTTTTACAGTGTTGTAATTTGTAAACCTAGGTATTATATTTAATGTCCCTCTTTCTTATCATTGTTTTTAATAACTGACATAGAATAAAAAGTACATAATCAAGAATGTGTCCTGCCCGTGAATTCCTGAAAATTACATTTTTAATTTTTTATATATATTTATTTACTCTAACAACAGGTATTAAACCCACAAGTGTTTTGTGCATATTCAATGCATGCCCGTTGTGTACACATCAATGTTTTACCTTGGTTGACCATCTTTGTGTAGGCCTAAGTAGGCCTAATAAGTAATACATACCGTACCTAATTAAGGTGTTTATGTACTATATGGGTAGGAATGTCCAAGAGCTGTTGATACGATTGTTTGTTTTATGTTTATTCTATTGCTCATGAGTTTTCCCCTATCTTGAGGCAAGCCTGTTACCTACTTATATTATATTATACTTGCCATCATTCCAATATATAGGTCTGTTATCTTGTTTCATATATATTTTATTTTTCAGGTTACAGCCCCTTGCATTCACAAACTACAGCACACGATAAACTACGCATTCAAATTATGTGGTGGTATCGGGTTGTTCTTCAGTTTCACTGAGGTATGTTGACATATAATCATACTAATTTGTTTATTGATACATTTATTTATTTTATTTATTCATTTAACATTTATCTTATTCAGTTACGAAAACGGATTTACAAAGGAGGGAGGGCAATAAATAAAACCAAGTGCATAAATGTATAGTATATAAAAAATAATAAACTAGTACCTATAGTAGTTTAGCAAATTTGGAAATATTGATACAACTTCATTAGGGCATTTCTGGAGGGCCACAGGAAAAGTATGTTGTACAGCATTCTTAATACCATACATAAAGTAATAGTGGGAAAGTTAAAAATTCTTAAATGTCAGTTATTCATATTTGACAGGCCTATAATGTGAAAGCCCATAGCATGGAACAATAAATAAATACTGTGTAAAACACAATGTTTTTTTCTGCACAAAGCATTTTAAAAACAACACTTGCTCCCCCTTAAAAAGCATCTGAATATAGGCTTCCTCTACGATGGTTTGAAGCTGCCTGCAGGCAGCTGTCTCGCTTGCGGGATGCCCCAGTTCAATTCAGTCTCGCTTCACGTGCCTAGGTCTACGCACCACTTTAGAAATGCACGTAATTAGTGTGGGTCAATGAATATGCCACTGGATACAATTTATGTTTAGGCCTACTAATATGCTCTTGAATGAAGGCAAGAAGTTTTCATATCTTGAAATGAAGAGCAGTGCAAAAAGACATGATGGGCCTACCGCGCAAGTAATACTTAACGTTCGGAAAGGGCTTGGTGGATGAAGTGTTGTTAATTAGCTGAAGATGTCATTAGCCTAAAAAATGTGTACTATTTATTTATTTTACCAATATCCTGGAAATTTGTAGTCTAATGATGATTTGTCAGGTCACCGAATTACCCAATTTGAGTGAAATTTTCAGTGTTGTTACATTGTATTGTATTGTATTTATTTTTGTAAAGCTGACCCCTTGCACAGCGTGTTCGGGGTATTTTACATGTCAGTAACTTAAAATTAAATTAAAAATTTACATTTACATTCATATCACACACATAATAATTGATTCAGTCCACATGTGTGTGTCCTAGTCTATTAGTACTTGACAAAGCCCTAAGTGTGTCTACTTGGCCTATTTCCACGTCACTGTCACTTTGGTCACTTGGTTTGTACATATTACTAGCCTCAGAATCCCCATTCCCATTCACCATCACAAACCACCTCACTATCATTTAAAAATACTAGAATCTCATTCCAATTTTCTCATGTGAGCACCAGTTACCGATAAACAGCCGACAACAATACAAAAGCAAGAGCCTTGCAAATACATCGTTTCAAAGGCAATGTTGAATACAGTGCTGGAATCGGAAACTTCTTTACCAATGTAGTTCTCGATTTTCTTGTAAACTGGCAGCACTTTACAAAGTAGAATACTGCAAAATTTGAATGTTAAAGTCGAGTGAGCGAGTGAACTGCGCATTCAAAACAACAACACATTTTTTTAAATCACTTTGTTTTTTATAATTATTCGTAAATATATAATCATCATTAAACATGTCAATCTTCATTAATTATAATTGTAGTCTATATATATAGGCTATATTATGTATTTAATAAAGGATATTTTTGCGTCCTAAATGTGAAAGTGTTATTTTAACTCTTGCAGTAGGCCTATCTACGTCATAAATATGTCTGGTACCGTCATAAAACTAAATATTACTGATGATAATTTCAATTTTAGTTTAGTTACAAATTGAGAAAATGATTATACAGAAATACCAAACTTAGGCTACATTAAGTCTTGATAATTGGTATATATGTACAAAATCAACATCAAGTTAGTGTAAGCCCAAAAATGAAGAGTTAAGTTTTACCTATCTAGAAGTGACTAACTACATTGTAACTTGGCTGCGTAACACTGGCTGGTGAGGTGGCAGTACTACAGAACGGGGTGGGGCATGGAACAAAATTATGTCTCCTGCGAGCGCACAGTGATTTGTTTATTTAAAAAAGATAGTCTACTAGGCGGACTAGGCCTAAAAAAACATCAACTAAGCTTACAATCAGCAAAGACCGAGCCAGTAAAGAGATGGGGAAATTACCGGTATTCCTTGCTACGTACCTTGAAGATTATTATTAAATTAGGAGTAGAGCTACCCGTTAGGAGAAATTACGTTTGAATAATGTGTTCGGGCCTAGGTCTAGTGTGTTAGTCAAGTTTGTTTGCTAGGCGTAGGCTCTCGTTTCCCTTATCTTTAGTTTAGATATATTTTGTTTACCGCAGCCACAAGCAGTGCAAATTGATTGTTGTTTAATCATGTGCCATGTGGAAATGAATAGTGCTAAAGCCCTACTGTAAATTGAGGAGATACGCCAATGGCCAGGCCAACAATCTTCCTTGAACAAATGTAGGCGTAGATAATGCCAAATTTGAAGAAAAGAACTACCATCGTAAAATAAATAGGGCCTACCTACATGATAAATTACTAGGAAAACACCAAAGTCGTTATTGGACGAGTGAGCGAGTACCCGGGTATATAAATTAAACCGCGTTACTCACATCTACTGTGAGTGACCCAAGTCGAGACTTGTCTGCCACTGATGCGTTAACTATATCGCTATGCACGTTGTCACGTGCTGTGCTACACCATAAAATATAAAAAAAGTTTTAAAAAGAGTAGTAATTTGTTTAATTTTAATTTTTTGTATGTTGGATTCTTGCAAATTTTGCTGTCCATGCTAACAGCACTCTTATCTATTGGTCCTTGACGTTGGTGTGAAATTTCGTCAAAATCGGAAGAGTAGTTTGGCCCCTGCGTATCGAACACACAGACACACATAAACACAACGAAGTGCCGAAAACTTGCCATAGAGACTTCGTTTGCTCTGCTCACTCGTCCAAAGAAAATATTGTGGAACTGATTTTCTTTAAACAATTATTTTATTTCATGGGAAAACTGCAGATGACAAGATGATATTGAGATAAAAGGCGAGCAAATCTATGGTCAGCTGAATTGGCCACTCCCACTCTTTCTCTGGCCAACGTTTCAACGTCACGTGCTCACAGCGCTGTTGCCGTAATTATTGTAATGCTCGCTCTTCCAAGTAGAGTGTATGACATAACTATGCAAATATCTCGAAAATGAACCTAGTTCGACCCAGGTTTGAAAGGTTTTCATGTTAGTCGTGAAGTTATCTATATTTAGAGGGTAAATTTGTTAACATGGCATAGTTTTTCAATGTACTACGCAATGTTATGCGATTGAAAGCGTAGGTTTTTATTCAGCTTCAATACTTTTCAACGCACTTCAACACGCGATATATAAAAAAGTAATGTGGTTAGGTGCATGTTTTCTTTGGAATTATTAACAAGCACAATTTCATCTTGCTACATAAGAAATTTTAAGCAAATCACATGGATGTGCAATTACGCTTGCTCGACTTTAAAATGCCAAAATAGTTTACGGTTGATTACGGCAAAAACAGATGAGTTAATGTTTTCTGGTGTAGTAGTTCTTGCTTTAGACGAGGGGAATAGTTGCAGGTCATCACTTTTGGACTTTTGGGTGTCTGTTTAATCATGTTGTTTATGTGTGTATTATATCAACAGTTTCTTGGTGTTTGGTTGACGGTCCGCTATCGAAACCAGAAAGACCCGCGCGCCAATCCAAGTGCTTTTCTTTAACCTAACATGTACTAACTTGTTGCCAAGCAATGGGGTATGTTGTTCCTGTATATTCAATGTTGTTCTCTTGGTTGATGTATTGCATGCTGCTTACCAAGTGCACGGCTTATCTCCCACTAGAAACGCCTGCAATGCGCATTGAAGTGCTAGCTAGACTGTGTTTTTAAATATATCGGAGCGACCCGAGCTTGCTCGCGCAGGCCTTTTAATCAATCCGAGCGAAATCTGTAGCATTCTTCTAATTCCTGACCGACCGGAGGTAGCTCACAATCCTCGAGATTTCATTTCAGATTTACATAGCAGATCAAAGATGGCGTGGCAAAATTCGAAATACAAGAGCTGACTACTTCATAACTCATCTATTGCGTCGGGGCCTACAGGGTTGGCTTGGTCGCTTTGGTTTAATGTCCCCCACTGAAAATCAGTTAGGCCTATATGACTTGAGTGGGTAGACTCAAATAGGAATGTATTTATTTATTTTATTTATAACCATAACATAACCTGCAATACGTATGATCCAGAATTGTGTTTGAACGCAGATGTAGTAGACCATTAAGCGTGTGATGTGTAGAAGAATTAATAATATATGCTACCCATAGTATACGTACCTAACCTAGAAGCTAGCCTTGGCGCTAGGCTGATACCCGTCAGTAAAGTGAAAGTATTTTGTGAGGTGAAGTGTTTGAAGTAGATATTATTCAGTGAAGACGTTATATATAGGGTAAATTGTTTAGTACTTTCTATATATGTTCTTATCCATTACATTCTATTGCCATTGTCAATAATGAAATTCCCGCGGATTTGCTCAGCAAATGCATTCTTTTATTCACTTGGACGATCTGGAAATTTGTGAGCGTGCCCGGTCAGATTTACAGATTCATTGAAAAAACACAGTCTTAGAAAGCCTACGAGTCTGATCTCGCTCCGGACCCTGCTTCTTTAAAGAACACATTGCGGAACAAGTACAAGCAGTTGTCGGTGCACGTAGCAAGCAAGCAAGCACACTAGCACCTCTCTGGTGACTGCAGTGATCACTTGGGACAACATGAATGAACGTGTAGTCGTAACTCGTAATTCTCGGGGCGATACGTGTTGTTTGTGAATGTTGAACATTGGAAATAAAATAACTAGATATATGTGCATTAGTTATCACAAGAAAACTTATTTTAAAGTAGCCTACCTCCAGCATGTGTACCACCCATTTAATACAAGCTCTCATTGACTTAAAGGAGAATATATTACCTCCAAAAAAATTTTTTTACCACATAATCTAGAGCACAATACTACACTTAAATGACAGTTTAAAATATTATATCTTGTAACTGTGATTTTACACGTTTTTTTTAAATTGGTGTTTTGTGGAATTTCTTAAATCGGCTTTAACCTGCTTATTTTTTTATTTCACAAAGATTCTAGAAAACTAGAGCATTGTACCAATCTAAAATGTCCCTTTAAAACATAAGAGTCTTGAAACTGTGCACAAATATAGCCTACACTCAAAACACGCAAAAATATGCATTCCACAATCACTTCTCTTCTGGTTATCAGCTATTTTGACCTGAAACTAGATTAAATTTTGACTAATATTTACTTAAGCAATATGCCTACAAGAGTATAAAATGCAAATTGTAGATGGAAAAAGCTATTTTTTTTTGCATGTGCTTGAAAGGTAAATACTAAATAGGTAATAATATAAGTATTCCCAGAATTTTCATAAATAGCGCTATCGACACTTGTTGTGCCATATACGCTCCAGTCCGGAATCTCAATTAAGCCAGCTATGTTGTGATGTAGCGCGACTGTCAGCGCTACGATATACATTGTATTTCGGATGCCAAATCTGGATATCAATTCCATAAAATTAACCGGATCAGATTCAATCGGGATCGCAACTACATAGATTAATTTTTCTTTGTTTTTTCCTTAAGAAACCAAAGCAAGCAGATATATGTTGTGATTACTGACCGATTCCGATCCACTGAAATTACAGAATAGGGACTGTGGCAACTTGTTTCAGGACTTTTGCAGAATTTTACATGATTAGTCTAATGAAAGTCAAATGGTGCGGCAACGTATTAAATGAGCAATTTGTGACCAGCCGCTTATGGTCTTGTAGAAAATAACAATATAGTTTGGGGCTTAACCTAAACTTGGCTAGTGCTAGTAGTAAAGTGGACCATTGATGAAACTTGTCCTTCAGTGTGCTTGCAGTTGGATGTGGGTGCCAACTCTCTTGATAGTTACAAGCTTGTAAATCTGCTTGTATTCAAAGTTTATTCTTGTTCATTGCTGCACTCGCTTCTGTTAACAACACCGCGCGCAACGTATGTAAATAATAAGATTGGAGAAGGGTTGACAGGTTGGGAAACCAAAGAGAACATAAATCCCAGCCTGAAGGGCTGGGGGCAACAAAACTTTTCACCTGCTGATGACAACTGCAGCTAATTTCAAGTTGTTACCTTAATCCACAACGTGTTTCGTCCTTCTGGGACTCTTCAGGTGGATGGTGGCCACTAAAAATCATCTAACTACATGTAAACAAAACTCACAACACATAACCAAACCAAAAAGTAAATTCTGCATGCATGTTGTGACCTAGGGCTGCCCAACGATAAAAAACATCATATCGATATCGTGAGGGGATATATCGATATCGTGATTCGATATCGAACTTTTCAAATCGAGTATCGATATCGTTTTTTTTTTTTTTGAAAAAAAAAATTTGGATTTTTTTTTTTTTTTTTTTTACGTGTTATTACGTTCTTCGGGCGTTACCAAGGCCCCGCCGGCAATACAGACATGCCACTGTCCGTCCCATGAAGAACAATCACAACAATACTTGCGGCGGCCCTGCGAAGAGATAGAAGCTAACTGACTTCTCTGTCTCTACCTCTCTTTCCCTGACTCTGTCTGGACACTACTCTAGTGGAACAACTTGAGCTGTCTGTTATGCTTTGCTGATATGAATGAGATTACACATGTGTTCTTGTTATCTTATCTGTTAAGATAAACAAAACAAAGCAGCAAGAGTCTTGGCCCGAAGCCAAACTGACTTATCAATATGTAGTTGGTGGCGTGGGAGGGGGGGGGGGGGGGGAAGGAACAGCGCTGCAGAACCATAACTCACTGCCACACCAACCATTTCTTGATTAAAAAAAAAAAAAAAAATTTTTTTTTTTTTTTTTTTTTAATCAAACGATATACATTTTCATATCGATATCGAATTTTTTTCTTCATATCGATATCGTATCGAATTATCGATATTGTTGGGCAGCCCTAAATTGTTGTCATCATCAGCCGTCGTGCATGTCTCGTCACGGGATAAAAAAAAAAACACTGATTGACTTGTTTTGTTTTTTACAATCGGAATGTTTTTGGTGTTCCTGGGGATCAAAAGCCATAGGGGGATAGACTTGATCGTAGATTTCAATACTGGCACAAAACGTTCTAATATTTTTGTATCCATTGTCGACAATCTGTCGAAGAAGAATTAGCGCCTCTCCCTATTTTGGGAACTCCCCTACCCTTGCTTGTCTGTTAAAAGTCTCATAGAATTGTGTGGATATATTCATAGCCAACGTACAGCAGTACTTTGTGAGCCAGTTGGGAACCGCTAAGCTAAGCTTTTGAAGTAGGTATGCATGTGTCTGTGTTTTGGCTTTGTAGTAACTTGACTGATCATTCCTAAATTAATGTGAACCCTCCAGTCGTACAATTGGGAGTGCCCATATACCACTTTACAATTGGAATTCCTGACGAAAATTAATACTGTCGCTGTGAAATTTTTAATGTTGGGACTTTTTCTGCAACCTAGCTGTTTAATTTAATCAAAATCAGTAAATTGAAATTTGCATTTATGTACATGTATTCAAGTACTTTGGTTTAAACTACTGTACACAAATCAATAGCAAATAAATAATTATGTAATTTGGTTCACAATTTATAACTTGTGCTGTACTATTGGGTAGCAATATAAGAACATTTACTGTGACATTATTGTGCGCCACGGGACTCGTTATGAATACTTGTGGGTTTCCGGCGGCGGCTCATGCGCAGGTATGAAGCGTACAATGCCAGGTGGATGCTCGCCCTAATTATATGTGCCACCGTGGACGCGGAGAGGAAGGCGTTGGTAAATTTAACTATTTTAGTAAAAGGAAACCCGACAGTATTAATGATATATTATGTAAAGCAACTAAAGCATAAGAATATTTTTTATTTCTATGCCTAATGCTTGTGTTGTCTTGTTGATTTTTGACAAATACATACCCATCCTTGGAAAGGAAAACCTACTTTGGGAATAAAAATTTGATTCTTATAAACATTGTGGTTGTGGGTGATATTTCCCATAAATTAAGTTATTACATAATGTGGGAATGTGTCTATAGTAGTATCTTAATGTAATTATTTTTGTTGTTTTTCAGCTGATTGCCTTGGCGGTGGCTTTTAGGTATCGTAACCAACACAATCCAGAACCTAGTCTACCAAGTGCCATCATGCCGCTACCAGCACTAGAACGACGTAGTAGCGGGTCAAACATTTATTATAACCTGGAGAAATGACTGGTGGAAAAGAAGTGTTTGTTAAAGAGCATCAAACAAGAATGATGAAAGCCATTTTGTAATGTTCATTAACAAAACATCTAAACTAGAATCACTATACTTTTGAGTATGCCTTGTATCTCTATCCAACACAATTGACGACTTGAATTGTACCCGCCTCCTGACGTCACGAGGCAACATGGCGGAATTAGTTGGTATAAATCCTCATTTTGCAAGTTGACGCCTGTTTCACGGCGCAACACTTATCACGCTCTAACTTTTATTCTATTCATTATTTGGGCAATATTGAAATGAATAATATTTAGCAAATATATCATTCTTTGTAATAGCGATTATTTCGATTTTTTTGACACAGTCGTTAGCTTGTTATAACAATGTAAGCATCACACAAGTGAAAATTATCAATGATTAAAGTTTTCTCAATAATTTATTTGACAAAAAACTACTGATCGGATTTCGACAAGACCTCTTTAAAAATATGCATCAGACTGTTTAGACAAGAAA
Organism: Sweltsa coloradensis; assembly: GCA_024449915.1. NCBI lineage: Eukaryota > Metazoa > Arthropoda > Insecta > Plecoptera > Chloroperlidae > Sweltsa > Sweltsa coloradensis. Next base: position 477,091 of record JAMZAV010000034.1, on the reverse strand, counting down.
TAAACTAACTTTCTAGATAGAAAGTGCACTGAACGAAACTTTGCAGCATAGAGTAATATGCAGGGTATGTGTTTTTATCTAAAATACGCACTCTTGACGTGCGGATGAGCCGTGAAAAAGTGCACGCTGCATATTACTCTGTGCTGTAAATTTTCGTTCAGTGCACTTTCTATCTAGAAAGTTAGTATATTTCTTGTCTAAACAGTCTGATGCATTTTTACAAAGAATTTTTGTCGAAATCCGATCAGTAGTTTTTTCTCAAATTATAATTAATGAGAAAACTTAAGTCATTGATAATTTTCACTTGTGTGATGCGTACATTGTTATAGCAAGCTAACGACTTTGTCAAAAAATCGAAATAATCGCTATTACAAGAAATGATATGTTTGCTAAATATTATTTATTTAAGTATTGTCCAAATAATGAATAGAATAAAAGTTAGAGCGTGATAAGTGATGCGCCGTTCAGCAGGCGCCAACTTGCGAAATAAGGATTTATACCCAATACTAGTCACGTGACCTATCGATCGTTTTAAGCTCCGCCCATTTCGAGTCGTCAATTGTTGTTTCGTTCTTAATCCATAATTTGGATATCGTTTAATTAGGTTTAGTGTATTTTTATTTATCGATTACTAATTGCAACACTAGACCTTGTGCAAACCAAGACCTTCGTCGGTGTCTTGTTTTTACTGTTGAAAAATCAATTGTTTCTTGTCTAGTTTTCCTTGTTGGCCGAACTTGTAAACGAGCCTTTCAATGTCTGATGTAATGGATCTGAAATATTGCAGACTGTTTGTGTTTATTTATCTGTAAAATTGAGGTTAGTTATTGTTGTGTATGTTATTAAATAATAATTGTGAACATTTTCAATTTCATTTGTATCACAAAATAATGTAGAGACAAAATAGACACTTTGCTTCGAAAACTGACAAGCAAAGGTGATTTTATACTGTCAATTTCCATACACCAAGGACCACTTGTCCTAATTCCATGTTCAAATTGTGAATTCATCTTTACGTAAACTGTTGTTTGCCATGTAGATGTGCTCATTGTAATTCAATGAATTGACCTGGCTGTTCCTAGAGAATGACTAGAGCTTTTATTTTAGAATTAAATGTATTAATAAATCAACAGATAATGTAGTATGTTTAAATTTATTTTAGTGTAGGATTGATGGGAACCAAATGCTTACCTTTTAAATGTACTGCAGGCGTGTTAGAGTTGAAGGTGCATATTTAAAGAATCAACTAAACATGCTGGGTCAAACGGCCTTGGTCACTTGCTGGAGTTGCAACTACTCAGTGGCTAGTGCAAGTATTGGGTAGTTTACCGTTTACCTCGGGTTGAAGTTGGTGGGCTCAAGGATACTGCATTCACAAAATTCATCTCGTTGCTTGCCCCATGACGGTGTTTGCTCAACCCAAATTCGCTAAACCTGTCTGAAACAAAGCAAAGCACACGCAGTTGACGGTGCACGTCGAGACGTGGGGTAATACTATTTTATCTATTTATTTATTTCTCATTTCTTTGCACATTACAAATGTATGAAACACGTAAATGAAACAAAACTAAAGTAAAAGACTTTGCCTACATACTAATTAGTACTACGCTACTTTTTACCTGCTTTAAGTTGGATTTTATAAAATCAAACAATACAATTAAAAATACAATACAAATACAATAAAAACTCCACTTACTGTACCATGGTCTACAGTCTACACTTTACATTGTTATGTACGCTTGTACCTGTAGTCATTCACAAACTCGTCTACTTCATAATAGTTTACCTTTCTCGTCAGAAAATCTTTGAGTAACTTTTTTAATTTATCCAACTCTGTGGTCTCCTTCATTTCACTTGGCAGCCAATTCATCATTATTTTCCCTGCATATTATATATAGGTGCCTTTCCAGTTTACATACTTAGCCAGATTATGCACAGATATATATATAAGCATTTGTCCTATTTCTAGTGTTTTAACTGTAATTTAGTTTCTTGATTTGTGTTTAATTTTACATACATAATTACCTGATATATGTACAATCCAGGGAAGGTGAGAATTTTAAGATCCTTAAGAGGATGGGATAGTTGCGAAATTAAAACCACGAGAAATTACAGTTTTTTCGTGATATCTGAAGAACGATGCAAAATATATAAAAACTAATTCTAGACCGCTATGTGGTTTTGTTAGAACAGTTTAATGCGAGAAAAAATATTGAAATATAATAATCGGTGCTGTTTGTATTTAAGATATGCTTTTAATTAATTAAAATTCTAATAAAAAACTTAATTACCATCACATTACAATATTTTTTCGTACAGGCTATAGTTCTCACAAAACTACATAGCGGTCTAGAATCAGTTTTTAGATTTATTGCATCGTTCTCAAGATATGACGAAAAAACTGTAATTTCGCGTGGTTATAATTTTGCGACTATCCCATCTTCTTAAAAGTGTTTTCTGCATGACTCTTGCCAATCTATGCCAACCGTTGTCAATAGCCTTTTTTTAAGCTTTAATATTATATTTGTTTTGTTCTTGCTTGAATTTCCCCATACTAAGCTGCTTAGCTCATGTGTGAATAAAAAAGTACATAGTCAACGGACTTAACCAAAACATTGTTACCGGTACTATAGTGTTTAACGTAGAAGAAGCTGTTTCGGACCGGACTCTGGTGATTACATTGAAATTGAATTTCATGTATTTCATTGATGTTTATATGAAGTTGCATTATTAGCAGAAAATTTCCAAATTCACTGCTAATTGCAAAAGTCGATTTTTAACCGGCTAAATTTGAGAAGACTTGATAAATTCACAATTTTCCGACCATCCTAAAAATGTATTTTGAGTCGTAAAAAAGTCCATTGTTTTCCCTCTCACCTTATTTATAAGTGAGAAAGAAAGCGTTTTGACTTTTGAGAAACAATGTATGTTGTGCATTATGCTTTTGTTTAGATTTATTTCAAAGTAGGCCTATGGGTCAACATTTAAGTTGTTCTTATTTTCAAGTTCATTAAGGTTTATTATAAGAATTGGTGTTTGTGGGTTTAACTTGTATTTCAGCAATATTCCGTGACAGAGGTGGAGAATCTGTAGCTTCATTTAAATTAATTGCTAGGTATATCTTGGATTGTTTTTTGCTTTTGCAAATCTTGTTTTTCAGTAGCCCCTACATAGTCGAAGCTTCCTCTTCTCTTATGCCCACATTGACATATCTATGTGATCATGTGTTTTGATAGCCAATAAAGATAGACTCCTGTTCCTTCCTGTCCATGCCCCTTGGCATTTCTTCATAGTGTCTTTTCAGCGTTGTGCATCTAAGTCAGTGGTTCCCAACCAGGGTGCCGCGGACCTTATGTAGGGGTGCCACGAAATCCATGTACATATAAGTAAAAGCAAGCAGTTTTTTTAATATAAAAAATACAGTAAAAATAATGAATTTTACACAAAGAAAAATAAATATAGGCTACTAATTCAGATTCAGATTCAGATTTTTATTAACCAACTAGACAGGTACATGGCACACTGTATGGGCATTGTCAATAAATAATATAGCCTATGTAGTATGTAGTAACAATATTTCACATTAAAGCAAAATTACACAACAATTACATAAGCAATGTATACAAAACTAAATATTTAAAATAATAAACCACTTCTAAAACCAGGTGTAAGGATAGGTTCAACTTCCATTAGCACTTATCAATCATACATCTAACAATATCCCAGTTCTCGATACAACGATCCAATCCCCAATCACTCGGCAATCAGTATCATGATGAGTTACTAGGTCAACAACACACCTCCTTTGGTCTTAAGATTGAAAAAATTCTTGAAGAGAATAGTAACTTTTACTACACAAATGTGATTTTAGTTCTTGTTTGAATGTTGCAGCTTGTTTGATGTTCTTAATTTGTGTAGGAAGTTTATTGTATATAGTGAGACACAGATAGTGTGGCCCTTTTGCATACAGTGTTGTCTTATGATTGGGTACATGGAGACTATTTTGGGAGCAAGTAGGATAGCTATGTACCAGAGAGTTTGTTAAAAAAAGTTTCTGATTGTTATGCACAAAGAGTGCAGCGGTTAGTATGAGTGAGCATGTGACTGTTAAAATGTTTAGTTTGGGAAACAGTTTGCGGCATGATTGCCTAATTGATACTCCTGCAAGTATACGAATGGCCCGTTTTTGTAGAATGAAAATGCGAAGTGCACTAGAGACGTGCAAATTGACTCATTTCAACAGTTTTTATTCAAAATGGTCCCAGTTGAAAAATGGATATTGCATAATCAATCAGCAACGATGCTGATCTCGATTCCTATGCTAGCTGCCACCCCCCAAATTGGGGGATAGTGAATGAACTGAAGTGACGTGCAAAAACTAATGTTCAAAACTATCGCATGAATAAGTTAAATGCGCGAGCAGTGATACTATTAAGGATCTGTGAAAACACGGTTGTATGAGGACAGCTACTTAGCTATAGGATTCGCATGGTGCGGTGGTGACGAAAGGCCTATAGCCCCGAGTGCATTGTCTGTGGTGAAAAATTAGAAAATCAAGCTATGGTTCCTAGCAAATGGAAACGTAATTTATTTTTACTTAACATAGTCAACAATTGACATCAAATTGCTGAATTTTTAATATTTTGTTTACCAGACCTGCTAAATTACTACTACTTGGTTGAAGGGGTGCCGCAAAATTATTAAATAGAGCAATTGGGTGCCTTGAGTTGAAAAAGGTTGTGAACCACTGATCTGATCTAAATAGATGTTGTCTGTCCTGTGTTCCATTACCAAAGAGCTTACATAATATGCTGCTTTCCCTTTCAATCACACCTATTCTATGTAGGTGGCTTTGATAGCAAGTCATGGCCAGTATCTAGTCTGAATTGTGCTGTTGTAGTAGGCCTACTTCTATAATGGTTTGTCTTTATCATTTCTTATTTTCCTTTTATTAACTAGCTCACTCCACTGTCTCCACACTTTATTCTTGGAAAAAGTGGTGTTAAAAAGTTCCTTAAAACGTTTCAGTTACGTACAATTATAATTGAGTAGTCTATTTTGCACTGAGCACCACTTTTCAGTTTTTGTTAGCTAATAATCTTGCCGTTAATACCACTTTTCAGTATTTGTTAGCTAAATCTTGTGCTATAATTTCCTCCCTGTCCTATTGCATCTCCTTACCAAATAAAAAATAAATTAATAATATGGCAATTGGTGTTTGCATTGGTAATGTCAGTTGCCATTGATTAAAGAAGGCGCCTTCTTTAATCTATGGTAATGTCCTTGCCTTGCATGTCTTTACAAAAACAGTAAAATGGTAATTGGCGTTTGCCTTGCATTTGTAGTGTCCTTGCGTGTGTTTACAATTATAGCGTGGTGAAAGAATAAATACGACCCTCTCCGACTTTGCGGAATATAAATGGAGGTAGGCGTAGGCCTACTCTACAATTTTTTTTGTCCATTATGAGATGGGGTTTATTTTTTTGCCAATGTTAAACTTGTCTAATTATTTCGACATGATACGCATGTATAGTGCAATTTGCAACAGTTATTATCTCAATAATATCCTGGTGAAATGCGAGTATTACGCCAAAATATACGCGTTTATTATTATTATTATTATTATTATTATTATTATTATTATTATTATTATTATTATTATTTTATTATTATTATTTTTATTATTATTATTGGGGGGAACATTTGATAATAATTACTAAAACATCACTAATCACTGCTGAAAACTATATCATAAGAACAATACTATTTAATCTTCAGCGGCTTCAGTCAACTGACAATGTTTATAAAGAGTAGGACATTCTTCCTATTCATCAGTGGTACGTTTATCCAAAGATTACCCACATGACTAATCAGTAATCTTTGGTTTAACCGTACCTGACTTTAGATTAACTAATACACGAAACCAGTTACCTTATAAAGGGCCCATATCTATTCAATTCAATGTTATGCAAGATTCCAGATTTTAAACCATTTATGAAATATGTTCGTTTTAAAAAACTTGTAGAAAATGTAGTAAAAGAGGGGTAGTTTAATTTCCATTTTATTGCTTTCACCTTCAACATTAATATTATGTACTTGTGCGTTGTTTTATTGAAATGGTTAAATGGAACTTATTATAATGAATTTTTAAATATATATTTTAGTTTGAATTTTAGTTTTTTATTTAAGGAAGGGGTAATTATATTATAAAGGTCTTAAGGATGTATATTACATTAATATTTACTGTGGCGGTTGGCACAGTGGCGGATACAGGGGGGGGCGGTGGGGCGATCGCCCCCCATGATTCTTTAAAATTAAAAAAAAAATGATTTTATTATTTTATTGTGCACGCACCAAATGCACTCAAAAACCTGATTTTCAAAATTGTCGCCTGCGGCGCTATTTATTTAAAACTCTCAATAAAAATCAAATTTCCTTTATGTTGTCAGAAATAATCAGTTTGCCTCTGAAATGTGTCTGCATCAGTGTACTTCGATTTATTAAGTTGTCCTCCTATGTGAATCGTTTTTTTAACTAAATAGGATAGACGTTTAATAAATAAATAAAATGATGAATTGAAAATGAGATCAAACGTTTATAATAATGTTGCAATCTAGGCCAATGCTGTAAATTGTAAGCTCGACATGACGACAAAACAAATTGGTGCACACAAACTACATTGTTTCCGTATTGCATTCCGCCCACCACTTTTTTCTAAAACGCACCAAATGCACTCTAAAAACCTGATTTTCAAAATTTTCGCCTGCGGCGCAATTAATGGGGGGCTCCGCCCCCCGTATACCCTCCGTGCGTCCGCGCTTAGTCCCTTTCCCACGACTGTACATGCACACGCAAATCGCCCCCCCCCCCATGATTATGTCCTAGATCCGCCACTGGGTTGGCACAATTAAAATATTATTATTATGAAACAGTTTCACTCGAGCAATCTGCTCATGAAGGCAATTTGCTTGTTTCAAATTGTTTAATGAATTAATGTATATTGTGTATGTATCAAATAAATTGAATTGAATTATTATTACTATCATCATCATCATCATCATCATCATCATCATCATCATCATTCTCCTTTCTATGGGCCCTAACCGGCTAAATATGAAATGTAAAATGTGCAATTATGTATTTGAAGTTGAATAAAGACTAATCTTATCAAATCATCATCATCATCATCATCATCATCATAAAAATAATAATTATTATTATTATTTTTATTATTATTATTATTATTATTATTATTATTATTATTATTATTGTTATTCTATTACCTTTCCAAGGGAAAATGTTGATTGTTGGGTGCCGGTTTCAGTTGACTCGCAATCGTTCGTCTTTCATTGTAGACGGCAGACACGCATGTTCGATCTTGTCTAGAACACAAACGAAATCGTGATAAAAGTAAACAGAAAACGCACATCGAAATCCATGAACGCGTGTGGAAAAAGCGTCGCGTGATAAAAGGTGTAACGGTGTAGTTACGTAGTACGTCACCGCGCCTTGACCTTGGCCGGCGTGCATGTTGAGACAGAGCAGTGAGTAGACAGAACTCGACTCGATATGAGTAGTAGCAGAGCTCGCTCGCGCCGAGCAGACGTGTATTCGTGTGATCAAGTGTGTCTTATCAGGTGACTAATGTTGAATCAATATTCTGGCGAGTAGATAGGCCTATGAATTTTAAATCCATCGTTTTCGAGTGAGCAGGGCCCGTGTTGTCAAAAGTGAGAATGAAAATGAAGACCCATTTTGTCATCTTGTTCTTTACTTGCGTGTTCGGCGTGCTTCGCTCGGAGGAGATGACAGCTGTCGAGGAGCAACAGCTAACCACCGACATTGAACTCGACGAGTTCGATTTCGAAGAACTTTGCGCGCAGGGAATTCCGTCCGAATGGCGAAGAATAGTGCAGCGAAATTACAATGCCGACATGGCCTTGTCAGTCGCCGAAACTTTTGCACAGGCACAGAGAGTCAAGGCTAATGAGTTTCGTGGAAGGCTTCAAGATAATTCTCCGACCAGGGAGGCAGAAACTGTCAGAAAGCTGGAGTTAATTTCGAGACCGGGTGATGTGCTACTGCCTCCAAACAAATATAAACAAGTATGTGTGATAGAGGCGCGTAGGCCTATAACTCTTTTTCGAGTAGGGGATGCTATATTTTTTTGCTTCTGCATGCTTGACACAACACAACTAGCCACTAGTTTTTCAGTTGAACGGTGAACTGGTGGTTTTGGCATTCTGAAGTGGGGGGAGGGGGTCTCCCCCGCCCTTCCTACGCGCCTGGTTCAGTCCTTTTATTTATTTATTATTATTATTATTATTATTAATATTAATATATAAGGTTTTTAAGCAAAGGGCCTAAGCCCTTTTTTGAGGGCATTATTACTTATTAGTGAATGATAGCAATTGTCATAAAAGTATGGGGATCGAACCCAGAACCAGAACGCGTTAAGCCAGAGGTTCTGGGTTCGATCCCCAGTCAGTGCATACTTTTATGACAATTGCTATCATTCACTAATTATTATTATTACTATTATTATTGTTATTATTAGAATTATTATTGTTGTTATACTTTGACATTTGTATAGTACATTTTTTAGAGGCAAACTATATCGATAAATATTAAGTAGGGTAGAGTAGGATATAATATAAACAAACATTAATAGGCCTATGTCCCATATTACGTCTGCCTTCGTGTAAACTAATTTCCAACATAGGTAGGTAATAATATGACATAGGCCCTCCCTAGTATAAAATAGGATTTATAATGTTATTTAAATACACATAATGTAATGTCCCACAACATAGGGAATAATGACATTGACCTACCCTAATGGTTGACGCACCCTTGAACGAAATAATAACAAACAAAATAATCTAAACATAACTTCCGGGGCCGGGGCACAAATAAAAATGCGAATAATATAATTAAATGGAAAAATACATGAACGTATGCTTCGGAATGCCACAGTGGAGAAAGTTGCTCAAAGCCATTCATTTTCGTAGGCTACCCCCAATCAGTTGGGCGGGCTAGATCCGCCCGTGATTCCACAATCACTTTTAAAAAGTAGAAACGGATTTTATCTTGAATTTGATAAATCTCTTGGCACTTGGTTGTTTTGCAGTTTTCCAATATGATTGTCGGACAACAAAATTCGGTCCCAGGTAATGCAGCTTTAACCTATTATTACGTGCAGGTGCAGCCGTGCAGGTATGACACGATTCACCCTTGATTCTTGGAATTGAGGAAGCCGGCGTAATTTGATGTTCGGCGCGTTCCTTGTTCTCCAGACATATCATTATCTCTTTTTTTATACAACATGGCACTGCTATTTGATAATGAAGGACATATGTACGTCTCTACCATTCAGATTTTCAATATTTATCATAGATCAATCAGAAAATGCCTTCTTTTGGGTGTTTTTGACGATTTTGACAGATTGTAAAGTCTAGAAAATGTATTTTATTTTTTGTTTATTTTCTATAATCAATTAGGCCTAATGGAAAAGTGCTATGATAGATGCCTTCATAATTAATTTTTACCCTTTTGGCCTAGATACCACTAAAATTTTTGGAGAAATTTGAAAGCGCGTAAAATGAGCATGCCGGTCTCATTATAACGCATTTGGATCATCTTTAGTAAATAATTCGATTTCCAAATTCCCTAAATGTTTGGCGTCATCACTCAACCCTATAGAAGACCTAGGTACTTTTGCAGATTTAATCTATAAACACAGGAGTTTAAAGAGAGTATAGGACATGCGTTTTAAGCAAATTGCTGTTCACTCGGCCGACTGACACCACAGGAGGTGTTTGAAATTTTGAACATATGTCACGAATGGGGAAATATAGGGCTCTGCAGTTTGGTAACACATTTCCAAATTTTGGTTTAAAAAATTTATAAAAAATAAATAAGTTGCCACGAATTTTGATTTTGTTAAAAACTCCAAAATTGACTATATGCTCAATTTTATTCTGGCTGATTAAGACAACATTTTGAAAAGCTATGACCGCAGGGCTTTCCATGTATGCTTTATTGACAACTTTGCAAAGTTTCATGTACACCGGAGGCTTCTTGCGTTCTTGGCCGAGTAAATAGCTATTTGCTGTGTCCCATTCCCTCTTAAGGGCCTATATTTTGAAAGTCAACGGAAAATGGCTAAAAGTTGATTGAATGAAAGATGAACTTGAATCAAAAAGGGGAAAAATAATATTTTTTTGGACGGGACAAAAGCTCCATTTTGGCCATTATATGCAAATTTTGGGAAAATACGAAAATGAATTTTCTAGATGCAATACCATACTTAATTTTTTCTTTGATTCACCTTTGTCTCTCGACTGAGTACAAGTGAAAATAATTTTATGAAATAACTTTTATCGATTTTTTCGTGTTTCGGTTCAAAACCCTTTTTTGTACCATGTGACAAAAAAATCGCACATCGAACATTATTTCAGAAAATTATTTTCCCTTATACTCAGTCCAGAGACAAAGGTGTGTTGAAACAATAAAAAAAATCATAGCTCAAAATTAAATATTGCATCCAGAACATTCATTTTCGTATTGACCCAAAATTTGCATATAGGCCTAATGGCCAAAATAGAGCTTTTGTCCCGTCCAAAAAAAAGTTATTATTTCTTCTTTTTTATTCAAGTTCATCTTTCATCCAACCAACTTTCATCCATTTTCCTTTGACTTTCAAAATATCGGTAAAAGTGCTCTGGGTACCGGTCAGTGGCGGGTGTAGCCCTGATTCGTGGGAGGGGGGGGGGGGAGGCGCTCGGATTTTTGTCAGATAATTATAAAACCGGTTGCAACTTGGAAGCAGTAGGCTAGCGTATCTGGGAGAGGGGGTTCAATTTTGCAAAGCCAGTACATGAGTATGTTTGAAAGTTCCAGTCGCTACTGTGCCCCTGATCGCCAAAGGCGAAACAACTTGCTTTTGCGTAGGTAGGTATTGTAACTTTCAAATGCCTAACACACGTTAAAAGGCATAGTAATAATTGACTATAACCAATCAAAATCGGGATCTCATTGGGGGGCAATCGCCCCCTTTATCCGCCACAGGTACCGGTACGTAAAAGCAATCAAGATTTAATCTATTACGGGCGTTTTAGTTGCCCCAGAACAGTACCGGTACGTAAATGCGACCAAGATGGACGGTGTACGTAGGCTTACTTCAGTGGCGCACCGCGCACCCAAGGGGGAGGGGGGGCTCCCCAAAACCCCTCACAAGCACCAACATTTAATTTATATTTAAAGCTCTTCACTTTTAAATTTTAATATATATCTTATGAATGATACATTTTGATGAAAATAATATTATATCAAATAAATAAAAGAAAGAAAGAAATCAAAACACCTTGTTGCGTCTTGAGTTTAGCGCTAAGGTCAGTTTGCGGTATTTTTTTTCCATTTTAGAGCTGCGCTTTGTTTTTATGACCGCCACATGCTCTAGTGACAACTTTTTAGACCCAACCTTAGTTTCACCCGGCACCCCTAATCAGCAGCTCTGCCACTTTCAAATAGTGCATTTCCGATTCCGAAGAATTGGATTTGTTAGAACAATTTTGATGAAATCCTGGGTGCGCCACTTGCCTACTTTACCTGATCCCACTGTGATGATGCGAGTTGATTATTCTAAAATGACTGTTAGGTGCTGGTCTCTGGTTGGCCTTTGTTGGCTCGTTTGTATTTGTCTATTCGACATAACACAGTAGGCCCTACTTTTACATAAGATTTTTTTTTAATAATACTTTATTGAACATATTGGTTAAATATTGGTACAAGCAGTTAAATAAATAGATATAGAAATTCCTGAGTAGTTCATTCACATACTCGTAACTTTCAAATAATATGGTAAAGAAAAATAAGCCATTGAGTTGCAATGGGCAGTGTGGTACGTTGGGGAAAAAATCGAAACAAAAAACAATACCTTCCTCGAAGTCGAAGTCATCCTCGGTTAGGGGCTACGATGCGCGGCCGGTATGGACAATTGCATGGGCAGCTTTCATAATATGAACCTTATTATACCCCTGCTCCGAAACAAAAAAATAGTACTTATCGAGACACAAAGTGTTGAACCAACTCATCAGAATTATGTAAGAAGAATACAAAAATTTAATATTTTAGGGAGCGTCGATTTTTTTGGCGCACGGTGCCGGGATATACCCTATTAATCCTGTCAAATAAGATTTTTTGGAAGAAAAAATTGCGATGTCGCTGAATTTTTGCAGAGACCTTCCTTAAAGAATACTTATCAACATACTAAAACTCCCCTGCAATCGAACTGGAGCTTCGGCCGCCATATTGGAAAATGGCGTCCAAAAAGTGTTTGTTGTCGAATATCTCCAAATTGGTTTGAGATAGACAAAATATCTCAATGGCAAAAATTTTCCCCATTTAATTCCCTAAAAAACAGGTGTATTCTATAGTTTTGGTAGGGGCAAATGTTACGTCAAAAAATCGTGGTTTATATGTTGCTCATTGGAATACCAGCTTATTTCCAAATTTTTACGCCCAGCATCAAACAATGCCGGTCAATCCGTAAGAAATCGATTTAAATACAAAAGGACTTTTGTACGGGGTTCATGAAAGCTTCCATTAGTATTTAAAGAAATCAGTTCTGCGAAATCGGATTTTGCATTTAGCCGGAATCTGGGTTTTTCCATTGTGGCATTTCCTAAAAAAATGCCCTTTTTGACTCTCCATTATTAAGCACTAAATTGCATTGGGTGAAAAATTATTTCTACATACATTGAAGTGATTATAATAATGATCCGATTACATCCAAAGTTTAAATCCAATATGGCTGCTAATTCCTAATATTCACAATATGAATACTGTTTTCGTGCAATTTTTACACTCTTTTTGTTGCATAATTCACTTTGATGTTGTGGATATTAGGAATTAGTAGCCATATTGGATTTAAACTTTGGTTGTAATCGGATCATTATTTGAGTCATTTCAATATGCGTAGGAAGAATTTTTCCTCCAATGCTATTTAGTGCTTAATAATGGACAGTCAAAAAGGACATTTTTGAGGAAATGCCAACAATGGAGAAACCCAAATTCCGAGTAAATGCAAAAGCCGATTTTGTTGACCTGATTTTTTTAATACTAATGGAAGTTCTCATGAACCCCGTACAAAAGTCCTTTTGTATTTTAATCGATTTCTTACGTATTTACCGGGCATTGTTTGATGCCGGGCGTGAAAATTTGGAAATAAGCTGGTACTCCAATGAGCAACATATAAACCACGATTTTGTGTCGTAACCCTAGCCCCTACCAAAACTAAAGAAGACACCTGTTTTGTAGGGAATTAAATGAGGAATATTTTTGCATTGAGATATTTTGTCTATCTCAAACCAATTCAGAGATATTCGATAACAAACACCTTTTTGCCGCCATTTTCCAATATGGCGGCCGAAGCTCCAGTCTGATTGTAGGGGAGTTTTAGTATGTTAATAAGTATTATATAAGGAAGGTCTCTGCAAAAATTCAGCGACATCGCAATTTTTTTCCTCCAAACGTCAATATACGATCTTATTTGACAGGATTATATGCAACCAAAACAACATTACACGAAGCAGAAATTTACACTTAGGCCTAATATTAAATAATTAAAATAGTTTAAAGTTATAGTCCATAAATAATTAAAATAAACATTAAAATCAATATTACAATACATGTTGTTCAATAAATTGCACAGTTTGACACAACAAAACATCTCCACTGCTACAAAATGTAGATGGACATGATATAATTAATACAATGATCAATGACTAGGCCCACCTTACCAAACTTGATTTATTTGTTGGACAAATTCATCTCAAATGTAGAATGGTTTTGTTAGTAAAAATGTCTAGTTTATTTTTAAATAATGGGATCGACTGTGCATTTGTTATTTCCCGCGGAATTTTATTCAGTGTTGTGCCACACATACGTTGGGAGTTGGGACTGTTTTTTATGTGAGAATGATGAAATGTGTATATCCTATTCGAGTTGCATGGTGATGAATCGATTTGTTATCGGTGAGAAATTCTGGGTTTGAAAAAGCAAACGTGGCTGCCGTGCCGGATCGTTGGGAACCCGAAATGTAGTTTGAAGTCCATTGACGACGAGATGTGCCTGTGATAATCCCAACTACTCTTCTTCTGTATTATGAAGGGTCTGGGTCATTCCCCATGAAGAGGATTGCGTAAGATGAAATGAAGTTTATAATATCAATGGAGTGTATGTACGCATGCTATTTGCTGTACTAGTAGTGGGGGGGGGTTCACAGTCGACTTTTGTTTCCGAAGCATAAAACAACCAAACCACTTGACACGGCAGACCGGTATAGTGTTTCCGAATACCGTAGCCTACTTGGTTGAATGTACCCTGGATGAGCAATGACTGCCCATCCACAAACACAACATTGTTATTTTTTCGGATTGGATAGCAAGGCGCGTTTGATTTACGAAAGTCTGCTGTTTTTTGCGCCAAATTATTTTAGGCACCGTGAGAGAGGCGGCTAACGACGTCAACATAGAGTGAAAAGTATCCGCCAACTTTATCGCTCGGATTATTCCGAAGCAATTGCCCAGGCAGGTTATTAGTTTGTTTGTTCATGATTTTCCGCCACTGCACCAGGCGGGACATGTCTTAACTCTTAACCCCGTGCCGGGGCTCTGCCCCAGTCCCCGTCTTTTCTTCTTGTCTGCCCCCAACCCCCGCCTGGAACCCAGCAAGGGAGTAGACTGAGTTGGCTGAGTTCGAGAAAACTGCAGGCTTCGACGCAGAACGCAGAGATAAAGTCTGGATCACTTTTCACTTGGAAGGTTTATCGTTAACGTTTGCGGTTTGTCCTATCGGGTTGTGGTTTGGGAACACAGTGTCAAGTAAGAATGTGTAATATGCGGTATCAAAACATATTTCCAAAAATTGTTCACTTTTCTTACTAACTGACCGTAAATATGACACCAAACAGTTAATTTGTAATTTCCCAATTTTGTGTAGTGTAGGAGACAATTATTTATGTATGTCGAAATATGCTTTGATAGCGACATTCACTACTCATCCTTCCTGAATAGCCTCCCAAAAATGCAGATTTTTTTGGATGAAAATTAAAGGTCAAAAAGCAGTTCAGACTGTATATCAGTCTTATAGAAAACATTCGGACATCAATTGAAGATTCACACGAGTATGAGCTAGGCAGCGGTTCTCAACCTTGTTTCTGCTGCGACACACATGTTGAGTACGTTCCCGTCCCCGTACGCGACACACCTACGTGGGTGTACCCACATTTCAACGAAATAATATTTAACCTGCTTAAATAAACCTTACTTTATTGTTAAATTTTGCAAATTACAATACATCAACATTAATTTACCAATGTGTACCAATGTTACCAATGTGCAAATGTCACATGCTTCCTCATCAGTGGGTTACCTGGGACTGATGTAATTTACACAGTTTCTGGTAGACAAACTGACGCGCATCTTACTATCAACATCAAGAAGCCTCATCTGTTCTTTAACTTGATTATTTTTAAAGTCGAGTAAGCTGACTCACACAAGTATGAAGTGGAGAAGGGAATTAAAACACACAGAGCTTGTTAACAATTGCAGGGTAATTATTTTAAAGAGATCCAAAATCAATCAAGAGAGATCTTTTGAAATCTTGATTTTAGTTGTATTTGAAGTAACTACACTCATCAACTCTACTTTTTTTGGTACGTTAGGTCTGACATGTCGTTTATGTGCTCACCAGAACTCTGCCAACATGGCAAAACGCGTTTTTTCTCCCCTGGTAATACAATCCTACATTGAGGGTTTCAGACCCGGTATTGTATAAGCAAGAACATATGTTCGTTCATTGCATAATTCTAAGCTATATAAGCTAAGAATTGCAAATAGGAGATAACGCATTCTATTACCTCTGTTGAAATAGAAAAAAAGTATTTCTTTAAACGTATTTTTTTTTTTTTCGTAAAAACAAGATTGGTAAGGTAGCATAAAAAATGCGTAGCGATATTTACTTTTTCACACACGCGCGCGACCCGGCACCTCCACCATTTGTACGAATTTGGCCGAATTTGCTGTAGGCTACCCGGCACCTCCACCAAAATAGTGTTTTTAAAATACTTACCAAATACCATAGACAAGTCGGAATTTCGGGTACTCGCACACCCCTAGTTGTCACTCACTTTCAATTCACCCCTAGAACTTTGGCGGCATAGCGTTCATGCTAGTGGCGTACATGAATAGCCTTCAAAATAACAATAAACAAACAAAATACTTGTGACACACCTCACAACTGATTGTGTCGCGACACAGTGGTTGAGAACCGCTGAGTTAGGGGTGCAGCCCCTTGGAATCTGCCAAGCAAGTGCAAGTGCATCGACTAAGAACCACATTCGGCTATAGGCCTACCTATCAAATTTTAACGCTGTTTTAGGGGGCAGTCATTGGTACGGCAACCAGGGGTGTCCAAAAGCAAAAGGTGATTAATGATTAGGGCCTTTATTGTTGATTTTTTCATTTCTTAATGGTCGAACTATAGGTGCACTTATTTTTTAAATTTTGAACACGGTTTGTCGATTTGCACATTTTTGTAGGCGGGACCATAGTAATATAAAAGGATGTAGACACTCGAAATTACTTTAAAATTCAAAATGGCGGCCATTTTTCAAAACGATGTCTTCGGATACAAATATTCATTACATTTGTATAATAATCCTTGTTTGATATCGTTTTCCTATATTTCATATTACTCAAGTTACACGAAAAAAGGTCAAAATAAACATTCGTCGGAAATTGTAGAAGTTTCACATGCATTTAATAGTATTTTCTTAAAATAACCTTTCTAATTCGGGCCATGCGCTATACCATACGTGCCGCCACATCATCGTGCCTTGTGGCGTGGTGGCGCGGCCAGGACAATGTACACGGGGTTCGTATCCCGGCGTGGTCGGTACTTATTTCTCGCGGCGCGTGGGCGTGATTGCGTCGTGAATATTTGTAAAAACGATTCGTTCTTTTCTTTTTTCTCCCAGGCGGCGAATCCTCACCCAAACATTTCCGTTTTTGATTTTCTGCCGTGCGTTTGTGGGTCCCGCACGGGGTTCGGATCCCGCGAATTGTGACAAAACGTTTTTTTGCGACTTTGCTCCAATTAAATACCGTGCAGGTGCAGTGTGTGTACATCGTGCAACGCAATGGTGTGGTCTTTCTAGTGGCTAGGTCAGGTGCAAAACACTCGCCCACCGTTCATAACGTGTTTGTGATGTGTGATCCTGTCGACTGTACAGTTTACGCAGCTGCATAGTTGAGGTCGAGAATCTGCACCTTCTGTGCAGTTTCCCGTAGTCGACAGTGAGGGTTTTCCGCTTTCGCATTGCAATGTAACGAAATTAATATCCATTGTTAAACTGTCTTTGGTCTATGGATTGGTGTATATGGTTCTTTGTAGTTGTTGGATGAGCGTAATTGGTGCATTGAGCTGCCATGTGTTATGCGGATTTACTGTTGTTCTGTGAAAAAATCATTACTAAGTTGAAGATATTTTTAAAATTAAATTAAATTTAATAAAAAATTAAATCTAATTTAATAAAAAATTAACTTAAATTTTAATTTTTTAAATTAATCGTAATTTTAAAAAAGGAAAAAATCGTAATATTGAAATTTTCATAAGAAATAATTATTCGATTGCGCACAAATTTTACACGAATATATTAATTCATAAAATTAAGGTTCTGTAAAAAAATCATTACAATCGGATAAAGCATGTAGGTGTTATAAAGCTGGAGAAATTTTAAAAATTGAAAAAAGTCGTAAAATTGCGATTTTCGTAAAAAATATTTTTTTGATAACGCTCAAATTTTACACGAATATATCAATTCATAAAATTAAGGTTCTGTGAAAAAATCATTACAATCGGACAAAGCATGTAGGTGTTGTAAGTCGAAGAAATTTTTAAAAAATTGAAAAAAATCGTAAAATTGCGATTTTCATGAGAAATTTTTTTTCGATTGTGCTCAAAAACGTGGCAGTTCTAAGTTCAGAGATTTCGAAGACCTCCATAAAATTTCATTGCAATCGGAGTATCGGTTTAGCCGGAATCGTGCTAACAAACAGACAAAAATACAAAAATACGCATTGCTTTTCTTTTTAATAAAATAATATTGATTGTGTTGTGGATGGTTTGATTTCTCACACTAAACCCATGCAATGTATAATTTATTCACAGCTAGTTTCATTTCGATTCATTTGTAAAAGGGATAAATGGATTATAAAGGTTTAAATAAACAAGTTCTGAACACAGTGCATCACAACTTGAATTACTTGCAAATCCCGACGTATATAGCTCAAATGTAAAGCGCGGCGGGAGGGGTTTGGTTGAGGTTTTGGGTGGGGTGAGGTTTCGGGACATACATAGGCCTACCCAAAGATACTACCTACCCTACATTCATGAAAGCCTTCTATTTAATTTCTTATTTTTAGTAACTTTTATACATAGGTTACAAAACACACTATGCCCAACGTTTTGTTTTATAGGCCTATATTGCTTGTTGCCAACACAGGCAAATTGTAATTATAACATTTAAGTATTATGTATATTATCTCTTTTAACTCATAGAGTCATAGATAACACTAATGTTACTCTACTTTAATGTTTCAAATCGTTTTTCACTATTTTTGCGTGAAAGCTCCCTCCTGCGAACCACCTGGTCTCTTTGGGGGCTAATACTAAAAGTTAAATATGTATTTGAATTTCTAAAATAAAAAGACATGGACTGAATTGTCGACCCCGCAACTGGCAATCCTGACTGAAAGTATTTTCTTCAAAGTCGGACGCCAATGCGAATGCAAGGAGGAATGCAATTCTCACTGGGCTGGCAGGATGACGTGGAGCATTTTAAGATAATTTGCTCGTATATAAAATTATAAATACTTTAAAAGATACCAGTGCCTAAAAAGCGTAGGCTTTTTACTGTGGTCTTATTCAAGTAAGCCTACAGCGTGCAGCCTTGCACCATCTTTTATCTGAAAACAAAGTTCAAACACCTTGTATTGATTACTTTACGGATAATCTTAGTCATGTGACTTTCGTTTCGTGATGACAAACCTGCTAGACTCGTTGCACAAATGCCTTGCTGTGTGACTATATCATTTCGTGATGACAAACCTGCGAGACTGTTGCACAATGCCTTACCCACTGAAAATACTGTTTTAAAAAAATTAAAACTTAGTTTTAAATGTGTGAAGGGAAGGCAGCCAACATATTGGTACACAATTAGTTTACTGGTTTTTAACCTTTACCGTATTCCGATTCCATCCATAAAATTGTAGAAAAACACACTGCAAGGGTTGTCATATTTATTAGGAAAAACGCTTAAGTCCCGCCGCGTTGTTGGATGAGCGTAATTGGTGCATTGAGCTGCCATGTGTTATGCGGATTTACTGTTGTTCTGTGAAAAAATCATTACTAAGTTGAAGATATTTTTAAAATTAAATTAAATTTAATAAAAAATTTATTTAATTTAATAAAAAATTAACTTAAATTTTAATTTTTTTTACTAATTTAAAAAAGGATAAAATCGTAATATTGAAATTTTCATAAGAAATAATTATTCGATTGCGCACAAATTTTACACGAATATATTAATTCATAATATTAAGGTTCTGTAAAAAAATCATTACAATCGGATAAAGCATGTAGGTGTTATAAGCTGGAGAAATTTTAAAAATTGAAAAAAGTCGTAAAATTGCGATTTTCGTAAAAAATATTTTTTGATAACGCTCAAATTTTACACGAATATATCAATTCATAAAATTAAGGTTCTGTGAAAAAATCATTACAATCGGACAAAGCATGTAGGTGTTGTAAGTCAAAGAAATTGTTAAAAAATCGAAAAAAATCGTAAAATTGCGATTTTCATGAGAAATTTTTTTTCGATTGTGCTCAAAAACGTGGCAGTTCTAAGTTCAGAGATTTCGAAGACCTCCATAAAATTTCATCGCAATCGGAGTATCGGTTTAGCCGGAATCGTGCTAACAAACAGACAAAAATACAAAAAAAAAAAAAAGAAAGAAAGAAAGAAAAAAAAACATTCCGGATTTTTTTCTCCAGTGTAGTGAAATGGAATCTTCGCTTCGCTCGCTACGCTCGCTACGCTCATCCAATGAAACCGTGCAAAATCCTTGACAAAAAATATACCATTTTACTACCCCAGTCGGGGCAAACTTTTACGACAATTTGCTATGAATCAATATTGTTTTTTTAACGACTACTTTTTACTTATTATTCCTTTCTAGAAGTATGCTACACGCAACCAATCAATCATCTTCTCATTTACACAATGATCAACAAAAGACCTAAATTACTCTCTACAATCTAGAAAATATATTCAAACCTTTTTTCTTTCTTTCTTTCTTTCTTTCTTTCTTTCTTTCTTTCTTTGTGGGTTTAGTCCTTCAACCCGGGACCTTTTGCTTTCAAAAAATGTCGACGCATTTTGACTTCGTAAAATGATAAAACAAGGCTACTTGAATACTATACGTCATGAGGTGGGTGATAAGCTGGCAAAGGGGCCAAACATCCCGCCATCTAGGATTTTATTAAATTTAAACAATTAGCTATAAAAAACAAACCGCTCGATCGATTTTCAAAAACTTTATAGGAGTTCCAGATTCTAAATTTCAATTGGCTTATAGCTTTTAAATTAGCATAGTAATTGAAAAATACTTCATGTAAAACTTTGAGATAGATTCATTTAAAACATAACGCAATCATATTTACGTCTTTACCTCAATTATTTCTCGAGATATGATTTCTGGCTTGGCGCGCTTGTCATAGCCAGGCAGCGTTCGGTGCGCGTGCGATTTAGGTTGTCTTCCGTTCGCAGATTATATTTTGATAGTTTATTTCAATTATGTCCTTTGTTTTGGATTAATGATATCATATTATTCCAAATTGTTTAAGATTAACTCCACATCTATTCATATGTTTATGTATATTAGGCCTACTGAAACGAATTGATTTTTACCTCTTTCAGGAATAAAACTCCATTTACTTACCAAATTCTGATGCAATGCTGGATGCAGCGTACGATTTCTATTGCAAGTAGACGAACGGAATAAGATTATCTTTTGATCGATGAAGGTAATCTTTTCGTAACAATTTTCCATTATCACAAAATGATGCTCAAAGACACATTTTATCATGCTTATAATAAATTAAACAATAATTGCGTATGACAATTAGGTAAGTAGAGAAATCGTTTATTAATTTAGAGATTTTGAAGACAATATCAAATGTTTTCTATTTCTATTTTTCCTCAGTTCGAATATCCCAGAGGTGTTAGATAAGGAAATTATATTGAACATATGCACATTTTACATGCATGTACTAAAAAGTTCAAAACACAAAATTCCTTCGAACAAGTTTTTATTGCAATTGCATATTGTAATACAACTTAACTAATTATAAACTAAGTATTAAAAAATACACAGTTTAGATCACTACTACGCTTATAGCCCTCAATTTTGATCATAATCATTGTATAAGGTCTCAGCTATAAACAATGATACCGTTATAAGCATAACAATTTGTTAGTGGAATCATTTAATAAGATGTTTACTATTATTACAAATTATATATCAATCAGATAAAATGCCTTTTGTGTCGTATATAATAAAAATAGTAATAATGATAATAATAATATAAGGCTTTAACGGTTGTTATATATATATGTCTTTATTATAGCTTTCGGTTATCCGTGTATAGGTAGTTGTTTATTTAGACAACGTCTCGACTCTCGTGCTAATTACATAGCACTTTTTAAAGTCAAATACATTTTGAAAACAAAACTAATAACAAAAAATGTTTTGGTTTTCTTTTGCTATGTAATTAGCACGAAACGTTGTCTAAATAAATAACTACTATACGCGGATAACCGAAAGCTATAATGAACCCATATTATATATACACTAGGAAAACGCTTAAGTCCCGCCGCGTTGATGGATGAGCTTTTTTGTAAGTTTTTAGTTTGCGTAGGACCACTTTTCCTTTGCATGCGCTTTTTTAATGCATTGTAGGTGATTGTTGTCAAGTTTCTATTGTTACTTGTTAATTGTTATTATAAACCTAAAAAAACTCATATTAAAACCTTTATTTTTATAGATTCTGGTTAACTTTTTCAACTTTTTCTTTCAAAAGGTACTACATCACCATAACCTTAATGTCCATGTGAAATATGAACGTTGTAGCCCCACCCGTTTGGTTAGAATCGGCCCAAATGTCACGAAAATATCTCTATATTGAGTTTGATATAATTAATGCAGCTTATCGAACGGTTTGGTTTTTATAGCCAATTGTTTGAATTTTATAAAATCCAAGACAGCAGCGTGTGTGGGCCCTTTGCCAGCTTATCACCTCATGACGTAGTATTTAAGTAGCCTTGTTTTATCATGCTCCGAAGTCAAAATGCGTTGACCTTTTTTGTAAGGAAAAGGTCCCTGGTGAATTAGTTATGGTTGCCAGGAATTCTTATTTAGAAATTGTACTTTTAAATTGTATGCTTTGCATTTGCATACACCGGTATTCAATGCTTTAACAATCCCTTTGTTAAAACAATCACATCAAGTCATCTGTCAATCACCTACTCCGAGGAGGTTACATTATACTAAAGTGTAATTTATTGTGCAAATTAATTATAATAAAATTCAACACAACTCATCCTTTGCAGTTTCCAAGTATGTTTTTCATCAGCTCATCGAGCATTCAGGAGATGAGACCCGGGGTTTATTGGTCGGTCGGACTTTAATTTTGTAGTTTCTGGATTGCATACCATACATTTGGATAATACCAGTTCAACAGTTGCAATACTACTCGGCTACGAGAGGGCCAATTTGACAGTTAAAAACATTGACCTTCAATCGATTTCCGATGTAGTAGCGAAAAAGCACCTTGCAGCATATATTGGTTAGTGTTTTTCATTTATCAATGCATTATTGGCTATAGCTACTTCCACAAGTTATTATTTCTACAAATTCGCTTTAAATCGCGTTTTGGGCCATGAAACGTTATGCAATACTAAAAAAAATCGTCTTCGCCAAATTTGTCTCCGGCGCCTGGGGCTTTGCCCCAGACCCCGGCTATGCCACGATACTACTGGCCCCTACTTATTTTTCCTGCGGCCCCTAACCTACTGGCCTAACTGGATTTGTCCACCCCTGCATACATACATACATACATACATACATACATACATACATACATACATACATACATACATACATACATACATACATACATACACACACATACATTTCTTTCTTACATTATCTTACGTAATCAGTACATTCGATTTTCCATAAACAGCGCATGCAGCTTATCTGTGGTGTAAGTCTAAACAATAAATGGGATAATTATATGCAGACATTATGAATACATAAATGAATGAACAGAGTACAATAAAAAGGATAAATATCTAAAAACATAAAATATAAAAATCACATAACTACAATGCCTACCTCACTCAATTCAACTATAATATTATTTTGAAGCAAATAGGCCTATGTCTTTAATTTAATTTTTAATTCTCTAAGTGAATTTGATTCTTTAATCTCTGGAAGAATCTTAATAATAATGATAAATAATAATAATAATAATAATAATAATAATAATAATAATAATAATAATAATAATAATAATAATAATAATAATAATAATTATCATCATTATTATTATTATCATTATTATTGATGCATAGCAGTTGTCAATCAATCAATAACTATGTCCTTAAAGCGGGCTTATGCTTAAAAACCTAATATTAATAATAATAATAATAATAATAGTAATAATAATAATAATGATATAAATAATAATAGTAATATTTATAATAATAATAATAATTATATTTTTTTTTATTGAAGCAAAAAACTAAATTGGAACAATATTCACATACATTTTCTCCCACTAAGCCAAATGGCTCATCAGTGGGTTACATAATATTAATGCTATTACATCTCATTCGTAGCGTCAGGCTTAATACAATGAAATAAAAATAAAAAACATTCAAACTATAAATGAATATACGGTACTTACATAGGTAATCAATTACAAAACATAAATACTACAACCCTTTACAAAAACATACAAAATAGAATATACAAGAATCACTAATTATAAATTAATAATATCTTTACCTACCACACAGATTCGTTTTCAACAACATAAACATCTAGAAAATAGGACTGAAAATGACTTAAATCGAGCATGAAGGAAGGTTGTTCAGGTAGTGCGATTTTACTCTATTCTTTATTAATGAAATTTTGTCCAAGGATAAAATTTCAGCCGGCAATGAATTAAAAACTTTAGGTATAAGATAATGTAAACAACGCTCACCATGTTTGTTTTCGGGCATTGGAACAACGAATTTTCCTTTACTAACAAGTCTCGTTCCCTTATTATGGAAATATGGTTTTTATGTTCATTATTAAAATAATACTTTAAAACCAACCGATAATTAAACATGGCTTTTAACGGCAGTATAAAGCAACTCACAAAAACGTCATCTTTTTCTAATAATAATAATAATAATAATAATAATAATAATAATAATAATAATAATAATTTTTTTTTTTTTTTTTTTTATTAATTCATTAATTACATATGTGTACATTTTTTATATGCTTCGGTCCACAAAGCCTTAAAATAAGGCTTGTCTGTGGTTTAAACCACGACAATGTGTACATTTCATACAACTACGGTGTTGTGCGAAGTTATTACAACAATAACAAAGAAAAATAGAACAAACTCAGTGGAACACCGTCCTGTATAACAAAACTAAAAAAAAAAAAAAAACTTGAATATTGAATATAAAAATATTATACTTAAGGTAACACAAAAACAACACAGTATTAGATGAATAAATTTACATACTTGCACCAAGTATCTAAATATTTAAAGACTCCTCCAAAAACAAACAAAAAACAAACAGATTTGTCATTCGTAATCAAATCTTAAAGCAAACAAACAGGATACATTATGAAAATAGTAAATTGAACAACTGCAATAAAAAATTAAAATTAAAAGCAAATTGGGTATTGAGATGAATGATTAGGTGTTGTAGACTGCACATAAACAATCGAGCAAATAAAACTTTAATTCAGATTTAATGGCTGAGATCTTTTCTAGATTACGCAGATGACCAGGTAGGCTGTTGAAAATAGCAGGTGTCAAATAAAAAAGTGTTCGTTTTCCATATTTGTTATTGAATTTAGGCAAAAAGTAATTCCCTCTTGATTTCGACCGCGTAATCCCCGTATTTTCGTTTGCTTCATATTGTCTATTGAAATAAAATTTTAAAATAAATCTAAACTTAAATAGGTATGATACAGGCAGTACATTGCAAAAGTGATATTTCATTTGTATGCTGTTATATCTTGGATTTCTTTTTAAAAAGCATGGTGTCATAGTTCTAATCATTGTGTTTTGAAGGTTGGTTATTAAATTTACGTGGCTTAAAGATGCAAAGCCCCAGGCCAAGAGGCCATAAGAGATGATTGATTCGGCGATCGCAGTGTAAACTGACCTTAAAAGTTTAAACGGAAGTACCAACTTTAATTTGAATAATTGAAATGCACAGGATCTTAAACGCTTGCATAAGGAGATAATATATATAATAATAATAATAATAATAATAATAATAATAATAATAATAATAATAATAATAATAATAATAATAATAATAATAATAATAATAATGTACAATAAAATCACATGGTACCTACCAGTACACATTATCCAGCAACAAAAAACTAGCCTACCAAACATTTGTAACATTACTATTTTCTTTTCTTTCACAGCTCTTTGTTTTTCCCAGCAAAGTGGTAGATGCCATTGCGAAGAAACGAAAAGACTGCAATTCATCAACGATGAGCTGTAATTTGACCCATGATGACCCTGCTAAATTGCTCGATGCTTGGAGCAGACAGTCAATTGTTGGGACCGATGCAGTTCGCAAAGAATATCCCCGTATTCTGGATCTGGTATCTCAAGCTGCTACGCTAAATGGTAACTTGAAATATAAATCATTCTAAAACAACTTCTGAGAGTGTCTGAGACATTGCTTTCAACCTGCAGTACATGAAAAACATGTATATTCCTTGTCATTGTGTGTTACACTCAGGGGTTGAAAATATTATCTTTTTTGCACAAACCTTTTCAAAGTAATGGCAACAATAATCCCTACCCCTAACATTTTTCTAGCCCAAAAATCAAAAAGTTATATATTTAAAAACGATCATAATTGAATGTTTCAAGTCACAATATCCCCGGGGGTTTGATGGGGATGGGGTGGGGGGTCTAGGGAGGACCGGAAACAAATGTACCCCAAATATTAATAAATAACCAAAATTAAGAGTTTTTTTATTTTTGTATGCATATTATGAACGTTTTCATACTAAAGTACGCAAAAACTACTAAAAATGTTGGGTTTTATCGGTGAAAAAATATTAAGATTTTTTGAACGGCAATTCGGAACTCTGGAAAAAGTACTCACCTGTCGGACTAGTGAAATGAGATTTTTACTAGCCCGAGCCAAGTTTCACTAGCCTCGGGCAAGCGTTAATTTTGACCCCTGGTCACACTCACATCACATCATCGGGTTACTTCTTCAGGTTACTGGCGTCCCCTAAGGCTCAAATTTGTCCAATATTTTTTTAGTCTAGACCTACATTTAAACGATCCAACATTGAATTTAAGTGGTGAGTGTTAAACTATTTTGTTTGCCGATAACACCACTGTTCTTGTAATTATAGAATAGAAATAGAATAGAATATGTATTAAATATACACGATTGGATACATTGGTTTATGGCCACGGAAGGAGAAAAAATCTCCTGAGGTGTGGCCATTATAACCGAATGAACTATTGCTTAAATTGGATCTCATATTCACCGAATTAAAATCTTGGTTCGCAGCAATCAAAATTGTTACATCTAGGATGGTCTAGGCTTATGTGTGATTTTTGTGAATATAATTACAATTGTTTAAATTGTCAACTCACATCAAACCATTTCACACGTGACTTAGAAAATTACTTGGCAGTTGAATGTGCTAAATGCCAGGAAGTTGAAAGTAAAATCTCAAGGTCACTGATTTTTAACTCGAAATTGGTTTCTTGATGTGTGCAACTTATGTAATATAATAATCACAATATCTTAATGCTAATCTGCTGCTGTGTTTTTAAATTCAATGAATTAATTGTCTAATCAATTATAATACCACTAGTATGCAGATTAGAGATGGATAGTGTTATTGATGCTGTTTGTATTTGGATGTATGTATGTATGGATGTGTGAATGTGTTTAAAATAGCAAATTTAAATGAATAAAATCAAGGAGGATTTGCTGCAAAATGTTCCACCCACACCTTGATAAATCTCTCTCATCGGCAATTGTTTTGTAGGTATTGCTGATGCCCAATCCTACTGGCTGATGCTGAGCGATCTAGATGGTGACGGTTATGACCAAGCTCAGAAATTGTGGGAAGAAGTGAAACCATTATATCAGAAACTTCACCATTGGGTTGCTGCTAAACTACAAATCAAATATGGCAAGAAAGCGATCCAAGATGAAAATGCAGCAATACCATTACACCTCTTTGGTATGTTCAATGTTGACACAAAACCAAATTTGCATGATCATGTAACGTTAACTATCCCTATAAATGCCAGGAAAGGTAGTTGGCCGACTCAATACATGAATAATAATTGGCTTATACCAAAACTAGAGTCTAAATAATAATAATATGGGGTTTAATTAAAACAATCACTTATTTTTCTGCATCATCTGCAGCTTTTTAACTAGCTCCCAGCAAAATTCAATAATTTACTTGACAAACAGGATGTACTGAACAACCAACTACAATTATAAAAATCGGCACAGTTCGGCACACATGTGGATTTGATGTATATCAAGAGCGCGGAAGCATGTGCACTCTCAATTGAAATAATATTACATGAATTTTTTTTTAATTTTTAACAACGCTTAGGGTTAAATGTACTAAAAAGTAAAAAAAATTTTTGACCAAAAATTTTTTCCCCTTACTGGAAACAAAAAGCGTTGGGCGTTTCCCTTTCCCATGAAAACAAAATTCTGAATCTAGTAGCAAGCGCCCAACGTTTTTTAATTTCCGAGTAAGGCGAAATTTTTTGGCGAAAATTTTTTTTTATTTCCCCCCTGGGGTTTTTTTAAAAATTCTTTTTTTCATGAAATATTATTTTATACTTTTAGTCTTAACGAATGTTGTAATCGAATATTGCTCACTGGACGTGTCCGAATTTCTGATCGGGTTTGGCCCATCCTTACTAGCTGTGACAAATTCCATATGCTTTGTTTGGTTAATTATTACGATAAATTTTATTCTTAATTAGTGAATCTTTTAAATTGCCATCTATTTTTCATAAATAATAGTAGTGTGAAAAATTTCAGCTCGATCAAATTTGGGAAGTGGGTGAAAACATCGATTCCCCTTTTAAAACTTTTTTTAATTACATAAATTAATTGATTTTTACTGAATCTTTTAAAATTTTTCATCTATTGTCATCAAGATGTATTGTGAAAAATTTCAGCTCGATCGGACATTGCATTGGGTTTGGGGCCCATCCTTACTTATACTGTGACTAATTCCATGAACTTTGTTTGGGTTTTTAAATTTTAAGATGAATTAATTTTTTAATTAGTGAATCTTTTAAATTGATTCATTTTTTGCATCAATAATACGAATGTGTTAAAAATTCTGCTCGATGGGGATTTTGAAAAGTGGGTGAAACATCTTCCCATATAAAACTTTAATTATTAATTATACAATTTAAATTTGTTTAAATTATGAATCTGTTAATTGATTATCTATTTCAAAAAGAAACGTTTGTGTGAAAAATTTCAGCTTGATCGGACATTGGGAAGTGGGTGAAATATCGATTATAAGATTCCGTCCAGACAGACAGACAGACAGACAGACAAACACATGAAGCTAATATAAGCGTTGTAAAAAATAAATTAATAAACTCCCTTTACCATTATTAATAAACTTCACTTTTATAATATTGATTTCATCAACCTTTACAAAATTTTATAACAGATTACTTCACACTATTACACCAAGCACTTGGTCCCCTCATCACGGCCTTAATTCGCGGCACACACCGTACACACCACCTTCCAACTAACCCCCTCTTCTCAACTTTACAAATTCATTTCTTGTTTTCCCATTTGGTTTAGGATTGTTCGGATATCGAGGATAAAGGTGAGATGTTTTTAGAAAACTGAATCACTTTTGGGACGGCCATTTATTCGTCTGTTTATCACCCCTTTTTGGGGACATATAGTGTCCTTTGGGTACCCGTGAGGTGGCTCATTATTCAAAGCCGTGGGGGCGGCACTTCGAATACCCTAATGAACATCCTCCTCTTAAGTATAAAATTTTAATTATGTTTTATTCTGGAAAAAGAATTTTTTATTACATATGACATAAAAAACTATCACTGGGGATTATGCTCTTATAAATCAATTTCATAGGGGGGACGGTTTCTCCTCCCGCTCTTCGTTTGATACGGACCACCAGGTTGGCTGAGGACCACAGACAGTTGTTTGAGAGCTTCTGGGGAGGGGCTGGTACTGCAACGGGCTCCGGGGGTGCACTCTCTGCGGTCCTCCGTCGGGGTATTACTCGGCTCGAAGCTTTCCTCTCCTTTTCCGTCGCTGTGGAAGTATGGCTCGGTTTTAGTCCATCGGTTTCTCCTGACTGCTCCACGTTGGGTTTGGACTAATTGACCTTGGTTCGGTGCACATAAGAATTTTCCCGTGTTCCGCATGTCAATTATCCATACAGCATCCCCTGGTTTTAATGTGTTGGATTACATGCTACGAAAGCCGGCGAAGGGGGAACCCGCCGTACGGCCGGTCGCCAACTAAAAGTCACCGCCTTCTTGCGTGCTTAACTCGCGTCCTGTACGATCTACGGGCTGAGATAAAACCCCTTTCGTGGCCCGCTCAGACACCTTTGAAGTGACAAAACTAGTGAACTTATAACAGGTTATGGGCCCTGTTTATAGAAATCTGTAGGTAAAGTTTATAAGCATTCACCCAGCACAGTTCAGCGAAAAAACCCCGCTAATCCCCCAGCAGAGTCGGCCCTAAGCAGGTGGCGACCCAACCTAACCCATACCCAGCCTAGGCCAGCCCAAGGCCCGCCCTGTCGTCCGGACGGGAAATCTCCATACAAAAAAAATCAACAACAAAAAATTTCCAGCTGTGGAAGTTCAAAATGAAAAGCTGTTGGGAAGGACGACCTCGGGGCACAGTTGAGGAAGAACCCCCTCGCGCCTAATACAGCATGGAAAAAGAAAGACCCCCGTGCCGGGCCAATTTCCTACTTCTCGACGCGACCAGTGATCCACGTGCGGAAGAAAAGTCCCCCCGGGTCAGTGGGTTTTGGCCCCGAGGAAAAGGGGACGAAAGGTTAACTTAACCTCAAAGTTGTATCTCCCCAGGAAACGTACAACCTCAGGCTCAAAAAAAGAGCAAAGTATGGATAGCACATCAAAAGAACATTGAGCTAGTTAATGAGCTCAGGGGGGCTGGGCGAAGAGTCAAAGGAAAAAAACCCCGTCGAGCCCTCCTTTGTGTAGCCCGCCAAGAACTAGGCATGCAACACAGCACTTGAGGCTAGACCCGGGGGGGACATAACATCGAATTCGTTATCGGGGAAGCTCAAGGACGGTTTAAAGAAGAAAAAACAAATTGGGGGTCGAATACAAAGAAGCTGTATTAAAAACCGGACCTCAATACGGGACAGTGGAAAGAATGAAATGCTTCCATGCAACAAACCCCGGTCAAAAAGAAGGATGCGGACCCTCAAAAAAAGGGGAAACAAAGTTCAAAGGGAAAAAATCAAGAGCGCCTTAAGAAGGAGGCCCGGGTCAAGCACGATGAAGAACCGCGCTACGTTGTTTCAAGGCGGAGGAAGTCAAGGGGGGAAAAAAAAACCCCCTGGTTCATTGACTCGGGAGCAAATGCCCCAGACTAATGACAGGGCATTTTTTTAAAATACGAGAAGTGTTTCCCGTCTCACTCCCAAAAGGGAGCTCCAGCAGCGAGGGAGTGGGGGAGGGCTTCCTAAAAGCAAAGGGGGGTCGTCACCCAGGAGACCCGTGAACGTGTGCTCAAAAACGGTTGAATCCCCAGCCTCGGGGCACCTGGATATCGGTTTCCCCAATAACCAAGCTTGGGTTTTTCAGTAAAAATTTGACAGCAATCAGTGCACGGGTTCAAAAACCGGGGAACCCCCCAGCCATAGGCCTCCGAAAAAAAAGAAAAAAAAAAAAAAAAGGGGGGAAAAAAAGGAAAAAAAAAAAAAAAGAAAAAAAAAAGTAACCGAATTTTAAAAAAAAAAAAAAAAATAAAAAAAAAAAAAGGGGAAATAAAAAAAAAAAAGGGAACTCCAAAAAGTTTTCCCGAAGAAAAGCGAGGAACGGGCAGGGGAAAAACCCCCGGAGGTCCACCGGGGGGAAAAGAGATACCCAAACCCCCCGGGGGAAAGAGGCTGGGGCACGAAACGACCCCAGAAACTGGAAAGGCTACACTGAGAACTTTAAAGCGAAGGGGAAAGGAAAGTTTTACTCGGAAGAGTCAACAAAAACTTTTCCCAAAAAAAGGAAAAAGGGCGAAAACGGAGGAAACAAAAAGGGGCCGTAAATCCCTGGCGAGGAAAAAAGGCATCATGAACTCTCGTAAAACCGTACTCTCCCCAACAAAAACGGGAAATAGCCGAAAGGGAAAGAAAAACCTCCCTTAAGAAATGGGGCAAGAGAGGCCCACGGCCCCCCCAAAAAAGTTCTGGGGGGAAAAGGTCACCGCCCAAATCCTAAAAAACCGCTTCCCACAAACGGGGGAGAAAACTCCCTAGAAGGGTGGGAGTAAAACCCAACGTCTCCCAAAAAGTTTTTGGAAGCAAGTTCAGCCCTTCCCCAAGGAGAAGGGGGGGAAAAGTAACCCCCCAGCCGAAAGAAGGAAATCCCCTTTTGGATACAGCGAAGAAGCCAAGGGATCCGATAAAAAAGCAGGGAAATATCCCGCAGAACCGTCACAAATCACCAAAAACCCGGATGAAAGACAGCTTCGAATTACAGCAAAAAACCGGGAAAAAGGGAAAAAGGAAACAACGAAGGAAAACCGGGTAACCCCAATCTACAAAGAAAAAAGGGAAGCCGCCGTTTGAAAAACCGCAGATAAACCCCCCACAATGATCAAGAGACAGCCGAACCGGCTTCCGAAGACACCAGAAAACTCAAGACCTACAAAGGGTTTTTCCCAAGAGACTATGTACCCAGCCAGAGAAAAAAGGTCGTCAACAGGAAGTTGGGGAAAAAAATGAAAATGAAGGGAGACCTGAAGGAAGAGTGGGGACAAAAAAACGGGAAACGGGAATATGAATCTCCATGGCTAACCCACTTGGTCATTGACTACCCTCCCAAAACAAGAAGGCAACGGAAGAAGTGGGCCTTCAAGGGCCAGGTTAGTCGCGAAAAGGGTTCTCTCAGAAGTACGGAGAAGACTACGACGAGCATTGCCCCAGGGGCCCAAAAACGCCACCATCAGAACCTATCGCAAAAGCCACTGTTTAAAAACCAAAAATAAAAGGGACAGGGGGTGTGTCGACTGCATTCCTCAACGGGAAACCCATCCGAGGGAATGTACATGAAGCAGCCGGAAAGGGTTTTGCATTCCCGGACAAGAAGACAGGTGTGCAAGCTCAATAAAAGCTTGTACGGTCTAAAAAACAATCGGGCCCGGACCTGGAATTCCAAACCCACGTACAAAAACCAAATTGGGTTCCACAAAAACAAACTGATGCTTGTTTGTACTGAAAAGGAGCGGACAAAAAAAGTACACCTACGTCACCCTTTTGTAGATGACCTGCTAGTATGCGCAAACCCCGGAAGAGGAGCTCGACCAACTTCTGTGACCTGAATAGCTCTTTCGCCCCCAAAAAACCTGGCGAGGCAAAAAACTACCCAGGGATTTAAAAAAGACAGAGATGCAAACGGGGACCCTGCTGCTACACCAACGCGGAAAAAATACTTACCATTATCGAACGGTTTTGGAAAAGGCAAGGCCAGTGTAGCACCCAAAACCTATGGACGCCAGCTACCTGAGCCAAACCGGAGAGGGGAAAACCCCCTACCCGATAACAAAAAGGGACCGACAAAACAGGGGGGCACTCCGTACCTTGCAAACGTCACACGCCCAGACATCGCCACCCCATAAGCATCTGAGTAGGAGACTCGAAAATCCCCGGGCCTGGCCCCCCCCCGGACGGGGGGTTTTAAAGAGAGGGTTACCTACCCAAAAGGCACCGCCGCTCTCCCACTAAGGATCAGCGCTTCAGGGGGCACTGTTCCTCGGATTCACCCACGCAGATGGGGAGGGACCAAATGGGCAGAAAAAACGAGGGGCGGTTACATATTTCAACAGGAAGAATACAAAATCCTGGTTTAGCAAAAACAAACTGCTAGCCCTCTCCTCAACCCAAGCAGAATGGGCCCCCCCTCTAGCTTTCCAAGAGGCTCTGGCCCGACATCCTAAGCGACCCAGGGCATGCCCGGAAGACCCAACGGTACTGCCGAGGACAACAGGGGGGCATTTAACCAGCCAGGGCTGAGAAAATAGGGAACCGGTGAAACTATAGATCTCAGATACACTATACCGAGATCGTAGGGCCAAGGCACCGTCCGCCTGGGAAAATGCCCCACGGAAGACATGCTTTCGGAAAATACTAACGAAGCCCCTGCCGGGGGCCCCGGTTTGCAGCCTGCGGGGAGAAGATAGGGCTTGCAGCCCCGCACCCGGCGAAGGAGTCGTGAGTGGGGGTGTTTGGATTACATGTACAACGCCTGCGCGACGGGCAACCCGCCCTTCGGCCCCAGCGCCAACTAAAATCACCGCCTTTTGCATTTCTAGCCGCGTCTCTGTACGATCTACAGGGGGTAGTATAAACCACGTTTCGTCGGCCCCCTCAGACACCTTTGAAGTACAAAAATAGTGAACTTATAACATAATGGGGTTTTGAGTATGGGGACGGTGTTTCGATCATAATTTGACTTTTGTTTTGCTTTTTATCTCTTTCCCTTCTCCGAAAAATTCGACTTGTCCGGTATTTTGTCCAGTTGTTGTGGAGACAAAGTAGTGTAGAACGTAGTTTTCTATTCATGAGAAGCTCGGCTGGGCTTAACCCGTTAGCTAAAGGTGTTGTTCTATAGGCCCAAAGAGCTAGGAATGGATCTTCCGATTTTTTCAATCGTAGTTTCGCTATTTTCACCGCTGCTTCAGCAAATCCATTGCTTTGGCTGTACTTCGGACTACTGGTTATCACTTGACCCGTAAGATTCGGAGAACTGTTTAACTCAGAGAAGTCTAAAGTGCCAAAACTGGGTCCATTGTCACTTCGGAACCGTTTCTGGTATACCGTGGCGTGAAAATATGACTTGCAATGGTTGATTATTGCCCTTGATTTGAGACTTGAGAGCTCAGCGATCTCGAAGTACCGGGAGTAATAGTCGGTTACGACGAGGTACCACTGTTGTTCTAACTTGAATAGGTCCATGGCAACAATCTGCCGGGCCCTTGAAGGAAACTCTGAAGCAATCATTGGCTCATGACTGTTACTGAATGTTGAATGCACTGTGGGCATGATCTGACTGCAAATTCAATTTGAGTGGATATTCCTGGCCACCACACTGCTTCACGAGCCCTTGCACGACACTTTGTTATTCCTTGGTGGCCTTCGTGGATTTTCTCCAATACTTGTTTTTGGAGGGATTCCGGGATTATAAGACGAGTGCCTCTCATTAACAAACTATCGTTAATTGAAAGCTCATCCTTAACGGACCAGTAAGCCTGTAGTTTTGGGTACTACTTTATTCTTTGAGGGCCACCCTTTAGTAGTATATTCTACGAGTGCTGTGCATATTGGATCTTGATTTTGTTCTTCTATTATCTTTGCCAAATATGTGTCTGTGACTGGGATGTTGCTGTTCACCAAATGTATGTACGCGGACATTTCCTCTTCTAATTTCATTTTTTTCTTCGCATGGAAGTGGCTTTCTTGAGAGCGTATCTGCGACGACTAGATCTTTTCCCGGAGAATAGAAGATTTTGTAGCTGTATCTCATCATCCGCATTCGGAATCTTTGTAGTCTCGGGGACATCTCATCAAAGTTCTTGGAAGTAACACAAAGGGACTAGGGGTTTGTGGTCAGTCTCAATAGAGAATGACACCCCGGTTATGAAGTCCTTGAGTCTTTCGCAAGACCACGTCAATGCCAATGCCTCCCGTTCGATATTCGCATAATTTTTCTCGGCAGCCGATAAGGATCTTGACACATATGCTATTGGTCTCTTCTTCCCATCATCTGTTCTTGTAATAAGACCCCGCCCAACCCGTACGACGACGCATCCGCCGAAACAATAGTTGTTTTTGTTGGTCGTACAATGCTAGTATTGGTGCACTGGTTAACAAAGTCTTGATCTTCTTGAAGGCTTCCTCTTGATGTGGGCCCCATATCCAATGAGTTTTTGTTGAGAGTAGACTGTTATAGGCTCGAGGATCTCTGCTTTCCGAGGAATGTATTTCCGAGAAAGTTAACCATTCCCAGAAAAACGCTGGACTTCTGTGACGTTCGATGTGTGCTTCCATGTTCACAATCGCAGATATTTTCTTCTCGTCCGGCGCAATACCCTCGGCACTGACCTTGTGACCTAGGAAGGTGATTTTGTCAACGGAAAACACCGTTTTCTTCTCGTTGAGTGTCATTCCGATCGTTTTCTAATCTCTCTAGTACAGCTCGAAGACGGCGATCATGTTCTTCTTGGCTGTCTCCCACACGATTATGTCATCCATGTGGATCTCTACTCCTTCTAGACCTTGGAGTATAATGTTCATCTTTCTCTGAAAGTGTTTCTGGGGCCGACGAGATACCGAATGGAAGTTTTAGGAATTTAAATCTCCCGAATGGCGAGAGGAATGTCGTGAGATGCTGAGATTCTGGGTCCAACGGAACCTGCCAGAAACCCGCATTTGCGTCTAGTTTTGAGAATACCTTAGCTCCAGCAAGTTTTCCTAGTGTATGCTCTACCTTAGGGATTGGATGTATTTCCCGTTTCACACTACGATTAAGGTGAGTAAGATCTACGCATATTCGGACACCACCTGCTGGCTTTGGCATACCACCATTGGTGCACACCAATCGGTTGCCTCTTCTACTTCGGCTATGACTCTATTTTTAACCATGTTATCTAGTTCCTTTTTTACAGTACCTAACAATGGCAAGGCTACTGACCTAGGAGTGAAAATGGCTTTTGGAGTCGCTCCAGGATCTACATTGATTTTGTAGTCTCCTGGGATGGTTCCCAAACCAGTGAAGAGATTTTTGAATTCTTGTTTCCAATTTGTTTCTTGGACGTAGTTTACGATTGGATCGATAGATTGGTCTAGTCCTAGGATTTTTAGGCTAGTAATAGCTGGTCTACCTAGAAGTGGAGTATCTAGGCCTTGCACTACATACACGGTTTTCAGTGGATACTGTTCCTCTGAACTTGAGATTCACTTTGCCAACCCCAATAACATCCAGTGGTCTTTTATCTGGCCCACAGAGTATTTTGTTGGTTTTGTAAGTGCGATATTCTCGATTACCTGTTCAGTAGCTGGTAAAACCGTCACGTCTGCTCCAGTGTCAACCTTAAAGTCTACTTCCTTACCGTGGACGTTGATTGTAACCATCCATGGTTTTGATCCCGATGATTTTTATGCTTCCGATGAAGACACAGTCAGCCTGGTTGTTGTCTAGGACCTCTGCGACTTTCTTACGACGACAAACCTTAGCGAAGTGGCCCTGTATGCCGCAGTTGTTGCATTTGGCATCCTTTGCTGGCATGAGCCTCGTTATCGGCATGGTTTTGGCTGTAGCCACACCATCTACAGTTTGTAACCTTGTTATTTACATTTTGATACCCCCTGTGGACTTCTTAGCTTTGTTCTCGTTTTTATACTTTGAAGTTTCTTTCTTCTTAAAGGTGGAATGCTTAGGCCTACTATTGCATTCATCCAGGGTAAGGTTAGGTTTACTATCACTAGGCCTACTAGGATCAGAATGTAGTACTAACCTTTGCCTAGCTATTTCCTTGATAACCGAACTTGGGTGAGGGCCTTGTCAAAAGTGAGCTTGGGATCTAATTGCAGTTTGTCGCTAGTCTCTGGTCGCTCATGCCTACTATGAGAGCCATCAACTTCATTCGTCTGCTAGATTGCCCCATTCACATGTCTTAGATAGAGTGTGAAGTGATGTTGTATAGGTGTCGATTGACTCACCTGGTTTTTGTTTTCCGCCGTAGAAAACATGCCCTTTCATATATTTTAATATTTCCCTTATTTCCTTATCCCACCGCTGTCACCATGTTTTACCACTTTGGTATTAGGATTGTTCGGATGATCGAGGATAAAGTGAGTATGTTTTAGAAAACTAAATCACTTTTGGACGGCCATTTATTCGTCCTGCTTATACACCGCCTTTGTGACATATAGTGTCCTTCTAGGTAGCCGTGAGGTGGCTCATTATTCAAAGCCGTGAGGCGGCACATTCGAATAGCCTAATGACACAAGTCTGGCACGTGATCCTTGACTCCCACCCTCACACCTGCTATCTCACTCACGCTAAAGAAACCACTAGCTATTGGTGACTTAACACTGGTCAGCTAGACCTTGAAAGAGATATTTATCCACCTCTGAACAATTATACTTGTAGCCACCAGGACAACAGAACAAACCTTTACTAAACTGCTACGTAGTTATTGTGAATGTTGACTTCCATGACATAAAATGTGTGTTTTTTTAAACAATAGATTGAAACAATTGGATGTTTATTTATACACCACCCACTGCAACGGCTGGATACATTACACTGTGTAATGGATTATTATATCTAGGTAAAAAAAAAACTAGCAGTTTAGTAACGGTTTATTCTGTTGTCCCGGTGGCTCAATTGGTAGAGCTATGGCATGTTAAGCCGGAGGTTCTGGGTTTGAACCTCAGTCGGGGCAAACTTTTACGACAACTGCTATGAATCAATAACTATGTCCTTAAAGCGGACTTATGCTTAAAAACCTTGTATTCATACTACCCAACTCATGGGAGATGAGATGTGATTGGATTTATCCATGTGATCTTTAAGATTTGACAGCTAGTTTGAGTCTTCTGTTGGATTTATGTCATGGAAGTCAACATTCACAATAACTAGCAGTTTAGTAAAGGTTTGTTCTGTTGTCCTGGTGGCTCAATTGGTAGAGCTTAAGCCGGAGGTTCTGGGTTCGAACCCCAGTCGGGGCAAACTTTTACAGCAACTGCTATGAATCAATAATAATAATTATTATTAAAATAATATTTAAAATAATAATTTAAAATAATAATAATTTAAAATAATAATAAAATAATAATAATAATAATTATTATTATTATGTCACTTTTATTCTTAAAAATTCAATTTTTATACTACAGGTTACAGGTTTTACATTTTTATTTATATAAATAGTAGGTAGTAGAAAATTGAAGAATGCTCACATAAGTTAAAACTTGAGTGTGAGCATATTTTCTCTCATAGTAAAAAAAATACATTGTAAAAAGTTAAGAGATCGGCTTAAAACTAGTCAAGATGGATTGTGAGACATTCATATTTTATTGTGCTATTAGCTCAAGACCAACTTCATTAACACAATTAATTAGTTTCCCAACAATCTGATTTTACCCCACTGTCCAAAGTTGACCCTTTTTCAAGTTTTTCTTTTCTACCTTGTTTAAAATTTAAATACTCATCTGCGCAAACGGATACCGACAGCCTTGCCTGAGTGGTGGCTTGGCAAACCCGAGTGTGCATGTGTGCAGAAGAATGATTGGAGTAGACAGTTTCCGTCAGACTCTACTTTTTCACCCACCATTGCTCGACAAGTCGTAAGGTAATGGATTACTTGCGTCTTGGCGAACTACCCATTTGATTTGGGCGAGTTGAAGCTCTTGTGATTTGTTATCTTTATGTTAATGTAATTGTGCAAGTATTTAACTAGGGACAATATGAATTCTTTCTTATGTTGTTTTTCTCAGGGTCATATTTGGGAAATGATTGGACCAGCATTGCCGAGTTAGTATCGAGTAAAGAGTGTAGTAGCACATTTCAAAATATTGAAAAGGCAATGAAAGAAAACGAGTTGAAGGGAAAACGGCTGTATGAAAAGGCAGAAACTCTGACTG
The DNA here is from genome assembly GCA_024449915.1 of Sweltsa coloradensis. Classification (NCBI taxonomy): domain Eukaryota; kingdom Metazoa; phylum Arthropoda; class Insecta; order Plecoptera; family Chloroperlidae; genus Sweltsa; species Sweltsa coloradensis. Next base: position 437,741 of record JAMZAV010000034.1, on the reverse strand, counting down.
GGTATTTGCACCTTGGTAAGGTGCCCAAAATATTTTGGAAAGAATCCGAGTTCAATCAATCTTGCCCAGCCCGGTACATTGATCCGTGTCGTTCAGGAGTGAGGTTAGTATGCTGCATGCATTATCTAAAGTGTATTTTTTCCAAAGTCAAGTCTTTTTTTTACCTAGATATAATAATCCATTACACAGTGTAATGTATCCAGCCATTGCAGTGGGTGGTGTATAAATAAACATCCAAATGTTTCAATCTATTGTTTAAAAAAAAAAAAACATTTTATTTTTCAAAAGGTATTTGCACCATCCAGGACAACTGAGATGTAAAAACCTGTGCACTTGATATGTAGATGTAGATGTGCAAACATTCAACGGCTACAAAACTGCTTGCAAGACAAGTCGGCGGAACAAATCTCTACCGACTTTGCTTGCAAGCAATTCTATGCGCGAGCGGCTTGATATCGGGACAGTGCGCCGACCAAGGCGTAGTCAGCAGCTGAATTCTGGTAAGCGACTCGTGTTGCTCAAGTATGATATTGAACCAAAGTTTAAAAGTCCATGTTACCGTTGTGAATCGCGCTCGTCCGCCATGCACAGGACCAATAGACGGCACTTTGCAGTGTTTTCAAACAATGTAAAGCACAAAAATCACACATACATTTTTCCCTTTTTAAATTTTTTAAAATTATATTTGCATTTATTTGTACAACATTTGAACATGTAATATTAAAAATAAATGCGAGAGTGACAGAAAGAGCATCTGCCCCATAGTACGTGAGTACCTGTCACCCGGCTCTTGCCTTAAGGGCAATGGTGAAAAAGAGGTGAAAAAACACAAAAGTTACAAAAAATACAAAATTATAAGTAGCAATTACAAGTAAAAATGTAAAATTAAAACTTTTTTAAATTTAAATGTTTTTTTATGGTATATATGTTTTTGGAGATTTTCGTGGCCGATATGAATTAATGTACTCGGTTTTTCGGTTTATAATGCCATCTATATTTGATTCTTGATTGGTTTTTATTTTATTAGGGTACTATTGATAAATACTAATATTTTAATATTTAATATACTAAATATTTATTTATTTTTAATTAGGCACCTTTATGTCCAAATGGGCTGATATTTTTTGAGCTCATGGTACATAGGCTTACAACCTAGGTTATTGTTTTCTGCATCAGAATTGTGATTTACTACTTGTAGAAAATTATGTGTGTCATATGATTTCATTTTTACTAGGAAAACGCTTAAGTCCTGCCGCGTTGTTGGATGAGCGTAATTGGTGCATTGAGCTGCCATGTGTTTTGCGGATTTTCTGTTGTTCTGTGAAAAAATTATTACAAAGTTGAAGATTTTTTAAAAATTAAATTAAATTAAATAAAAAATAAACTTAATTTTTTTTTTAATTAATTGTACTAATTTCAAAAAAAGAAAAAATCGAAAATTGCGATTTTTATAAGAAATTATTATTTGATTGCGCTCAAATTCACACGAATATATACATTCATAAAATTAAGGTTCTGTGAAAAAATTATTTCAATAGAATAAAGCATGTAGGTGTTATAAGTAAAAAAATTGTTTAAAAAAAAAAAATATTCTATTTTCATGAAAAATAATTTTTCGATTGCGCTCAAATTTCACACGGATATCTTAATTCATAAAATTAAGGTTCTGTGAAAAAATCATTAAAATCGGATTAAGCATGTAGGTGTTTATAAGTAAAATAAATTTTCCAAAAATTAAAAAAAATCGTAAAATTGCGATTTTCATGAGAAATAATTTTTCGATTGCGCTAAAAAACGTGGCAGTTCTAAGTTTAGAGATTTCGAAGGCCTCCATAAAATTTCATCGCAAACGGAGTATCGGTTTAGCCGGAATCGTGCTGACAAACACACAAAAATACAGAAAAAAAAGAAAGAAAGAAAGAAAGAAAGAAAGAAAGAAAAAAAAACATTCCTGATTTTTTTCTCCAGTGTAGTGAAATGGAATCTTCGCTTTGCTCGCTACGCTTATCCAAAAATGTCACACTTATCATGATCAATATAACATAAATGAAACAAAAAACAATAACCTAGGTTTTGCAATGGATAACTAAACATTTAAAACTTAACCATAGCCTTCTATCTCTAAATCTATATAGGCAATAGTATCTGTTTCCTAAAAGATCGAGTGTATTTCCATGCTTTCTGGATTGAAAATTTGGTTAAATTAGCGGCAACAAAACACTTTTATCTACCTCAATTTAATTTTTAATTCTTTACAACCCTTGAAAGTTTTGTATTGTTGTTTGTATGCACCGGTATTGCCAGTTACTTGGGCAACAATTCTAGTGCTTGTATGTAGGCATATCTGGCACATTGTCCCAACGTGTTTTTTTTTTACAATGTCCATTTTCAATTCCTCGTATCTATCGCAAGTTAGCATGTAAATGTGGCCTAATTAAATATTAACATGTATTTATTTGTCAACGGCTATGAATAATAAAATAAACATTACATTACATTATCCTTGTAGTTGTGCTATGATTTTTATGCATTCTCTTTCAGAGTTGCTGCTTGCGACAAAGCCAGCTGGGTAAATTATTTAGATGCACACAGGATTGTGATGGAAAGTGCTTATACCCAGATCAATGAACTCTCTTCATTGAGTTACATTCAGAAGAATGGCAACCGCCACACGGCAGTCCATGATGCTGTATCTTCACTAGCCGAGATCCTAGCTTCCAGTCGCCACTATATGGCCCAGTATGGCCTAGTAACTCCAACAGATGATTGTGCTTTAGAAACGATTCTAACATTAACTGCCTTAAGAGTTTTGCCATCATTGCCATACTATCTAGTGGCCGATTTAGCGCGACTGCAAACTATAAAAACAAGCACCACTGACAATATTGGAGCTACTTGGCAAAAACTTCAGTAAGTTTTCATATGTATTTTATACTTTATGCTTAATTTTGAAATTACCTGTACTCGATGCAGTAGGGATTAAATTTTGGACCCACCAGCTTCTGACAGATGATGTGAAAAAAGGAAACGCTAAAAATGCATGCAATCAATCGATTCTCCCGCTGAAAATCAGATGCGTGAGACTTGCGATCTATATATTATAAAACAGAATTGAAATGACTAGTAGTTTGTTGTTGGGGTGTCTATTTCTCTTGCTACTGATTATCCATTACGATTACTAGATAACTGAATTTCGATTCACATACTTAGCCAGTGCAGAGCATCATGTCATGTTTCAATTTTCACACAGAACTTGTGGCTCCGGTTTCCTTTGTGTACTACTGTTATCACAAACATAGATGGGGGTGTGAGCCACTCGTGCCGTCGAGTAACTTTATTTTTCATCCCTTGCAATTATAACAAAATTGAAACAACGCCGATGTTGAAAACTAAATGGGGCTAGAGTAATACCTTCAGCGGTATTAATTACTTTCAATCAACCATGGACATATGCCTGAATAGTCAAGCACAGACTCCAGCGGCATACCCGGGGGGAGGGGGGGGGGGGCTTGTGCCCTTTCCCCCTGAAATCCCAGCTTTAATTACATTCTGCAAATGATCAAGGTTTACACCAAAAATTAAATACCTACTTTTATTAATATCTCTTTTCTTTTTCCGTTTTTAGCAAAGCGCCTTAACTGCTTAACACATAAAAACCACTTCAAAAATATGTTGAAAAAATTTACCTGCAACACTATTGTGGAGGGCATCCTCCCCCATAATGTTGATTGTTGAACACCTTTTGCAGTTATATCTTACTCTTGGCAGCCCCCCCCCCCCCTGCCCCCCCCCCCCCCAAAAAAAAAAATTTTTTTTGTGGGCCCACTGGACAGGTCTAGTGTCACTGCGCTAATTATAGTCCATCCCCCCCTGTTTATTTCCCTCTTAAAGTGCAGAAAGAGATTTTTTGAGCTAGGAAATCGACAATGAGCAAGACACTATTCAATTTGAAATGTCTTGTCTGATTTTATGGAAATCAATCTTGAAATTACAAAATCCATTTCAGCGGGGTATCGAACCCCAGTCTCCCAATTGCCGGTCGGGTGCTTTACCCCTAGGCTACCAAAACGGTTAACTTCATAACATCGGGATTGTTGGTGCATTGTAGATCTGAATAGATTGAATGCTGAGATGTTTTTTTTTTAATTTTTGGATTGATTTCCATGAAATCAATTACACCTACGGAAGTGTTTCCCGATTAATGAAATTGATAAAGAAAGTCTGTCTGAAAGTTGTGGAAATGTTTGTTTCAGGTTTGAAATGCAAGGGATATCGACTCCAGGGGATGGGTGGTGGGGATTTCTCGATGATGCTCACATCACCTCTAATCAGCCTTACATTAACAAGTTTTATGCAGTCTTTCTTCAGTTCCATCTTTTTGAAGAGTTGATGACAAACAATGACGAGTCGTTTGCTGACGCTGAAGAGTTTATTCACAAGAAGGATGAATTCAAGTATGTATTATCCCACACAAACAGACCTAGATAAATTACTGTATTGTAACTTGTAAGTTGGTACCTCCGAATCCTAATAAAAAAGTAGTACGTCCGTTCTAGTGAACTTAACGTGTGCAGTCAGTTATTACATTGGCGACGAAAGAAACAGGATTTGTTTAATCAGTCTGTTAAATCAATGTTAGATCGGTGTTATAATCAGTGAGTTAAATTGGGGTAATAATATTGAATTTGAAACGACCAGCGGCGCATCAGTGAAACATTGGCGGGTGGGCCCAAACGTCCACATCAAAAAGGGACACAGGGAGGGAGCTTTTTGATTTTTCGTGGCTGCAAAAGGGGCGACACCTGCAGAAAGGAAGAAAGCTTTGCTACTGCATTGTGTGGGGAGGGGAGGTGAGTGTAGGATATCTGGTTTGCCCTTCCCGAGGCTACAGCAACACTAAAAAACGGTGTGTGAATTTCGACACTGCAAAGAGACATAGGCCTATAGGAGGAATTTTTTCGGGCCTCAAAGTGTTTGCACCCCAAACCCCAATTTTTCCCATAATTGGCACTTGGTATGGACTTTGTGTAAGCTCAGCCCCCGGGCCGGACCCCCCCAAAAAATCGAAAGGCATCCCTTCTCCTTCAAATCCGGATGGTTAGCTCCTTGGTACACTTTTTCTTGTTGTTGTCCTCTCGCCGGTTTTAATTCGACCCCTGATTCGTCTCGTACCTCGCGTGACGCGCCTGCCGACCCCCAGTTGTATCAAGTGACGGTTTACGCCAATCACAGGTCCCTCGATCTACAGTTGTAGCAGTCTTAACCAGTCTTTGGTTCAATTCCCCGTGTCAGAGTGCGAACTGAGTTGACTAATAATGGTGACGAAATAAGTGTTCATCAGCCATTCCCAACTCCATGTATTGCGACAGAGTACAGCAATACGGTTGTTAACTGACTAATAGCACTTTCGATTACGTCAGGCGATGACTATCAAGTCGCATTCACCCTGCCTGTCACCACTTCCGTTGTAATTACGACAATTCTCAGGAATGTGGATCCTTCCTTGAATAATGAAACAACTAGTATTTGACCAGAAACTAGTCCCAATACTTTACAATATTGTTATTTTTTGTTTATAATTGTGCTCTTATTGGCTGGTGATTGTATAAATAGGATGCATCCAAAGTTGCAGTCATCATATGAGTAGGCTTTATTCACTTAAGGCTATTACATGGTACAAGTATACACCTATTCGTAAAGAGGGGGATGTAAATGTTGCGTCTTTTACTGTTGATTCAAGTTATTCTGTGCAATATTGTGATGGCAGGTGAAAACTCTCATCATCTTTAGATTGACTTCAATTAAGGTTTTAGGTATAATCTTTAAGTTTACATTGATTGGTAAATTTTACATCTAACGGTACAGTGTACACTCACTGAGGAAGGTCACGTGGACCGAAAACGTTTTGATTATGTAGTTTATTTGTTTATTTGTGTATTTGTGTATTTGTGTTTATGTTATCTTTTGCGGTGTGCCTACTCCATTTGAAGTAAGCTGTTGGCACCTATCTCTTATGTCATTCACTATAGAACCCTTTTATGTTAGAATATATGTTATGTTTTGATGATCATGTAATATTGTTTGCTTGACAACATAAGCAAAGGCTTGACATGAGCACTAACAAAACATGCATTTAAACCTTGTAAACCTATTAAAACTAAAGTATGAATTTCAACTTAATTTAACTAGCTCCAAGACTTATATACTAATAACTATAATTCAGAATTAATATAATTCAAGTTTTCTTGAGGTTCTTCTTCTTTGGCATTAGTAGTTAAAACCAATAATATATTTGCATTTATATAATTTTAGGACATGTAGGATATAGTATTTAATTTCTGCACTCGTGCTTGTGTTGGTTGTGGACCATGAAGAGAACAAAGCTACCCGTGCACATCAATTTTATAGAGTCGTTTTATTCTGTTAAATTCACTAGATTTTCTGTTGTCGTTGAGGATGTTTTCATTGGCCGCAGCTTTAACGGCCCTTGGAATTTGGATTTATTTTCTTACTTATTCACTGATTTTGTGATTTTGTTATGTGGACCTAGGTAAAGAGCATGCCTTTATAATATGATCGTTTGATGTTCAATGTTTAATTAGATTGCTATTACTCTTTTCTCTTGTGTTTGTGGAGTGTCATCAAACCAGCATTTTTTTCAAGTTGTACATAATTGACTGCTTTTGCCAGTATATACAGTTTTCTTATTTTATCTACTACCTCGTATACAAGTGAGGATGGATAACGGTGTGTATGTTTGAGCATGATTTTTAACCCTAGTTTTTCCATTATAATAAGGCGTTCAATGTGTACCATATATGTGCCACCCCAGCCTAGGATACCATATTGAAACAATGCATGACACACCATTTTTACATTGGAAACAAAAGAATGTTTCGGCTTTGACATGTAAAACTTGTAGATCGTGTTCCCGAGTTTAATTGTATGATGATACCATCGAAGACATATGTACTTGGTTTGTTCTGAAATTTTGTTACAGGTGCAGTTTACATTGTGATAAAGTATATTTTATCGATTGGCTGATTATCAACTTGTCGGCAATACAATATTGATGGTCTAGCAAATCGTAAATAATTTGACATTATTTCACAATAGTATTGGGTTTGCCACTTTGAAAAATGCACTAAACTCCAACTTCAAATTCAACTTGATTTTATTTCAGAACATTACTTGCCAGTGGTATATCCCAGAAATGGCCAAAACTTGTTAAAAACATCTTCAACATCAAGAATATAACATCTGCTCCATTGCTACGCTTCTTCGGCCGCTTGGAAGCAGCTCTATCCCATTTACCTTCCAAGAAGGCATCAATCACAACTGCCACGTCAATCACAAATGCCACAACAATCACAACTGGCACATCTGTTGCTGCATCTGAATCCGAGAGAAATGAAGTTAGCAACGTATCCTCACAGGAAGACGACGAGTCTGTTGCGAATAATAGTTTTGGACTGGGAACATATTTACTGATTTCATTTCTCGTTCTTCTTGGTGTTGTAATAATAGTTGTTGTGGCAACATTTGCATGGAAAAGGACTAGAAAAAATTATGAACCTCCCACCAATCAAAATGATCCAGCTTAGGTCATTAAAACTGCTTTAAAATTTTCAGAGACTGCAAGTGCACCATTTGGTAGGCCTCCACTTGGTGTGGCATACTAAAAATCGAAAATGTTGACTGAACTATATCATTGCTATAGCATAGACACTTTTGGCATTGTTCTTTCCACTATGCTTATTATTAGCCTTATTTATCACCACTATTTGAGATGTTACCCTTGGCAAATGCACTCTTTGATTTGAATAAAAGTGAGAAATGGTGGGGGTATGATACCTCTCACCACTGTGTGGTAGGCCTTTAGCGTGCACAAAGTGCAGTACCAGTACCATACAAGGTAAAAAGTACACGCACTAGTCAGCAACCAAATTGTATATTGATCAACGAGTAATGCATTTAACGCAATGTAAATGAAACCAAAGTCATGTTAAATATAAATTGGGCCAACCTTGTATTGTATTTATTATCAGCTGTTGGCATGCACCATAAGGATATTTTTTAATGGGGGGGGGGGGGGGGGGCAAGATGAAACAACACTATCCCTATGTAGGGAGAAGGGGGTGAGCGTTTAGCCTCTCGATTTTTTTGTCAAGTTTGGTAGGTAGCCTACCTACTTTATAACCAATTAAGGGATGTTAAAATAGGATATGATTTAAGTTAATTTAAACAGAATACTATTACTATTACTATATTTTTTTAAACTTAATGCTAGACCTATTTTTAAGCAAACTTGATGATTCCTATATATGTACAATGTATGTATCCACTGGATGATTAATAAATTAAATTGAATTAAATGAAAAATACAAGCTTTATTGTTATTATAGACAAACCCTAATGTGTGGCTCGTTGGTCTTGTTGTTAGCGTATCTGCTTCCAATGCAGAAGGTCCAGGGTTCGATTCCCGCCAAAGTCAGAAGTCTTTTAACTTTTGATTTGGACTTAAGTCCATCAGTTCGTGTCTTAGGAGTTTGTAAACGGTGACTTTGGAGCCGTTCTAGTAACGAAGCACATAATAAATTCAGAGTTGCTCTGAATCGGCCTTGTTGACTCTGGCGTTGATCCGCGGGTGTTCGCACTGTCCATACAACTGATTGCTATATTTCCTATTAAAAATATCGATCTTTGGTTGGTTATCGCTCACTCGTCGATTGCGTCGGGGCCTACAGGGTAGGCTTAGTCGCTTTGATTTACTGTCCCCCACTGAAAATCAGTTATATAACTGAGTGGGGAGACTCTAAATACAATTAATTTATTTTATTTAAAATGTGATTAAATTTTCATCTGCAACACACTGTAACTTGAATTACTTTTTTTCTAATTTGAAACAGGAAGAAAATATAATACAGAGTAGCCATGTCATACTATGCTCATAGTAAAGTTGATATTACTTTTATAAATAGCATAGAAATGACTACCATATGACACGGAAAAGTAAATTGCTGTGATTGACAATTCACAAAAAGTAAAAATAAAATCTAGGAGGAACAAAATTTATGCTACATTCAAGGTTGTAAAATGAGACGGACATATTATTTTGACAGCGCGTGCACTAACTCACTGTAACTTAATTTATAATCTCGCATTGCATGGTTCCCGATTGATCACCGAAGTTGAGCAGCCTCGGGCGTGGCCAGTACTTGGATGGGTGACCATCAGTGGCGGAACTTCGTTTTATGGGTGCGCCCGCCAAATTTCTATGGGGGCCCCCCTAACAGATACATACATGCATAAGTTCAGTGTTGAATTCAGGCTTTTTATTCCGGGCGGGATATAATACCACGGGGGTATTATATAGGGACCAAGCACGGGGAGTTTGTCCCCCAACAATGGCGCCGCAGGCGAAAATTTTGAAGATCAGGTTTTTAGAGTGCGTTTGGTGTGTTTTAGAAAAAAGTTGTGGGCTGAATGCAATACCAAAATAATGTAGTTTTGTGAGTGTTTGTTGTGTTGTGGATGCTAAAAGTTCCTAATATCAGCTAGATTTCATTTTCAAACAGTTAGATTCACAAAACGGTCATTTTAGCAACGTAAACAAATACTACATTTTCCAAACAGGGTGAAATACTGTTTTTTTTTTACTGAGTTTTTTTTACGGGCCCCCTAAACGGCCTGGGCCCGCCCGCAGTTTGTGGGCGCCTAGTTCCGCCACTGGTGACCATGTCCCGTTGGCAAAGGGGGTGATGCGGAATGCCAAAGTTTGTCCTGTCCTGATAGAAAACGATCCTTACAATAATCAATCATCATCAATCATACAATAATCAATGTGAAATAACAAGTTTCTAAAAAAAAAATGTAATATGTAGCAAATTGTATAGAGTAGGATGTTAACTCCCAACTACAATTCAGAAAGTGTAATGTTGTTTTGAATACACAATATGTGTTAAACATTGTTATGTGAAATCGGGGAGCTGCAGCAAAGCCGTGGTGTGCCGACACACTCGGGCAGGTGAGGTGAGTTTGAGGTGTCGCCCAGCTGTCATGAAACTTAATATGAATTTGAAAACTATCTTAATCGGAGGGATTTTGGTACCTGACAACACATCAAATTTTGTTGGGCTACAAACATACCTTCTAGATATAGGTGTGCGCAGAGATTTTATAATGGGGGGGGGGGGCCACAGGATTGCCATACCGATGGGGTAATGGTGGCGGAGGAGGAGAGACAGGGTCTGGGGCGAAGCCCCGAATTGTTTTGGGGAGGAGGGCTTAAAACGTATTTTAGAGTGAGAATGGCTGTTTTTGTTATAAAACTTAAGTGAGATGATGAGAGAAAAAGGTAGGTAAAGGATTCGAAAAACTAAGTAGGGCCTATGTAGATATTTTTGTTAATTTTTAATATGTAATCAATTATTATTAGTGAATTTTCATCGTATTCATAACATATGAAACGTGAGTTATTTTGATAACATTTCTAGCCCTTATGGGGGGCCAAGTCACCCCCCCCCCTGCGCGCCTATGCTTCTAGGTGATAAAATGAGTTTGAAACATGCTCAAAAGTTAAAATCACTTTGTGGATGCTATAGAGAAACATGACAATAATCGCCCACTATGTGTACAAGAAGCAAGTGTTGAGGCTAGTACTAGGAAGCTTCGCAAACGCTTTTTCAGGCGCGTTGTTGGATGAGCGTATGATTTTTTTTTTTTTTAAAAAAGCGTAAAATTGCGATTTTTATGAGAAATTATTTTTCGATTGCGCTCAAATATCACACAAATATATAAATTCATAAAATTAAGGTTCTGTGAAAATATCATTACAGTCGGATAAAGCATGTAGGTGTTATAAGTCGAAGAAATTTTGTATTTAACGAAAAAAGCGTAAAATTGCGATTTTCATGAAAAATTATTTTGCGATCGCGCTCAAATTTCACAACAATATATTAATTCATAAAACTAAGGTTCTGTGAAAAAATAATTACAATCGGATAAGCACAAAGGTGTTATAAGTCGAAGAATGTTTTTTTTAAAATGAAAAATCGTAAAATTACGATTTTCATAAGAAATAATATTTTGATTGCGCTCAAATTTCACCCTAATATATTAATTCATAAAACTAAGGTTCTATGAAAAAATCATTACAATCGGATAAGGCATGTAGGTGTTATAAGTAGAAGATTTTTTTTTAAATCGGAAAAATTCGTAAAATTGCGATTTTAATGAAAAAAAAATCATGATTGCGCTCAAAAACGGGGCAGTTCTAAGTTCAGAGATTTCAAAGGCATCCAGAAAATTTCATCTTAATTGGAGTATCAGTTTAGCCGGAATCGTGCTAACAAAAAGACAAAAATACAAAAAGAAAAAAGAAAAAAAAAACATTCCGGATTTTTTTTCTCCAGTGTAGTGAAATGGAATCTTCGCTTCGCTCTCTACGCTCGCTACGCTCATCCAACTAGATATTTTTAATTTTATTGTTAAGTTGTAATACCATTCTAAACTCAATGGTAATAGCATAGCAAATATACTTTATAATTAAATTGTCATATTTTAGCAAATATATTTTTAAAGTAATTTCAAAAGGTAATGAGATCGCGGGCCCATGCATAACAGAATACTTGTAAACATAGGCGTATGCCCTACGCCTACTCTTTTTTTTGGGGGGGGGGGGAGGCTTGGATAATATCATTCATTACCTAGTTTCTTTTAGTATTGTCACATTCAATATTTGTACTTGATTTGGATTAACTGATCAATAAATAAATAATAGAAAAAAGTAAAAGTAAAAATGTCACACATTATTACCCCTCCCGTATACAGTCAGTATATGATATGACAATATTGTGCGGGCTTCACATAAAAGCATTATTTTTATTTTTATTGTTGTCAGCTTTGAGTAGCAAAATTGATGAATTTCGAGGATGGGATTGAAAATGGCTAAAATATAGTCAGATTAGATTCAAATATGTTCTAGGAATTAAATGTAATATGTGGTAAATTGTACATCACATGATTGCCCCCACCCCCCGACCGTGGACACATTGTCCCATTTGTAGAACCTTCAACCATTGAGTATGGAACCTTGGTTGTGGTTCTATACTCAATGCTTCAACATCTTTAAAAGCTTGACATCGATTGGGGTGGCACCTTGATTGATGAAGAAACTTACTTTTCTTTTAATGCTTATTTAACCCTTTATAGGGCAAGAGACTGGGACCCAAAACTTTGCTTTTAGAATTTTTTTAGATTTTTTTCCTTGATATCTTAGGAATAAGATGCTGATTTTGGATTCCAAATTGACATCAAAGCTGAAAAAAGATTTTATTTTCCTAAATTAGATTTTTTTGCAATTTTTTGTTTTTTTACATTTTTTTACATGTTCAAATTAAATTTTCTACAGGCAAACAAAATATCCGGGGCAACCCGGAAATTTGTGTTTTAGAGTGTTTTTAGTACAATTGGATTGTTTAACCATTCCAAAAATCCTTCTAATCGCACGCCTTGCCGAAGTATACATTAGGCGACCATGACAAAATATTCAAAGCAATACCAAAAACCTCGACGGTGGCGCGCTCCCAGCGGCAAAAAGTTTGGATATTGCTCTGGGATATCTAAGAGTTCTTTTCCTCTGATTCGGAAGGTCACGGATTCAAATCCCGTCGCGACCGGCAATCCTGACTGAAGTTTTTCCCAGAGGTTTTCCTCAGACGTTAATGCGAATGCAAGGGATTGAGTCCTCTTAAACAGCCCTCGGATATCCCTTCACAAATTGTCGTATCCGCAACATACCTATAGTTAGACACCTAAAGGTGGGGCAGGAATTGCACCCTGGGCAGGTTTCCCACAAAATATTGTTATAAAAATGTTTTTATAACTGAGCGAGCGTCTCCACTTGACTCTTATGGCTCGAATGTCTGTTTTTTTTTTTTTTTTTTTCTGTTACTGCTTCGGTACAGGTCGCACCGTTTCTCTGATCGACCTGAAATTTTGCACACATGTACATACCACCTAGGCGGGTTGCTGTATAGTTTTTGAACAAAATCCGATCGTTGGTTATAAAAAAATAAAATAATAAATAAATTTTAAAAAATGTTCCGATCGTTATGAAATTTTGCAGGGTCAATAAGTACAACATTCTCTCCTATTTTACAAATTTTCAGCTAAATCGGTCAAGACCTTAAGTAGTGTAGATAGAAATTACATTTTAACAAAAGTAACGTTACCATGGCAACGAAAAGTCGCACGAGAATTCTGGTCACTATGCACTGCCACCTAGAAGTAATCAAAATACTATCGAGGAAGCAGTGTATTATTTGTTACCAAAGAGTTAAAAAATAGTTTTCCCAAAGAAATGATGTCAAGGTCCTCTAGATGGCGGTGGATTTTATCCACAAAGAAAACTAAGAAAAGTTGAAGATCCGGGAAAAAGTTAATAAATAACCGTGATGATGTTCGCTCTCACGTGGGATAGGAGTGTCTCATTGGAATGTCGTACTCGGGTCGTGTTGCACGTACCGGTGCTCGCTCAACTTTCCTAGTATAATTGAGCGAGCGTAGCGAGCGTCTCCACTTGACTCTTATGGCTCGAATGTCTGTTTTTTTTTCCTTTTTTTTCTGTTACTGCTTCGGTACAGGTCGCACCGTTTCTCTGATCGACCTGAAATTTTGCACACATGTACATTGTACATACCGCTTATGCGGGTTGCTGTATAGTTTTTGAACAAAATCCGATCGTTGGTTATAAAAAACAAAAATGTTCCGATCGTTATGACAATTTTGCAGGGTCAATAAGTACAACATTCTCTATATTTTACAAATTTTCAGCTAAATCGATCAAGACCTTAAAGACTTATTGGTATGTAACATTATGGGAATGTCGTACTCGGGTCGTGTTGCATGTACCGGTGCTCGCTCAACCAACGCGACGGGACTTTTAGCGTTTTCCTAGTTATCATTGTTGAGCGAGCGTAGCGAGCGTCTCCACTTGACTCTTATGGCTCGAATGTCTGTTTTATTTTTTCTATTACTGCTTCGGTACAGGTCGCACCGTTTCTCTGATCGACCTGAAATTTTGCACACATGTACATTGTACATACCGCTTATGCGGGTTGCTGTATAGTTTTGAACAAAATCCGATCGTTGGTTATAAAAAAATAAAAATGTTCCGATCGTAATGAAATTTTGCAGGGTCAATAAGTACAACATTCTCTCATATTTTACAAATTTTCAGCTAAATCGGTCAAGACCTTAAAGACTTATTGGTATGTAACATTATGGGAATGTCGTACTCGGGTCGTGTTGCACGTACCGGTGCTCAACTTTAGCGTTTTCCTAGTAATATTACTAACATACTTTGGGACAGTGACAAGTGCATCCCGGAATCACTTTATTAATATAACTCGCTTCCACATTCCCCCAAACGCAACATACACACATGTAAACTCGTATTTTCGATTTTTAGGACCATCTGTCACCGGAGTCGATTTCAAAACAAAATGTATGTTACAAATCGTAAGAAATCCTAAACTAACAGCTAAAAAAGTAGATTTTTAGCAAATTAAGTATACTTATTTTGTCGGGGGTGTTTTGGAACGAGTTAATTAAAACGTAATACCGGGCCGCACTTGGCATTGCTCCAAAGTATTTTAGGAAAAAACTCGTAAATATTCTTGGTCCACAAGAGGAGATAATTATTATGATTCCAGTTTCTAGTTGACATGATATTTTGCAGACTCTTTACACATTCACTGCATCTGAATAATATCTAGTGATTCCTAGTTTGTCTTTGTAAGGCTGTTTGACCTGTTTCGTTTTGATAGTGTTGTTGATGCTTTATAATTGTTTTATTGTCATTGGTTTGGTTTCAGAAAGTCAATGTCTTTTGAAACTTCAAGAATAAAAATAAAGTGTTCTAACTTTTACTTGAATATTACGTAAATTAAGCTATAGGTGCGATGTATATATATAATATAAACATATTTATTTTCAGGATACACAAATACAGTGTACTTTAGTTTTAATAGGGTGCCAAGCTCGATTTCACAATGCCCAAGCATCATCCAATTCTTTGCAAACAATTATTCTCTTTACACAATCGAAGAAGAAAAGTTTCTTTGGGCAGGTTTCCCACGTAGCCTACGCAAATGTGGCGCCGTCCCGTCTAGGCGCAGGTGGGCGAGTCTGCGCATAAACACAGTGCTTGGGCGGGGTGAGGAACGTACACGCAACACGGTCCGTCGCATTTGCGTGAAATTGTCGCGGTGCAGCAAAAACATTCGCCAACACACAAGGATTACACGAGCGTGGTAACTTTCTGGTAAGAGAATACACATCATAACGCACCCACCCGAACACGATTAGCACACAAGTCATTCTTGTGCCCTTTGCCCCCGTCATTCTCTGTCTTATTCTCAGTCCGTGCAATCAATAATTTACCCGTCCTACCTACTTATAGGCCTACCCTTGGTTTAGTTTTGACCGCGGGTAGACCAATTTAAACAAAGATTTTAGATGACTGGTTCAATAGTTGGCTCTTCCTTGCCCGAGATTAATAATTAAGATTAAATAATCAAAGAACCCATAGGAATTTATAGCGTAAATCCCATACCGGGTACCTTAAATTAATCTAGAGCTTTTGAAAAACGAAACGTCCAATTTTCATCGTCCAATTAATAAAACACGGTATACATTTTTATTTCAGTTCTGCCAGGTCTGTTTTCAAAATAATTTACAAGAATTTATTTCATCGGTGATGATTTATCTTTATTCAATTAGGAAACATTTTATTCTATTCATCCTCATACTGACGAAAACAATATAGGTAACATGACTACGAGCACAACAGAAATGAAGCCCACACAATCCAAAAGAATTTGAGCGTGGGCAGTTTCGATTACACATTGTTAATATAGGCCCTAGCTAGTTTTATTAGCCTATAGATCAGTACAGTATAATATATATTTATTTATAAATATATTTTATGCATCATCAAACTGGTGAAATATAAATAGGAAATTATATACATGTTAATAGTTTACGAACAGTTAATTAGGTTAGTTGAATTAAAAAATATATATGTTACTAGTATTTAAAAATTACAAAGGAAGATCGTTGAATGATACGATAATTTAATTTGTTTTTAAAATAGCGACTATATTACGATAATGAAAAATTAACCCATTGATTTACTTTTAAAAGTTTACTCCATCATAAAACTACTAATAGTAGACAACAAGCAGCGTTGTTTGCCCAAGATCGTGGAATTAGACGAGATTTTTAGTTGATTCCTTGTTGTAAGCTTGACATTGGGTTGTGCCAGCTTCGTACAGCCTACTCGCTAATTACCGCGCCACTCGCCTCATATATCCGAGAATCACATGTGCGCACACGTTCTGGTTTGCTTACAATCGAATGGCGATATCCATTGGGAGGGGAGACCCTTCCGTTACCGTATATTTACCATCTGATTGAAATTAAAGTGACCTGGGTCTAAAACATAAACCGTGGCCGTGGTGGATGTGATGGCGTTCTTTGTATGACACACACACACACACACACACCACACACACACAACACACACACACACACACACACACACACACACACACACACAGTCACGTCACAAGCAGAGTCCTCGCATGCCCACAGCGTCCGCGAGTCCTCGCATGCCCACAGCGTCCGCGAGTTCCTGTCCCAGGAAATATGTAGCCCCTAAATCTTGATTCACTTTGGCATACATAATACAGACCGACAGTATTGGCTCGAGCAACTCTGATTCGATCGGGAGGTCCCGGATTCGAATCCCGACCGAAGGCTTCATCCGAGGTTTTCCTCTATCGTTGTTGTGAATGCAAGGACACAAGTCCTCTGCCCTATGACAATTGTCCTAATTCCAATATACCTAGTTGGACACCCGGAGAGGGGCGCGCATTGCACCCTGGGCAGGTTTCCCAAGAAAAATTATTATTACATGTTCACATATAACCCATTTTTTCTTGGGAGAGAAAATAAACAGTGTATAAAATAGGAACATAATGTAATGTCCCATAACATGAGTGAAAAGTTCTAATATACTCCGTTCCTAGTTTATGTTATATTCTTTTGCTCGAGTATTATTTCCGACACAATCATGTTCTTCTTGTTTCACGTTTTTGAGAAAATCTATCCTTTTGGAAGAAGTTTTCTACCAAGAAACTATGCACACACACATGCACGCACGCACAAACATATAAAACAACATGCTATTCTCTATGATTCAACGATTTAATTCTTGGGGGGTTGGGTGAGGGAGGGGAAACATGAGCGATTTTTAAATATATGGATTAACAATTTGACTATTTGTTACTTCATATCTGGCAGGGTCTGGGGGGGGGGGGGGGGGGGGGGGGGGTATGCGCGAGTATACCCAAAGAAATATATTCAGAGTATCATGTACACTGTGTACGGTGTAGATCTAAATGAGAAAATCCAATTTCAACTCCAAGACATTTTTCAAAACACAACAATCATCAAATGTTTAAAATAGACATGCCAATCACACTCCAAGTATAGAGAGAATCGTATAGAGCTGGTTGAACCAATTGTCCTTTTACGATTCATTTTTTGGATACCCTTCCCAATCAATGACGCCAGAGATCTTTGTATTCACCAATTTTATATATCATGTGTCGACAAGTTTGGGGATCATAATTCATACATAATAATATGTTATCGATATAAATCTATAAACTCTATAGTTGGGCCCAGGCGGACTACTGGTGAAAAGATGACAAATTTTAATATTATACACACCATTGGAACTTTAGGCTTCGAGTTTGTTACGTAAAATATAATGAAAATAGTTGAAACACAAGCTATCATTATCATTTCATCACATCTTGGATGGACCATGTAACACAACAATAAGCATTCTCAAACCATGTTTATGATGGACACAACACACTCCTTCCTTTTCACATCCAGCGGTAGTTTTCCAGCAACAAAAGCTTGTACCGTTGTACAATAATCTACTACAAGCTATAAGGCAACAAGTCTTCCCCCAGATCACGAATTGTCCCCCACATGCTACCCCTATCATTCTGCCTTTTATGACCATCAGAGGTCGACATGTGCAATTATGAGCAATGAGCCCAATGAGTATGCAGTACAACTATAAAGTGCTCATAAATACTCAGCGGTGTCCTGGAGGGGGGGGGGGGGGGGGGTATGCGCGAGTATACCCAAAGAAATATATTCAGAGTATATGCTGTGTACGGTGTAGATCTAAATGAGAAAATCCAATTTCAACTCCAATACATTTTGCAAACACAACAATCATCAAATATTATAAAAAGATATGCCAATCACACCTAAATATCGAATCGAAATATTTTCCGGGGCTCTGCGCCCCAGACTCGAATAAGCTGGGAGCGGGGGGGGGGGGGGGCTCTAGCCCCAGATCCTATTATATATGATTTAGTATAACAATCTACGAAATCCATACTTGTACAATGTGTGAATCCCACGGCTGAATGTTGCCAACGTGCACTGTAGATGGTAATGTTGGCCAGCCCTGTGCAGTGTGCATGTACAGCATGGCAACGAGGTGGCCACCCCTACCCCTACCCCCACACACTCGCTCATTGATCGGTAAGAAGCTCGCTGGCATAACTGTGGGATGCGGTTTTACTCTTTAACATATTGTCCAAAACGGTTTCCATTCGAAAACAGAGCATTTCCTTCATCGATCAGCATACAATATTACACTTAAATGACAGTTTAAAAATATATATCTTGTAACTGTGATTTTATACGAATTTAGTTTTTTCATCCTGAAATTAAAAAAATTGGTGTTTTGGAGAATTTCTTAAATTGGCTTTAACCTGCTTATTTCTTTTTTTTAAAACATCGACTGTGCACAAATATACCCTCAAACACGCAAAAATATGCATTCCAAAATCACACCCCTTCTTGGTAATCAGCATATTTTGAACGAACCACTTGCCCAAATTACAAAACAAAATATTAAGGATTTACAGAACAGGCTGTCGAGTACGTCAATAATGGCCAATATTTTTTTGATCAAAATCGTCTAAGATCACGGGGCATAAAGATCGTCTCAATGTTATTTCTTATGGGAGATTTTTGCCGATTGGACCTAGCTCGAAAAATACCAAGTTTGACTTTTTTGCGAGGGGGAGGGGTCATGGTGGACCCAAATTTGTTTTGTTAATTTCAAAATTCATTACTAGTTAGCCTGAATTAAACTGTTTTTTTTTTAGTTTAGCGGATGAATACCTCTTTAAGGAGTTGAAAGAGAAGTTCCTGCTTTAATGATCGGCTATATGTATTAATGTTTTCATTGTTTTTTATAACTAATTTTATATATTGCATTTATTTAGAATAGATTTTATGGAAATCAATCCAGGAATTTAAAAAAAACATCTCAGCTCAGTATGAGATCGGGGTTCGATACCCTACTGGGATGGATTTTTAATTTCTGGATTGATTTCTAAAATATCAATTCCATCTACGGGAGTATTTCCCGACTAATGAAATTGAGAAATTTCAGTATAGCTTATCTATTGTCTAGTTACCATACAATTTAAATTATGTCTTTATTTTAGAGACTATTAACTCTTCATTTGGTATATTGCATTTAACTCGTGCTAGTGACATTTCAATAATGTTTATCAATAGAGTTTAGTTACCTTACAATTTAGATTGTGTCTTTATTTTAGAGACTATTACTTCGACATTGTATTGTATTTTACATGTTGAAGTGACATTTCAAATTGTTTAGGCCCTATCTATCGAGTCTATTTGCCATATAGTTCGGCGGCATAGCCTCAAAACACTGAATTTTTTTGTATAAAAGCATGAAATTTGGCTTGGTGAATGCTGACTGGGCATACCCTACAGGTGATTTAAGGATATTGGGCCATTAAAAAATTTACACAGGAACTCCTAAAATCCAAGATGGCGACCTAAAATGGATTTTTCTCATTATGATCCGATTATATTCTTTTTCACTTTTTCACATGTAATATCATATGCTGAATTAAAATTGAGGTTGAAAATAAAAATTGTACGCCCTAAATTCTAAGATGTCGACCAAAATATCTTAGGTTTCTCATAATTACTCGTGGATTGAATTTCGGTTTCTAAGCGTATTGCGAGCTACTGAGTTTAATTTTGAATTGAAAACTTAATTTGGCGTATTCTGATATTCTATATTATTAAAAAATGCAATACAAGATGGCGTCCAGAATCGAATTTTTCTGTGATAATTATGGTCCGATTTTAACGATTTTTACTTTATGCGTTGCTAAATAAGGTGCTGAATAAGCAGAGGAGGAAACAATTTGCAGTTTGTTGTCTAAAGCCCTCAAAAAAAAATAAAAAATGGGAGCCACAAATTGTAATTTTGTTATTTATTCTTCGATTTAATTAAATTTCGTGTTATAGACGTAAATATAGCTGCTAAGTTTAATTTTGAGTTTTATTGCCTATATAATTAAAGAATTCGTCAACAGATTTGTGTAAAAGGCAACATGTTCTGTGTAAGTGTTTCATTTACCTGTCATGGCAGCCATGCCTGATACAAATATAAACGGACACTTCTTTTGAACAATTATTAGCTTCACAATTTTACCAGTAATGTTTGATAGTCTCCCCCCCCCCCCCCCACACACTCCGGTGCACGGTAGTTTGGATGATATGATATTTATGAGTTTTTCTTTTAAAGCATTACATTTTGTATATCACACAATGATTTTGTATAATAGCACGAATAAACTGAAACATCATTACGTGTATCTGGTAAATGTGGCCATGTGGTTCATTAGTCCATCATCTGTTTTGTACCATCCCTAGCTGTTGGTGACGGTGGCTCCGGATCTGCTGACAACATACCTATAGTTAGACACCAGGAAAAGGGGCATGAATTGCACCCTGGACAGGCTTCCCACGAATAATTATTATTATTATAAATACGTCTCATATGTGAAAAATATCAATTTCGTTTTTTTTTTTCATTTCAGGATAGTCCACGGCACATAATGAAACGAGCCAAGGAATACGGATAATCCAGCATTGATAAGGTAAGACAGAGTTTTTATCGCTCACAGAAGCACCCATATGTCCCATAAGGCATGGGTATTTGTGATTGTCGTTTACACTCTAAAAATAAATACAATTACTCAAAAATTGAAATGCTAAAGCATCAAGAAATCAAACCAGCGGAAGGGTTTAATATTATCGCTAGAATATACAACAGTCCACAACATAGAGTGGTCCTTCAGTGCTTCTAGATAAAAACAAAACAACGTTTAAATAAGACTGGCATATCGATTTGCAGAGTAACAAAAATATTCTATTTAGATTTGAATTTCATGAATAAAAATATTTTGTCCATTAAATTGGGTTTGAGATTTTGTTGGCATTTTCTTTCAATTTGTCATAATAAGCGTGTAGGGTATATGGATTTATGGTGTAAAGCTTGATAGTTTCAAGTGCTTGAAGAAAGTTGAAATAAGGCCAGCAACGCGACCTAAAAAGGATGTGTTGTTTGTTAGTAGTGAAATATGTAGAAAAAATGTTTACATCATTATTAGTCACACTCACACTAACGTTCTGTTGATAAATTTTCATCTCCTCGTATTTTTAAAAAAGGTTGAACCTAACCGAAAGAAGTTCAACGCTTGAAAAAAGAAAAATGTGCTTTTTCGCGCGATTTTCTGGATTTTCTGTGCCTGTCTTTCCTTCTTTCCTCTCGGCAATACGTAAACTGAAATAAAGTTACACTTACAACTCACAATTCATTCCAATATCCTATGTAGAACGTTCAATAATATGTAAACGGCAATATTGGTTTGGCGCGCTTTGCACTCTCGGTGTACGGGGTCCTGAAACGGTTCCAAAAAGTATAGTCCGCGGCGGGGGGGGGGGGGGGGGCTATATAAGCAGTCGTGTTGTAGAGGCACGTACAAAACCATCGGCACATTGGGCCACGTGCAGAGCACCCGGTGACATTTAGAGTTCGAGTTTAGTTGGTATAATACAAGGACGCGTCAACTGTAAGGTCGTCTCGTAAGGTCCTCCTTACTTAATTCATTGACTATAGGATGTCATGTCGTTTACAACCCCCAATTCAACAAGATACAACCCTCTACAAAGAAATTGGGAAATAGGTAGGGCCTACTCATCGAATCCACGTTTCGCCATGGTAATATGGATAGTCTCCTCAAATCTAAATATTAAATAATATCATAATATATTTATGATCAACTGCCAAGCTTAGAAACACATTTCCCAATGTTATGTAGGCCTACATACAAATATGAAAATATACAAAATATGGAGCCCTCTTGTTATTTCCAGTGGTTAATTTCTAAAATAAAAAGTGGGCGGACACTTGAAACAACATTTTTGGGAAAAGTATGCATCCTGGTACAATGGGGGGGGGGGGGGGGGGGGGGAACGTCTGAGGCGCGTAGCATCAGATTTATTTTTATTTTTAACATTCCAAATGGGGGCATTTTACTTGTTTTAGCGTTCTTTCGTCGACAATTTAAAAAATGTGGAGATCCACATATTGTCATCCGCACATTCGCAAGAAGATTGAGTATATGCAAGGAATGTTTTTACAACTCGTTTATCGCACTTTTGTAAACAGTACAGTGTTACAACATTGTATTGATTTTACAATTATGACATTTTGAAAAGTAGGTAGGTGGACGCGTCCGCCCCCAATTTAACCAGTGGTTAATTCTCAAATAACTTAGGCTTTTGGTAAGCTGAGTGTAACAGACTGTCTGAACCTAAAAGCTTGGCCAAAGTCGCACTCTGAACTCGATGTCGAGCCAGTGCCTTGCTACCGCGAGTATAAATAGGCCTACTCTCATCTCTGGAGTCTCATGGCGGTGTGGGGGGGGGGGGGGGGCGGGGGCCTTCAGGGATGTACACACTCGCACGTGCTGGGTAATATCTCGTTGTTGGTGGAGGGGCCGGGTATGTCAAGGTTTGAGGCTACCGCGCCCCTTGACCGCCTTCCTCTTTGAAAAACCTGATGACAATACTTTTGTATGTATACCTAGTAATAGTTTGTAGGCAAAATCGAGTGTACACATTATTACACATAAGTTATAGTTAGCTCTCTTGGCTTCTATCACTATTTCATCTATAAATAATTACACAAATGAGAAATACACTTGCACTTGCTAATGCACATTATTCTCTTGTTCACTACAATAACGTCATGTTACACTTTCACCATAAGACTAGGAGCCGCAGAAAGGATATCTTTGGCATTGCACGTGCACACCACACCCCAATAGCAATATAAAAATTTGCGATTGCTCACTCATAAAATTTCTTGAAGATATTGTCAGAATAATTTAAAAATTCCTATAACCTTTAACATATTAACATGTGTTTCATCTCTAATTCAAAATGTGTACAACGTACATTAACAGTGCCGTAACTAACCCTTGTTTTTTAGGGGGGCGAACATCTTTATAACCACAAACATAACCTATCTATCCTGGTACAATTGAGGTCTGGGAGACCCCCCCCCCCAACCCTCCCCCAACTAGTGCGGGTCTGGCAGTGGTGGCTTTTCAACTCATTATCATGTGTACACTGTGCAGTGGTGTTATCAAAAATGTATTTATGGGCTTATACTAGTTAATGAGTAAAGTATATGATTTAGTACAACGGAGGACCTGGAAGAAGGCTCTTTTACTAGAGCGGGTCCGGGGCGCACAGCCACGGAAATTTTTTCGATTCTATGAGTAATTTTTTCAGAGAATTTTTTGGATTTTTAACATTGCAAATCATGTTTTATTTACTAGGTTTAGTCGTGGTTTCTCGACAATTAATAAAACTGTAAAGATTGTCAGTTTACAAAACCTTGCCACAAAATTTGCCCCCCCCCCCCCCTCGTAGTTACGCAAATGGTACATATTAAACCAAACTGCCATAAATCATGTGCATCTGAAACCGAGCATTCCTTCTCAGCTTATCGTAAGAGTCAGTCGGTGTGGACCCCTCAAATAACATCTTGAGGTGTAGAATAGACATTCCTTCTCGGCTCATCGTAAGAGGCAGTCGGTGTGGACCCCTCAAATAACATCTTGAGGTGTAGAATAGACATTCCTTCTCGGCTCATCGTAAGAGGCAGTCGGTATGGACCCTCAAATAACATCTTGAGGTTAGAATAGACAGACACTCCCTTTTCGGCTCATTATAAGAGGCAGTCGGTAAGGAAAATGTCAAACTGCGCAAAAAAATCAATGACCTTTTTTGTGTTTGGGGAAAAAAAGGTTTTTATGGCTTAAGAGAGGAGCTGCTTTCGCACTAAAATAGGTACCGTTAAAAGTATCAAAATATGCTCTGCAAGTTGATTTTTATAGTTCGACATACTTGTTATTATAATATTGTCTAAACTAATCGTGTAAACGGCAAATCCTATACACTTATAATGAATTAGGTTAATATTGTATAGTAGTAGTTGTATTCACCCAACCAATATTTGTAGTACAACGTATAAATCTATCTGGTGAATAAATTATCATATCTCATCTTATCTTATTGGGTACACATATGTACCACAAGAAGATCCCAACCAAGTAGCACTGTGTGTCAACTGTCAAGTTGTCTTGTAAAACTGAAGATGCGTAGGTTTGATTTGGATGGCTCACGTGCACAGTCAAGGGCCCGGGGGCCAAGGTCTCAAGTGGTAACTATAGTAAGGGCTTTAAGGGTCGGCGGGAGGGGTCAAACTTTTTTTTTGTGGGGTAACACACTTCTACCCCATCAGCTAGAATAAACATACTTTCAGTCTGGTTTGCCATGTTATATTCTTACGAGTTCGATGCGCATGAGCTTCAGGCTATCTCTGTATCGCGAACGGTGATTTTTTAAAACACGAGAAAGCTGACCGATACCTACTTGAACAAGCCAAATTTCTTCCATAGAACACTAAACTGACCACAAACAAACTAAAATGAGTTAAGCCCGCGAGAACTCGTTTCCGATTCAATTATATTTTATTATTTTCTAATTGAGCGAGCGTAGCGAGCGTCTCCACTTGACTCTATGGCTCGAATGTCTGTTTTGTTTGTTTTTTTCTGTTACTGCTTCGATACAGGTCGACACCGTTTCTCTGATTTGATCCTGAAATTTTGCAACATGAACATACCACCTAGCGGGTGCTGTATGTTTTGAACAAAATCCGATCATTGGTTTATAAAAAATAAAAATAAAAAATAAAATAAAAATGTCACGGTCGTTTGAAATTTGCAGGTCAATAGTACAACATTCTCTCCTATTTTCCAAATTTTCAGGTAAATCGGTCAAGAGCTTAAAGAGTTATTGGTAATCATAGTTCGAAAGATGATGTTAAAAAGTGAAGGAGGCAGTGAAGATTCAAAGATGACACTTTAGAAGGCATGACGCCAATTAGTACATTGCCAAGAGTTTGGAATAGTATAGTGTACAATGTCAATATCCAGTTAGGCCTACACTGTGTGGTGGGCCTTATGGAAATGTCGTACTCGGGTCATGTTGCACGTACCGGTGCTCGCTCAACAACGCGTCCAACTGAGCGTTTTCCTAGTAAATTATACAATCAACATAATAATGGATCATATTTCGAGGGCCGTGCATGGGCTGCAAATGTTGTAGTATAACCATAACTTTATTTATTTTAAAACAGCACCCTGCAGAGCATCAAGTATAGGCTTCTTGTTGTTATTTTATTCTCTTTTAGTATTTTGGCATAGGTTGCTGTTTGATTGTTGCGTTATATGGCTCACTCAAAGCATCTCTGTGACTTTGAGACACCCAAGTATTGTGTTGTTGGTGAGATACGAAACGTGTCATGTCAGTGGTGGCGAAAGTGCATTCTGTTACTGGGGGGGAGGGGGGGGGGGCAGCTATAGTGCAGCGGTCTGGTGCGCACAGCCCCAGATTTGTTTTATTTATTTTGAGAGTGCTTTTGTCGATAATTTATAAAATTGTAAAGATCCGCATATTGCTAGTTTACAAAATCTTGCCACTTCAAAATTCGATCTTGTTTGATATTGAAGGTGGCTAAACTATCGTCTCCCCCCTTGATTTCGTCGGGGGGGGACAAGTGCTCCCCCCCCCCCCCGGCTCCGGCGCCACGTAACATTTCGCAAAGGCTTCTGACAATGACCTATAACACATTTTATATGTGATGTTGGAATAATCAAATAAAGATTTTGTACTAATTGTGTGCATCTTTGACGTTGCAACTTGCAACTTGCAAGATACGGGGTAGATTACACAACACGGCTACAGGGTTTATACTATATCTATAGAGGGGTTTTCCTACATTCCCTCTTTCCCCTTACATTTTTTAATTCCTCGTGGAAAATCTCTTCAAGAAGTACCCATGCAACTATAGTACTTACTTTTGGATTCTGGATTATGAAGGGAATGTCCGAGGGCTGCTCGCATTAAAACGACTGAAGATTACATCAGGAAAAACTTTCATTCGGGATTGCCGGAGGCGGGAGTCCAGTGGCGTAGCAACATTTCCTGGGCCCCCCCGCGACTTGCGCGGAATAGCTGGGGTCTGGGGCGAAGCCCCAGCCGCCGGAGGCATTTACACCGTAGGTGAAAATTTTTTGGGCCCTACATTATGTTTGATGGCCTAAAACGCGATTTCGATGACATCCCTAATACATTTATTTACTAAAACCATTATGTTATATTAATAATATCAACACCAATAATGATAAATGAAAACACCCCAGAAAATACACATTTTTAAACTTGCATACATTTACGTACACACACCAATCAACAAATCTAACGACAAAAATTAGTAACTTTACAACAGTGGATGGATTACTTGCATCACTTTTAAATAATAATATAAAAAATAATCACTTACCTACTTATGATAATACTGATGATGTTGATTAAAATGGGTGTGAAGTCATTGTCATTGGATCACTTGAAGTGTGAATGAAATGTCAATGAATTAATAATTGCATGCCATCATCGAAACATCCCTCTGTCAGACAACAGAAGGGTTGTCATGATTAATTAGTGTAATGGACCGCATTATATACTATGTGAAATGAGATTTCTCTGAAAAGGCATTTTGAAAATATCCTCGTTCAAAAGAATCTGGAATTGGAATCTTACTAATACGACCCAGTTCTTTATAAAATTAAAAAAAAGATTGACAGAACTGACAGTAGTCATGTCACAGATGATTAGCCATGTTCAACTCGGTGATTTGACAAAATTGAGCAAATTGTTTAGAGGTGTGCATTTTTGAAGTTAATATGTGTAAAATTGGTTATCACGGTTCATTCTTCTCTTTTGAAACTTGAACTAATGCGTATTTTTTTTTTACAAAAGATGTAATTTTGGGGCTAAGTTCTGCGAGAGACTTTTTACTTCAAAATTCATTTCGAAAGATGAAGGGGCCCTCTGTAGCCTGACCGGGGCCCCGCGGGCCCCAGTCAGGCCAGGGCCCCCCCGCAGTCGCGGGGGCTGCGGGGGCGGTAGCTACGCCACTGCGGGAGTCTCTCAGACTCTCTCAACATGATGAGTAATAATTAGGATTCTCTCTAGTCTAGTTGCTCCGGAGCTCTTTGGCCAACCCTACGTGATGTGTTGTTGATGGCCGCGTGTGTGGTGTCGTGTGCAAATCTTACAAACTCTTTCCTTCACTCGGCGAGGGGAGACGGACGTTCCCAGTCTTCCTAGTCGAGTCTTGTCAAGGTTCGAGTGATTCAGTTGTGTCTGTGTGTGTTGAACGTGCCGCTGGGCTTTCACCCCCATTTGAAGGAGTTTTCATTCGCATCAAATGAAGGATTTTCTTGGTCGTGCTGCATGTTTATACTATTTTATAAACAATAAGTGACGTTTTGACTAATGGTTGTGTAAAAACCTTTATTTACTCGTAATGTTGGTAATGATCCTCTGCATTATGATGAAAATCTTACAAATTACGTCCGGTCACGTGAGAGAAGAGCATCGCGACGCCAAGCCACGGTTGACGCGTCGGAAAGTTAAGAAAGGTAAACATCCTGTTCACAGTACTTTGTGCATGCATGTATGTTCACTAACACAAAATAAACATTTTCCATAACAAAACAATACTGTAATAGCCCTAGTCGATGACTCGAACCGGATGCCCTTCTTGATAACGACGATTCCCTCTTCTCTTGGAAAGCTGACTATTACTATTATTAGTTATCATTTATATTTTAATTTTTTCCTCCATAAAGTGGATGCTGACACTGAATATTCTCAAACAAAATGTGTCCAACGTCCTCATAGGCCTACGTATTATTGGTGGTGTTTTCGATGAGAAACTCCTCATCCAAGATGGTTCTGTCTGTGTGTCCTGAAGTTATGTTGGAGTTGGACCCTACAGTGGGTGACGTCAGTGGCTTCAATTACGTTGATTGTGGTAATGGGCTTTGTTAAAACATTGCATGGGGGAGTTGACGTGGACGCGGACGCCCACTACACTATAGTCTATTGGGTTGCCGTTCAATCAAGTAGTCCTGGATAAAACTTAAACCATAGTTACTGAAAATATTTTAGTCTTTTTTTTTTTAACTTTTTATGCATTATACTTTTGAATTATACTAACATTGAAGGGTCCACACGCCTTTATTCAATTGTGTTTTTATTGATTTATCAATTAATGACTCAATTAATTACTTTTATGAAACCTATTGAGCAGGGCAGTTCTTACAGTTACAGATTCCGTTAGTGCCTAATCCCGTACGTACTGCCTAAAGGAGAGGTTTTATAGCTGTTTGAACTTTTTGTTTCCGTACTGCCCAAGATTTGTCCCGTATTCAGGGGTGTAGCCGGTTTTTATTCGGGGGGGGGGGGGGGGGGGGCGTGAATTTCGGGGTTTATATTGATAAATTCGTAGAATTGTCTACGAAGTTATCATTTCGGGAAAAGTACGTATCTTGGTACAATTGAGGGGGGGGGGGGCACAGCTAGTGCGGGTCTGGGGCGCATAGCCCCAGAAAAGTTTTGATTTGGAATATTGTAACATTTTACTAGTTTTTTAAGTGCTTTTGTCGATAATTTTGAAAATTTTGAAAATCCAAAAACTGTCAGTTTACAATATCTTGCCATATTAAGGCTCTACATATTTATGCAACATATTATTTTTTGTTTATTTGGATTAAGGGCGCGTCAACCGTTAGGTCATAATGCACCACAGTATCCTAGGGGATATGGGGAGGAGGGACCCGCATGCTAGTCAGAACCTAGTACATAGTGCAATTTAGTATTATTTTAACCCTTCTTCTGATTTCGGGGAGGGGGGGTCACCCTGATCCCCCCTCGCTCGCCCCTGCCGTATTGCCTAAAGGGGTCTGAATCGGGTGGTGGCCATACTGCCTAAAGACCCCCCTGTGCTGGGACCGAACTGCCTAAACGATCAATGTACTCGGGTAGATTGTATGGAAATAAAATTTTAAACTTTTGAGATAGACAATATTGGAATGCGTTAAAAGCAAATGTATGTTCGTTCGGCTGAAGTGCATCAGAGTTGTTTGAAACGTTGCACAAGTGTCAAGGAAGTCCAACTGTATATAGGGCTCAAAAGTGGCACTTTTTAAAATGGTTTTAGGCTACAAAAATAAATTTATTTTTACAATTTTGGATTTTCATAAAAAGTCTAAAATTGAATATTTTCGTGAATTGTTTATGGCTGGCAAACAAACAATCTTGATAATCTAAGGCTGTAGGGCTGTCCATTTATGCTTTCTTGATTCTTGACATCCATTTTAAGTTTTATTTTATTTATTTTATCATTTTATATACGTCGGAACTTCATGGCCGATCGAACAGCTATTACAGCCACGCATGTTGTGCCTAAAGAGAGTATTCAGTATAGGACATGCATTTTAGGCAAATTGCTGTTCGCTCGGCCGACTGACACCACATGTGTTTGAAAATTTGAACACATGTCACGAATGTGGAAATATAGGGCTCTGCAGTAACATATTTCCAAATTTTGTTTTAAAATAATTTATAAAAAATAAATTAGTTTTCACGAATTTTGATTTTGTTAAAAACTCCAAAATTGACTATATTCGTGATTTTTTTCTGCTGATTTTGACAAATTTTGAAAATCTATGACCGCACGGCTGTCCATGTATGCTTTATTGACAACTTTGCAAAGTTTCATATACGTCGGATGCATCTTAATCAACAACAAGGCTATGCTGTGACGCGATCTAGTCTTCTCTGCAACATGTCTCCGTCTTGATTTCTCATATGGCATGATTAGGAAACACTCTTTTTATTAGGATCTATAGATTATACTCTAGTCTAGACTAGGGGTAACAATATGTATCACAATGATAATAATCTTTCACGGGGTGTTAATATTAAAGCTGCTTGCATTTCAACTCTGCCGGGAGGGTGGGTTGGTGGGGGGGGGGGGGGGGACTCTGACGTCAGACAAGGCGCGCATCGATTTTTGGAGACTCACTCGCCACATGACTCGGGGGTATTTCCTCATCACATTCAAGATTTCTGCTGTAGGATGCTGGCGATTACGCCATATGCCCAAATAAGGAAATGTTTGATGGAATATTGGGGGATTGCACGCATTATTTTCCCATGCCGGTCCAAAATGAACAAATTATTTCTGTTTTGCCAAAGTAGGCCTAATTAGCGAAAACATGCAATCTGGTATCCAGGTTTTTATATCAAGAATTTCAATATCTTTGAGTATGTCTTGTTGGCAAATACTAACAAATAACAATAACAGGTAAATTTTGATATATACCAAGAGAAATATTATTTGAAGAAATCCTGCTTGCATTTATTTCTATAATCTAACAACATGTCATAATAATCAGCTGTATTATTAAGTAAGGGTCTAAACTAAATCTATATGAAAATCATGGCAACGAAAGATAACATTCATTCATATACAACTGGAACTGAGTGACTCATTTATTGGTCACAATATGTTGGATTTCCAATAAATTTTTCTTGTATTTGGCAGCTAACTATCCCGGGTATTTTAATTGCAATTCATGCCCCTCTTCGGGTGTCTATAACTAGAATAATTGGATAATTGTGAAGCGATGTCCGAGGGCTGTCAATCCCTTGCATTCGTATTAACGACTGGGGAAAACCTCGGAAAAAACCTTCAGTCAGGATTGCTGGTCTCGGCGGGATTTGAAACTGGGACCCGGGTTCCCGACACTGCTGCATCTAATATACCCACTTACATGGTTCATATTAAAATTATCATAAAAACAGAAAATGTATAATAATATGAAGGAATTATTATTATTATTATTTACGTTTAAAATCTAATCTTACTATCAATAACAAAAGCTAAAATATAATGGGTCCCAATATAATGACTGGTGAATGATCACTGATGACCGATTGTTCTTAACTGAACTTAGGTCTGGTAGGCTATAGATCCCCAAGTCTCCAATACGTCAGCTCAGGCGCGAGCGTAGCAAATTGAAGCGCTCGTCAATCTGACCTATTCAAGATGGCGATTTGCCGTTTTAATTTATGCTTTACAATTACATAATGTTTTCAATGGGATTAATAAGTATTTTTCTGGATTGTTTTGATATGGTTTTAGCTTATGCAGCATGGGAATGAATGCACAAACAGAAACAATAAGAAGTTATTGCATAAGGGAATTTAGTAAGCATTTGGTGTTTATGCTCACCTGTCAACCTGACAGCAACGTAGTTATTAATAGTAGGATCTTTGCTGACATCCATCTTGAAAAATATTTATGCTACAACTCTCCCATCTATTTAACATGTAAACTGACCTATTCAAGATGGCTTCTAATTGTCACGCAGTGGACTAATGATTGGGGATCTACCCTACTATAGATGTTAAATATCATTGGGTCTAACTAACTCGTCTATCTATCCCAACTGATAATATCGTTTATACAGTCTTGTATATCGTAGTATTATTTTTCTTTCAGGATAGATAAGGTCTTTGGCAAGAAATTTGATCCTCTATATTATGTGGGGGTTTTCCTCATATAATGCTAAAGTCTGTGTGATACCATAAATATATCATTCCTCCCTCCTCCTTGGGTTGTAACTATAGTTATTTCTATTTCTTGGTATCGATTTTTAAAAAAAACTAGTATGATTTTGTAAATGAAGAGGCATGCTAGTGTTTGATTGTTCAGCTATTTAAATTGTCCTCTACATGTGTCCCTTTTTGTCCCCCCGGAGATCTAGCACCACACCCCTGAGCCTGCCGTCCCCCCATCCCTGAGATCTGCCCCCACCCCGAGATCTAGCCCCCCAGTCCGGAGAATAAGTGGCCTCCTCATGATATTTATCTTTGCTGTCTAATATTTTTACAATGGTCTACTCAGGGAACTCTCGAAATACGTAACCTTAGACCTATTGTATTTTCAAATAAAGTAATTTTGTTTCTCATGAAAATCGCATTTTTACGTACGTATGGTTTTTAAACGTCGTACTCGACTCGTGTTGTATGATTAATTTAAACGTGGTGTTACTCAAACTCATTGTTTGTAAAATAAAATTACAAAACTCGAAGAATCGTGTCGGATATTGGATGGATAATATAATAAATAAGTTCTATCATAGATTAATGCTTCAAATATCATTTTAGACAGAGGTCTGAGACGACAGCAAATGTACCTTATAGAAATAGAATGTCCAATGGTTTCTTTTGCAACTTGTCAATATTATTTGTAAAGAAAAAATCCTTTATCTGGTTTGATGTTGCGCCAGAGCCATAGGTCGTGTTGCTTTCTTTGGGGGGAGGGGGGGGGGGTTGTCTTATACAAGTCCAAATTACGATTTTAGTTTGCCCCCCAACCATGATATTCGCCTGAGTTCCACCCCCCTTAGGAAACCATCCTAGCTTCGCCACTGCTGCGACTCTCATCCATAGCAGCCAGGAAATTAATTTAAAAATTGTGTTAAAACTTTCGATCTTTTTTATGTGAATATCTCAGGAGAAAATGAAACCTTTTGATCGATAAAACGCTTGACTCGGTCACTCGAACATCTGCATCTGAACACACACCCCCCGCCATGCATGTGCATGGGGGTGGGGGTGGGGACTAGGGAGCAGGGAGTCGCACGCGTGGCGTACAGTACACCCACGAGCGCGATGAGAGACGACGTTTTAGTCGCCATCGCCTGCGCGTTCGATACGGTTGCTCAGCGCAGGCTGCGTTGCGTTGAATTGAATGACAAGTGAAGTTAGTGTGAACGCTGCAAATTTACGCGTTCGTTTTTCATTTGCACTTGGTGATTGTCAACAGTTTATTAACATAGTAACGATAGTGTAATGACAATGTGGAATCTAGAACTGTTTCAGTTTACTAGTTGCATCGCGTGCGCTATGACGTTCGGCTGTTGAAATCAATAAAGTAAAGAAAACCTAGTCAAGCAGCGAACAAAACTGCACGTAAATAATCGACGATAGCGATTCTTTCAATTATAATTTGCCCGTAGCAAACAACAATGCAATTGCAATTGGCGCCTATATGCGTAATCAAAGAGTATATGTCACGTATGACTTACCACGTATGTATAATATTAATTTCACGCATAAAATTTGACAAATGTTTTTTGAATTTAATATGATAGACGTTAAATTAATAAATAAATACATAAATAATTATATATTTTTTTTTATTATTGTATAGGCCTACATAGGCATATGTATTATTGTAACATATGTTGGGCGTATATGATTTATATATATATTTATATATTTTCAAAGCAATTTTTTTTAACGTCTATCCTATTCAGTTATAAAAACGATTTACATAAGAGAACAACTAAATAAAATTAAGTCAATAAAATGCACACGAAATATTTTGAAATCATAAAATTAGGTACCGGTACCTAGTTGTTTCTCATCTTAATTTTGTGTTTTCAAAAATAGTCTTTTGGATGAGTGAATAGGCCTATCTCTGTTCAAGAGTCTGCGAGATGCGTGTGTGTGGAGTGGAGTGTGTTGTTGCAAGTTTGTGTGACGTCGTCAAAGTTATTCTACCACCACTTGTGAATGATTGTACGAGTTTTGTTTTGTTTGGGTCATCTTTGACACATAAAACGCAGAGATGTTCAACATTTGTTGCACGTTTTGTTTTCGAGTCTTTGAAAGTGTCCGTTTGCTTCGGTTACTCGCCGCAAAGTGTTATCTTTGTGTGTGGAGATGTTTTTTCGTCAGGCGAGAGGGGTGAAACGCAACAGTTGACCTTGATGTCAAGGGGTCATGCACCTTCATCTAGTATCGTGTGTCTAGTATTAAACAACCGAAGATTAAAAACTACCTAAATTACCCTTGTTGCCCTGGCAAAAATATCGAAATCAATTCATAATCATGGGTATTGTGTAAGTGTGCGAATCTAAAATCAAAGACTAGATTACACGAGTACGCACAATTTAACTGGGGGGGGGGGGGGGGGGCATTTACTTGGCTAAATGTTGCACCTTTCAAACCAGTCTTATACAGAACTGTACTGTATGGCTCCAAAAATATATGTTTGCATGGTCTCGCCAACATTCGACGAGAATAATACTATTAGTCAAGCGTCAGTTCGAGTAAAGCTATAGCCAAAAACTTACAAAAATATCAGACAAGGCACTCGGTAGAAAAAACATAGTAACAACAAAAGCAGACAGTTAACATGACTAGCTAGGCCCCTGCTATCATAAAATTGCAATTAAATTCTTATCAAGAGGTTCTGTATTTCTTAACTCCACTTTCTTTAGGACTGATCCAGTTCCTGGTCAGGGAGGACGACACGAAGGCCTGTATTCGAAACCGGGAGTGTGAAATGGATAATGCTACCATTCGTCCCTGATTTTCCGGGACAGTAAAGAAACTTGTACTCTCATAACTATAGTCTGCCTATGGCAGCTGATCAACACGTTTTTACCCAACTTTGCGAAATGTAACCAAATATTATATTCCCCGAAGTACAACTACAATAATCACTGGTCGAGTTAAACATTTTACTTAATTCGTATTTAGAGTCTACGCACTCGTTAACAGAACCGATCTTCAGTGGGGGACATTAAATTTACAGCACACTATCGACAAGCAAACAGTTGCCAACTAGAGACCGTCATACTTTCAAGTATGAAACACCGATCAATCAAGCTGGACACGACAGCGTCAGAATCAACAAGGCTAATTCGTAACAGCCATAGATCGAATTTATTATGGCGCCTCGATCGTTGCTATAGGACGGAAACATAATGCTAAACGGGTAATTCACCCCATTGCTTAAGATAGCCATGTTTCTATACAATTGGCAATGTGCATACCTCCCTCACACCCTTTCAATTCAAAACAGCACGCTCCCCTTTGCAAAATACGTAAAATCAACTGCTCATGAAGCAGTATAACTGCAAGTGGTAGCACCCCTTATCTACATACAACTCAAAGGTTTGAACCATCACCTCAGTAACATTAAGATGCCATGCGGGACTAAAAATAAACTACCACGCCGAGATTCGAACCCCGTCACTGTGTACTCTGGCACAACTGTGGTAATTATATAATTGTAATGTTCGTGGCCCGATTATAGAATGGGCGCATAGCCGAATGTTTTCGCCAACAGACCAGCACTTTCAACCTATTCCGACACATTTCAAATAGTTGACGGTTTGGCGCGCTGTACACTCTCTGACAAAGCCGGGGTCCAGGGGTGTAGCCTCCCTCCCTCCCCCCCCCCCAAACGAAGAAAGAATAAAATACTCTAGTGTGTGTTAATAAGCCGGATGTTTTGTTTCAACCGCTACTTACTGTTGTTTTCCTACATAGTGCTTTGTCTTGGCTTATAATTTTGCAAGTTTTTTAGTTTTACTTGTTTTCTGAGGAGATAGTAGAAGCAGTTTATTTGTTAGACAAATACATGATACAATTCTCTGTAAAGAGGGATAGGAAAGTGTTATGAATAATTCTACACATTCCTACAAAGTTGCGCATTAACGCTAAGACTAAAAAAAATATTTTCGACGCGACAAAATGGGGCAAATGACCCAGCCAATATTAATCGTAGTTATACTATTCCGGGCCTCGAATACCTTAAATTTGAAATAATAATTTATTGTTGGCTATATTATAGTTCTTTTTTGGCAGGTGTCCCAATGCAGCACCTTGCTCTCCGAAGAGCTTGGAATACCTATTCTTGCTTGTAACTCTCTTCTCACATTCCAGAGCTATAGACTGTAAACAATCACAACGTGTTTGTTGTAGATGACCTATTTTTCTTTTGGTACAAGTACTTTTTCTGTGTGTACATATCCGTGGTTGAATAATCAACTTTACGTAGCCCTTACGAATAACATTTAGCACCAATGCAACTAGCAAGTAGAATAATGAAATCACAAAGATACCATACCAGGAAGATGAGGTAGAGATGGCATTCTATAGACTTGTGAAAAGCACAGATAGAGTACACTACGTGGTGAAAAGATTATAGAAATTTTCTACCGGCGTTCCTCACCTGTAAGTTCCAAAGAAAGTTTCTTGAAAAGAGTTTATTACATGGCCTGACTCGTCGAGACCGGCAATCCTGACTGCAGGTTTTTTCCAAGGTTTCCCTCGGCAAGGGATCAAGTCTTCTCAAACAGTCCTCGGACATTCCTATTCGCAACATTCAGATAACTGAAGAGGGGCATGCATTGCACCCTGGGCACATTTCCGACGAGAAATTTAAAATTTATAATGTTTATGTTGCTGTAACTTGGAGAAATACATAGTCAACGCATGCATGGGCTCGTGTTCGCTTCAATTACCATTGCCTCCAAACTTCAAAGACTTGGACATAAAGGGACTTTTTGATCAAACTCGATTTATCCTGCAAAATCATTCGCACACGCCAACGAGTCTTCTTTTATTGCGTTTCTATAACATGTCATGACAATCCGGCACCTCCAGTTGCACATTTCAGATGGTGTACTGATTGTGTTGGCTGATGATGAAAGTTTTGGATAAAAACTATATAGTGCTATTCCAGAGCGTTCCTCTATCGCCATCCTCCCGTCTCCATGACTACGTGCGGCTGGGTCGATATTTGTTCCAGATCCCCCATCCGAAACAAAACGAGGTTTATTTTAAGTGTGGAGACAGAACTTGTCGCTCAAAATAACTCGGAAATCATAGCCATCAGGGGGACAGAGTGGGGACCTGCGTTTGTTTACCACCAACGCCATGCACGTTATAAACGTGCAAATGTGTAGACTTCTCATCAGAGTCTCAGTTTCGTTTACATTTTGAAAACTTGCTAGGTAAATTTTGAATTAATCTACGTTCTGCTTGCGTCTGCTGTCTGTAAAGCGCCTGTTTCAACGTGATTATTCCATTTGCTACTATGCAGGTCGGTTGGGATTTGGAATAATAATTACCAGTCTTCGTAATTACCATAGTCTGTTTGGATTTTGAACATTTATCTTTATTTTTATGCAATCCATGCTTGCGGTTTCCACGAATAATAAATAATTATTGTCTTTTAAATTGTAGGTATGGGACAGTGACGTACACTTTTAAACGTGTACACGTTTGTTATGGGTGTACTCGTTTATTGTTTCTTTAAAAACAATCAACGCATGCAGTATTATGTGTGCGACCGACCACTTGCTGTCCGAAAGTTTGCGGCTGAGTTCTATCTACCGCTTGTTTTTACTGTAATTGCTGTTGCACACCTAGGCAATCTTACTAGGTTGAATACTGCTAAACATAATATACAATATTGTTTAAGCTATCCAAAAACATACATGCGTCTGGGCTACATGTGTATACACGCGCTGGTTTTCCAACACGTTTAGTAATAACTTACACGCATTTATCCACTCACAATAAATTGTTTGTAAAATTACAAATCGACAACAATATTCGTGAAATCAATTCAGCATTTCGGCGTAATGCGTATACGTTGAGTTTGAGCGTACGCATTGCATTGGTGTTTATTTCTTGTAGCAATCTTCATAACTTACTGATGACGTACGACAATTGGTGCCGTGTTGCAAGATGTAGTCACGTGGTCTTACAGCAATCGGCATTCCACCCGACATGAAATTCACACAGGAAACGGGCGCACCATCAAATCGGAATCTACGATTTAAAGGTAAAAGCGTTGAGTGATATATTAGTCACTCAACGGTAAAAGTGTATAGGCCATGCTCCGCCAATTAGAGTGGATGATGTCAACTCTTTCAAGCACATCACTTAGGGTGCAAGTTGCAGCTATTCCAGGGTACCCTATACTCGCGTGTCCATATTTGACTCGAAAGCATGTTCTAGCAATATAAAGTCGAAAATCATACAGCAAGTTTAAATATATATCTATATATATATATATCTTCAATTTATAGGTTCCCATCTCGAACACCGAAGTTAAGCAGAATCGGGCGTGGTCGGGGTAGAATGGGTGAAAGCTCTGCCCTGAAACTCACGTATACCGCTGGTTAGAGCAGATGGAGGGTTCGAGAGCTAGTGTAACGGCTTCGTTCTCCTCGACGTCTGCTCGGCAGTCCGGGCTAGTGTATAGGAACCTGTATGAGTACTTTTCGAAAGGAGTAGGCTACGTGCCGGTACCGGGTTTCCCCTCCTCCCTTCTGTTCATACTTAATCCTCATCTATCACCACTCATCTTCTCGAATAGCCAAGTCCAATCAATCAATCAATCCAAAGTCCAATCAATCAATCAATCAATCAATCAATCAATCAATCAATCTTCAATTTATACCAGTAAACAATATGGGCACCCATATGATCTTAATAAAGGGACCGTGGGGTATTGCTTTAGGGTATAACTATCAACACTTTCGCTCGAAATCTGCTTGACTTTAAAAAATGCAAAAAGATCAAATTGCAAGTAGAGACGTACTAGGAAGGAACTAAACAAATCTTGTGGACTAACTTATGTATGAATAACATGACTTGAAAGTAAACTAACTGAGCGCTGCAAGTAATAATATGGTGTTTTACTGAAATCACTGTATCTTTGTGTTTTCACTACCATTTCGATTGTGTAAAATAAGCTGACTAGAAAATACGGTCATAGGGCCACATAGGAAGCAGAAATTATCGTTTTGAATGCAGTGCCCTAAAGTTGGATTCCTTCGATGTTGAAATCAAGGACATTGCGCTGAGGTTGAGGCAACTAAAATGCGCTCGTTTAGATGTTCAAGATTGCGGCAGAACGGTTCATAAAATTAATACCAAATTTTGCATGAATTACATAAATTTACTTTCTATTGAATCCACACTTGGTTTCAAAGAAAAAAAGGCACAAGTCCACATAGTAAAAAAAAATGGTAAAATCGAAAACTCGGATTACCTGCGCGTTCACATTGATTTTAACGTTACGATCCGGTATGAGAATGTGTACACTTGTAATAAATTCCCGAAGTAATTTTTTTCTTTTTTTTTAATTGAGTATACACTACGGAGATTTTTAACTTGTTTTATCAAAACCGATAACTTATTGAGGAACCGACCGTGTTGGCTCGAGCGTTATGCGCGCTTGACTCTGATTCAGGAGGTCCAGGCCCCAGGGTTCAAATCCCGTCGAGATTATCGATTATACTGACTGAAGGTTTCTTCCAAGGTTTTCCAAGGGATTGAGTCCTATTTAACAGCCCTCGATCATCCCTTCATAATTGCCCAAACTCTAATATACGGTACCCTGAATTGCACCCTGGGCAGGCTCCCACGAAAAATTATTTTAAAATGTTTTAGTATTATTATTGAGGGATACGCGTACTGGACACGATTCTTTATCGACATTCACGTGAAATATGATAACGATGCTATGAACCATTCACCCGAAAAAAACACAAAACCAACAGGAAGTTCGCCCTATCTTGCCCATGTTATTTGACTAACACATACTCTGGAAAAAATCTGTCTGACAAACGGTTCAAGATAATGCGCTGTACCTACTATATGCGAGGTTCTTCGTCAAGATTAGATCTATCTTATTTAATTTAAAAAAATACACCAAACATCCGTAAAATATGGCCAAAAATTAACTTTTGTTAAGATCCGTTTTAAAGCAGATTCAAGGTGCTGAAAATTGAATAGCATAGCCTATATCTAGCTTTTACTCATGACTTCTAGCTGTATTCGTTTGATAAGATTATCTTTTTTTGTGATATGTTTGTGCTCATATTCTGGCCTCGAAGGAGCAACGGTTTTACAATGTTAAAATGCCCATGATATCCGAATGCAGTCAATTTCCACATACATTCTGGACATTTGTTTGTCATCCAACTCTCACCAAAGAACTTTTAACATTTGGACGGTTATTAATTTCAAAGGATAATACGCGTCTGTGGATGAGATAACATTTATCATAGTTATTGTTATTTTTTTATTGATTTTTTATTTGCATTTTTAAAATTTACTGCTACTAAGAATTTAGGCCTATTTGCGGTCAGTTACTAAAACAACAGCTAAACATTATTTTGAAAAGTGTGCTGTGATCGCGCCAATCACAATTATTCATACGTACATCTTAGTGCAAATCGCAAAACCGTAGGATAATCGGTAGACCTTCAAAGAAAGAGTCAGATTCGGCTCGTTGAAGAATATTCAGTGTAATGTGCTTGAATGAGTTGATCGGGCATTATCAGTAGGTATAGTTGACCCACGCCAAGAAGGGAGATGGCTAAAATCCGGAATAGCCAACATAACATCTCAAAATTTTGTCTCATCTGTGCCCAGCGTCGTGCTAGCAATGGGAATTCTTGTGCTTTGGTTGGCAATATTAACATTGCTAATAATTTATTGTTTTTCTCATGTTACATTGATTTTGAAGTAAAACCCGAAAGTAAATAATTTTGTATTTTGACCACCAATATGTCATTACCAAGAGGATATTTATTATTTACTTAATTTTATATTTCAACCGAAAATAGTCCGGGGAATAGGCGTGGTCACGACCAGCTGCTTTTTGCTAGTGATGTAGCCAGAGAAATACAAACATGGCTGCTTGAATTTATCCATGTGAAATAGAATATTAGGATTATTATAACTTAGTAAGTACCTAAGTAATTGAAAAGTGATATTATAGTATGAAAAATGATGGGCATTAATTTAGCAAACTTTCTAAATGAATAAATAGCGTAGGCCTAGGCCTAGGCCTACCTAGGCAAAGCTCAGCTCTACATTGAAGTATTTTCATTTTTTGTCATCACAAAGACGTCAACTCAACCAGGATATTTAGTGAACCTTTGGGCTTAAGCCTACTCTATAGGCAGCTCAAGTTAAAAAAAATAAAACTAACTAGGCCTAGCCCTCGGCTGAGATTGATATTTGATCCCCAAAACGGGCCCTAGGCCCAAGGCTTCAGGCTAGCTTGCCTAGGCTAGGCCTATAAATAAAATATGTACGTTTTTATATGACTTGGGTTGGCTATATGCCTACTAGGCCTAGGCCTCTGGCTGACTAGGCATTATTGAGTGGACTTTTGTAGGCCTAGGGCCTAGCCCTATTAAGAACTGACTTG
This sequence comes from Sweltsa coloradensis, assembly GCA_024449915.1. Taxonomy (NCBI): domain Eukaryota; kingdom Metazoa; phylum Arthropoda; class Insecta; order Plecoptera; family Chloroperlidae; genus Sweltsa; species Sweltsa coloradensis. The sequence continues at coordinate 396,214 of JAMZAV010000034.1, read as the reverse complement.
CTTTATCCTAGGCCTAGGCCATACTAGGCCTAGCCCCTAGGCATAGGTTCCAAATCATTCACAACCCAGCCTATGGTCTGAAAGCATCAAGCTTGGATTGGATTTCAAGGTTAGGCCCTTTATCACGGGAACGTAGAGCCTTTATGGTCAAACTATAGCTTAGCTCGATCTCACATTAGCTTGTAGGCCTAATTCCCTTGTAGGTTAGCCGTAGGTAGTGGTTAAAGTGGGGCGGTATGAGCCGGTATGCATACCGTTACTAACATTACCGACGGTATGCCATACCGCGACTAATTTATGATAGATTTTATGCACATTGTCGAATTATGTTGAATAATATAAACCCTGTGTAGGCCTATATTCTTACGGCAGAACGTAAGAATTGTTAAAAATTATTCTTACCGCAGACCGTAAGAATTGTTAAAAATTATGTTAAAAATTATTATTACGGCAGAACGTAAGATTTGCTAAAAACTATTCTTACGGTCTGTACTAGTTGCCGTAAATTAACGTTTAGGTCTAGGCCTATAGAGAAATGAAAGTAGGGCCTCTGATAGGAATGTCATCATCAGGGGCTAGGCCTAGACAAACCTGAAAGTAGATAACCTAACTATAGGGGCACTAGTGTATAAGCCTAGGCTATAGGCTAGCAAAAGCAAAGTTGTCAGGGTAGGCCTACGTCTAGGGCTGGGTGTGTTGACAGAAACACTTTTAAATCACTTTTAAACGGGTTTACGTTTGTTTTTGTTTGCTTATATTGTGTAGTATTTGGGATCGTATGTCTATATTGTACTAATTTTATATTACGGAGTGTATATTCTTACGGCAGAACGTAAGAATTGCTAAAAACTATTCTTACGTTGAGCTAACTATTTGCTAGGGACTAGCCTAGGCTTAGCATAAGCAAAGTTACTGCTGAGGTTGTAGTCACTCAAAATTCTGTAGGGTACCACAACTAACCAACAGACTGATTACAATAAGCCTATTTCGTGCACTTAGCAATAAGTAGGGCCTACTTATTTATTTATATTTCCCTTTCTTCTTTATTATCACTGGCAAAAAAAATATCTGTATCATAAGTTTTTTTAAAGTCTGGAGCATTCCAATGAGCCTACTTAAAACAAGATGTAGGCCCTATAGTACAGCTTAAGACTAGCCCTTAGAGGCCTAGCCTAGGATAAGAACATTAGGCCCTCACATAATTCGTAATCAGCTTAAACTCCCTGACGGTTGGTAGGCCCTAGCTAGGCGTTGAACTAGACGATAAAACATAACGTACCTAACGTACGGTAAAATTAATGTGGTGTTTATATTTACAATCACATAACAACACAACAAGGGTAGACCGGGGTAGCCACTCGGAAATGGGCTGTGATTGGCTAAATTGAGAATAAATAACGTAACGTACGGTAAAGTTGAGATTGGATCAACTTCTTCAACGAGCCTTATCCCTAGGTCTGCCGTAAGAATATACACTCTGCAATATAACATTAGTAAAATATAGGCATACAATCCCAAATACTACCCCAATATTGGTAAACAAAAACAAACGTAGACCCGTTTTAAAGTGATTTATAAGTGTTTCTGTCAACACCCCTAAAAAAATTCCCTGCGGGGCAAAAATGGGGGCAGCGCCCCCCAGACCCTCCGGCACTTCCGCTTCAATACTTTCTTCAGCATAAGTGTACACGAAAGTTGATTACCTTCGACACAAAGTTTCTCTGATAAATAATTGTGGACTGTAAGTACATAGGAGGCACGGGGTAGACACTACACTGGTATGAATTAAAATAATATTACTATTTATTTTAAACTGTAAGAATGCAAGATAATGAAACTTCAAATGATTTGAGATTGTTGATGAAATAAGAAAACGCCGTGAATTATGTATAAGGATGTACATAAATTAAAATAGATAAATACAAAACAATAAAATGATAATGATTGCAGGCCAAGAGGTTGTCTTGGTTGCTGCCACTAACGAAAGTAGTTCAGGTTGATACACTGAAATTAAACTAACGTTAAAAACACTTGAAAACACCACGAGCCAAGAAGATGTCTTGTGCACATCGTGGGGGGTGAGCCGTGCGACGAGATTGCTCGCGCGAATCGTACTGAAAACTTGCTGGTTGGGGTTGCCAACACAAAAACACCTGCCACTAGCCTCTAAACAGGCCAAGGCAACAAAAGACACTTGCTCCTGCAACCCCTCTGCAAGCTTCCGCTCTCTAGCGAGAGAAGGAGAAGTAAGAGGTACTACATTTAAAATATACAAGAAAATACCGGCCCCCGTGAAAGGCCTAAAGATAAACTTATATTAAAATATGAATAATGGAAATATTAATATAAGTTAAATGTTTAATAATATGATGTATATAGTATATTGTTATTGTTTTCCAATTATTGTAATGAACGCCTGAACATACCGGCCCCCTTGAAAGGCTGGGCTTTCAACACTGATTAGCACTGGGGTAGTAGGCACACTTTAGTTATGGGCCGTTTGAAGGTCCCACGAGAGGTTTTAACCGAGACTACCCGCACGATGTTGTCACGACCTTTGTGAGTCTCAGCAATAACTCCTAGCCGCCACTGCAATGGAGGAACGTTGTCTTCCTTCAGGAGCACCACTGCACCAGGTTGTACATTCGGCATTGTGTCTCGCCAGCGCCGACGCTGCTGCATTTCTTGTAGATAGTCCTGGCACCATCGTCTCCAGAACTGCTGCAGCTGTTGCTGAACCTGCTGCCACCTGGTCAACCTATTAATACTTGTATCACAAAGGTCAACGGAGGGGATTTGTGTCAAAGGTTCGCCGATTAGGAAATGTCCAGGGGAGAGGTAATTTACGTCATGAGGATCGTTAGATAAGGTGCAAAGTGGACGGGAGTTCATACAGGCCTCGACCTGAGTTAGCAAGGTAGCAATCTCTTCGTAAGTCATGACTTGTCACCTATAACCCTTTTTACATGATATTTCATGGATTTGACTGCTGCCTCCCATAGGCCACCAAAGTGCGGAGCATGGGCGGAATAAATACCCAATTACAATTGTCCTGTGAGAGGATGTCTTGCACCTGACGATTATGGTTTTCTTCGTGAAGTATTTGGTGTAATCCATGGAGTTGGTGGGCAGCACCTTGGAAATTGGTTCCGTTATCAGATTGTATTCGAGAGGGTTTGCCTCTGCGAGCAATGAATCGCCTTAGAGCCGCTATAAACGCATCTGTTGTTAGGTTTGTAACAACTTCCAAGTGAACAGCCTTGGTCGCTAGCCCATACAAACACGGCTATATATCCCTTTGTTGTTGTCTTGCTGCGAGGTGTTCCAAACTTTAACGTGACCCGTCCAGCATAATCAACACCAACATTGCGAAACGGTCGAGTGGGTTGGAGTCTCTGTGCTGGTAGTTCACCCATTAACTGCTGAGAAGCTTGTGCCTTAAGTCGGAAGCACCTGGTGCATCGATGAATCATCTTTCTCACCAGTCTTTTGATCGATGGGATCCAAAATCTCTGGCGAATTGAAGAGATCAGCAGTTGTGGTCCAGCATGCAGCAACTTGATGTGTTCGTTGTTCAGGATCAGGTTGGTGAGATGATGATCTGCTGGCAAGATCAATTGGTGAATTTCATCATAGGGGAGTGATGCCTTTGGAGTCGACCGCCAACTCGTAGTAGCCCTTGCTGATCTATGAATGGAGTCAAACTCTTTACATTACTCTTTGGCGAAATGGTTTGATTGTTGGATAGACTTGCGAGTTCCTTATTATATGAAATAGACTGTACAAATTTTACACCTGTTAGAAGGCTGTCTTCCATCTCTTGGGCTGTGAGCGCTGACAGTTGCCGTTCTTCCCTTGCCAATCTGGTATTCTTGATGAATCTTCTGCAATAGGCAGTAACTCTAACCAGTTTGGTCAGCTTAGAGTACCTTTGTGTCCAGTCCTCTGGCACTGTTTTTGTTGCAACAAAAGATTTTCTGGCTTCTGCACTGTCAGGAGACGGCACAAGGTGGATATCTAGCTGGGGCCACACAAAGATGGTTCTTGAATTAACCATTCAGGTCCGTGCCACCAAGGTTACATGACTTCAGGGTAGAGGCGTCAACACCTCTGGACACGAGATCTGCTGGATTGCATGCAGATGGCACATGTTTCCAGTGTGCACTAGCTGTGAGTTCTTGGATGGTAGCAACACGGTTGCCTACAAACGTTTTCCATCTTGATGAACTGCCTGAAAGCCAGTGCAATACCAATGTGGAGTCTGTCCACAGGATGGTTTCACAACACGTAGATTTAGTGCAGGGATTGCCTTGTCACATAAATGGGCTAGAAGGAGAGCCCCACACAACTCCAACCTAGGTAAAGTTGTTCTCTTAACAGGTGCTACCTTGGACTTTGAACACAACAGGTTAGATACAGTTTCACCTGTGGCATATGTAGCCCGTACATAGAGGCATGCACCATAAGCCCGTTCACTGCTGTCGCAAAAAGCCATGGATTTGTAAGTCCACAGGCGTCCTGGACTTTACAGTGGGGTATACCACCGTATTGCAATGTGTAATGTCCACTGAGGCATTTGTGGGAACATCACACCTGATACATTGCGTGGGATGTTGATGTCGCTGAGCAATGGTATTTGCTCACAAAGGTGTTGCCAATCTGCTTGCAGGTTTGCTGCAAGTGGGTCATCCCATCCTATTCCTTCTTGCCACAGGGCTTGCATGAATATTTTACACCTTATGACAATGGGGCTAACTAGACCAAGTGGATCGAATATAGAAGCAATAGTTGATAGCACCTTTCGTTTTGTTATTTTGGTTACAGCATGAGATTGACTAGAATGTTCGACTAAAAGGCTGGGACTGCCAGTCTTCAAGTGGAATTGATCGGTCTTCGGATCCCAAAGTAACCCGAGAGTACTTATGTTATTCTTCTCCTTGTCTAAGGACAGAACCTTCTGGTGTCCTTGAAGCTCTTCTGGGATTGCTGCTAGTAGTTCTGTACAGTTTGATGACCATTTCCTTAAAGGAAAGCCTGCTTGCTTGAGCAAGGTGGAAGCTTCCTCGTAGATGTGTGCAGCTTCTTCTGAGGTAGAACAGCCGGTCAGCAGATCATCCACGTAAAAATCTTCCTCGATTATTTTAGCACTGACAGGAGCGCTTTCTTTGTTGTCAATCGCCACCTGCTTCAAGCACCTTGTCGCCTAGGAATGGCGCGCATGTAGTTCCATAAGTGACTGTTGTCAACTTGAAGGTTTGAACTTCATCTTTGGGAGATTGCCGCCAAAGAATTCGTTGCAGATTCTGGTTTTCAGGGTGGACCAAGATTTGCCTGTACATTTTTGCTACGTCCGCCACAATAGCGATGTTGTGTGTGCGGAACCGTAGCACTATCGAGTATAGGTCCTGCTGAATAGTAGGCCCAGTATGAAGAATGTCATTTAATGACATGCCGGTTGACGACTTGGCACTAGCATCGAACACCACACGGGTAGATGTAGTGCTCGATGCCTTGAAAACCGGATGATGAGGTAAATAAAAACAAGCATCTCTGTTTTCTTCTGCATCAGTTTTCACTGGTTGCATGTGACCCATGGTTTCATACTCATTCATGAATGTATGGTATTGAGCCTTGAGTTCAAGATCCTTATCTAGAAAGCCTTTCAATTTGAGTTAGTCGACGCTCGGCAATGAATTTGGAGTTTCCAAGTACTTTGGGATCGATTTTCATGGGGAAATTTTACCATGAACCTCCCATCTGGCTGTCGAGTAGTGTGCTCGGCGAAATGGTTTTCACATTGGCGTTCCTCAGAGGACAAAACTGGTGCTCTAAGCCGCACGATTCGATTTCCCAAAATCTTTGTAGTTGAGTGTCGAGGGAACTGTCATGGCGTACAAAGTGAACATGTTGGGTGGATTGAACTGACGACATGATTTGGTGTTTTGCCAGCAATCGTCCACCCAAGCTCCGTGTTCTGCAAAACTGGGTAATTGCCAGGTTTCGTCATCTTCTCTGGCTGCAAGATTTCGTAGAACACGTGTGCTCCAATAAGCAAATCAATGGAACCTGGTTGGTTGAAATGTTCGTCAGCCAGGACCATGTCATTTGGAATGCCCCAACTGTCGCAGTTCATGTAAGTTGCCGGCATCGTGCCTGTTATGCGGGGCAGAACAGCACAGTCAATGGTAGTGGTGAACTCACTGACCCTTGACCTCAGGTTAAGTGAAACTGAGTGTGTCGTTTCGGCATTAACCTCATTAATACCTTGTATTGGCACATTATGTTTATATTTCTTTAGCTGTAGCTTCTGTACTAAAGATTCAGTCACAAAGTTTACTTGTGATGCGGAGTCAAGCAGTGCTCTGCAATGGATGTATTGTCCATGTTTATTTTTTACTGTAACCACCGCTGTGCCCAATAAGACCTGGGACTGTACCTTATCATTGAAGGTACAGTAGGTTTTAAGAGCAGTGGGTTGGTCTTCTTGAGGTGTGGTTAGTACGCCACTGGTATTAGAAGTGGTTTGAGCTGCCCTAGAGTCCAGATGTAGCATAGTGTGGTGCTTTTTGTTACACTGGCGACAGCAATTTGTTGAACATTCATGATTGGCCGTGAATGGAATTAAACAATTAAAGCATAGCTTATGTTGTTTAGCAAGTGTGTAACGCTGTTGTGAGGTCATTTTTGCAAACTGTGCACAACGATATAGTGCATGAGATTCTGGACACAGAATACATGAGAAGTTGTTGACAGATGCAATATATGAATGTTTTGTCTTTGGTGCAGGTTTGATATTACATGATTTGATTTATTTACAACTTTGGTTTCGTTTGATGGAGAGATGCTCTCGAAAGCCTTGCATTTTCTTTCCAGAAAGTTGATCAATGACTCGAAGGATTGTAACTCATCTGACTCGGAATGAAGTTCCACTCCTTACGAGTGTCTATGTCGATACGTTCATAAATAATCTGATTAATTATGCCTTCGTGCAATGGAATCGTTAATGCCAATGCATTTAGTGCATGGACGTTAGCTTGAACTTGATTGATCAATCCTCGGAGATTAGCTCCGGAACCTTTACTCATGGCAGGTACATGAAGAAGCTGTCTTACATGTGTGGATGCGATCAACTTTGTGTTGTGATATCGACGTGTTATAGAATTCCACGCGCCTTCAAAGTTGTCCGACGTTATGGGTAGATTTTGTACTAAATGATGGGCTTCTCCTTGAATGGATGATAGTAGATAGTGAAACTTTTGTATTTTTGATAATTGTGAGTTGTTAATTATCAAGGCTTCAAAAGTGTCTTTAAGTGAAGCCATTGCTCCACATTTCCCGAGAATTTGGGCAAGTTTATTGTGGGGCAGGTTAATATGTAATCCTTGCTCCCTAGTTGAACTGTTTGTTGGTGGACCCACCAGCTGATTGTGCATTATGTGAATTTACATCAGTTGGTGGTTCCATGAGGGCTAAGTATTTAGCTTGGACTCGATAGAATTTGTTTTTGAATTCCTCACGATCAGGGGGTGGTCGAAGTCATCTTCAAATTCGAGTTCGTCTTGGATTGTAACATAATTGTTCCAAATTTCGGGTAGTTTTTCATGCCTTACTTTCAGCTCTAATTTTGTCTGTGTAGCTACATTAAAAACCTCGGCGAAGTTTTGCATCCTTGTAAGGGCTGCCTTACACGACGCTCTTTTCTTTTCAAGGGTTTTCTTCCTTTCCGCTTCCAATAATTAGCCCACCTGTATGAACGTAAGGATATGTAAGGAAGGAAAAGTAAGAAGTGCTAACCTTGTGATACAGACTGTGTGTGGTTGACGCAGGTACTGCTGGCGTCGAATCCCGGACTGCAGGTACTGCCTGGCGTTGATTCTCGGTCTGCAGAAGTTCCTTGCCGTCCGCCACTGGGGTGGTTGCGTGACCTAGATTCCTCGCTGCAGCTGGCGGCGAGGGAGGGATGAATGCCTTCGGCTGCGTCTTCACCGCCTCGCCTACAGTGACTCTCGCATGAAGTCTTCCCGCGCGCAATGTTCATTGATACGATAGATTGCACTCGCGTTTATAAAAATATTACCAGTGATAGCAAAAACCTATCCGGCCCGGAGGACCAAATTTATGTACACGAAAGTTGATTACCTTCGACACAAAGTTTCTCTGATAAATAATTGGGACTGTAAGTACATAGGAGGCACGGGGGAGACACTACACTGGTATGAATTAAAATAATATTACTATTTATTTTAACTGTAAGAATGCAAAATAATGAAACTTCAAATGATTTGAGATTGTTGATGAAATAAGAAAACGCCGTGAATTATGTATAAGGATGTTACATAATTAAAATAGATAAATACAAAACAATAAAATGATAATGATTGCAGGCCAAGAGGTTGTCTTGGTTGCTGCCACTAACGAAAGTAGTTCAGGTTGATACACTGAAATTAAACTAACGTTAAAAACACTTGAAAACACCACGAGCCAAGAAGATGTCTTGTGCACATCGTGGGGGGTGAGCCGTGCGACGAGATTGCTCGCGCGAATCGTACTGAACACTTGCTGGTTGGGGTTGCCAACACAAAACACCTGCCACTAGCCTCTAAATAGGCCAAGGGAACAAAAGACACTTGCTCCTGCAACCCATCTGCAAGCTTCCGCTCTCTAGCGAGAGAAGGAGAAGTAAGAGGTACTACATTTAAAATATACAAGAAAATACCGGCCCCCGTGAAAGGCCTAAAGATAAACTTATATTAAAATATGAATAATGGAAATATTATATAAGTTAAATGTTTAATAATATGATGTATATAGTATATTGTTATTGTTTTCCAATTATTGTAATGAACGCCTGAACAATAAGTGCATACCGTTAATATTCCGAATCCACTTTAACCACTGGCCGTAGGCCTACAGTAGCCTAAAACGTAGCCTACCGGAGCACAGATTGTCTTTCAGTAATGGGTATGGCCTAGAATTATGAAAGTAAGTGACAGCAACACTCCACAAACCTGCTTAAATACCATGTAGACCTAGGGCCTACTCCAGGTCTAGGCCTATGACATTTATATGAACAAAAGTAGCCTAGGCCTATGCATATAAGCCTAGTTTTAATGTAAATTCAATATTTTCATCTTAATTTCTAGAAGGGCTGTATATAGATATCCGGGTAGGCCCTACCCCCCGGTGCCCATGGGTATGGCTCCAGCTTTCATTACCGGCACCGTGATTAGTCTGTAAACAGTTACACGTCTTTACCAGTTCCGTTCGTAAGCAGAATATTATTTCATCATCACTATACGGTATTTCAATACAGACGTTAAGTGCAAACACTGCTAACATTTTGACCATGTCGCTGCTGCCCATGACGGCAGTCCATCTTTTCTATTTGTCAAAAATGTTGTAACCGAACCGAGATGAGCTGGCGCATGCAGCTTAGACCCCGGGCCCACTCGTCGTAAGAAATTGATTTAGTTTTAAGAAATCCTATGTCCTGATTGGTTAGTAAAAAATGTTTTATTGACATGTCATAATGATGTGACAAGCTGTAAAGCTGATTCCGCTACCACACCGTGCCTAATATGGCTTTTTTTCCTAGGTTTTATGCTTCACATTGCAATGGAATCTTTAAAATATCTTATAATGTCATCATTACATTCACAGACTATGTTTTGAGACTAGGCACTGGTCACCTACATAGAAATTTATTCACAGAAAGTATTTAATGTAGAATGCCTTATAATAAGTAGTAAATAGGCCTAGGCCTTCGTAGAAAATGTCCATACCGGTACTATAATATCACTTATTAGTAAAAGGTTACTTAGGGTACTACTGGTAACTAGAATCCAGTTTAAAAGTCTATTTCAATGGAATAAAAACTGGCTAGCATTTAAATTAGTAAAAGCATTGATGGTAAAATTAAAAAAATGTATGCCAACTCCATTATTATTCTCTGTGCATGTGGATCCATTGTTCCTTTTCAGGCTTGAAATCAAGAGTATTAAAATAATAAACTACCAATGACATTGCTAGTTTGTGTTCTCATGCTATACTGTAATATTTTTTATGTGAAACCTGCCCTGGGACTTCTTCCTCATATTCAGATACCTGCCAGGCCTGCTTAGGTGGGAAATAATTATGTTAGGCCTACTAGAGAAGTGCAAAGAAGGAGTTTTAAAGATGAAAACCCACCCACGACCCTCCCAAAAACTTTGAAATGAAGGAACACGCTTTACTACGATAATTAAAATTCTCAATTTATTTCCGTTGGAGAGGTGTGCCTACGTTATAACTTAATATATTCAATGGCCTATGTCTTTATAATGTTAAAATAGTACTGACAGACAATGTATTGCACTATTTAGATAGGTAGCCTACTTGATGATTAATTCAAAGTTGCATTGAATTTAAACTTTTGAACTTAAAAAAATGTAGGCCTATACCTGAAACTCTTCCATCCCAATTTAGTAAATCTTTCTGAGTATCTTCTATTTTACCTTGCTTTACTTTAAAGACCAATCAACAACAGAGCAAGCTTCACAAGTATCATGTGGTCATTGGATTACAAATTAAATACTATGACAAAAAACATGATATCAAAAAACAAAATAATCTGAGTAGGTATATTTAATTGTAAGTCTGTAGGCCTACTGGAGGCCTACACAATTCAAAATTGCAAAAGGATTAAAAACAATTTAATAACAGAAGAACATATTTGCCAGTGAATTTATTTGGGAAAAAGGGTTGCCATATCCACAGAGAAAGATTTCACCTCTGTCCCTTCTCTACAAATCATTTAGCCTATCAAAGCTACGTCTATAAACTCCCTTATTAACATTTTAGAGCACAAAAACTAGTTCAACTAGGCCTAAACAATAATATGTAATGTATGTAATGTAATATGGTTATGGCTGTTTTATCTGGTAGGTCATTTAGCTTATTAGTTTTCCATTTTCGACATTAATGTATCCCTTCCCTTATTATACAATGTATAATATGCATTTTTCGAGGGAAGTAGACCTACTTTCGTGTGTGTGTGAGTTGGCGACATATGCAATTGCCTGTTCCATGTGGTGGATTGTCAATGAATCAGTTTCGTTGACGTTTCGTATTTCAAAATTGCCGCTCGCTCACAGCCTGCAGAATGTTTTCCCGATCTCGGCGCTAAGCTTTAGAAGGCTCCCGCTTCAGAGAGTGATGCTCGATGTGTACGACGGCTTTCTGCGTAGTGCGCGGAAGACTACGTGCGTAAATAGTCCGCGTATTGATATTACCCCCACCACTACTCTTAGTTCAAACTGAAAAGGCGCGCATCTCCCTTCTTGGCGTGGGTCAACTGTATACGCGTAGTGTTTACCTGCATGCAGTTGCAGTCTACCCGTAGTATCATAGGCCTAGCCTATGTTTACCATTTATAACAATGAACTTGCATCTCAAGGACTTTTTTTGACACAAGAAATAATATGAAAGTATACATGTCTAAGTGAAGACTAAGGTACACGTGTTGTAAACCATGTATACGTTATATAGGTAATAGCAATGAAGCTTCAAAAAGCGTCCGTCTGTGTTAACACATTACTAATTATTCTCCTTATATGAATTCTTGGACGAAACAAAAATACAGCAGCGAAACAATTTGATTTACTATATAATACCTTCTTTTAATATTTTTTTAAATTTGTTCGAGTGCTGGAAATAGTTATCATTATTATTTCAGGTTTTAACCAAGTTTGATAAATATAGGGAGGGCCAATACAGGTGATTGTATCGCATGGGAAAATAAGACTATCCAGTATCCACATCAATCATCTCTCCTGCCACCAACTACCTGCCTGTGTGTGACCTGTCGTCGTTGTTGTTGTTGTAGTGGTGGTAGTTGAGATATGGATATATTTGCAGTGTGGTCCCATGGCAGAGAAGCTTTAGATGAGTTTTTAATTGAACTAAATGGCTGACATCCAAGTATCCAGTTCAATATAGAAATAGAAAAAGATGGTCGATCGGCATTTTTTGGACGTTCTATTTCTTGTGACTCGTTATGTTCTTGACTTCCCGTTGGACACTCATTTTACCGAAAACCAACTCTACAAACTTGTACATTCATGAGACGTCACGTGCACCACCATCCTCCACAGAAGCACTTCGTTTTAAATACTCGAGTTATACCAGAGCTAAACGTTTTTCAGACAGTACCAGTTTGGAGTAAAAAAAGTGCGTTCTAAAACAAGCGTTATTAAAAAATGGGTATATAATCAATGATAATGCAAGCACATAATAGAAAACTAAAACTACATGCTGGACCGCTAGAGATAGGACAGAGAAACATGAGAAAACCATACACACAACAGATTGAATTGGAAGGCTCCTCCGGAAACAACAAATTAATTCTAACTAGGCTATATTTAAACCATGAAAGAAAATTAAAAATTGTATGCTGCCAATTAAAGATAACATTCCTTTTCAAGCTAGTGGGGTTCATGACATCCTATGTGGTTCGGTCTACATTGGACAAACCATGTCGTACAATTATTGGGACTAGAATCAAGGAACATAAAGCTCACTACTACTATCAACGCTACTATGCTACTATGCTAAAAATCCGACTCATGAGATTCTTTTTGAAGAAAATAAAATTCTATGTAGAGAAGACCACCTCTTTCCTCGTCTCATTAGAGAATCTATTGAAACTGCCAAGCGCCCCAATAATTTCAATGGGGATAGTGGAGGTTTTAATTAAGCGCAACATGGAGTCCTATGATAGGGAAATTACTGTCAAGACAACAACAACAAATTATTAGCACCCCCTGCCACAGTAGTCTTAACGACGACGACGACGACGACGACGACGACGACCACAACAACAACAACAGCAATCAAGTTCATTCAGATTTTGGGCAATGACAATGGAAGGTCGAGAAGGAGCAAAAGAATTCAGCAACAATCTCAAGTTTGAGAGTCTCAGTCTACCTCCAAAATTATGTACAGTCGTATATGAACGTCAGGAGTTTTTTTAATGAATGAACACAGCGAAATAACTGGAAAAATTAACGATCTCCAAATATTTCGGACTGTGTGATTTTATTAAATGTATTTTATACAATCTCTAACTGATTTTTTGTCGTCTTTTTATTTTTTCGTTTTTTTAAATAGCCGCTAAGACTTCTCCTGATTTTTCTCTACTCTCTGAACGCCTGAGAGAAATGTTTTTGTTTTGCAATTGCATTTTCCGTTGATTCCATGTTTCTTCCACTGTTCAAACGTTATGCACGAAACGATGTAGCATTTTGCATTTTTGATGGACCGAATCTACTTTCAATTTTCACATCAATAAATACGTTTGTCTGATTTACAAGTCATCAAATTATCAATTATTACTTAATTATCGCCACTGATTGTAATTTTTATATTTATGGTAGGATATTAATTATTTTTGCTGATAATTTCTATTATCTTTTTTTGTTGATTATTTTTGGGGCCCCTCCCTAGAGTTCTCTCCCCCCCCCCCCATCCCAAGCGGTCCCTTAGTAACGCCACTGGTGGAGTGTACTCAAGTGTACAGAACAATAACAGACTCACTAGTATGCCGACAGGTAGCTCAGTCCAGGGATGTATCCAGGACCTTTTTTTTGGGTGGGGGGGGGGGGGGGGGGGTGTCCTCCAGCTCAGCCCTGCAGGGAATCTTTTTAAGGATGTTTAGTGAAAAATGGCTTTGGAGGGTATATTTCAATGTTTTATTAGATTAACCACACAGTTTGGTATATGTTATCATCACGAAGCAGGATTGTTATCATCATTATATGATAATCAAGGGGGGGGTGATCGCCTTTACCCCCCATGGATCCGCCACTGGCTGAGTCCATTCTTTACTTTTCGTAGACATTCACATCATAGGGTACGCTGAACTTCCGGCTTGGAAAATAGGAATCGTTTCTATTTTTGACGTCGTCAAAACAGGAGGGGCCCCCTCAGGGGTGGCGTAAGGCGTCACCTCCTACGAGTCCAGGGGCGCCGTGTTTTCTAAATTCCAAGGGGTGCTAAATACTTAATTTATACTTTATTTTTATTTATTTATTTCAATATGATACAGTGATACATTGAATACAGGTTGGTTAGCCGAAGCTTTTAATGTGAACAGTTATTCAGATACCGCTCCCCACAGAAGTACAACTGTAGCTTGAACGTACGTGGGTAGAGGTATCTTGTTGTATCGAGTCTTAATCATTATATTGATAATACTACTTAAAATATAAAACAAAATCAGAATTATGCGAAACAATTTTAGTAGGTATAATAAAATGTGTCATATGGACCTAATCTAATAATATTCTACTCTAGTCTTATAAATGAACATGGTATATCTAACTTGCAGCATTACATTACATTACACAAAGTATGAAAATATAAATGTATTAATTAAGTAACAATGGTTTAAGATATTATAATTTCATGTTATTACATTATTTATATTATGTTTATATTAGTTTTATTTGTTTTTCTCTCAGCTAGCTACAACAAGCCTAACACTCTTTATTGTATTAGTTTGTTATGTTAATAAGTAAGCATGGTGTCATTTAGTCGTCATACAGTCGACGTTAAGTCCTCAGTAGTCGTCGTCTTATGTGTAAATTATTTCTTGTGTTTAGTTATTGGTGACAATATAGATTTATAAATTTGAGTTATAGTTATTTAATGTGTATAATGTTTATGGTGTGTAGGTTTTAGGTTGATAAGAGTTTCTATATACTCCTCAGAGGAAGATAAGAGCCGTTGTTTGATCAGTTTTTTTAAATTGGTGTTTTGTGTTCACCATTTTTATTGGCACAGGAATACTGTTAAAAATGGAAGGTCCTAGGTAGATTATTTGTTTCTGGAGAAGTGTGGACGTAACTCTGGGAATTATCATTTGAAAACCTGTGTTTTGTCTCGTTCTTTGAGAGTGGTTAGTGGTGGGGTAGAAGTGCCTGTGCTTGTGCATACTATATTCTAATAAATTTTGTACATATAGTTTCCATATGGTTAATATTGATATCCCAGCTATTTCATTATAAAGTATGTGAGAGGGATGTCTTCTGTTCTTTTTGAGCATAACTTGAAGTAAATTTTTTTGGAACAGCTCCAGATGTAGTATGTGTGAATGGAACGTACCTCCCGATATTATTATACCATATACCTTATAATAGATTCTACCAGAGCAAAATATACTGTTTTCAGTGTGTTTCCAAGGACGTAGAATTTGTAAAGTGTGCAGTGCTACGTAGTTTAGTAGATACGTATTGTATGTGATTGTCCCATTTAATATGTTGATCTATTAATATCCGTAGATATTTGATTTCTTCGACCCTTTTTATTTTATTGCAGTTGCAAGTGGATTTCTTACCACACAATTTAGAATGTATACTATACTTAAATGTTCTAAACTATCTGTTAGGCTATGTGAGAAGGCGATGTACTTTGTTTTGCTTTCATTAAGAGTGAGATAGTTTATATCTAGCCAGTTCTTAATTTTGTTAATTTCTAGCTCAGCTAGGCGATGTACTTCATGCCAGCTGTTGCCCTCAAACAGCAAAACAGTGTCATCAGCAAAAGTAATGATTTTGCCAATTATTTCGAGGTTACACAGGTCATTGAAATATGGCATTAATATATTCAAGGCAGTGGATAACTTTCAAAACTGCCCGTCAGTGATTTTCTAAAATGTTTTGGCTAGTATTTGTTTTGTAGTGATATATGACGATGAAGGACGATTACAAAAAACATACCTTATGTGGGTTCCGAACCCACGTCCTCGTAGAGCCATACGCTTCGGACCAGCGCCCTAGTCGTATGTACCATAGCGAGCCTTTATTACCACTGCGAACGGCTCTTCAACGTCAAAAAATACGGCGGCGTTATATTGTATATTATTGTTGTTATATTTCACGAAATTAATGGTAACTAAATTACGAATGTTTTACGATTTTTGTTAAAAGTTGAACTATTGGACATTTTCTGCTATTTTGGAAAATAATACATTACATAATTAGTAGGCCTACACCACCGTGGCCCTGTAGGCTAGCCTACCTCTAGATAATCTATCTAGATAATTAAAATCCGTTATTTATTATTATTTTATCCGGTTAATATTTTGATGTTATTTTTTTCTATTATAAAGATAAAGTAAAGTTTATCGTATCTAAGCTGTTTATAAGCTTTTAGGTAACATTTTTAGATAAAATAATGAACAATAATGTAGACAAAAATATAATAATTAATCAGTTTTTGAAATAAAAAAATTTTCTACTAGCTTTTTAGTAAACTATGTTATCTTAATCGTAGTTCCGCATATTTGAAAAAAAAATCTTCTAGATAGGTACCGGTACCTATGTGAACAAAAAAATAATGTAATTAATCGCGAAAATCACCATAATTTTCACCCAAAAACATAATTTTTCACTGTGAATCACATAATCAATAAATGAAATCACGATTTACAATAAACGAAATTTTTTTCAAAAGCATTTACAAAGTATTAACCTCTTAAATTGACTAGGCCTACGTAGTGACAGTAGCTGCACTGAGCAGCCATTTATACGGCATAATTACCAAAATAATAAATAATAAATAATAATAGGCCTATATAAAAAAAACGTCAATCTCAATAATCATTTTTATCTTTTATCAAGATTTAATTTTCTGCACTTTATCTTACCCAGATAACTTTTCGGAGAATTATCTTTATCTGAAAATAGATAAAATATAAATTATCTAGTCACAACACTAATGTGTGATTTGGTGGATTTTTTTCTAATTTTTGGGGAAGTGGCAACTTTCGGTGTTGGCAACAGTGGCAATGGCTGCGCTGCACGTGTTGTGTTGGTGTGTGCTTGCTCGCATGTTAACGAGGTTACCTCATTTGTTGACTTGACAGTGTCCTGTTTCATTTTTAATACGAGACCTATAATTGGGCATGCTGTAATGCATGGGTAAGTAATTAAGTTAGGCTTACATTTAATTTGCACTATTAGTCGAATCTTTCTGTGAATCTTTGTAATTTACATAAGTAGTTAGGAGCTATTTAGAATATTTTGGGCTATCTTTGGGCTGGGCCCTAGGTAGGCCTAGGCTTCTGTAGGCATATGGCCTACGCCAGACGCCTACATTAGTTAGGCTACATAGGCCCCTTAGTTAAAAAATACGTACTAGGCCTACGCAAATGTACATAAGGCTAGTTCCTGCAGTAGGTAGGCCCTCCCCTACTTAGGAAACGTAACACACATCAAGTTTACCAAATAGGCCTAGGCCCTAGGCCCTAGGTTAGGGTTGCTAACTCTGGCCAGGAAAAAACCGGCCACCCATGTAAATTCGTGGGAAAGGGACCAAGCACAGGGGGTTTGAGGGGCGGAGCCCCCCAACTGTAAGGCCGCAGGCGAAAATGTTGAAATTCTTCTTCTTAAAATCCTTTTAGTGCGTTTTAGACTAAAGTGGTGGGCTTAATGCAATCCCGAAACAATGTAGTTTTTGTGCAGTCAAAACTGCAAAACCACCAAAAAGAAGTGGTTCACTGAGGTGATAGATTATATTACATCCGCTGATTTGCCAAGTAGGGCCAATTCACCAATTCATAATTAAAGTAGGCATATTTTTATTCTTAAGTATTTTAAGGATAATAAATAGCGCGGAGAGTCGGATTCGTGCGCGCTCACTATTACAACCTGTCCCAAACTTCGAGTGAGAGCAACTGACTAAGTGTCTGCATTGACAGCGGACTGCTGTGCAGTGCAAGGATACTATTATTACATGCAGTGTGGCAGTCTTCGGCCTCGCTCAGCTCGATTGCTTTTGTGTCGAGTTAGGTTAGGTAGAGACTAGAGAGGGGGTGGGGGTTGGCTGGTTAGGTCATGGAAGTGGAAAAGAGCAATGTTTACTCATTAGTTGGGTTTTGAGAACGAAGCGATGCGTAGGTTGGTTTTTAAATAATTATTTTTGTTATTTATTAATGTATAGGCCTATGTAGTAATATTTTTAGTATTATGGCTAATTTACGGAAAAACTGGCAACCGGCCAAGGGGGTAAAATACCGGTCTGCTGGCAACCCTGCCTAGGGCCCACAAATTACCGGTAGCTAGGCCTACAGTCTTTAGGTCAATGTATTGACAGGAATCATTAGGCCTAGGCATATCTTCACAAGGATATAATAATATTTTTTTAAATGAAAAACTAAGCACAAATTATGTGGCTAGAGACTCTGCAATGCAGAAGGTCCAGTGTCAGATTTCCACTTTAAGCAGAAGTTTTTTAACATTCTGTTGTTAGGAGTGTGTAAACAGTGACTTTGGAGCAGTCCTAGCAATGAGGCACTAAGAATTGAAGAATTATAGGCGTAAGGTTGTTCCGATTAGGCCCAGCCTTGTTGATTCTGACGTTGTCCGTGAGTGGAATCGTGTCCAGCTTGATTGATCGGTGCTTCTTCTTAAATTGCTGTGGCTATTTAACCGTAGCTACGGAAAAATTACGTGATCAATGTTAACCATAGATTGTATTACGGTAAATTTACGCCAGCTATTTTAACCTTAGATACGGGAACGGCGGTAGATCCCTAACCGGAGCTACGGACAAGTTTTGTACTTCAATTCTAGGCCAACAGATGAATTGTGTAGGCCCTATGCTTAAATTGGTCACTCGCGTGGAATTTCTTAACACCATCCCTCGAGTGGGGTTTCTCAAACCCCAAACTACTTTGGGCTATAATTTGTGCAGTAGGATGTTTTGGATTTTTCTTTCTGTGCTCATATGATTTGTGGAACTACTATGTGGGTCGTTGTTACTGGGAGGGCAGTGAAATAAAATGCTAATGAACATTTTTGTATGAAATAATTTTTTATTGTATTTTTCAGATTTAGAAAATGGATATTTTCAAAATATTCAAAAAAGGTGTCAAAATAATGCAATTTTAAGTTTTATTTAACACTTTAGTTATAAACATGAACGAGTTAGTAGATTGGAAGAAGAATTTTTCCAAAATTCCAAAAATTCTAAATTTAAGCCAAATAGCATTGAGTTTCTGACTTTCTGTAGGGTATGCAGTTACAGTAACGTGATCACTTGCGTGGGGTTTCAGCAACCCCAGCCACGTTCAGACTGGCAATATAACAACACTAAAAGCCCTAATGATTAGTGGGTTACAAATTTTGTTAACAGATAGAGTGACTTGAAGGTACTGAGAATCGTGAGTCGGTAAAACAGTCCGATGCAGAGAAACAGAGTCGAATGTAGACGCTTGGGTTTGTAGAACCCCACGCGAAAGACCGAGGGTTAAAGGGTCTATTTCCCCCCAATTTTCTTTAACATTTTAACTGTAGACTAATGGCACTACACTAAAATGAAAATTATATCTTGTAACTGTGATTTTACTTGATTTTTTCAATTTTTTGATCCTGAAATTTGCTAAAATTGGTGTTTTGAGGAATTTTTAAATTGGCTTTAACCTGCTTATTTTTTGCTCCACATAGGCGCTAACTAGAGCATCGAGGCCTACCAATCTAAAATGGCCCTAGTAGTAACATCGTGTTGTCAAAACAAAATATAGCGGATTTACAGTAGCATGTCAAGTAGGGCCCCTACGTAAAAAATTGGCATTAATTTTTTTTTTTAATATTTCAAGGTCACGTTAATTTCTAAATTCATAACTAGTTAGCCTGAATGAAATATTTTTTTTAGTTTGGCGAGTGAATACCCCATTAGGCCCCTAACAATCTTTGAGTTGGCTGCGAATGGCTAGATGAACGCATGTTGCACGCCTAGGCAGCCAGCCTAGACGTAAAAATTAGGTAACTGCTGGACCGGAATACTCCAGTATGTAAAGTAGCACAAATCTATATGCAGGATGCATTAGGTACTTTCGAGGCCGTGGCCTGTATTTTTAGGCATAATTATTGATATCATATTATATTCTCTATTCAATCTATTGTATGTGGCCTAGGCTTTTGCTCTAGCCAAAATGTGATTTAGAATTGAACCAGAGAATCTGCACCAAAGCAATCGCATTTAGGCCTAGACATGGCCTGGACATTATTCGAAATCGTGTTACTGTACAAAAGTCTAGTAACCTGGCCTCAAGTCGATGGGGAGGGGGAGGAGCTTAGGCGATTCATGTTGCCATATTTTAACGCAGTCATGAATAGGTCTAGGCCTAATGAGGGAAATGAATATATACAGCTGAGAAACAGTAACATTAACGTTAACAAACGTTTTCCTTGTATGTACATGTCATTATGTTACCGGCCTTTGAAAATAACCGTTCGGAAAGCACTGATGTAAGTTTTGTCACGCATGTTTTTATAAAAATTAGAAATTAAATTCGTCTCCTCGGCCTCTGATGTCTCTCTTTTGTACCGTACCATGTAGTCGGTGGCCTAAAGAGTAATGACCCACATGCCTCTCTTCCTCAACACTGATGATATCCCTTGTTACGCTGAACACCTTAGGCCGACTGAAAACTTTTTATCCAAGTCTTCCTTACTGAGAACCTACAACAACCTCCTACGAAAATTTAATATTCTTAATCATTTATTCTCAAGTCACACATAAAATTCCTATATGCCTACCCCTCCACTTGAGTTTTGAAACATACATTTTTATATAGTGGTCCCAACGAAAGAATGAAGATGGCTCGAAATTGTTTTCCCAACATAGGGGCTAACAACTTTGTCAACTCTATTCACGCTAGCTCAGCGTAGATCTTGCACATGGAGGAACTCTTAGATCTAACACAGATAAATTTTGCTTGCGTCGGTAAAAGATATTTCTCTTTCATACACAAAGGTGACATTCCATTCACCGCACATTCATTCATCCCCCACCACTACCAAGCATCTGCATTCTTTGGTTGTAGCAAGTATAAAACAATTTGTAGGCCTATTGGTATTGTAATTACATAGTTGATATTTTGTAAGTTCTTATTATCACGTGTGTATTTGTATTTGTAGATTAGTTGCTAAATGTGTATGACTACCGTGTAGGCCCTACATGTCCTTGGATTGTTGTAAATAAAAAAACAATTTCTGTGTTGCAGGGTTCAAGATGAGTGGGGGAGCCGACTGTAATTCGAACCGAGCGCCCGATCTTGACTCAACGTTATTCGGTTCAACTGATGAAGATGATCATCAGTGGTTTCTAGACTATGGGTCTCAATCGCAACACCAACCGTCAAGCATTCTCTCCTCTCTCGAAACTTGCCAACAACTCTGCTATTACAATGACCTTGCACTTGCCGAAGTTGACATGGAAGACTTTAAAACACAAGACATTCACTCTGTTTTGTCAGCTTTACCTGCAATGTGTTTTCCACAGATTCAGGTAAGATATTATTATTATTATTATTATTATTATTATTATTATTATTATTATTATTATTATTATTATTATTATTATTATTATTATTATTATCAAATCATCATTTTATTCGCCATTATCAAACTTACATTGATTTGGGCTTCGTCATACCAGTACAATACAATACACACACAATACAGACGATACATACAGTAAGTTATACATACATAGGTACACACATGAGATATACATATATACAAGTTATATAATTCAAGTAAAGAGTAAAAACAGTTATTTGGTTAAAAACCCATTTCAGTTGTACAGTTATATTAAAAAATGAGATAGTGAAACTAATTTTGTTGACATACTACTGTGTTTTTAACTGTCACTAGTAGGGTTCGAAATTTTCGGGGAAAATTGAAGTCGAGGAAAAAAACGGATATTTTCCCGTTTTTTTCCGGAAAAATTGGAAAAATTGGGAAAAATTGAATTTTCTTTACTTTTCATAAAGTTTATACTTCCTCGTAGTTCATTTTAGATTAATGGCATCTTTATGGTAAATTATAAATTAAGATTATTATTGTTAGTTTATTTTCATGTGTTTACGTACGCGTGTTTACTATTGATGTTTATAAATGACAGCAAAATGGCAGCAATACTACATCTAGCATTTTCCAAAATCCCTTGCAATTATTACTATTTATAGCCAGGGGTCGAAATTAACTTTTTTTGCAACTAGCACTTCGGGCTAATGGCAACAATAGTCCTCTAAGAGCATTTTTACAGTCGGCAATCAAATAGGTTATATTGATGTAAAACAATAATAGGGTATATGTGAATGTTTTAAGTCACAATATTTGCCGGGTTTGACTTATGTGTAGGGGGGACTAGGGAGCGACCGGAAACGAATTTTAACCGTAATATTAATAATATTAGCCTAAATTAAGCGTTTTTTATTTTGTTTGCATATTTACAACGATTTTCCATACTAGGTAGTGCACTACTACTGGAAACTCGTTAAGTTATTGTTGCGAAATATTGAGATTTTTTGAACGGCAATTGGGAACTCTGGAAAAAGTACTCGCCTGTCGGACTAGAGTAATTAGATTTTTACTAGCGCGAGCAAAGTTTCACTAGCCTCGGGCGAGCATTAATTTGACTCCTGTTTATAGATATACTATGTTAAGCTTTAGTCCCTCCCACGGCATGCCCTATTACTTTACAATATGGTCACAAAACTGTCTTTGAAATGAGAATTCCAATCATAATTTTAGTCTAACCTAACAAGAACAACTAAGGCATTTACCTTTCATTTTACTATTAAATAATGAATTAAAAACTGTGAGATATGTAATTGGGCTACCTTATTGATAAAAATAATCATTACTACATTCATATCAATTTTATTTTTATCCTATGCACCTTAAAACCAATTTTTTCATTTTTTCCGACGTGCCCGGAAAAAAAACGGAAAAAAACACGTTTTTTTTCCCCAAAATTTCCGGAAAAATTGGTACCTTTTAAATCCCTAGTCACTAGGCTTTAATGTAGGTACTCATCCAGGTGATACATAGGTCTGTCGAGAAGATATTTTTTTGTTTTAGTTTTAAAAGTAGCTACCTTATCCACATTTTTCAAATCTGGGGGTAACTTGTTGATCCCAAAAGAACCATGCATTACTCCTTAAAATTTTATACTTTTGTGGGGGGCGTAAGACTTTTCTTGCCATGTAATAGAGATGTTTTTCAAATCGTTTAGTGTTATGTGTAGGGTATTGTAGAAGCAATTTGTGTCTTGTCTCATGTGGATGGTGAATAGAGTTTTTAAAAAGGTCGGGATGCGTTTTAACAAAACAGACTGCTTTATATACGTGTTGGATACAGTAAGTATTTGAAGCTCTTGAAATTTCTCTCGACAGCTTTCATTTTTTTTTTAATTTCCCAGTATCCTTACCGCTCTTTTTTGTACAATTTGCACTCGTTGAATCAAGGACTTAATTGCGGTTCCCCAGGACAGTATGCCGTACGTCAATATGGAGTGAAAGTTTGCAAAATATGCTACTCGTAGTGTGGTCGGAGTCGCTAGAGAGGAAAGTATTCGAAGAGCGTACACACTTGAGTTTAGCCGCCTACACAATCCATCAATATGAGGCTGCCATGACAGGATCTCATCCAGTACAAGGCCTAAGAAGTTGGCCATAATTACTGGATGAATTACTTTATTGACTATTGAGATACTGGTTGGCTCAAGGCTCGCAGAAGATTTCCACTTAAAGTGTAGTAGCTTTGTTTTCTCTTCATTTAAATATAATTTATTAGCCTGGAACCATTATTATTATTATTATTATTACTATCATTATCGTTATTAGTTACTAGCAATTATAATATGGTGGAGGACTTTCATAATAGGCAATGTTGGTCTCGCAGTAAAAATTTAGTGCTAAATTATACAAAACAAAACCTGTGCACATGTGTAGGCCTACTCCTCTCAAAAGTGATGGAAATACTCTGATTGTAGTTCCATTAATTCATACAATTTAGTGCATTCACAGTGTCTATTGCTCCATTACTAAACTATAATGTAACTTGTGATAGTACATTTTAAATTGAGTCGGTTGCCTATCATGTGTATCTTGGACTGACGGTTGACAAAGTTTTCATGGAAACCTCATATTGATTCAGTTTGTAAAAAACTTTGCTCTTGCGCTTCACAGCTTCTGTACTATTTGAAACTTATTTTCCCATTCAATCTTTTAAGAATGGTTTATATTGCTTCGGTAGGTTCAATCCTATCTTGCGCACTATTTTGTAAGAAAGTGCATCGTTAAACCACATGGCAATTTAATTTGACTAGGGCCTACAGAATAAAATGCTAGAAATAATATTTCCACGTCTCATTTCCGACAGTTCAGGCATGCCACAAACTTATAATTTTTGTTCTATTTTGCCACTAACATCAAAATATTAAATATCGTAGGGCTATGTATTGATTAGCCAAAATTCTATTTTGATGACTTCTGTAAGATCCCGTACGCTCACTATAAGAACACCCAACTCACTTGTCACGGCTATTATATTCTAGCACTTACTAATATGTAATACAATACCTTCTATATTCAATTCTGTACCAGAGCATGCAGTTTCAGCAAACCAATTTTCACATGCAAAAGAATTAATAGTAATTTTCTATCGTCAGATCTTTCTTAGTTAAATTAAGTTCTTTTTTTTTCAAAAGAGTTTTTATTTAACTCTTCGTCATGCTGTGAACTTCTTTATTACATTGCTGTTACTTGTAAGGCCAAAAATTAATTTCTGTGTGGACATAAGACAGTGCATTCCATTCGCCAACTGTTTTTGAGAAAAACCCATGCTGGTACTGTGTCGTTCTTGCAAATGGAGGTATCTGCTTAACACCCAGGTTTGCATGTGACACTTATGCATAGTTTTCTCCAAGATTTAATTTACGCCAAGGGTTTGTGTAGCCAGCTAATCTTCTTTATATCAATTGAGGTTCTAATAGATAGATAGATAGATAGATAGATAGACATACAGACAGACAGACTTGATGCACACTTGTAGGCTATATGAACTGGTCCTAGCTAGAAATAAATCAAAATTAGGTGTTTTATAAATTGTGTCCACACTTTTGTAATTTTTAATCTCTTTGATGCCATTTATAATAATGTTATCATTAAAATTAATTAACCAGGACATTTTGCCGCCTAGCAAATATTTTATTTTGTTTTGACGTGACAAAATGTCCCAATTGCTAATCAATTTTAATGATACTCAATTTTGGGCCCCGATTGCGATTTTATTTTTAAAATAAATAGGTAGCCTACATGATAAGTTAACAAGAATAATAACAATCACAATAACAAAAATCAGATTTTATCATCAGCTGATCTAGCGATAGCTTTTGTCTTCTACTGCTAGCTTGATAGTTTCATCCCTAGGCTATTATATACACTATACAGGCCTATCATGATATCATATTATCCAGTCAGTCTTTGCACAGATGGGTAACTAATTATTCTACTTGAACCCACCTAACTTGCTTTGTGAAGAATTAATTTACTGTACGATACATACTTTTGCACAGTAAACTACTACCAACATATGACATGCAATTAAAATGCAAGCCAGACAATTGTTTCTTTCGTCGTTGTTCAACTAGGGCTGCTATCTGTTTCAGGCCGAGAGAGAGGGTGAAATGTTTGCCAGCATACCTGGTTCCCTGATTGACAAATATGATCTGGACACTTCGTCGAGTCCTCAGAGTTCGTCCCACGGTTACGACGAGTCTGGGGGCTCGACCATGTCGATTTGCAAATCCGAGCTCCTGTTTTCTCCAGTTAAGGAATGTCCATTGCCCGTCGCCGGCAACTTTAGCGTCGATTCTTTGGATTGTGATGACTTGCTTCTCACTTGCCAGGCAAACAAAGAAAACTACACAATCGCATTCGAAGCTTCAGACGAATCAGAATACAGGTGATTTGCATGATATATAATTTCAGGTTCTCCATGATAAAACACTGTATATTATTCCGTTTCCAATAGTCTTGTTGCAAAAATACAATTCTTAATTCATGGCATGTTGGTCACCTTGTTTCACACACCTAGAAGTAGAGTCTATACCTAGTTACTGGTATAGTTTACAAGATTCTGAAGCTGTCAGTTCAAATTTGTGATTCACAATAAAAATACACAAAAAACACAATTTCAACTGTTGAGTAGTTTCAATGGCACAACTTTTTCATTTGTAATTAGTGATTTAGTACTACTACTAATTTAACTAGTAACTACAAGTTTCAATACCCTTCCAAATAATCATCTTGCATGTTTGCCTAGCCTATATTGATAAATGACGCTTTATCTAGAAATAATATCCATAGGTCAAGTGATACAGCAACTACAACATCACACTCTGAGCACTGGTCGACTCCAAGAAAAGCTCTGGACACTTCCATGGCAAGATCAGAGTCAATCTATACTACTTGGAGCAAGCTACGCAAGCGCTCCAGTACGCTACAGCTGAGGCGGCATGCATCCGGCAACAACAACAGCGCTGCTTCACCGCTCAGTTTGGAAGGTATGGATTCAGACTCGTTCCCTACTGTGTTGTTGCTATGCCATCATCTTTAGCTGTTTTTGTAACATTCTAATTACATAATTATTTGCTTTCTGGTTGACTAGTTTAAACAATTGTCACAGTACACCACAGCAAGTGTAACTTATAACTAAGTATTAGGGATGCCCAACGATATCAAAATACATTATCGGTATCGCCGAAAAATAGCCAAGCAATATCGATCGACGATATATAATGATATTTTCCAGTCCATTTTTAACACAACAATATCCACTAAAAAATTGTCAAACAAAAACAGCTGTAACATATATGTTTTTCACTAATTTAACATGAAACGGCAACCTGTCCCACAGCGACAACACACGGTACAACAAGACTGTGACTGACTGACCGGTGCTAGCAGCCACGATTTATCGCTCCAAAAGATGGAAGATCACTCCGCTCCCCTCAGAAAACTTCCTCATGTTTAACTTCCAGTCTTATTTTTATTATCCTGTCTCCTTTCCGTACTTCTATCACTTCTTCCTTCCATTTCGGGCTTACTATGATCCCTACTCCATTCCTCTTTGCTTCTTTATTTCCACTCTATAGCCTGTGCCCACCATTGAGTTATAACTTTCCTCCATCCTTCCACTTCACTTTGCTCAATCCCAGGATGTCAATCCCTCTTTCCATCATAACATCCACCACCTCATTCACCTTCCCGGAGATGTGATGATGATGGTTTTTCCTTCCAGTGGCCCATTTCTCACAGCTCCACTGGTTGCCTGGGAACAGCACTTTGCTTGCTGCAGGGGGTCTTTCCATAAGTATTTAGTTGTAAATCCATGATTTATTTTTGGCTGATTCTTTAGGAGACACTATTCAGCCAACACCTCTAACCTAACCCCAGCAGTAGCCCAACCTTGCTGGGGCTATGGGCGCAGCCGTTGGCCATTATTGGCTCTTCCGCCTCCGCCATTTATCCTCCCCATGCCCTGAGGAAGACACTATTAAGTAGGCCATTCCTATGTGCCCTATCCTAGGTTTCCCATATGGAGTTATTTTGTTTGAAATTTTACTCCTCTAGGTCCGCTGTATTTTGCATTGCATTTGCAGCTGTGTGGCTGGCAGCTAAAGTCTGTGCCATGTAAATGTAATGGGCCTATGTGTCAAGTTTTTAAATTATTCTACCTCCTCTTGTCCCCACCCCCCATTCTGTTGACAAATCGCATTCTCCCATCAGCTGGAACTGGATTTTACGACAACGGCCGAGAGATGTCGACAACTTAAAGATTTTTGGAAATTGGCTCGCCTTAAAAGCCATCTGTTATTTCGCCAACACGAATCTGCCATTGTCTGATTTCAATTATGTTTTCCAGGTGCACCATCTGCCTTGAAGAGCCAAAGCCTGCCAAATCTTTTCCGTCGGCAACCAACCAACCTGAGCACATCTGAGATTTCTTGTGTCAAGATCTACAACACACAAAGTGTTTTATCTGACACCAACAGTTCCATGAGCTGTGGCTCCAAGAAAAACAACTTTAGTTTGATTAAGCTCTTTATGAAACAGAAAAGTGGCAGTAACGAAGGTATGTTTCTCATGTGTGTGGTATGTGGCTCATTGGTCTTATGGTTAGCGTCTCTGCTTCCAAACCTGAAGGTCCAGGGTTCAATTCCCATTAAA
The DNA here is from genome assembly GCA_024449915.1 of Sweltsa coloradensis. Classification (NCBI taxonomy): domain Eukaryota; kingdom Metazoa; phylum Arthropoda; class Insecta; order Plecoptera; family Chloroperlidae; genus Sweltsa; species Sweltsa coloradensis. Next base: position 368,151 of record JAMZAV010000034.1, on the reverse strand, counting down.
GTTTTTACACTTCTGATTTGGACTGTAGTCCATCAATTCTTGTCTTAGAAATTTGTAAACAGTGAATTTGGAGCCGTCCTAGCAACGAGGCACATAATAAATTTAAAGTTGTTCTGAATCGACCTTGTTGATTCTGGCGTTGAAACCGCGGGTGTTCGCACTGTTCATACCACTGATTGCTATATTTCCTATTTTAAAAAAATAAAATAAAAATCGATCTTCGGTTGGTTATCGCTCATTTGTCGATTATGTAGGGGCCTACTGGGTTGGCTTGGTCACTTTGGCTTAATGTCCTCCACTGAAAATCAGTTATATGACCGAGTGGGTAGACTCTAAATACAAATTTATTTAATTTAATTTATTTAATTTATTTAATACCCTTGGCCTTTTCCTTCATCTTTCAACACTACATAATTAGTTTGCTCGGTGTTTTTTTTTTAATTCTCTAAATCACTACATCCATATTTTCCTGAGCTTGATTCATTTTCCACATTTTTCAGATTCATGATAATTCATTCATTGTAGGAGTCTGAGCAGCTGCTGGCAATTGCGCCACAAGCAGAAAATTTTAGGGTTCATACTTGGTTGACCTAAAATGTGATTTAAGATGAATTTGTAGCAAAATTAACTTCAAAATATAAAGCTTTATGATAAAGTATGATATATGACGAGTATAAATTTGGAACTAAACAAAGTTGAAATCAAAAATCTCATGATTTGAAGTTGATTTTTTAAATTGTATAGTATTTGAGAAAAGGTTCCGACGTACCGCCAGAATAATAGGTTTTTAAGGGCGGGGCGGGCCTGGGCCCGCTCAAAATTTCCAGAAGCATTTTAAAATTCCATTAGGATACACATGAATATATTCATGGAAATTATGTTTTGTATTTTTCTAGTCTCTGCAAAATATTTTTCAATTAACTAGTGGTGATGCTTTGCTTTTGAGTGTTGTAAAATTGTCAAGTTGTAGGTAATTGATGAGCGCATTTTCTATCAATTCTCTAGGCAAGCGTTACTAGGGACGTAAAAGTCTGATTTCATCGTGTAAATGTATACAGGAAATTATTCAATAGAATCAAGTTTGTTACCATCACATGCTGATTAAATGTTTGTTTGTTGTGTGTGTAGGGATGTCCGTATCATCCGTGAGCGAGTGCTGGCCGCCGTCCAACAACAGCCAGTCCGACAGTGACTCTTATGCTCCTGACAAGATGCGAATCAATGACAATGTCTGGATTCCCTTGGAGTTGGGAGCATTCGAAGACAGTTTGGTGACGGAGCGCAAGCACGGTCTGATCAAAGAAGAAGACGAACGTTCGGAATCCGTCGAGCAGCTTTCTGAATCCGTTTCCAAGATCGAGGAATCGACACTGGATCTGGACTTGAACTGTTCTAGTCAAAGCAAGTCAAAGTGTACAATACGATTCAATGTGAACAACAACAACAGCGTGGAGAGGGTGGCTTCGCGCAGGGTTCGGGGCACCCAGACCGAGAGAGGGAGATCAAGTCCGACTACGACTAGTTCTGGCAGCTTCGAAGATACTCGCGACACTTCCACACAGATCCCCGTGCATTCTGTGGATCGTGGCGTGCAGACGTCGCTCGTCTTGTTGGCTAATCCAGACGACAAGAACCCCGTTTACGTGTTTTATCCCAATTACTCTCTTCCCGACTTGACCTTTTTACGAGAGAAACAAAAAGACTTGGACGTGGCCAATATATATCTGCTACCACAAAAGCCCAACGAGGAATCTCCTGGTTGTGACAAATCTCCGATCAGACCTCGAGCCAAGACCCAGAGAAGACCCTTCTCTTGCAACGATGTTGAGGCGTTGCGGAAGAAGGGTTTCGGTCACGTTCGAGACTGGGACTCGCTGACATTCCTCTTGCCGCACGAGTATCGACAGATCCTTGCCGACGTCCCAGAAGTGATGCCTCACTTGAAGAGCATCCAAGACGAACTTAAGCCATTGTTTTGCGTGTCACCTAGATCGTCGAGCTGTGACTGTACACGATTGTCGCCTGCTTCGAGTTGTACCACACAACCGTCTTCGGGCTATCGTGGTTCCTCCACAACGCTTTCAGATCCTCCTACCGCCTACAACCCACTCTTTGTCTATCGCTATGATTCCGCCAGTTCCGAGTCCGGTACGTTCAATGCTGGTCGTTTGGACAACAAGTGTTCGACGAACGTGCAGGGACCTCCGCTTCCGAAGCGCTCGGTTTCTCTACCTTTGGCTTCCAAGAGTTCGCCCCCGCGACCACCCCTGCCACGCGGCATCTTGCGCTACAACTGCAAGAGCCTCAAGAACGATGTCAACAAGCGCTATAGTATGTTCGAGCTGGGCAGCAAGACTTACGCGGATGTCGACGAGATGGAAGATGAGGGGGTTGATGCTGGAACGTGCACAGACAGCTCTGTTGAGGAGGCAGCTTCCCGCTCCACAGAACATGGGTAGGTGCAAATAGCTCTCTAGATGAGTCAGTGTATTGAAACCGACTGTGTGACTTTTTATTATTGTGCCCAGTTTCACTCTCTGTTGTAAATGTAAATGTTCACTCAGCCGTTCAGACGTTCCAAGGTAACGTTTTGTATAGTTTTGTTTTGTAACCCAATGTAATATTTGGTAAATTGCACTTGTGGGACATTGATTCCTGTTGTAATGTGGCCACAAATAAACAAATGTGTTGTCATGGGTGTAGGCCTTTATGTTCTTTATTACGGGCCTATATTAGCAACGTGCTTTCTGTGTTTTAGGTGCAAGAAGGCTGACCTGGAGTTGATACGACTAGAACAACTTCTTCAATTGAGTGGCTTGTCTCAACTGAATGCTTCTGGAGAACACCCGTGCCTCCTTGAAGACTTGGACTTGGCAAAGCTACGACAACAGGTACGTAATGTCGTAGCCAGAGCTCTTGGTTTGAAACCAGGGTCCTAGAAGAGTAAATGACTCAAAATGACTGAATGTAGTAATCTTGCTTGTGATGACAAGCTGCATGCAGAATTTACTTCTTACCTGGCCCTACCACGGTTTTGGTTTAGTTTTGTTAGTATGTTGCTAGCTGATTGCTGGCAGCCACCAATATCTTGTCCTAGCCATCCCTTTAAAGGGGCTAAAAACCCCAAAAATTATTTTTCACCACGTGATCTATAGCATAATACTACACTTAAATGACCGTTTAAAAAATTATATCTTGTAACTGTGATTTAACACCAATTTTTTAATTTTTTTGATCCAGAAATTGGCGAAAATTGGTGTTTTGGAAAATTTCCTAAATCGGCTTTAACCTGCTTCTTTTTTGGTCCACATAGATACTAGAGCATAGTACCAATCTAAAATGCCTTTTTATAACATCGTGTCTTGAAACTGTGCCCAAATATACCCTCAAACACGCAAAAATATGCATTCCAAAATCACACCCCATCTTGGTAATCAGCATATTTTGACCGAACTACTTGCCCTAATTACAAAACAAAATATAGAGAATTTACAGAAAAGGCTGTCGAGTACGTCAATAATGGCCAATATTTTTTGGGATCAAAATCCTCCAAGGTCACGGGGCATAAAGATCGTCCCCATGTTATTTCTTATGGGAGATTTTTGGCGATGGGACCTAGCTCGAAAAATGTCATGTTTGACAATTTTTTGGGAGGTCATGGTGGCCCCAATAATTTTTCTGTTAGTTGCTAAATTCATTACTAGTGAGCCTGAATGAAATATATTTTTTGAGTTTAGCAGTTAAATACCCCTTTAAGCAGTGTTTTGTTTTTTCATTCTTTTCCCAATTTCTACCTAAATACATAACTAGCATTATTTACATGTTTTTAGACTTGTACAAGTGTTTTATCTAAGTATATATAAGAAACTAGAAGAACAGGCATTTGATAGTCAAAATAGCATTTTTAGATTTAACTCTATTCTTTTTCAAATATTACTGATATTTGGACTTATTCAAAAGTCTTCTTCAATCTCAGGGTTGAACAATGGAAAACTTACAATGCTCCAAAAGTGATAAAACATTAACTAAATGACGGTGAACCATGTCTGCCAACATAATAATTATAATGAAAATAGAATAAATATTTTAAATTAGGGATGACATCGGGTAGTAAAATTCGGAACCGGTTCCAGCACTCAAATTACCCGGGTCCCGTTACGTCACGATGTGTGGAAACGCTGTTTCCTAGGCCTACTAGTTGGTTTGAAGGCCATACCGACTGACTACGTTTCCGTCTCTGGAAACCTTTGCAATAATCCTTCACAAATAAAGATCCGCTTTGATAACCAGGCAATGATCTTCATTCTTAATTACATCAAAGATTAGTTTACCAATTACACTGTACAGGCAGTGAAACTCGTTGTAGGTAGGCCTAGGCCTACGCGCAGAAAGCAGGGGAAAACAAACACGCATCGAATGTGGGAAAATCTCTCACTACTATATCCCGCGCTGAAGCTCTCGTCGCAAGATAAGCCAAGGAATAACAATCCTATGCGTCGTGATTACGAATTTCGTGAATCGGTTGAAAGATGATTACATCGCGAATTCTTCTTCTACACCCAACCATCTTTGTCAGTCAGCTGTGAGTGTGAGTTGGTTGAATGGTTGGATCGTACGCGCATCTCGTACTGCGCAGACGGCAGTTTCCAAGATTTATTGCCGCATCTTTCTCTCTTGCACTCACTGGTGACATGGGCGCGACTCACCGAGACAGACGGAAGCACGTGATAGCGAGCCTAACGCGCTCTGTCGTCGACTCCAGTTACTCTTTAGGCAGCGGGCACGCTCCGCGGGAAAGACCGCAACCACGTAGCGCGTAATTTAAACTGGTGAATTAGCCTAAAAACGGCCGTGAAATATACCCAGATCTTAAAATCGGCTCCGGGTAATTTCTGGAACCGGGCTACCCGGGTACCCGATGTCATCCCTATTTTAAATGCACCAGACCATAATAATAGGCGTAGATGAGAATATTCCAAGTAGTAGATACTTTAGTTAGACACATAGCCCGTGAGTAGTACACAGTTGCAATAATAAAGAGGCTTAACCAACTAACATTTTGAATATTGTATTTTTTACATCTTTTAGTATAGTATAATGCATATTATTGTGCAATGAATTCCCAGTGTGGTACTCAACTAATCTTGTGTTAATTGTCTGCAGGTCAGCAAGTTCCTGATTACCCAGGAAGACATATTGGGTACGCCCGACTGCGCTAGAAAAAAGACAGTTAGTTTTGCTCAGCTGAGAGAAAACTCTGCCATGTGCAAAGACCATGAAAACCATCCTACAGACATTGCTCAAAAACAAGGTTGTTTATACGTATCTCATAATCTTTAAAGTCTGAGGCAATATTTTTTTGCAAACTAATGAAGTAGTTGATATTAACTGACACTGACAAAATATCCTCCAAAGTGAATAGTGAATGCATCATGCTCCGCTAACTTAACACAATCACACTTGCACACATTCTTAAAATGGTGTAATTTGCACACATAGATTCCCAATTATCTTACAGGATACTTTTCTGGGGTGCGTCACTGCAGGCATCCAGAATATTCCTGGAAGTTAGTCCATCTTATTGCAGGAATTTCAAGACAATCATCTAAGGCTTCTAAATTTACCCACAAAAATGCAGAAATCTTCCCTCGTGACACTATTGTTCACACATATTATACCAGATTCCATTCCTCTATCCACGTAATATCTCACACCTCTAGTCACAAAGATCCCTGTATCTAGCTTCCGTAATATACAATAATCTTCCCCTCCATGTAAAAAATACTCTCGATCAATCAAGATTTAGACTCGGAACAACACTTTCTACGGGCTGGATGAATACTTGAACCATTTCCATTCTCACTCCAGTGATTCAAAATCTGATATCATCTTCCCCCTTGTTGCTTAGCAAATTACCACATCAAGCCCTAGTATGGCCTTATATTGCACATAGTACCATAATATTATATTAAATTAGACCTACAATGTTATTTACTGTCATTTGTATAGATATACCGGTAGATTAGAAAATGATTAGGCCTACTTCAGTGTTGGGTAGGAACGGAACTAAACAGTTCCAGTTCCTAGGAACTAGTTCCTTTTTAAGGAACTAAGGGAGGAACTAGTTCCTTTTTCCAGACAGGAACTAAGGGAGGAACTAGTTCCAATTTTCCAGGAACTGTAACTTATTTTCATAAGTTCTTTTTTTATAACTTGACTGTACAAATTTAAGGAATGAAAGAGTCAAATCATAGTTACAAGATGAAGGGATTGTAAAATACTCCATTTCCAGGAAATCTAAAATTCGCCTATATTGTTCTAAATTCTTGTCATACCCCCATCCCTATCCCTACACTCAGTGGTCAACCCCCATCCCCCATGGGTTTCTCACCATTATTAGTCGCATTGCCATCTAAACTTCACCCTTGAGTTTTGAATGATCTTTTGGGTTGTTGCGTTGTGTCGTGTTCACCACCCTTGTTGGTTGCGAAACGTGGAGCAGTGCATCATCAACCCAAAGATCATTCAAAATTGATTCACAGGTCGTGAAAGCCTACATAGTCATCCATATATTTAATTCCTCCAAATCTCAAACAGAGTTTATGCATTCTTTGCAAATACTTGGTTTTAAGTAGAAATTTGGATACCTACATTGACCCTCTCGAGAAGATCTAAAGAAAAATGGTTATTGAAAAAAAAGGAACTTTTTAGGAACTTAGTTCCATTTGGAAAGGAACTTAGGAACGCCCTAGTTCCTTTTATTTTAGAGGAACTTGGAACTGGAAAGAGTTCCTTTTTCTTATGAGGAACTTGTAACTGGAACTAGTTCCATTTTTTAAGGAACTTACCCAACTCTGGCCTACTTCATGTCATCAATATTGTAACTCCTTAACTACCTATAGCTATTCACGCTCTCTCACCGAGAAGTATATAGGCTACTATACAATGTATAGAATCTATAACTATTCCTCAAACATGCCTAAGGGGTCAACACAATGAAAATAAATACAGTAGTACAATGCAATACCTTTTTACTTTTTAGACAGACATTCAGTGTGGAAAACGGATTTGCACTGAAGTCAATATTCAAGACCAACAGTGTTTATAAAGGATTCCATTTTTGCAAAAACATCTTGGTATTGGAACACAAGGGCTAAGGGGGGAGTCTTTCTAGTTCCCAGTATTGTAGCCTGTCCGTAGCATGCAAACGTTGTCCACATTTATTTCACCTTAAACAGGATTTGAAAATAATTTTGATGGTAGCCGTGACCTTGGCAATTAGTTCTTCAACTAGGCTAAATTAAACATTTGCAAAACATTTTAAAACTATATAGTTTGTTTGTCCCAAAAATAATATTCTGGGCTTAATGTTATGGTGAATTTTCTAGAAATCTAGACCATGGCCTGAATTGGGACTTGAACCTGTGACTGTGTTTGGACTGGATACATGCAAGCACTACCTGACGGTTGCTATCTTGATACTACCCATTGCTGAGCTTTAAAATGAAATCTGTTCTGACAAAGCATTCTGTTCCAGGACTTATACTGTCAGTGTGTGAAGCCGTGCAACAGTTGATAAAACACTTCACGTCTGCCCATGACAGTCAACACTGCGTTCAATTGGGTGACACTTCCCACACGTCTGCAATTGGCCAACTGATTCTAAATACATTGTGCCCAGCATTGTATGCTGTTCTTAGTGATGGATTAAAACCCGCCATCCAAACATCATTCGGGGATGCTTCAAATTCAGTGTGGCAGGTCAGTATTAACGCAGCTTTATCTTTTAGATATGTAGTGCGGATAGAAATATATCTCGGCACACCGCCTTTCAAATTAATTGGTTCCTAGACAATTCCTAGCAAAATCCTCGCAAAGGCAGTGGGCCTGTGATCTGGGGAAACCCGTCGATAATGAAGTTTCCCCGGTTTAGTGCCGGTAATCAACCAAACGATCAAACAAAGTACAATGTTGAATATTATATTATATATAATATATATATATATATAATTATTAGGGTTGCCGTCGATAATCGAAATATCGATCGATTATCGATATCAGTAATATGATATGATAATCGATTCAAGTATTTTGATATGATATGATATGATTATCGATTTAAATAGTGACATCGATGTTTTCGCGGTTTACCATGCTTAAAAATGCCGCGCTGTCGTATCAACGCGCCGATTGGTTGTCGGAGTAGCCAATCGCTGCTCAAGTATAATGCCACGCCCACCGCCGCCAGTGCGCATGCGCTCGCAGCGCGATACAAGGCGATACGAAAACATCGCCCGGCCCGATTGCGATTTGCGATGTATTCAGTACGGCTCGACGTGTTGTGGCGTGAACTTCTCTAGCGTCAGTCTGCCCAATTATATTGAATTCGTGATGTTTCTTCCGTCCCAAACCCAAAGAAGATATTTGCCATTACTTCTGACGCTGCCTAACAAGATGAGTCAAGTGTGGCAGTTTTTTATTATTCAAAGAACGACGACGAGGAGGTTGGGAGGAGATAAGGCTGTGAGCTCGAATGTCGATGAGATCTCGCCACTATCTCTCGCTCGCTAGATGCGCGTACTGTTGGAACACGTAAACAGTGACACCCGATGCAAGTCAAGACGTATTAAAATATAGGCTGTGTAATTGAAATTCAGCCCTCAATTTTATTTTAAACATTCTAATCCTTAATGATCTCTTGTATTAGTGTTACAATTTTGCGTTTTTTCTGCTTCCTAGGCTCAATTTGGAATTTGATATGATAATCGATTTGGGTCTATGATATCGATATATTTCGATATGATAATCGATTCGATGCCTCCGATTATCGATCACGATTTTCACATCGAACGGCAACCCTAATAATTACATATAATATAATTAAATAAATTTTCTAGGATTGCTTTTAGATAGTAACATAAGCTGGAAATTGCATATTAAAAAACTTACACCTAAACTAGCAACTGCATGTTTTATACTTAAGAAACTCAACCGAATGGTAAACGACACCTCTTTAAGATCGATGTATTTTTCATACTTTCACGCAGTAATGACTTACGGAATTGCTCTTTGGGGGAATTCAACTGACAGCAACAAAATATTTATTTTACAGAAGAAAGCCATAAGATCAATAACTAAGTCTGGCTACCGGACTAGCTGCAGACCTCTGTTCAAACGACTATGCATTTTACCCATGCCCTGTGTATACATTTATGAAGTAGTAATTTTTGTTCACAAAAATCTTCACCTATTTTCTAGTAATTCAGATTTTCATAATTTAAATACTAGGAATAAGGATAAACTAAGGGCACCAAAGTGTAAGCTATCAATGAGACAAAAAGGGCTTGCAGTGTCGGGCACAAACCTTTACAATTCTGTACCGTTACAAATCAGGAATATCAAAGATTGTACTCGTTTTAAGAAAGAACTCAAAGCCATGCTTTTAGATAAATGTTATTATTCTGTAGAGCAATTTAGATCGACTCTCCCAAAGCACGCAGTTTTATAAAGGTTTTTTTGCCGATTCTGCATGCATCTCTTAGTTATTTATTATTTTTTAATTATAATTTTAGTGTTTTGAAAACTTTTTATAAATTAATGACAACTCAAATGTTCAGTATTTTATATATTTTATATATTAATGTATATGAACTAAACGAGGCTTAATAAATACAATACAATACAATACAATACCTACTATACATTTGCAGATGAGTAAGGTTTTATTTGTTTACAATGCATGTTATAATATGTTACATTTTTATATTAGACATTATTATTATTATTATTATTATTATTATTATTATTATTATTATTATTATTATTATTATTATTATTATTATTATTATTATTATTATTATTATTATTAGGTGTAGGCTCATACCTCAGGAAAACTATTAGAATATATTAAAATGCTTGACATGTATTTTGACTACATCTAGTTGCATACTTTTGGACGGTGGGAACGCTACATTTTTAAGGCGGTGTGCGGGTGCCAACATAAATTTTAACACACGAACAGTCGAACATACAATCACGCTTCTGTATTAACATAGTTAATATGATCCAGGTTCTCTAGTCAGTATGGGTGAAACATGGTTTCAGCCAAACTAAGAAAACTCAATGGTTGTTATTTATTAATGATTTTCAATTGGCTAGTGGTAATGGGTAATGTTTTATAGACATCACCGACACTCGCTCGGCGAATCTCGGGTTTGGACAAATCCAATTATATAATTGTAACCAGAGGGAAAGATAATAAACTGAACTGAACATAACAATAAAAACAAATAGTATTAACATGTAAAAGATCAAAGAATGACTGCACAATCTGCATATGAAATTATGAACTCTATATAATAATAGATGGTATACAAACCAACAACACTAATTTCCCTACTTGACAATTTTAGTTATACCAAAATCCATTGCTCTCAAAAGCTAAGTTAACAACATTGCATCATACAGTTTTTTTTTCTTTTCTTTTTCTTCCCCACTATCAATGTTAGTGGGAAGGCAAATATGGAGGGATAAAACTAAAAGCCATCTACAATAAGCGTTATTACTTATTTGCAGTAAAATATTACTTCACCTTTTTAAAAGCCTTCTGCCAATGTTCTTTTAATGTAATACACAGCTGTGTATAGCAAAAGTACAGAGAGCTAGTTCTATTTATTTTGGTATGATATATAAATACAAGGTGGCAGTTCTCTCTTGTTTCAAGTTGTCACTCTTAATGTTGATTTACTGCAGACTTCAAAAGATGACCGTCATGACACTACTAAATATTTGAACCATGTTATTACTTAGATATTTGAAATTAAAATAGAATCTCAATAAATATATAGTAGAACAATAGGACAGAAAGGGAATACAGCAGGTAGAAAATCCTCGGCCTGCTCGCTTCGAAGATGGTTGATTGTAAAACTACTCACACCCGCGCCCTGCATTGGCCGTAGAGTGGGGGCAAAACTTGAGGAGAAAATGTGCGGACTGTGAGTGTTATAAACTAGTAACACTTTGCATAGGTCTGACTGAAAATTACTTGCTCCAGTCTAGTGTGGTGTGCCCTCAAACCACAACCAACCTTTTGGTTGGTAAAAATTGACACTGTGGCAAATGTTTAACTGCTATTCTACATGTTTGTATTTGTCGCCTCGCCTTAGAAAGGGTGCAACAAGTAAGAGTGGCAGAAATGATGATTGCTTATTGTTGACAGGTTGTAGAAGCTATAGCGCAGCAAGGTCCACTGACGAAGTCACTCAACGAACTCGTACTCACAATCAACACAGAACATGTTATCACAGAAGGATTGGTCAAGTTTAATTCTTTCCTTTTCGGATTGTTGAAGTAAGTCTTTTTCTTCTTTTCATATGCATTTTCATGTTTACAATTTAGATAGACCTCTGTTTCCTCACAGTTCATGCCAGGTGGAAGGGCATCCATTTTAACTTTAAGACTTGATCATTCTATTTTGTGCTTCACTTCCACAGAGACTTCAAGTAAAGTCAAAAGTCATTACAACAAACGCCATTACTACAAAATTATCATTACACCGAAAAAATTTGGTGGTCTAATTCCTATGTTCGAAATGTTAAACAAGAGTCATTACAACGAAAAGATCATTTTAACAAACTAAGGTTTTTGCCCGTGACTATAATCTAAACATTTTCAGTTTTCACTTTAAAATTTGTCTCCTGAATTGTTGATTTGATGGAATTCCCAGCCGCTCAAAACGGGGTTTTCCGCTCGTGGTCTTTTTCACAAGACAAACAATACACACAGCGTCATTATACTTCTCTCACTCCCGCGTGTGGCCAGCCACCGTGATTATCTCATAAACAATGCTGGTTACACTAGTCGTTTGCTTTTAAGTGATTCTGGCAAGTATTTTTCCTATATTTTATTGATTAGGGACTTAATGTACGTGTAGCTAGGCCTAGGCCTGAACATTACAGCCTTGGCCTAGGCTAGGCCTACTACATGTGTACTGCGATGCCAAAAATTAGGCCTAGTCTGCGTGCTTATGGTTAATTTTACTATCCAATTCTTCGTATTTTCTTAGCTTTTTTCTTTATGATAAACATTTCAAAGTTTAACGATAAATAATTAGCCTAGGGCCCTACCCCTTGGCTAGGCCTAGCATGGATGGGAGAACCGGGAGACGTGATAACACGTTGTCGGAATTAAACCATCCTTAATTGGTTTCTTTGCGTCCATCGCTAATATTTCCGATCAACAAGACTGAATAAAGAATTGCAGAGAATATTCTATTTAAGCACTTGTTAATTCTTAAATCGTAGTTGTTGGCCATGTGTGATGACAGATTGAATCCATGGCTTCCATGGTTTGCATTCACTAACGGTGAAAGTCACATTCACCAAGCATCATGATCGGACGGAAACGGGATGACCAGATGAACTAAGTTAGCTTGAGCCAATAACAGAGCGTAGACGTGGCACGCTCAGTCGGCCATCGTTAGATCTCGTTTAAATTAGGGGTGTCAACGATAATCGTATATCAATAATATAAACATAGAAATAAGGAAATAGACCGCACGGTAAACGGTGTGTAAAATTACAACCTTTAGAGTTTAATTTTGGACCAGCCCGAATTATCCAGAAAGCCGAATTAACGGGACTCTACTGTAACTATATTTGCTTTTTACTTTGGTTTCCAAAATATGATTGGTATGGACTCGCAATGTGTTTTGCAAATGTGTGTAAATCTTAATATTACATTTTTTTTCTTGTTTTTTCTTGTAATATGTAACTATGTACACGAACACAACACAACTTTATATATGTACACAGCACACTATAGTACAGTAAATGATTATTGACTTGCCAATAACTATGGCTGTGTCGTGTTTATGTAGTGGCAAAATGCAGTGAGAAATGACCTGAAAGTGGTTTGCAAAGATGTATTGATAATTGAGCTTTTTGCAAATGCATTCTAATGTAAGCCTATATTTTAAAATGAAGATTGATATGTGTTTGTTTCCCTGCAGCGTTGGCTCCGTGGACGCGTGGCTTGCATTCTTGCGAACAAGGGACAGTGTGTTGCGCAAGCACTACTCCCCCGACGCGTTACTTGTTCGGGCCAACACCTCTGGTGGTGACTACCACACATTGATTGATCGACTAGTCGACGCGCTCAAACCACTGCACCTTCTGCCGTTCAATTTGGATCTCCTATACGAGTGCAAACAGCTCAAGGAGAGTTTGAGCCGCATGGAAGCGAGAAATACCAGTCCCACAAACAAATCATGGAATTTTATGAAGTTGGTACGCTCTCTTCAAACTAGTAATGTGAGTAGGTGTTTGAAAGGAATGCCAAAAGGCTGCATCATATGAATCACATAAAGAGATAGGGTGCCAACAGCTTACGGAGTAGGCACGCCACGAAAGATAACATATAAACGAATAAACTACATAATCAAAACATTTTCGGTCCACATGACCTTCCTCAGTGAGTGGAGAGAGAGACTGAGTTGAAAACTAAAAACTAGGCTAGCTGTTGGCTAGGGGTGGGGGGTGAGTGAGTGAGTGTGGATTGGGTGACAGGGAGGGGGTGGAGGAAGAGGGAGGAGAATCACTGGAGGTTTAAATTTGTCTTTTGGCGGGATTTGCAGATCCACTGGTAGGCCAGTTCCCACCTTCAGTTCAGCTTGTCATGGTGGGTGGGACAGACCTATGACATAGGCTGTCAAACAGGTCATTAAGGGTAGGCCATGCCCATAAGCATGCATACCACTGGTTTCTCCAAATTCTCTTCTCTCACGTCCTGCCTGTGCCCATTCATCCTAGGGCGTAGAGTGTTGGTGGTCAAACCAATATATTCGGCAGGACATTGCGTACACTTAAGTTTGTACACCACGTATCTTGTAGGTCTTGCTGGTGAGGTGGGCAGTGAAGGTGCTGACGGGCTCGTGCATGGGGCAAGTCTTGCACCTGGGTCGGTCGCAAGGGGATGACTCGTGCACCACAGCTTCCACTTGTGGGGCTTTCTGCGGATCTCTTCTCACCAGCAAGTCCCCCAAGTTTGGAGGCCGTCTAAAGGCCACACTGGGAATGTTGTTGCTCAGGTCTTGGGTCAAGGGTAATGCAGCCAGAATACGACTTCCCCCCTGTAAGATAGCATTCAGATGGTAGCAGCATGTGACGAGCGGAACGATGTCTGTGTTGGTAGTATTGGGTTGGGTGTGGGGTGCGTGGTACTAGTCTGTCTGACCAGACGTTGGTGGACCTGATCCTCTGGATATCTCCTAGTGATGAAGGCTCACCCTTTTACAAGGATCTACATATCGGGGATGGGAAAAGTAAGGCCCGCAGAGATTTGTAAGTGGCCTGCCATCACACCTGCTTCACCGCTTCCTATTCTGTTCATAGAATGTGTTGGTCAGTAATAAGTCTGTAACATTTAGCCCTCTCTGCATTGCTAGGCTCACTCCAATCAGTTGGCACGAAACTCGATAGTTTACTACTACTTTCTGATTAGTTAAAATAATGAATTAATTGTCGTTTCAGTAACAACCAGTAGTAACAAAAAATACTTAGAAGTTCTAATGAGAGGAATTTCCTGGAACTACAATCATAAAATAAAAAAGTTCCATTGGTATAGAGTGGAACTTTAGTCCAACGATTCTTAAGGTACCGACAATAAAACTTCTTGGAGGCGAAACATCGTTCCAACGGGGAACCCGCAAACAGCTCAAATTTCAGTATTTGCAGGAACAGGAAGTGTTTTGTTTGTTGAAATGTCTACTAGATCGTAAAATGTAAATTCTCATACAATACGTCTGGAAATTTTTTGAATTCGGATATTTAGTAGGGGCTACCGGTACTGAGATAACAAATAATAATTTTAATTTAAATGCTTATTCGAGCAATTTGCCAATTTCCTTTCACATTTTATCGGAAAGTAAGCATTTGTTGAACAACTCAATTATGTCCTCGTGACAAATGACTGATTTTGTTATGTTTTGCGATTTATTCCTTGTTCAGTAGTGGCTACAAAACCCCTTGTGCCCCATGATTGGTGTTGGCGCAAGGTTCAACGTCATTTATCCCATTGGCGAGTGCCGATAGATGTGGTCCTGCTCAAGATTCACCTTTGAATCTCATTAGACGTTGCTGCAAGTCTGACTGTGCAGCATGGTGTACATACCTTGTTGCTGCATCTTGTTCAATGATGGGGGGCCGTTTACACAGGGCGGAATTGTTGCAGGGGTCCACAACACGAGCAAGACGGTGACAATCAGAATAAATAGATAATAATATTCTTTGTGCCAGCACTTTATTTTCAGTCATAACATTGTTATATTTCAATGAAGCAAAAATTTAAATAAGTGCCAAATCTGAGACCAGTGCACCGATCAGTGTTTTAAGACTACAACGCCATAATTGTCGCTTACATCCTTTTTGTACTTACAAATTTATGTCACACCAATCAAACTTATTCTTACTTTGTGGGGTTGATAAACATAAGAATAGTGAACTGAGTTTAAAATTTGAATACTTTTTAAGACCCTCACTTGTGCCCTTTTTCTCAACAAAAATGATGACCCGCACACAGGAGGACAATAATAGGGGACTATCAGTATAGTATTAAGGACCTCACTTGGAAGTTGGAATCTATGTGTAAATTTTCAGCTTTAGGATTGTTTTTTAAAGGTCAAAATCTAATACTTTTCCTGGGCAATATGTAAGCACTATCTATGTACACTAATATGTGTACTTTGAAATAAGTATAAAATAAAATGATTAATTGCACCTACAAAGTAATATGAAACACACATAACAAAAACTTGTAGAAATACAGCCAAACCTTACACACTCAAAAGGAATGAGATCTAAAAAAAGGGCCAAGCTCATCTACCCTTCCACATTTGCGCATTCTTAATTCATAAACGTACAGTGTCCCATAACAGCATCCTCGAAAAGCTTGGCAAAATAGAATTTGCGATTATTAATTTAAACGTAATAGTTTAGCCAAGTTCTTTTTTTCTAATTAATTTAAACGTAAACATGCAAATTCTATTTTGCCAAGCTTTTCGAGGATGCTGTTATGGGACACTGTACGTTTATGAATTAAGAATGCGCAAATGTGGAAGGGTAGATGAGCTTGGCCCGTTTTTTAGATCTCATTCCTTTTGAGTGTGTAAGGTTTGGCTGTATTTCTACAAGTTTTTGTTATGTGTGTGATCTCATTACTTTTTCAAGTTCCATTACAAAATTATTTGTTAAAATATAATATTTTTATCAAAGTTGATTTAATTTTTATAGTATTAGCAATAACAATAGGATGTAAAATATCTAGGCCCGGATTCATGTACATCCTGGGTATAGGTGATATAACCATGGTATAACGACGGCATAAGGACTGGTTAAGTCTAGGCAACTCACATCCAATTTAACTTTCCCATGTAACAACAAACGCACAACTAATGTTATTTTACACCTATTTCACTGCATCCACAGCCATGTAAATCATCAGATAATCAAAAGAATATTGAAAATTTTCACCATCTTTTGTTTTACATTTTCATTAAAAGTGACAGGAGATTGCGTGAGTTTATTAAAAGAAAAGAAAAGGCTTATTATTGCCGTAAATTTTGGAATAGCCTAGGACTATCATACCATTGTTTATCTGCATTAGGCTTTTAGTAATCAAAACTAGTTATTTGTACGGGATGTGTGTCAGAACAAGGTTGTGCTGGCCTAGGGTTGGCTAAGAAAGACCTAGGGCTTGTCAAACATGTAATGTAAGTACTTATTTTATCTAGTCCTATAGCCTAATGGAACTTTAGACCTACACTGTTGTATTATAAATAATTTTCTACATCTGGGCCTAGGCCAGGTACGGTTTCTGATTTGTTTTATGAGAGTATAATGACACCTTTTCTCGTTCCACACAAAGAAGAAAAATTTAAAATGTCCGCTATTTGTTTACGTATCGCACTTTCCCGCCTAACTCTGCTTGTACCGTCAACAAGTGTCAAGTAACTATAGTTACTTGTTGATTGTATGCCTAGTGTATAAGGCTTATTTTAAAACCTTTATTTGGAAGCCTTCCAGCAAACTTTTTCAACTTTTTTTTTCAAAAGAGACTATATTACTATAACCTTAATGTCCATGTAAAATATGAACATTGTAGCCCCACCCGTCTGGTCAGAATCGCGGGCCGATTGAAACTGACGAATTAGATGTTAGCAGTAGTAGCAGTAGTAGCAGTAGTAGCAGTAGTAGCAGTAGCTAACATCCTTAAAGTGATTTTGAGCATGTTTCAAGCCATTTTTTCACCAAGAAGGAATAATTGTACCCCAATAAAATTTGGCATGTGTTGTCAGGTACCTAAATCCCCTCGATTGTGATAGTTTTCAAGTTCACATCACGTTACATGACGGCTGGGTAACACCTCGAAATCACTCCAACTCTGCTTGGTGTATAAGGTGCTTGAGTGTGTAGCGCACCGCGGCTTGGCTGCGGCGCCCTAACGGGCACCTAGATAACTTTCTTACTTACTTTCTTTCTCTCTAGACAAACTGGAGCCAATCTAAGGAACCCCACCATGCAGACAGTGAAGTAAAACTAAGACCTCGTTCGTGTGTAGAGACGTGGACAAACATGGCAGGTCTCACTGCGTTCCCCGATATAGCCCAGACCATTCAGAAGCGTTGGAGCAACATAAACATCAATTCAAAACTCTTTCAAGCTTTTGATCGCTTGGACTCCGAAGAAAACGCAGAAGAAGAATACACAGACAGTTTAGAAAGCAGATCGAGAATTGGTAAAGATACTAATACTACAAGTCCAGAAAACACTAGTGATGACAATACGGACACCTTATCGACGTTAGTTGAAGCAAAGGATGACGTGACGACAGAAAAGACCGAAGGAGGGAAATTTAGGAGGTTGCAGAGGAAATGGGAAATGCTTAGCGGGAAGGAAAGCCCAAAGAGCTCTGATGGTGCTAACACCGATGAAAACGTGGGCCAGACAATTGTTTCTCCAACTCAGAACATCAATACGATCATCCGATCGAGGATTCCTAGACCCGTCACGTCTCCAGTTGGGCCCGTGGCGTCACCAGTAAGACCACTAACATCTCCAATTAAAACAACTCCCACAGCCAAAAAGGTACGTGATTATAAATTGATTACGATAACGAGGCACATTAATACTGAGTAGGCCTATTCCCGAACCGAATCATCGAAGTTTGGGTTATTTCCACTTATTAACTCTCAGTTTAATGTAGTCCTCACTTTAATTCCATCACTGTTAGTAGACTATTGTAGGACTGGCCGATTCAGTTTCGGATGTGGGTAAATGGTGTCATTCGTAGGTACAGCCTAACTAGAAACACTCGCAATGAAACAAATAAAATTGAACTCGAGGACAAACAAAACCACTGTCTATGGGGCATTGCATTCATAAACTATAACGTTATAGATTTTTATTATGAAAAATTGAGGCGTCGCTGAAACTAGCTCGGAGACGAGTTTAAGCGCTCGGATTTCTTCTTTTTTTTACTAGGTGGCAGGAAAATTTGAAAAAGTTGGCCTAAAACATGTAATCGTTGACTTTTGAGCAATCACATTATTCAAATTAAAGCATTTTACATGTCTTTCGCTGTGGTTTTGCCACGTGGCCGCCTCGCACGCCCTGTCCGCATCCAACGAGCTATCGTCTGCTTGTGCTGCTTGGTAACTTTGCCCGCAAGCCGCTTTACACTTTCGCGCCATCATGCAATAATCTCGTACAACATACCACCCACCCCTTTTGGTATTGGTGCCTGGGCTCCGAATTTGTATGTTCACCACGCCACTGACCTCGGCACATGCACTTAGTTTGCGCCATCCTCGTGGACTTCTCTTAACAGTTCAACTTGTTGGGTAGTTCCATGACCATGATGTTTTCATATACATTTGCAGTGTTTTACTTTGTTCATGTTGTTTAATTAAACAAACAAATGTACCCGAAGAAGATTCAAATCCTTAATATGGATTTGAGTAACCCAAGTACAATAAATAAAATACCATTATCTACATATTATGTATCTATCTTGCTGCGCCGGTAATCTGATCACTAAGCTACATATTTGTTGCTTGAAGATGTGTCTTACTCTTATTTTTAGTTGGAAGACATGATATTTATTTTGTCTGATGTGTTGCAAATTCCACGCCCTATTAGATTAAACTCTAATAAACTCAAGTTTTTTGTCTCAGATCAAAGATGTCTATTTATTTACAACAGTACAACGTACCACATTGTCAAATTATTTTACATGAAAGTGAATGCCCTAGGTTGCAAGTCCCACGTCTCGTTTGGTGAAAGTGCCTCCTGCCAAGCGAGTCAGCCGGGTAGACCAACGTCATGAAACTTCTCCGGCCGCCGTCCGACCAAGCAGCTTGCCTTATAAGGGAGCCGTAGCGGCAAGAAACACACTTCACAGGCGAGCAGTTTCATCTTCGAGGAAATTGGAAAATAGCACTCAAAAGTGAGTAGGCATTACTTACCATTATTGGGATGTGAAAAAATTAAGGTTGCCATTCAATATGAATTTTATCATATCAATAATCACACATGTACGATTGTTGATTAATGATTATCGATTGATAAGAATAGATATTTTTTACATCGATCGTACTTAATGATCGAACCAAAATTATACTGTTTGACTTACAAGGCGGGCCTGTTTGTACCTGTTCCCGCATTAGGCCGGCTGACCACTGCTAATCTTCTAGTGACGGTGCTAAGTGGTTCGCGTCGCATGAACAGTTGTTTTCCTTGTGTTTGCCGGTGTCCTTGTGAAGATTGGACTTCTTGGAAGTCTTACCTAGGTGTGATTGTAAAGTTTCGTTTCAGCTTTTGGTGTGATAGTTCAACAAATTGTTTTGTTCATTTGCAGAGTTATTTGAGTTTGATATATATAACAAGGTAACCTGAATGATATTAAGATGAGAGTTCGGAAGCAAGCACTGCCAATAGAAACTTTGATACTGAATTTGGGGGGAGGGGGGAAGAGGAGAAGGAGCATAGTAGCTGTGACCTTGAGCGGCGTGAGTCTTGAGATATTGCTTGCTACAGACAGAGCATCTGTTGAGAGGTTATGATGATCTAATCCTATCTAGGCCTACTCCAATGTAAAGGAATTTGTTATCAATGACATTAGCTCCTGTTCCAAACACCGTGAGCCAGCTCACACTAAAGCATGTGAGGTGCGCTAATACACGCATACAAAACAAGTTGCCTGCACTATATTGGCCTAAAAACAATAGTTAAATCAGACTTAAGTAAAATACAAAGAGACTCCTTATTATATTATTGCTAAGAGTACCGGAGATACGGTGTGTAGTGGCAGATACTCTTTAGCCAATTATCTCTCAACATATCAATAATGAGTTTCCAATATGGAGGGGGGGGCTGGCATAGGTGTTAACTCCAACTGGGTACCAGAATAGTGACAGCTCAGGAGTTTTTACTACCAATTACACCATTATATTATTGGGCTGATAGTGCCTAGAGGCTGGTTTACTGTTGGGTGGGGAAAGATTGATGGAGGCTAGGAGCCAACAGCTTACCTTGAAAGAGTTCGGCGGCTGTGTAGAGTTGAAGGTCACATAAATATATACACAAATAAATTACATTACGACTAAACGTTTTGGCTTGAACAGCCTTGTTCACCCGTCGGAGTTGAGAGAGTAACTAAACGTTTCGTTGTAATCAAGTTAAGCTGTTGGCTCCTAGCCTCTTATCAATCTTTCCCCAGCCAACACTGTTATACTTTGAGTAGGTGTTACCCTTGTAAACACAATGCCTCACGAACGTTTTTGATAGTTTTACTATAATTCATACTAAAAGTACAGTTCATTCAAATAAATAAATCAATGTATTCAAATATATAATTAATATCAATAATCAAGCTAGAGTCGAACCTGCCTTAGAGCACCCTCTGTGGACTCGATTTGACCCTCACACAATAATTGCCCTTCTGGCTGGTTTGAGGTTCAGATATAAGCCTTTCACTATTTTAGCATTACTTGCACTCAAATAATTGTTTAGACTTCTATAGCCTTATGCCAATGTTCCTTTAACGTAATACACAACTGTATACAGCTAGTAGTATTAGTTGTAGTAGCAAGCAATTACTATTAATTTTATTTTTTAGTAAATAGACCCCCAGGTCTGGTGTATGGTAACTTTTCATTAATTTGGTACTTCTCTGTTCCATATGAGGTCCCTAATAGATTTAGAAAACCCAACAGCTTGCTGCGTCCTTCTCCCTATCTCTGGTTGAATCCTTCCATTGCATGCTACCGAACTCCCCACATACCGTATTTAAAACTCTCCACTTGCTTTAAAATCTGTTGTCCTAGTACTAGTAGATTTCTGACATTCTTTGTTGTTTCTTGTGTCATCAGCATTGTTTCACTCTCTCACTTCCAAACACCAGACCATACCATATTCTATTTATCCTTTCAAAAAATATTAAACAAGTGTTGAAACATTGTATTTTCATTGTTGCAGGTTTGTTCGGACACTAAGTCATCACATGGCCTCAGATAATGGCCATTTGTCATTCAAAGAAGGCGAACGGCTTCGAGTAGTGCTGGAAGTTGACACAAGGTGGCTGCTATGTTGCCGCGGAGAAAACAAGGGACTGGTTCTACGCTCGGCAGTCATAAGAGACAATTAGCTAACAAGGTGGAATTATAAGTAGTGTGTAGGATGTCTAAGGCTATTCATATGCTACAACCGGTTGAATGAATGGATCCACTATCATACTATCATATCGTCATCATCAATCTCGCATTCAAAGTTAATCTTGGGTAAACTCGTACTGCTCTAGTCAACATGATTATAAACATTTTATGTCTAGTCATTTAAAGGGGACAGCGGTTCAAGAGGAAGCCTGACACACTTTGTATTTGAGGCTAGTAATCATTTAAGTCATCACTCATTCATCATCATCACTGCTACCTGATTTAATTAGGTTCAAATTCTAAAGAAGCTGGAATTTATGTTAAAAATGCTAAATAAAGTTGAAATGTGTGTTTTATTAGAGAAAATGAAGTTGATTTTGCCATTATTGGCCATTTAAGTAATCGTAATGGCAATTTATCTGAAATTCAAATTGTATTGAATAAGTGTTGAAAGGTCCACTTCACAATAAATTTATTGCTATATCAGCTGCACAATACATCTCGTGAGCTATCAAGTCAATTTGAACCTATTGCATACAGTTGAAATAAGCAGTCTTTGGTAGAAGAACACTACCTTAGCATGATGAATTGAAGAAAATCATAACATCAAAATAACATTGAAATTTTAAAATCTTAAACCAAAATTGGGATAAAATTATATTATTTTCAAATACCTCTACGGTCTACCCATAGGCCTATGGTTAGAAGCTATTGTGTAGCTCTCTACTGTATTAAATTGCTAAATACTGTTTTAAACAGGTCCAAACTGCCATTGTCTGTAGTAAAGAAGATGATTAGGATTGGTGAGTTATGCTTAAAAGCTATTTTCTTATACTTTGGAATTACAGTTGCTTTCCATAAGTTTCTTCCTAATGCTTGTTAATTCATCAAACGTCATTTCTACGCTTGTCCAATCAGACAAATTGAAATCAGTACTGGATTTTGTTTTCATATGCTATTTCATCTTCATCTTTAGTTTTGCCTTTGTTTGCCTCTGTACACATGACATGTATGACAAACTGTGACCCACATACTAGTAAGATAATGGTCATGGTTATAGCAATGTAGACTTGTGATGTTAAGTACAAAAGAGGTGCATCTAATGTTTTGGCGTCGGATATGGTGGCGCGTTTGATCTCCTATTGTTGTTAAGCTTCCGGACCCCGATTCATGTACATTTTCATTCCGGGTTAGGCGGAGTTCCTAATCAAATTCATAAATACTCAACCCAACTGGCCCCGGGGATAAGAAAATTCGTAATCAGATTGGCGGACATTTTGAATTTTGCGTCTAGCCGTAAAACGTGAAAAGTTGTCATTACCCCCATTGTCTTTTCTATGCGTAGAATATTATTTATAATACAACAGTGTAGGTCTAAAGTTCCCTTGGACTAGCGTTACTCAAAGTGTGGTCCACCTGGTGGTCCGCGCCCACCTCACATTTAACCCTTACAACAAGTGTATTTTCTTAACTGAAGCAATGAAATTTATTTAATTATGAAATAAATTTAAGTTTTGTTTACATGTATAATACTTAGCCATGTAGCCCCAACTCCGGTTGTTTACAAGACTGGCAAAGTCAGGGAAAGAAATAAATCTAAAAATTTAGGAAATTGTTAATATTTCTGGAATTTTCTTACTTCCTCAAAAAATCTCTAAAACTCATCAAATGGAGACCATCAAGTCAAACAAATTTCGGGGCCAACCCCTGCGGGACCCCCATTTTTATGTGCTGTAACTACCAATCACAGGCGTTGACTGTACTAATAAATTTGACATTACACCACTATACTGCATAAAAACTAAAAAGCCAGTGTTCATTTCAAAACCCACATTTGCACACTAATTTGTTGTAATATTACTTTTTATCACAGATGAGTAGTCCACGGGAACGCTGACCTGTCTATCTAGTGGTCCGCAGATGCGTAAAGTTTGAGAACCACTGCCTTAGAGGCTTAGACTATAGGACTAGAAGAGAGAGATATGAATTTTACATTATACATATGACAAGCCCTAGGCCTGCTTGACCTTGTTTTGACACATACATACCACACAATGTACTAATTGTGATGACTACCTGATTAAGCCTTAATGAAATAAAAAATATTATGATAGCCCCAAGCTACGCCAAAGTTTACGGCAAGAGTGGGAGTATCTTTTTATTTCAATGATATTGCATTACTTAATAGAAAAGTAAAACAAAGCAGTGACAATTTACATTCTTTCTTGTCTAGTCTGCCAAGTTTGGGGGCTGTGGAAGTCTGTGGAAAATTGGATTTGTTCTGTTTGTAGTTGCCGTGGATAGAGAGATAAATGTCGCTTCACACGATTTAAGTGGCAGTGACAAGCGAGACGTCACTAACACTGTGACGTAAATTGGCTCCACTTTACCCCACCTTAACACGTCTTACCTGGGGGTTATTTGTACATGAATCGGGGCTCCGGTGAGAAGTTGTTTGTTAAGAAATATGTTAAGGTTGTCAATTAGTGTAAGTTAAATTATTCCAGTTAAAAATACATTTCTGTGCATGAATTAAACCTTTTATAGTATTCTGCCTCTTTGATATATATATATATACAAGTACAGAATCTTGAACACAATATATGGATGTACGCATACACAATAAACATTCACACCATCACAAATAAACGATACATGCATGCATTCACAAACATTTGTTCCTGTTACACACCCGTTACAAGGCGTACAAAGTCGGGTATGGGTTCTTGGTTCCAGTACCTGAATCTCCGCAGGTGTCGCATCATAAACATCCATGTAAACATTCTCATATCTAGGGATTGATCTCTTGTGTTTTGAACCGAACTACCAAAAATGTTCCGAACTTCGAACAACTCGAACCGAACTCTTACAAATCCATTTGAAAACTGAAAACAAGTGGCCTTTGGCCCACATATCGGGATGAATGAAGAATTATTACTATAATGATATCAATGTAATTAAAATGCCATGTGTATAACATATTGTTTTGTCTTAAGCTTTCGTGATTCATGTTTTAATGTAATAACTAACTTTACGGAAAATATAACATACAGTGTTTATAAAAGTGAATTTTGGGTATTAAACAAAGCTCAATAAAATAAAAAAGCATTATAAAAATTAACAAATATAGAAAATTACAATTATTCAATTGCAGTGACCCACAGCATACTTCAGCAATGTGCTAACCACTGCAACCAAACCACTGTGTGTATATATATATATGCATACATTGTTACTGTTTTTGGTAACTAATCTGTGTGGATTTATTGAATTAATTGGATCAACTTTGATGAAGCTAAGACCTTAGCCAAAGTAAACATGAGGTGCCCCGTATCGAATGAGAGGCTGTGGAGATGGAGAAACGGAAACACAACATGAACACACGAGATGATGCTAAACGACTTCCAGCCACATGGAAACATGTTTTGCATGTACAACCTAAAGCTCTCCCCATGGACATGTTTTTAGGCTGTCCACCTCCTCCAACAAGAGTTGACAAGAGAAGGAAGACTCAACAAGAATCTCTTGAGCTAGCAACTCATGTGTTGAGGTCTGCTAAACAGTAATAGGATGTTTTTGTTATTTGGACCTTTAATATTTTAACAAGTTATTGATGTACTATTCACAGTCTTAAAACCATTGTAGGTGTTTGACATGATTATGTTTTTCTAAGCTGTTTTGTTTTGTCTTTGTGTCCAGTTGCATTGTATTTTATGAAGATAGGTTTTGATTATTTTTGATATTGTTTAATTTGATTTACTTGAAAATGGGCAGAGAGAACTGCGAACTGCCCGAAACGTTGGAACTAATTCAATAAAACCACACAAATTACCCGAAAGAACAATGTGTGCATATTATATCCGCGAAAGTCTGAGATTGGACATATATATATATGCAATCCATTTCGGTGTTGGAATTGATTTTAACAGTCATAATTATGATAGGTAGGCAAAATCTAAAGAAGGAAGTAATTTCAAGTTAAATTTTGGGTAAAGTTTGAATTTTTTAATCACAAACTCCAACTTTAAATTTCAAACTCGAACTGAACTTCATAAAAAGTTCCGAACTTCGAACAGTATTTGAACTTTGGCCCTTCCCTACTCATATCTTGGTAATAAATTAAGCCCTAGAGAATATATGAAGAGTTTTCTAGATTGAATTAAGGCCAGCTAGGCCTTATCTTTCATCCAATCTAGTAGCCTATATCAAGTACAAGTTTACAACTGCCACCTCTTTATTCTAGCACATTGTGCCTCTCACTTTTGCAACACAGCGCGTTGATTCGTAGTATCACTACCTACGGAGATTATTGGCAAGACTGATTTCTTAGATCCAGCTACATGGCCTGATAACATTGACGACCAACTAAGAGTAACCATTGTGAGGTTAGGCTTGTTCCCTGTCGATTTGACAGGGCAAAAATTTACAACAGGAAATTGCCAGCAATGAAGATGTACAGAAATCTTAATAACGCGAAACTTCATTTGTAAATATTCGTACATTTTGTTATCGATTATGTATACGTATATATTTTTAGACGTGTTTATAGGCATTTTAATAGTTGAGATTTCAAAAAATAAAGGCGAAAGAGCCTCCGGCTCCAGCATAGGGGTCCACAATGACAGCCCATAACATGCTCTAGCGCCGGCCCTGATGAAGGCACCACGCTTGCAATTTTCCTATTACATTACTTTAAAGATGTCTGCTACACCTAGGTCTAGAGGGTTGTCCATATGGGCTGGAAGGCCCTCCCTGGGTATGGTCATCTCTTTACCTTGTAAGCATATGCCTAGACCTAGTTCTTTATTTTGCACTTGACATTTGTTTGTGCCAAAGTAAGCATGTCAAGTGGCATGGTCATCGTATATTTTGGTCAAAGATATCAAGAGCTTGAAATCGGGCTTGTAAATGAATCCCACCTCTGATGTGTAAGGAAAAGCAACTTTAGGTTCACATCAAGTTGAGTTTGTTGTATTCGTATAGATTTTTGTTTATTTTAAACAGGTTCATTTACAGGCGGATCTCCTCCTACGTGTTATTTCCTTATTTGCCTACCCTCTACGTCACTTCCTCTTCCAACCACAGTCATTCACTGATCGGAACTAATTGCAACCGTTGATTGCAGTTAGCAAGAGTTGCATATTGTTCCAAACTGTTGACTACATTGCAGGTTGGATTTTTTATGGTACTGAGCATTTGCGGATTCGTTCTAATTGCAGGTTAAATTTTAGCCATCTGACTGCGGTTGACAGCATTCCTCGCATAATATAGCATCTTTAAAAAGGCAAAATAAAGAACTTCCTGGAAGATGTGGCTATCTGATTGTTTGAACTAAACAAAACCCTAATTTTTATACTAAGCTTGACATATTCTACACTCCCTGTACATGCATGCATTCACAAACATTTGTACACACACACGTTCACAAAGCCCTTCTTTCGCTTTTCATGTCAATGTCGAATGGCATTGATTAAATGCATGTATGTAGCACACAAATATAACTACCTACATACAACATGGAATCTGTAACCACACATATATGTGACAGCAGAATGTAATATTAAACTTGAATGCTTTTTAGTGTATATACCTAAGTGAAACATGCCACAGTTCCATGCTTATACCTATAGTAATAAGACAACTGATACACACACGCCCAAACACACACACACACACACACACACATGCGTGCAAAGTGCAAACCCAAATTGCAGGAACATTTTACTGGTCAATCACAGCTTTTGTTACTAGCTTTAATAAGGGATGGATACAAAATGTTGCACTTATGGTATTATATTGGTTTGTTATACAAACAGACGTTTGTTACCCAAGATGTATCTTTTGATATTGAATATTATATCATATTAATTGTCAGAGGCTATTTTACTTGGATATATATTAGTAGACGCGTGTCTTAAACAACTAGCCTAGATCTCTTATTTTTAACACTTGATTGTGTGGAGACCTCCGTCTCCATTGTCAGACACTGACACAATGCAATCTCACATTTCCAGCGGCTCCCACCGTGTTACTGTGGCTACATTGATTTTGTCTCTGACTACATTGTACAATATGGGACTGAATTACTTTGTGACATGGCTGATTACATTTTCCTTGCATAACTGCAGCTTCTTTTCTCTTCCTAATGTCAACATTCTCTCCTTTTAAGATGATTGAATGATTGAAATAAATCATCTTGAAAGACGAGAATGCTGACATTAGGAAGAGAAAAGAAGTTGTAGTTATGCAAGGAAAATGTAATTAGCCATGTCAAAAAGTAATTCAGTCCCATATTGTGCATTGTAGTCAGACAAAATCAATGTAGCCACAGTAACACGGTGGGAGCCACCGGAAACGTGAGATTGCCATTGTGTTTGACAATGAAGATGGATGTCTCCACACAACCAAGTGTTAAAAATAAGAGACCTAGGCTCTGTTGTTTAAGGGGAATCCCTAGACCCAAATATGATTTCTTAAGAATGCAGAAAAGACGTCTGAAAAGTCAGTAGAATGTAAGAGGGGCTTAATAAAAGAGCGGATTATTCTTTTGAAATTTTTTTGACGGGACATAACCTCAGAATCAACAATTCTATTCAAATTACTGGAATCAGTTGCTCAAGTTCAAAATTGAATTTTTAACATCGGTTTTTTGTATATTATTTCTACACTCCTTTATCTACAACCTAAATATAAGTATTGTTGGTTTTGTATGGTTTCAGGCGTTGCACGATTTTTTCCGTTAAACAGTACAAAATTTGAAATTGTACCGGCAGGCGAAAAAAATTGTGCAACGCAACAAACCATATAAATCCGAAAATCCTTTTATTTAGGTTGTAGATAAAGGAGTGTAAAAATAATATACAAAAAACCGCTGCTTAAAATTCAATTTTGAACTTGAGCAACTGATTCCAGTAATTTGAATACAATTGTTGATTCTGAGGTTATATCCCGTCAAAAAAATTTCAAAAAAATAATCCGCTCTTTTATTAAGCCCCTCTTACATTCTACTTACTTTTCAGACGTCTTTTCTGCATTCTTAAGAAATCATATTTGGGTCTAGGGATTCCCCTTAAGACATGCGTCTACTAATATATATGCTAAAACAATAACCATGTTCTAAATAACATAATGAGTAATATTCTCATAACTTCATTGATGGGACATGGTCAAAAGTGTGCATTTCCACTGCACTCTTGCTTAAAGTAATTGATATTATGTAAAAACTGTTACATCTATACAGTATGTGTAAGAGATAAAATGTGCTTTAAATACTAATGTGTATAAAGGATCTGTGTTTGTGCATCGCTTACAGTACAACAGTAAAAGTTGCGCCATTATTAATTAGTCAATTTCAAATTATTTTTTACTTGAAAAGTATTTCTGCATATTTTAGCTGGCTGTATGAATACATATTGTCGCTTGTGGCTTGAGCCACTCGACTGTGCTCAGGCTGTCGATGAGAGAGTTGTGACAGTATGTTATGCACCTTACATAGCTCTAATGGGGCAGGTATACACTGTGATACCTCAGAAAACCAATGACAAACTCCAATTTAAGTTATTTTAGTTAATGTTAAATTGTCCCAAACATATGCATTTTTCATGTAAGATTGTACCCATGTAATCCTTTTGTAAGTAGGTACATCTCTTTCCTGTAAAATAAAAAGTTTTGTCACAACATAGCTACATTCTTAATTGTATGTAAGTGGTTATACAACTATTATTATATTTATTATTGTGTTGGTCATATTTTGTTCCATCTAATTCAGTTAAGTAAGTTTTTACTGGGTAGAATGAAAGAAATTCTTTACCGACGAAAGAGTATTTGTCTGCAAACTCTTCCGTAGTTTGAGGCATCGGAGCAATTAATTCTGCATTATAATTAAATATTATATAATTGCCAATTACAGTATTCTGTAAAAATAATTATACTAGGAAAACGCTTAAGTCCCGCCGCGTTGTTGGATGAGCGTAATTGGTGCATTGAGTAGCCAAGTGTTATGCGGATTTTCTGTTGTTCTGTGAAAAAATCATTACTAAGTTGAAGATTTTTTTAAAATTTATTTAAATTAAATTAAAAATAAACTTTAATTTTTAATTTTTTTAATTAATCGTAATTTAAAAAAAGAAAAAAAACGTAAAATTTCGATTTTCATGAGAAATAATTTTTCGATTGCGCTCAAATTTCACACGAATACCTAAATTCATAAAATTAAGGTTCTGTGAAAAAATCATTAAAATCGGATAAATCTTGTAGGTGTTATAAATCAAAATTTTAAAAAAATAAAAAAAATCGTAAAATTGCGATTTTCATGAGAAATAATTTTTCGATTGCGCTCAAAAACGTGGCAGTTCTAAGTTCAGAGATTTCGAAGGCCTCCATAAAATTTCATCGCAATCGGAGTATTGGTTTAGCCGGAATCGTGTGGACAAACAGACAAAAATACAAAAAGAAAAAAAAAACATTCCGGAATTTTTTCTCCAGTGTAGTAGAATGGAATCTTCGCTTCGCTCGCTACGCTCATCCAATTATGGATGACATCGGGTAGTAAAATATGGATTTGGTTCCAAACCCTGGGATTCCGAATCCATCAGAGTCTAGCTGGTGCAGTTTTGTTGGTGTAACCTTGGACAAAAATACTGCTTGGGAAGTATTACGTTTGTCAATATTTTAACTAACAACACACTGCTACAACAATTAAATTAATTAAATTGAACTGCAAGACAAATGTAGCCACTTATTGAGTTTCATCAATAATTAACTAAAACATTGTACATTTATTATATCAATAGAAAAGTTGTGGTCATGGAAACTAAACCCACAGTTAAATTTGTAAGTAACAAATTTTGAACTAAGTGGTAGTTTCCGTGACTACCACTTTTCGTTCATATAAATTTACAGTGTTACAGGTAAATTTAGCACATGCATGTACACAAAAAAAGATTTTAATCCTTAGTGTGGATTTGGGTAATGTTCGGATTCGGGTAACCCAAGTACCCGCTTACCCAATGTCACCACTAAATTTTATATTTTCTTACATTAATACTTTTATAAAAATGTTTATTTTCAAAACTATTAAATTCCCATTATCAAGTAGGCATGGATATCATATCATAAAAATTAAAAAATGGATGACATAAAATGTGTCACAGTAGGTGGGCACAGGTAAAAATATAAACAACACAAAACCGTATGTGTAAATTATAGATTGCCTGCATTGCATTGTGCCGTTGGTGCTGTTGGAGGAAATAATTAATATGTAGGGCCTATACAAATTTTCCACTCGAACAAACTCAATCACACAGTCCACGAATAAGTGGTGGGAATCGAGCATGGCAAATACCCTTGCCCAATCAAATTTACTAAATCTCTGTAAACGACACGCAATTGTTTTGGCCGTGGCCGCAAATTTACCATTAGTGGGGCGCGCGTGCCATGAAAACAAATTTGTACTCGCCCACACACCAACATGGTGTACATTTCATTTTCAGCCAACACCACAATGCACTACTTTTTCTTCCTAGCCAAATTTAGCTGTGCAAAAAAACAATGCGTCTAAAATCTGTGCAAATTGTACCGAGAAAAGGAAACAAAATAAAAAAGTGGCTGATTGGGGAAGGCCATCTGCCGTCCCCCCCTAACATTCTACAATCTCATTTAAATAAACACAATTTGACGTGCCACCTTTCCGCGACTATAACTAGAGGTAGGTATTTATGTGGCGCGCGCCACACCAAAACGTCAATGTGGCCGTATCCGGCCGAAGAAACTGGACGAGCACTCTGCCCGATAGGAATTTAACACTATGGTATTTGCATGGTCCAATTTCAAATGGTACACCTAACTTTTGCAACAAACATAACACCTGCTTATTATCTCATTGCCATACTATAATAATAATAATTATTATTATTAATTTTTTTATTATATTTAATTACCATATTATTTTTTTATTATATATAATTATAATATTTATTATATATATAAAAATATTATTACGATAAATTAACACTTTATCACACCAACACAAATGACTATATACTTTAATGCAAACAGCACAAACAAGGGTCAGTGTCATGCCACAAACACACCACACTAACCCTATCTAGGCCTATACATCTAGTGGGTGTTGTATGAGCCCCCCAAACGGAAAAGAATAAAATTAATACTCTAGTGTGCCGAATGTTTTGTTTAAATGGTAAACCGCTTACGGTCACCCGACTCTAGGTGTTTTCGTCGGTTTTCTGAATAGTTGTATTTGCTAATTAATTGCTTAGCGGGTTCCAAGGGTGGAGCCCCGGCGGGGGCTTAAAATACACAGTCTTCTTTTGACAACCAAATGTTGCGCGCAATTTGGTTCCCGCGGTGCACAACTGCTATGCTCAGTTAACCTGCATATTTCCTCTAGGTTCACTCGCAATCGGCACACTTTTCCTATTCCTCGGAGCCGCATCGACTTGTTACTTAGTCTAGTTGAACTATAATAATGTCTCAGTAGACGTAGTTTTTATGTTATGATTAAATTATATTGCACTTGTAGAACTACGGTCCCGTTGTTAATAAAGATCAAATTATTATTATTATCAATATCAACTATAGAGGCCTTTTCATTGGGCTGCTCTTTATTTATTTATTTATTTATTTATTTATTTATTTATTTATTTATTTATTTATTTATTTCAGCGTCACATGTTACATTCAATATTGGTGCACAGAGTGGCACCTGAAAATTGAGACTTGTCATGAACAACAACAATTTAAGTAAAAGATTAAATAGAAATAACATAACATAGACATAGGCACACACAAATAAAGAGAAAAAAAAACATTAAAAACACCATGTCAAAACAAATGTTAAAACGATGTGCTACACCACAGGTTATAATATCACAGAACAGAACTGTTCATCAGGAGAATAAAAGTGCTTGGTGATAAAATTTCTTCCGGGCTTCTTACTAAAAGTTTACTAAAAGTTATTTAAGAAATTTATTTACCTAAAAAAGATTGAACAGTTCATCAAGAGAATAAAATGAGTTTGGTATTAAAAATTCTTCCAATCTTCTTTTGAACTCGCCTAGCAGGCGCGTAGGATCGTTTTGAAAGGGGGGGGGGGGGGGGGAGGTCAAATCCATCAGCAGGTTTTGAGGGCGGTATAGCTGGGGTCTGTAGCGAAGCCCCAGCCGCCAGAGGCCCTTTCGCCAAAGGCGAAACAAAATTTCACCATACTACAGTTATTTCGTCATGTTTTAAACTGCACTCGGACTCTGTAAACGATGTTTTATAGCAACTATCTGCGATCTAAAAACTAAAAAAATTAACGTGAAGTGGCCCATTTTAGTAAATTTCAACCTAATTTTTGATGTAATGACGAAGAACACAGAATACTCGGGATGTTAAGAATACACACAATCTACTGGCTGCAATGATAACTTATACACTTGAGGTATACTTGTCAAATGTGAAACAGATAGACAGGGTGCGAATTAACGACTTTGCAGTCGGGGGGATGGCTTAGAATAGTAGTTTCGTTCGAAGCCCCAGCCGCCGGAGGCGAATTTTTTTTTGTGGTATTATTGCCCTTGAGATGGCCTTTGAAGCGATCTGAAGAAAATATTTGGGGGTATTATTGCCCTCAAGATGGTATTAGAAGCGATCTGAGGTATTATTTTGAAAGGAATATGTGTAAATTGACGCATTATTTATTAACATTACGAGATAAAGTCACTTGATATTGTTATGAGAGAGATGGGAATCCAGAGGTGGGGATTAGCCATCCCCGGCAGGGATACCTTTCAGTAAAACAGAGCCAGGGATGAAATTACCAGATGGGGGGAAATCCCCCCATCCCCCGTCAATTTGCACCCTGTAGATAGATCTTTAGATGCGAGTGCCAGCGTGAAAAGTGGAGGGTCAGAGTTAAAAGTGAGGGGGTTAATTCCCATAATTCCCCCCCCCCTCTTCGAATGCGCCTGTGCTCCAGGTCGCTCCAGATGTCTATTCCAACCTTTTTCAACACATAAAAACCTTGAAACCGGAGCGGCCCAATGCAAAGCACCATAATTTATGTTTAGTTTAGTTTAGTTTATTTTATTCTCCCTTTGCTGTACATTATACACATATAGGTTACGTCAGATTAATATCAAGTTCAAGTTCAAGTTCTTTATTCATCCGTGAATTCATACAGGATACAAATATGGATGTCGTCATGTCTATTGCTAAGATTGTAGGATACATATAATAAAATATAATAGATAGAGAATAATAAATAACTAGATAAATAAATTCACACACAAAGAATAAGTACTGGTACATGTACTTTCAAGAACATGTCTTCTTAATAACAATGTACAACGTATAGCTATATAAACAGGTAATGAGTATATACAAAATGAATGTACAAAATGAATGTATAAACTATATACAAGATAAAATACCACATAAAAATATCATTTGTACAATAAATAAACAATAACATTTGACATAACCAGAATCAGCAAATTTGCCTAATTCTGTAGGGGCCTATATTAAACATTAAAACAACACAACTTTCCATGAATTCAAAAGGAATAAAAACATTTGTTGAAAATTTACTTTCAAACTTGGAATTTATTTAATTTATAATTAATGAAATAAAAAAAAATAGTAATTACTTTGAATATTACAAAACTCGCTCGTGAGCGCCGGCTCAGATATTGAATCTTCGAAGCGCCGCTCCACCGTGTGATTGGTCGAAACAGATTTTCCGGAATTGAGTGCTCATAGAGTGGCCATAAAGTTCTTCTGGCCGCCATGTTTTTGCAAAATCATTTTTTAGCTGCGTCAGCTGCCGTGCAGCCGTATAATAAAGTATTGCCTAAAACAGACATCAAAAGTTGAAGTCTGTAGTAGCCCATGGGGCACAAATTGTTTTCCAGGTATGTTTCTAGCACAATAATTACACAATTGTGTACTTTACGCAGTTGGCGCACCTTTGGCAAAATCATGGCGGCCGATGTAGGCTCTCTGTGGTCTGTAGTTTCATAGCTCTCAGATATGTGATTGACACGTGGTCGTCCTTGGGTCGTAGGAGCTTTGGGATTTTGTATGTGGTGTGCCTAACCTAACCTCAATTCTCATACGAATACGATACGAGTACGACAACAGCCTTGACTAGCCGAACGGCGAAGGTCGTTTGTTCACATGGCCTTTCTTGAAAAAATTAAGCACATGCTCTTTCCGCAATTTTGGCAGTAGACCCAGATCCAAAACTTTTTACAAGTGTTGGTTTGAAGTGGACCACAATGGCAGCTTTAAGGATCAAAGCTGTGTGTGCATTGAAAATGCATGGGCTTGATGTATGTTTAAACGTAAGTTTATTTTCTATTTAAAAACTAGACCTAGGCCTAGGCTTTGTGAAGACTAGGCCTAGGCACTAAGACCTGCCTAGGCCTAGGCCTAGTGCTTATGCAGGTCTAGGACTGTGTAGGTTAGCATGCATGGTTTTAAACGTTGTTACACTCTAAGGCCTAGGCTAAGTGCTGTCACTGATACAAATGGATTATAATATCCCTACCCTGGCTTAGCCTAGGCCTATAACCCAATGTAATTAATAGGGATAGCCTACCCTTGGCCTAGGCCTGGCCTTCAATTTACAAAGTTCAATCTTATATCCGTCAGGATTGCCTCCTGACAAATCATGTAATCATAGGCCTATCCGTTTTTGTTCCTATGTAGGCCTATTATAGTCTAGGCCTAGGCTATTTTATTTTTATGTATGCCTAGCGGCCTATTCTATTTCTTTTGCTTTGTTCTCTAGACTTGTAGCCCTGGCCTAGGCCTAGTTTGTGTCATTGACACATTGGGATGTAGACCTAAGGTCTATTCTATGTAATTGACTGTCCCTGAATAGGGCCTACATCTATCTAGGCCTACCCTTAAGGACGCTCTACAACAGCCTCCCGTTGTCGTTTTTATTTATTTACTTATTTATTTATTTAACGTCTATCCTATTCAGTTATAAAAACTGATTTACAAAGGAGGACAACTTACTTTCCTTACTTTGTTACTGGTGCAGTTACAGGGCAATGTTGAACCATAGCCCCATTATTCTCGTTACCGTTCCGGGCCTTGTGCCCGGTATGTTGTAGATCAACCACTTAAAGCTTAGCCACTCTACAATAACCCGGCAATAGCTCCCCATTAGGCCTACCGTTCTTGTTAATGGACAATGTTAAAATCATTGCCATGCAATACTTGTATTGTTTTGTATTGTCTTTTCCTACTATTGACTGGTAGGTAGTCGGTGGTAGGTTTTAATTCATCCTTCCTTCCTTCTTTTCATCCTTCATCCACGTTACTGTTGCAGGGCCTCGTTCCTGGGCTATATACCTAACAGTGTCAGTGCACTATTCCTACATCATTATTATTATTATAACCCCAGTCGGGGCAAACTTTTTCGACAACTGCTATGAATCAATAACTATGTCCTTAAAGCGGGCTTATGCTTAAAAACCTAATATTCATACTACCCAACTCATGGGAGATGAGACGTGATTGGATTTAGGCCTATCCATGCGATCTTTCAGATTTGACAGCTACATTGCAGTCTTCTGTTGGATTTATGTCATAAAAGTCAACAGTCACAACAAATAGCAGTTTCGTAAAGGTTTGTTCTGTGGTCCCGGTAGCTTAATTGGTAAAGCTATGGCACGTTAAGCCGGAGGTTCTGGGTTCGAACCCCAGTCGGGGCAAACTTTTTCGACAACTGCTATGAATCAATAATAATAATTATTATAATTATAATTATTATTATTATTATTATTATTATTATTATTATTATTATTATTGAATGATAGCAATTGTCGTATAAGTTTTCCCCGACTGGGGATCGAACCAGGCGCGTAGGAACTCTTTTTCGAGTGGGGGGTAAATAAGTTCAAATAACAAGTCTTCTGCTGAGTTTTTGTGAAAAGGGCCAAGCACTGGAGATTTAGGAGGCTAACTACCTGCGGCGCTCGCAGTCAAAAATTTTGAAAATCAGGTTTTTAGAGTGTGTTTGGTACATTCTAGAAAAATAGGCCTTTAAGTGGGTTGAATGCAATCAAATTAGTAATGTACTTTTTATACAGTAAAACTAGAAAACTACGGTAGGCCTATAAAAAAAGAATTGGAATAGTGACGAGATAGACCATGCTACAACCATTGAATATGCATATCATTACGCTCGTGATCACGTCCAACAATAATTTAAAATTGTCAAAATTGTTGGTAATTACTCTTCAAATAACACGAAAATATCGCACTAAAAATCGAAAAAAATCGTAAAAGTACAATATTCACAAGAAATATTTCTTCGATTGTACCCAAAAACAATACACCTCTAAGTTCAGAGATTTCGAAGGTCCCTTTCAATTTTCATCAAGATCGGATATGCCGTTTGCCTGGTAGAGAGTTAACAAACAGACAGAAAAACAAACAAACAAACAAAAAAAAAAAAAAAAAAAACACCCGAGCTAAATTTTTTGGGGGTCAGTGAAATTGAAGTCTTCGCTTCGCTCATCCAAAAAAACTTTTTTTTTTTTTTTTTTTTTTCTTGTGCAAAGTTGGCCTCTTCAGCCATTCTTCTGTCTTGCTATCCAATATAAGACTGCCTCCTTTTCTATCCTGCTCAGGTCATCGGGCAGGGAGTCAATGTCATTCTTGAGGGCGGGCGCATCTGAAGAGATGCGCTCTGTCTTGATCTTCTAAATTACAAAGTTTGCAGGTGGCCGGTTCGTTGGTAATGTTGAAGCGGTGCAGGTGGTGCTGCAAGACGTCGTGACCGGTTACAAGCCGGAAATGGGCGGTGGCCGTCTTCCTCGACCAGTCTTTGTCTGGCCCTTTTTTGATCTCGGTCCACCAGTTCTTAGTCGTGAAGTCTCTTCTGTGGTGTTTCTGAAGATCCTTTTTGTGGTTGACTTGATCTTAGTTTTGACATTTTGGTAGGAGAGAGGCGCTGCTGGTGGTTGCGGTGCTTTTGTGGCACTTTTGGCCAAGAAGTCTGCCTTTTCATTCCCCAAGAACATGTTTTGAAATGGATACTATAGGCACGCTACTATGGAAAATATCCAGTACGAAATGAATGTAAAGATTGCAAGGCTTACTCAATCTCCCAGTGGAATTTTCGATCACCTTGAGCGTGCAAGATTCGGTTCACCTTGGTCACCGCCTGACATTCAAAAAATGATTTGATAAAAATGATTTTTCCAGAACAAAAGCATTGTCGTTAAATGAAATCCTACACATTTCAGCTTATATGTTAAATTTATTACTTCTTGTAGGTTTAAATCGCAACGGATTTTGCTAATTTTGCTAGCAGTTCTAAGTATACTGGTACCAGATGTCTGTTTAAAATTTTGGCTCAATGTGTTTGGCCGTTCTGCCGTAGACCTATATGGCATGGAACAAACAAATGTACATTTTACAAACATTGTCACAACGAAGAGCTGTTCGATGTATTCTTTATTTTAGTTATTATATGTTCGTGGTCTATACCTAAGAATGTCTTTCAATACATCATTTGACCATGAAATCCTTCACAAATGTATGTATTTATTTATTTATGACATGATGATGAATAACTTTTGGGTTTCCGTTGTATTTATTGGTATATAAAACCAAAACAGTCACAAACACAAAAAGGTACTAGGTAAATAATAAATATTGAAGGAGACATAGTCCAAGTGAAATGATGATAGATCTGGGATGGGAATCATTACATGAACGTAGAATAAATGCTAAACTGTGTGCTTTTTACAAAGTATTTACAGGTCAACCAGCTTGGGATGACCAAAATAAAAAGATTATTTTTGCACCATTTCGAGGTAGAAAAGATCATAGTATGAAGATATTTGTTCACAAATGTAACACGGATGTAGGTAAACACTCCTTTCCTGGTTCTGTGACCAAGAGTTGGAATGGTTTGGATGAAAGAGTTGTAAATCCATTGCCTAGAAATGTCTCTGAATTCAAAGAGCGCATAAGAAAATACCAAGGTTATTGTTGACTCTTGTCAGTGCCCTGCATTTGTGCAGAATATGTGGTTATTGTTGTAAATGTTTAGTAACCGAGTTGATGAACTAAAAACTGAACTTAATAAATTTAATCTAATCTAGTCTCCTACTTTGCAAGTAGGCCCTACCGGTACCACTCAATGCCGGTACTCTATGTCAATACTCATTTGTACTTGTTGCTATTCTACTGAAACCCATTAAAATTCCTAATACTCAAATACCCTGGCTGTTTTAGAGCGTCCTTTGGTTAAGGTCTAGGACCTCTGAGACCAAGACCCTAGCTACAGTCATTACTCTTTACACAATCTATTTTTATTTGTTTACAGAGTTGGAGGCTATCTTCTCGTGCTTGGAGTCGTTTAGTAGTATATAGATGCTATTCGGGTGCAAGACTACAATTCGATGGCAATGCACCTTTAGGCTTGAGCACACTATGCCTACATCCACATCAAACCCAATTCTTCCATACATCAGTAGGACTTGTCAATTACCAATCACTGATTCAATTTAATTTGTCAGATATTGGTGAAGGAATAAGAGAAGTTTCAATAAAAGAATGGTAAGTTATTTTCTGGAATTTCTGAACTAGTGTAGTTGGTCTTTGAGGGAATTTAAATCGCATTTAGGGATGGGCGGTAATTAGTTTGGTTTTTGTTTGTTGTGCAAAGTTAGCCTCTTTAGCCATTCTTCTGTCTTGCTATCCAATATCAGATTGGCTCAGTTTGTCGGGCAGGTAGTCGATGTCACTCTTTGGGGCACCAGGTGGCACATCTGAAGAGGTGGTTAGTGGTGGTTGCCACAGTGCAGACGGGCCCATTTGTAACCAGAAGAAATTGTTATTTTAGGCCTTGGACACATGCCATTTTCATGTTACAAACAAATAAGGCTGTGCTGTGTATAGTTGTACGGTAGGGCATAATAATAGTGCAAAATTACGTACTGTAAACATCATATAGGCTAAGCCTGCCGTAATAATAGTTGGAAGAAATTCATACTGTTTCAACTTCCGTATGGTCGTTGATGAAAGTAGTGCTGTGACGATGGGCTGTTGGCCAGGTGTAGGCCTCCTGAAAATAACCTGAACATAAATACACAAACAAACCACTATGCACTTCCAAAATTAGACAGTTCAGGCCCATCAGTGATGCATATAAACATTCAAAGCATTCAAAATAAAATAAATACATTTTCAGACTTCCTCATTTCCCTAGAGTCTGTATGTAGGCATTTTGTGTGTTGCTCAACACTGGCTCAACCACATTTAAATCTGAAGATTTCAGCCTGGCCATATCATACTGTAGAGTGTAGACCAAATGATTTTGGAAGGGGACTTGTATATTGACAAATTCAAAAAGTACACACATAAAAATAATGGAAAGAATATAGTCAGCAAGGAAACTTTGAATGTTCAGCATCAGAAATAACACTTACATTAACAAATAAACCTCAGCTCTAAACCTCATTGGCATCACACTGTATAGAACACCTGATGGTGGTTATGGAATATTTCAAAATATCCTTCTTAAACTAGGTACGGTATTCGAGAAAGTACACTGGGAAAAAACACAACACCATGCACTTTCAAAATATTCTCGGCTCTTTCAATCTTCATCATACCACCGTCCAATTAATCATGTATAGAAACATTACAAATGCCAGTCCCAAATCATGCGACATATGCAATCATGACATAGGACTATCTGACCATACTGCCTAAATTATAACCCTTAAAGGAATTATCTCATCTTGGTTGCACTTCATAGCATATCTTTAACCATTCAATTTCACGGAAATAGGTCTTAGATGCAGCTTGATCGGACATCTGGTTGCTAAGTAAGTAGAGTTTTAAAATATCACTGCACGAAAACTAGTGGCCTAAAAATGACGTCACTGTGCGGCCACTCATCGAGTCGACCCGAGCGTGTAGCCGGCTCGCGTTACGAAGTGCTCGGCTTTCAAGACCCAATCAGTCGATTACTCGCAGCTGAGCGTTTCGTTTGTAGAGCACCAATTATGATGAAGATGATGATATGATGATGATGATGAATTATTATCAATTATGATGATTATTGATTATAATCAAGTATAGCGAGTATACCACGTGCTTCCATTTCTTCGTAAGGATAGTGAACTCGCTTTGGAAGGCACTTGAGTCTTTCATTGTGGTAAGATTCTAGGGCACCTGTGTAAAACATATTTTGTATGTCAAATTCACATTACATTATCATCTAGGTACCAAATATGAAACATTTATTGCTATATACGTTTTAGCAGTACGTTCATGCAGCAATATAATATTCATGTTGTGAATGTGTGATGTGTGTGTGTGTGTGTGTGTGAGTGTGTGTGTGCGTGCGTGTTTGGGGGGGGGGGGGCTGGCATCTCAATCTATCGTCATCTGTGTTTTCTTTATTAGAAATGATCTGTATTTGTTTGAATACGAGTGCGTTGGTAAGTGCATAGAAGTATCCTCAAGTATCGCATAACTTATCACGTATACAACACAGATTGCGCGCTGGGTGTTTACGACCGCTCAGATAAATGTGAGTGCATGCTTGTGTCATGTACAGTCGTGTTAGGAAGGTTCTATTTCTAATGTGATTGTCTGCTAGATGGTTTGGGGCTTAAGTTGGGTTGAACCTCGCGCACAACACTCTTCTATAAAGAATGACTGTTTATTATCATTGATTTTGAATGATTCTACCTAAATGATGGTTATTGCATAAACATGCATTTGCTCACAATATTAGGACAAAATGTGCACGGAAAAATATAAAATAAATATTTTTTTTATGAAAAATAAAGACATGTATGACAATATAGTTGCTGGTATGCGGATGGAAACTTATCACAGTTTGAAAACCGATGAAATGATAGCTGTATGTGTAATTTATTTTCTATTCTTACATTTATATTCACATGCACTTGATCACCATTTTATATTTAGACTAACATACACCATTATAATATAGCATCGATATTATTGCACTATTACTTCAGCTGATGCACATTCTTTCACCGCACTGTTGAATGATGAAACTATACTGCAATGTTATCTCTTTATGCGGGGCGGGGGACCGAGCGCGCATACGAAGCTCAAGTCAGCCAGCGAGCCGGGCGTACAATGACGTCAGTCCGAGTTCGGCCGGAAAACCACTAAAATCGCTGCCGAGCGCAGCAGAATTTTTTGGGGATTTTTTTCCCTTTTAACCAACGTTCTAAAACTTCAACACCTTTAACAAACTAAAAGTTTTTCCAAGTTGATATACCGACTTTAAGGCAGACATATTTATGAAGCCAAAATATAACC
Source organism: Sweltsa coloradensis (assembly GCA_024449915.1). Taxonomy (NCBI): domain Eukaryota; kingdom Metazoa; phylum Arthropoda; class Insecta; order Plecoptera; family Chloroperlidae; genus Sweltsa; species Sweltsa coloradensis. The sequence goes on along the minus strand of JAMZAV010000034.1, from coordinate 326,105 downwards.
ATAAATTTGTTTATAAAAAATCTGTTGATGTGGACAGCATTGAAACATTCAATGATTTCATATCAAATAGGCTAGAGTGTTAAGTCCCCAAGTTAGGGATGGCCAAATGTATGTACTTTCCTAAACGTGTACAGTACACTGTTGGTTATCAGCACATGTACACTCTATAGAAATGTATGTTTTTGGAAAGCTTAAAACATGTCAGTATAGTACGTTTAGTACAAAGTGTGTAACCTGGGAAGATTACCTAGTGTGCAACAGCAATCACAGTAAAACAAGGGTAGATAGATCTCAGATGCAAGCATTTGGGCTGCCGGTGGTCAGTTGCATACAACATAATACGACATGCGTTGATTGTTTTTAGAAAAACGGTAATCAAGTACACCCATAAAAAACATGTACACTATCCCTACAGTCTTTCAATGAATTACCTGATTATTTATTAACTTTGGCCAAAATTTCCGAGTTCAAGCAACAAATGAAAATGCACTCGTCTCAATTTAGTGTTATTGTCTAAAGCTGTTCTTTTCCTGTATCTGTTTAGCTCTTACCTTGTTTCATGCTCATTGGCCATCTTCTGTATTCTTAAAGGAGCATTTCTTCTACTTTTGTCCTTCAATTTAAATGTAACAATACGAAAATACCTGATAATTTACATTGTTAGTTCTAGTGTGTCTAGTGTTCTGATAAGTTTCTGCTATATTATGGAATTTATAAATCACTGGTGATGTAAGGGAGCCTATATTAATTTTAGTGTGTTTTCTTTAATGTTTAGGTTGGTTAATTTGCTTTGACTTGTTTCTATGTTTGCGATTTGGTAATGAGTCTTTCCTTTCACTATGGGTCTTTTACTATGGTATAATTGATGCAGTGTTCTGATAAGTTTCTGCTATATTATGGAATTTATAAATCATTGGTGATGTAAGGGAGCCTATATTAATTTTAGTGTGTTTTCTTTAATGTTTAGGTTGGTTAATTTGCTTTGACTTGTTTCTATGTTTGCGATTTGGTAATGAATCTTTCCTTTCACTATGGGTCTTTTGCTATGGTATAATTGATGCTGCTTATGCCACAGATAAGCCTGCATAATGGGCTTTGTGGGTTTCCAAGAGATGAATAGGGCAATGCCAAGCTGGTTCGCCCAGATTCTCCAGGAGGATCGCATGATTGGGATTTGGTTACAGGACTCTTTACGTTGTGGTTCCAGTGGAACACATGGCGGTGAGCAAACGTTGATTGTTCTGCACTCTGGTGGAAAATCTGTCACCCACCACAACAATAATGCACTGTCGTCGAAATGTTATAAAAATTCCTGTTTTATCAACGTCCAGACCACTGTGACCAAAACCCCGACATTGCCATATTAATGTGTTTTTTTGTTTTGCTTTATGACAATAAATTGAAATACAAAAAAAAAGTTTCATGCCTTTACATTCTAAAATATATCTTAAAGGGCTTAAACTCTTGTAAACACTTAAAAAAATAGTTGCTTCATATTTGGATAAGCAAAGCGAAGACTTCAATTTCACTGACCCCTCAAAAAATTTAGCTCCAATGTTGTTATGTTTTTTTTTTTTTTTTTGTATTTTTGTCTGTTTGTTCGCTCTTTACCAGGCAAACGGCATATCCGATCTTGATGAAAATTTGAGGGGACCTTCGAAATCTCTGAACTTAGAGCTGTATTGTTTTTGGGTACAATCAAAGAAATATTTCTTATGAATATCGTACTTTTACGTTTATTTTTTATTTTTAGTGCAATATTTTCGTGACATTTGGGCCAATTCTGACCAAACGGGTGGGGCTACAACGTTCATATTTTACATGTACATTAAGGTAATGGTTATGTATTGCTTTCTGAAAGACAAAGTTAGCCTGAATCCATAGAATAAAGGTTTTAATAATGAGTTTTTTGAGGTTTATGATAACAATTAACAAGTAACAATAGAAACTTGACAACAATCACCTACAATGCATTTAAAAAGCACTTGCAAAGGAAAAGTGGTCCTACGCAAACTAAAAACTTACAAAAAAGCTCATCCATCAACGCGGCGGGACTTAAGCGTTTTCCTAGTGTAAATAAATAGTTCAATAAATAATAATCGGGTAGGGTGTAAACAAAATGCTGGCATATGGTGATTGTTCAATATGCCTGGATTGTATTGTATATATCTTGTATTCTTGATTTGTTTCCTATTACTATTAGGCCTAATTTATTCTATTTGCAAGGAGCCAATTTTGGCAACCAGTAATTTTACCAAAAACATGATTTAATTTCAGGTTTGTAAAAGTTGGGGATAAAGTTTCACAATTTGATCAGATTTGTGAAGTTCAAAGTGACAAAGCCTCTGTTACAATCTCAAGTCGTTATGATGGCATTGTAAGGAAACTCTATTATAATGTTGATGACACTGCTTTGGTAGGAAAACCTCTTATTGATATTGAAGTTTCAAATGAGAGTGAAAGTGATAGTGATGGAGAGGATACATCAACCATTCATAAAGAAGTGCCAACCGAAATATCGGAACGTATTTTGACACGTTACAAAACGCTTGCCACACCAGCGGTAAGGCGGATTGCAGCTGAAAACGAGGTAAATCCAGATTTCTTATTATTTGTTAGTACAAATGTAAATGCGGTTGTTAAAAATGCTTATCACTTTACATGCCTCAAAAATGCAACATAATGATAATATATAGGCCTATTTGCTGGTCCTGCCTGAAGTACTTCCTTGAGACTATTTTGCTGCCTCTTTTCCTGCTTGAAGACCAAAGCTAGCCATTGTAGTGCCTGCTCATCTGTCTGGAAGCACCAAGACAAAATGGGGGCTTATATATTACATAAAAGTACATTGGCCGGAGGCCCTACTGCCTGCAGGAAGCATAAAAGCAATAAGATAGTCCTTCCCGCAAAACACAACCCTTCCGGTAGCCTGTCACTCGTAGGCGTGCGCACGGCCCAAGCCGGACCTAATGTATCAACTTCGGCCGCCAAACGACGGCCCAGCCGCGCCGGCCTGGCCGATAGCAGTAGGCATTATAAAAAATTGTATGCGTACAGGTAACATGTTTCAAAATAAAACGTGTTTAATGGTCTCGTATATACGTATGATTGATTGTAAACCTGCCCTTTTTTTCTGTACATTGTCATTAAAATAGGTACATTAAAAAGCAGGCAGGGGCGGACTGGCAAGAAATGCCGGGATGCGATCCCCCCAAATAATTTGTAATCTATGTTTTATTTAAATAAGACGAATAGTTCTATCGGGGCCACAAAATTCCACGACACCATCCTAAAATCGCGTTTTAGGCCATAAAAGCTAAAATATCAACCCACAAAAAATTCCCCTTCGACGGCTGGGACTTTGCCCCAGACCCCGGCTGAACCGCGCCACCTACTTTTGCCCTTGTGCCGGGTCTAATGTTGGAGCCTGCGCATGCCTATGCTTATAAAAATAAACTTGGTAGCCATTTTAAAATCAAAGTATGAAATTTTACCTTTTTAGACATATCTTATTGGGGAAATACAAGTTTGCATTTTATGATGACTGTAGCTAAATTTTAACATTAAAGGGGCCTTTTAATTTTTAATCCCCAAAATGTTTCTTCCTTCTGGATCTCATCAGGCGGGCAAGGCACTAAACATCGGCTCATCCACGTATAAAAATAACATGTTTGCTTGAGGCGATGCTGTTTCTTGTCAAAAGACTTAACATTCTTAGTGAGTTTATGTGTTAATGTTTTTTAATTGTAAACATGAAGAGTAGGCCCTTTATACAATAAATAAAACAAAATTATAAATTTATCACACAGGGCCTAGGCCTGTGCTTCTTTAAATTAATACAAGAACTTGTTGTGCACCATAGACCATGAGCAAATCAAGGAGTCTAGTGGTATCTACTGGCCGCTTTGCGGGCGCTTTTTCCAGTCGCGTTGATCGATGAGCGCTTTTGGTTGACTTTTTCTATCCTTTTATTATTGTTTCATGTTTCGTTTGTGTACGTGAACCAAGTCTGTCTTCAGCAATGCAAGGCAATGAGAGCCTGCGAGTCAGTGAGAGTGAGACGACCGGGAGCCGACTCGTGCCTTGTCGTGCCAGCCGCGGAGAGGGGGCGGGGGCGATGAGGTCATATCGATTTCTCGTCGCCCGAAAAGAGCACTTTTGCCAGTTGCCCCACTTCCATTGTGAACTTAATCTGATTTGTGTTGGGCATTCAAATGTTTCAAGATATCGTCAAGAAATTCTTTATCATGTATCCATCCATAGGCCTATAGCATGTCATTGATTTATCTTTTTAAGGGAGAAGAATATCGAGTTTTGACTTCCAGATCTTCCATAAATATAATTATCCACTACTGGAGACAAAAGCGCCCCCTGTACTTGCTTGTATACTTGACCTAGACACATTTTTTTAAAATTCTAGCTCAAGATAAGTAACGTTAAAGGCACTGGTAAAAAGGGGCGAGTGCTAAAGGAAGATATTCTAGCTCACCTGAATAAAGGCAAGCCTGCACCTACCACAGAGGTCAAGCAGTCATCTGGATCCAAACTGTCTATGGATCGCACAGAGCCTGTGCTTGGGTTCACAAAAGCAATGGTCAAGACCATGACATTGGCACAGGTAACTGCTAGAAAATATTTGTTTATTCTCACACCAAATGGGATGGTCTGTATTCTTTCCTTTTGACTGTTATCATTAATAATACCTTTGCCTTTAAACCTTAAAAAATAATGTGAAGAAATGGATCTTCGAAAAAGGATTAAACAACAATCATAATGCCAAATCAGCTATTTGTAGGCCTACTTGTAACTTAGTCTTTAGTCTAGTTCTTTGGTTTAGTTTTAAGTCTCTAGCTTTAAGTAGGCTTGTTCCGGGTCACAAAAACCGAATCAAGATTAAGAATTTATTTAACCATATAAATTTCTTTCTTTCATATTTCATCTTGTACCGTAAATACATAGTAGTAGTACCCCTATTAATTTAAACTATAACTTAGACAACACCCGGTGATTAAAAATACATTTAGTATGTCTTGTATCTGCCCACACAAGAGCATTGTGCCCATTATACTACGTAGTATTTATGATTGTGCGATTGTGCCTATGTGGGCTTCCCTCGATGATGCTCTGTTTTGTGTGTAAAAATAACTATATTAATCATGTAACTTTATTTTATTTTATTTACTTTGTTTTCTTTTTATATTTCTCTCAATTACAGTCTGTTTATTTAATATTGTTGTAAACTTAACAATTTATCACGCATATATTTTTCTTGAGAATAAACATTTTTCTAAATCTATTAACCATTTTTATGGCAACCTCAATCAATTATCAGGCTTTGAACGCTTTAAGTGTAAAGTTATTGTTAATTAGTTTAGTTTGTGCAACTGTGTGAGGTAGAATTAACTTTGTTATTTATAGAACGCCTAGTAAGCAAACAATGCCGGCATATGAAAAGAAAAAGATGTTAGTTTTCGTAGACAAATTCAACCATGCAGCAAAGATAGAAAATAATCAAAATATTTTTTTACATTCCAGGTAGGCCTACCATTCAGTACCCTTTCAAATAGAGAAAACACAAACTCTATTATCAATCAATCTTCCTTGACTACTATAGTCTTTCTATATTACCTTCACTACCTTGTGTCCACTTGTAATAATGTGTGATGTTTTTAATTACAGAAAATACCTCATTTTATATATGCCGATGAAATTAATATGGACCAACTTGTGATAATGAAAGCAACAACATTGAAAGATGCTCAAGCCAGAGGGGTGAAAATTACGTACATGCCATTCTTCATTAAAGCTGCTTCTAATGCGCTCACACAATTTCCAATCATTAATTCATCAGTAGATGAAAATTGTGAAAATATAACTTACAAATCCTCTCATAATATTGGCATTGCAATGGACACTCCATTTGGATTGACTGTTCCCAACATCAAGAATGTCCAAGACCTTGACATAGTTGGAATTGCAAACGAATTAAGCAGAATTCACAAACTAGCCATGAAAGGAGAATTGGGCCTAAGCGATCTTACTGGTGGTACTCTAACTCTCTCAAACATCGGAATGGTAAGTATGCCAGACATCGTATTTTTGGGCTATTGACTGAAAAACGACATACTAGGAGCCAGGAGGGCAGGGCTAAAAAAATACCATGCCCGAGATGCCCGGGGCATGTAAAAAACGTGGTCATGCCATGCCAAACATGCCCAGGTGGGCATGTGGGAAAATCTCTCACTATCGCCCGCGCTTAGCTCTCGTCGCATGATAAGCCTAGGAAAAAAGATAAGTCCACTTGTCCAGTAACAGGTCCCATGTGTCGTGATTGCAGGCTGTTAAGATAACACTCACTGTTCCTTGCATCTGCTTTATATCTTGTCACAGTCTAGTCAAGGTCACAATGCGTTGGCGCGGGGCGGGGGAGGGCTGGAGCCCGAATGCTGGCGAGTAAACAAGATAAGGAAAGGCCAGCCTCTGCAGTATCTCTATTCTCATGTGCTTAATTTTAGTTGTCATCTAGCTTTTGACTTCTAGCAGATTAAAAACATTTGAATTGTTTGTTCTGGACAACCTTATACGCATTTATATACGCATAATTATTTACGCAGTATAATCTCTGGAAGATCGCGAGAGGTAAGGCAGGGGGGGGGGACATACTGAACAGTGAACACACTGCCACAAGTCGGCGGCATGAACAAAGGACATTTATAATTCGAAAGAAAAACGCCGCTATATGTCCTGATAACTTATTTTAATTGTTTAAAAAAAATTGGCATGTAAGTTTTCTGTCTGGGCATGTAAAATTATCTCCAACATGCCCAGCCGGGCATGTGCCATTTAATAAATTTTTTGAGCCCTCGTTGTAGGCATGTGTAAAGTGATTGTTCACCTTTTTGGCAAGGTGTTACTGGACATTCATTATATCCATCCATTTCCATTTTCAACCACCATAAAAAGAATAGAATTTGAATGGAACGTGTTTGTAACATTACCTAGTGGTGTTCCATGATTGTTGTTGAAGATGGATGAAAGAGTTAGTTTAACTCATGCAGTGAGCAGCCATTGTAAATGATGACCATTATACTCTTGAGCAGTAGCTAGCCCTTGTTTTTCAGGGGGCAACATTTTTGTCTCCATAGATGATTGGTCAGCACTACTAGTGAAAGAGGTATGTGGGTATGCGTTCTTTTCTGGGTAAAGTACACGTTAAGGAACAATGGTGGGTCTGGAAGGTGGCCCCCCAGTTGATGCGAGTCTAGGTTGCACAGCCCCATAAATTTTTTCGATTCTAAGAGTGTGATAGGAGTATTTTGACGGTTTTTTATTTACGAAAACCTTATAAAAGAAGTAAGTAGAACCTCCTTTGTACGTTTTCGAGGGGGGGGAGGCGGAAAAAACAAAAATTAAAAAAATGCAGTCCAAAATTTTGAATATTTAAAATTTGTATTTTGTAAAGTCTTTTCCAGCATTGAGCCCTTGAATGTGAAATCAGAATAAGTACTTAGATTGCAAATGCTAGTGCTTTTCCCATCAATGATTGAGAAGAATGCATTCAAATATCATCCAATTCTCATGTCGTATGCCGTCATTGGGGGGGGGGGGGGGGGGGCAATGACGAAGATTTGTTGAGCGCATTGCCTGCCACCACGTGCGACGCCAAGGCCACAATACAGCTGTGTAATGTGGGCGGAGTCAACAGTCGCTCGGCGCTCGCTACTAGTGTGACAGCAAGTTAGTTTGTTGACGCGCTCTCTGAGACATTACCCGTATTCGATAACTTATCTTATCACTACCACACACTCTTCTTTCCACAACTGAACAAACAAAACACTTCCAACACTCGTCAAGTCACAGAGGGGAAATGACCGCTGAGTCCTTGTGCAGTAGCTTCTGTGCGTGGTGTCGCTGGCTGGCTGCCAGCTTGAGGAGGGGAGGGGAAAGTGAAGGAGACTTTGCAGAAACACGCGAGGCAACGAGACAAACAATACTAGGAATTGGGTGGCTGACCAGAAATTCCAAACATAATGAGCCTAAAAACGCATTATTTATTAGATATATTTGCTGTGGCGGACTGAATTTTTCGAGCGCACGAACGTAAAAAACGCATTGTTGGGAAACGCACATCAGAAATTTTTTTTGGTATATGCCATAAGGCTGGGTCAGGACAAAGTAAAAAAGATGTAAAACTTTTTTAAAACGCATGGTCGTGAAACGCATTAAGGCAACTACCACGCAACTACTATACTACTATAACAAAATAGCCAAATAAGAAAAACTGTATCAATATTTTATATAATAAGTATCTCATTAAAAGCCACATTTCAAATACAAAATTGTGTCCCCCCTCGCCCCCCGTAGTTACGCCACTGCTCTTGAGGAACAAAACCACTCATTCTGGTGCACCAGCCATCAAGCACATGCTGGATAGGTCCAAACATGTTAGTCACACGTTTAAAAGGGAGGCTGAGATCATGTTGTTTTGTTTTTAATTTGTGTTATTACCTCACTTATGTGTTTGTGTCATTTTATACCATTTTGCAGTTTCTTTTTTTTATCCACCTTCAAAATCTTGTGTATGGAGGTTTTCTCATATTTATATTTTTAAATTATGTTTTCAAGTTTGAATTTCAAGGGTCTGGTAAATATCGGTACCTTCCTTTTATACTTCTGCGGAACCGGTTTTGTTCCGGTGCCGCGTTATATTCTATTGAGTCCCCTTAAACAGCCCTTGGTCATTCCCTTCTCAACTCTCCTAAATGCACTAACAGGTAAACAAAATATCTAGACCTGAAGAGGGGGATGCCATTGTCCCTGGGCAGGTTTTGCACTACAAATTAAATTTTGTTTTATATTTCGTGGTAATATTTTTGTGGTCGCTGGTTCAATTCCTCACCGAATGAAGGTGTTTCACCAAGGTTGTCATATCATGACTAATCTTTGCATATATCAGTTCTGAGGCAAATGTTGGTGTCCTGTCTCCTGTATAAGTGTACAGTTTATCTACATTACATCTTTGTTAATTATCTCATTTTCTTCCTTTAGATTGGTGGCACGTATTGTAAACCGGTAATTCTTCCACCAGAAGTTGCTATTGCTGCACTTGGAAAAGTACAGGTAATAACAGATACAGTAGTATTTGTAGTATTAGTAGAACAAGGTAGTCATAGAAGTAGTTCTTTCATTTACTTATTAAGCCAACTGATATGTACATGGTATACATAATATATGGCACACACAACAAACAAAAGATGCAATATGGAATGGTTTAAGATAACAATTAACAATTGAATTGATTCAACTTCTCTGGTACTCATAAAAGTATGAGTGACTCATTCATTAGCCATAGACTCGTAGGAGAGAAAGTAAATGTAGACTAGATTTCACTTTAGTTTGAACGACCTTTTGATATTTCCTTTATACTTTACTACGACTTTTTCCACCGGGAAAACGGCTACTCAGATCTTAATGAAATTTACGGAAACGTTTGAGATTACAGATATGTTATGATTTTGGGTAGGCCTACAATCAAAGAAATGGTTAGTCATGAAAATCATATTTTTTAGGGCAACGAGAGATAGATATGTCCTCGCCGCCTCGCAACTATTTAAAAAATTGTCTTTTAGACTCGCAGGCTCACAATCAGTTGCTTCTCGTTGTTGATGTGATGTGGTTTACGCATGCTATTGTCTTTACATAACATGTACACAAACAAAACATCAAACCATTATAAAAGGATAGAAATAGTCAACAAGAAAACATCCCTCAACGGTACTGGAAAAAGTGTTTGTAAAGCGGCTTAGTAGGTAGATGCCAACGGCAACAGGCTAGGTATAACCAATGTGGATAGTGATAGGAGTCAGCAGCTTACCCGAGTTGTAGAGGTGGCTGCCATAGTAGAACAGTCCCAGTCAAGTCGAAAACATATTTTAATTTCTGGGTTATATTAAATATATTACTTATCTACAATAAATCAGTCGCAATAAAAAGATAGGCCTTTAGGGTAAATATCTCGTTTGTTGTGGCTAAACATGCCATTTTTGGTTTAGGAGTTCTTAGATAGGCCTACCTATTTTTCAATTATATGTTGTAAGAATTGCTATGAACGTGTGTTCCAGGTGGTGCCTCGCTTCAACGAGTTTGACAATATAGTCAAGACTCATGTGATGGCAATTAGCTGGGCAGCTGATCATAGGGTGGTGGATGGTGCAACGATGGCAAGGTTTTCCAATGTTTGGAAGGAATATGTGGAGCAGCCTCATCTTCTCATGTTGCGATTGTAGAAGATGTTTACATTTGAAGCCAACAGCTCACCTGGATGTCTTCACTCTTCCCATCATTACAAATAAGGTCATCTTCATAACTCTTTACATTCCTGCAACTCCAAGACATCTTTTCAATACCTCTATTAACACTCGCAATGTACAGTTGATTTAAATGTTACCCTCCCATGAGGCAGGCAGCTGCATATATATTGAAACAACTTGAAACTAGACAATAAACTACCGTATTTACGCTCATATAGGCCGCGAGTAGGTATATTTAAAAATTTGGAGTTCAAAAACAAGGGTGTGGCCATTACGCGAGGAGGGCCAATATGATGGTGCAAATTCGGGGGGGAAAAAATGTATTTGTATTGTATTGTATATTACGTACACATATGCGACCAAGAGTCAATAAAACCTATTTTAACGGTAAGTAATTAGTAATTGAATAAGTCTTGATCAACGTGTGTGGCAGGCTGCCTGCAGATGTTGTGCAACCGTACGGCACAGCGCGCTCTGTCTCTCACTCGAGCAAGCCCTGGTCGGCTCGGCGCTGTGTTCACTGATTGATTGATTTATTTATTTATTGGATATTGCTTAACGTCTCATATTAATGCACTTTGGCTATTCGAGAAGATGAGTGGTGATAGATGAGGATGAAGTATGAACAGAAGGGAGGAGGGGAATCCCGGGACCGGCACGTAGCCTACTCCTTTCGCGTCAGTCTCGCTTCACATGGCAAGGCGTATGCATTAGTACTTGAATGATGTCCATCTCCGAATTCGTACGTAATTTTTTTTATTTTTTTATTTAAATAAGTTTGGATTCGGATTCGCGATTTTTTTGCTTGGTATTCGAGATTCTGATTCAGAATTAAAAATTGGATTCACACACCCCTACAATAAACCAAACAATCAATTGTCCGCTCGTTCATTCATCCTGTTGGCAGAAGATGCAACCAGATCTACCCGACCCCTCCCCCGTCGTGGTCGCTACAGAATTCCTAACTCTGTTCTTGTTCACTCACTCTGCCTCTCTCGCTCTCTCTCTCTCTCTCTCTCTCTCGCACACACTTCACTCCAGGCAACATGACCCGTTGACTGGTTTCCCGGGGGACCTAGATCTCGACGAGTATTTGCCAGCTGTGGATGTGCCTAACATTAGCCGTGCGACGTTGCAGGAAAGTCAACATTCTACAATAACATTGCATTAAAATGGTTTCTTTACTTACATGGTGGTTTACATACATGTTCATGTTGCGATCATTTGTTTTATTCCTAAAGGATTTGCTGACTAAAATAACAATTGCGACCAATACAACACGCAAAGTACTTTTAAAAATTTGAATCGTCAAAAATGGGGTGGGGCCATTACGCAAAGGCGGCCTATATGCGCGTAAATACGGTAGCCTCACACTCACACTCATGTTTAGTTCTTTGTAGGGATTTCAAATGATTGTTAACCTCAAATCAATATCAAACTGAAAACAATCAATTGCAATTTGTTTAAATCTGTATCCATCAATAATTGAATTAAGACTGTTCCATTATATTCTTCTATTTTTCTAAATATACTACTTGGTAAAAATATAGTGTGTTTGTGCCATTGCTTTGCATTAAATCCCCACCTAAACTAATTTCCTTCAATTCATGATCCTTACCTAGATGTCGTATATCTATTATCACAGCGACAAACTCTCGACAAACTGCAGTGCAGTTCAAACCTCGCGTTCCGTGCGCTCACCTCTACGCTGGCGCCGTGGGCTACACCTGTGCTCTCTGTGCGACCTCTCTCTCTGGAGGCAATCTACGAGTGCTTATTTATATTATAATAACAATCTCTAGTCTAAGTTTACTTTAGTTTAGTGCACACACCACACGGCTTTACTACCGCACTGCTTGTTCGCTACTGCCAGCCACGTCGCTACGCTTGCCTGCAAGTACAGCCAACTCGGTAAGTGATTTTAGCTCTACTCATGGCATTTTCCCTCTGGTTATCTGTAACTTGCATTTTCCTCGATTTCTCCCCTCAAAAATACAGTACACTACCATCTCACTTCCGCTCCACTACCCAAGGCAGTTTTGAGACTTTCTCACCCATAACGCTAGGTCGCACTCTCGCCTACGCGCCTACATAGGTCTAGTGAATGGAATTGAAATCTGGCAGGCACTATAGGCACTGAAATTACATGCAGAGTGTTTGGTGGCCACCACTTTGGGCATTAATCTGTGAATGAGGTGTTATTTCAAAAGATAGCAAAGCAAAATAAATTGATTTAGTAATAATAATATATATATATATATATTTAAATTGGGTTGAAACATTGGTTGGTACCCAAGTGGTGAGCTTTTCCTATTGTCGTTTTGTTATTACAAGCGGGTATATTATAGTAAAGCGATCTTACGTCAGATGAATGAGTAAAAGTGGTTCACAACCATGAAGAACGTCAATGGTGCAGCGTGCAAGGACTTGAACCCCTATTAGATGAACTTTGGGCAAACCTGATCCGATCACTTCTGATCCCAACCTGGCCTTACACACACTTGATCTGAGCAATATGCCCGCTAATGAATGAATACCTGATTATCTCGGATTCATGGGCGTCTGCAGGATTTTCACAAAGCCAAAGTCAAGGAGTTGAATTTGTTAGTAACACCATACATCATCAAACCGCTCAAAATAATTAGGGTACAAGGGCAAAAACATGAAAATAGGATTGGGTGTCATCACATCACAGATGTGATCTTGTTCATATGTTTTACTAAAAACGTTTTAGGCTAGAGACACACAACATCATTTTGTGCTATATGTACACTATCGACCATAAGTAAATAAAGTGGTCTAGTTTGTATCTTGTATCTAGTTTTGTATCATCAATCATCATCATCACTCAAATGGTTGTATCATCAAAGGCTGGGTATACCAAAGGCTTTTGATGTTCTTCTGGTCGTGGGTATAGGCCTACAAGAGTGCTGATATTTTGAATACACAATATGGTTTCCCCATTGCATATTATGATATTTTTTATTCTACTGGTACACTAAATGTAATTTTATTAGTTTTAAATCAACACAAATAACACGGTCGGATCACAAAATTAGGTGAAAGTCGGGTGGGTGTTGAGATAAGATAATTTATTCGCCAGATAGACGTATACCGGTACATTGTACAAATATTGGTTTCGTCAGGGTTTGTTAAGTAGAAAATAGTAGGTAACAATATACACGTAATATACAATATACATACACAGTAGACACATGATATATACAAAATATTCAATAGAAGGTCTAGTACAAGTATAGGCCTTCAAAATGAGTAAAAATATACATAGGTTACAATTATAAGGCATGGTGGGAATGCCTCCGGTACAGTAATAAATTAATAACGATAATACAATAAGTGAGAAGAAGAAGAAGAAATCAACGAGAGATGGCGATGATAAATAAAATAAATACAAAATAATAGAATGGCCTAGAGGACAGGCAAGTAGAAAAAGAGTTGATAGAGTGAATGCAATCAACATGTGGTGGGGGTTACCTATGAATATGATTCTAGAAAACTGCTCTTTCTGCGGCTTTTTATTCTCAGCACCAGGCCATTGGACAAAAGCTTATTTACATGAAAAATAAGAATTCTCAAAAAGTTGTTCAATGATAGATAACAAGTGTGTCAAATTATGTAACTAAAGTTCAAATAGTAGCTGGACTAATTGTGTTGTAGATAAAAGATAATAATTTTATCTAGTTAAATATATATATTCCTCACAACAGTTTCTTGATGAATAACAGACTGAAAGTGCATGTATCTAAATTTAATAATAGTAACTAAAAATAAGTATGAATAATTTGTTTATTATAAAAGTGATTATATTTTCGAGACTACATTTTTATTATTTTTTAAAATGTTTTTACTTGTATAAAAGTTTAATAAGATTAAAGCTTATTTCTATCTAGAAAATCAAAAATAGTAACACTAAAAAACTATAGAAGAAAAATATGAAAAAGGATTTATCTTAGTCACAAACTGTTGTTATTTAATTTTAAAGAAATAGATACATTTTAATTTTTTTAATAAAAAAATCATTGCGAAACTTATGCTAGTAAGATATGAATCTTGCTTTTATCTAGGGTAAACATGTGGCAAAAAATTGCAAAAAAAGTGGAGCAACACCGTGTTGAAGTTGGTAGCCTCACGCTGATGAATCAATATATTTGTAAAATTGTGGGTGTTTGCCCAAACGTATTGTTCAATATTCAAAGGGCTGACACCGGGTGTATCAGGGTAGTGATCAGAGTTCGAACGTCCCACTTCCACAATTTACTAGGAAGCAGTAAAGAAGTTTGGTTCTGTTTGCAAATTCAAATTTTTACAAAGAGTATCCTATGGTCTTTCAGTGATCAGGTTTGCGTTATTGCCCTAGATGAAGGTACATACTCATTAGGCTCATTGCTCATAATTGCCCATGTCAACCTCTGATGGTATGGTCATAAAAGGCAGAATGATACTGTGGGGGACATTCGTGATCTGGAGTGTCCCAGATAGCCTGGGGTCAGAGTTGGGAGTTTATTTTTGGGAAAGGCAGACTTGTTGCCTCGGGTATAATTAATTGTCTTAATATAAAATAAAATCTTGATAAATTATCTCAGTTTCAGTTCTTTATTACACATAGGTATTTATGTGTGATATAACACTAATACATGGTAATGGTCAGTAAATTATTAATTCCCAGTAAACATTGTCAGTAAAACATTAGCATACAAAGTAATACAATTAAAATTACATTGGAATTCACTTTTGTGCTATCACAGATTGCTATCACAGATACAGATAAACATATTATTTAAAATTAAAAATGGACATAAAAGAAGAACTGACTGGCACAAGGTTAGTGTTCAAATAATTAATCATTAATGCTGTAAAAAGCCCTTGTGGTTAAAAAGTTTTTTAAAGTATTCCTAAAATCACATGTCTTTTCAATATCGGTAATATGTTTAGGAAGAATATTATAAATCTTTGCACCACGAAAGTCTAGACTCTTTTGAGTTAACTCTAGTCTGCGAGGCAAAACATGTACATTCTCACGGTTTCTGGTGTGATGACAGTTACTAGTGGATGCTGCTGTTTATCTTGAGTCATTACTCATTAGACCCCCCAGATTAGGACATGCGACCAAGCGCCAGGCACACAGAAACACCAAGAAGTCCCCCATCGGTGACTAGCCCTCCGCTTCCCATCTCTTTTTTGGTTGTTATGTTGTCGGGAAATTGTGCACATCTCGCGGCTGCAGTTTGAAGAAAAACCGTCAGAAGCCAGTTCAATTATCGCGCCAAGCTGCGAGTTTCGACCACCTGTGCTTCGACCTTTTTACTTGAAGGCCATCTTGGTTTTGTAATCAAGTTCCTCGCTCACGTGCCTTCAGTCAAAATATTAAACTTTTGGACAAAGATTTCCCATTTTTAGCAAAGTGTCTCATAGGCATAGAATCGTAAATGTTAAAAAAGTGTGCATTAAATATGTACACTCTAAGAACAGACAAGACAGTAAGATTCTGTTGACGAAAAAATCCGAACCCAAAGAGGTTAGACATTTTGGCGTAGGGCCCTAGGCCTAAGATTTGAAAATGTCTGATATATGCCTATCTGATGAAAAATTAGCAGTGGATGACACAAGGTTTCGTGTAAAACCATCTCAGCAAATGGTTGCAGCGTGTACAGGTGCACTTATAACGTCATTTGCAGGTAAGAACGTGTTAATAGGCCTATAGTCCTAGGCCCTAGGCTTAAGGCCTTGTGTTTCTGTGGGCTTACATAACCTTACTTTATGTTTCAGTAACACCATTCGACGTAGTGAAAATACGTCTACAGTCGCAACAACGTGATCTTTTATCCAAGAAATGTTATCTGTATTGCAATGGTTTAATGGATCATGTTTGCCCTTGTTATACGGATAAATTAACTGCCGAACAGCGACCAATACACTTCAATGGGACAGTTGACGCTTTTGGCAAAATCACCCGCTCAGAAGGTTTAAGCTCTTTGTGGAGTGGAATGGGGCCAACGCTGGTCTTGGCTGTTCCCGCCACGATTGTTTATTTTGTCTTATATGAAAACCTTCGCCTTTCAATAAAGGACAGATATTTAGGAGTGCAGCCTGCTTGGGGACCGATGGTTTCTGGTGCAACTGCAAGATTGGTTTCTGTCACTCTGGTATCCCCTTTAGAACTTATCCGAACAAAAATGCAATCTAAACGAGTCACTTATTCAGGTAAGAATTTTTTCAAATAAAAAATTCAAGTTATCATCATCATCATCCATCGCCGTTTCCCGCTTCTGACAGGGTTGGCTTGGGTTTTGTTGTTAATGATAATGCCCCTCTGTTGATCATTTGATCGGTGGAAGGTTGATTATATACCTCCCTTTGTCCTCTTTGTCTTTCTTTTCACCCTACTTCCAATTTTTTCATGTTTCCAACCTCTTCAGTTGTTTCCTTCCTTCTCGGGACCTTGGTCTCCCATTGGCAGAGGTTAGAGCTTTGATTGAAATCCTTTGAGGTTTCTCTCCCCCACTAACCCCTCAAATAGGCCTTGGCCTTGCCATGAATTTCCAACTTCTTTTTTTTTAACCAGTAGGCCTATTCTAAATTGTCAACCAAGGCCGCTTGCTAAGTGCTAAAGCATCATTCACAATCAGTTCTAAGTCGTAAGGCGCAAGGTCTAAGGCGTAAATCGTAAGAAATGCTAGGCGTTTACAACAACCATACCATTTTTCATTGCTCCTGTGTATTGCGCATGCGCGTACAGTCAGCTGTGGAGTTTCCTTGTTCGTGATTGGCTCGTCGTAAGAAACCGTCGTAAGAATTGGATTTTGGGCAATTCGTTACGACATAAACCATACGCCTTGCGACTTGGGACGTGTTGTGAACGTTCTGATTGAAATACATACTCGGCAATACAAATTATTACGCCTTAGGCCTTGCGCCTTACGACTTAGAACTGATTGTGAATGATGCTTAACCACACAGTTTGTTTTCCGCTTTTTGTTTTTATAAAAACTAAAAAGTTGTTTTCGTCCTATCTGCCTTCTAACGACTATTTTATTGACCAAGACCAAGAGTCATTCAAAAACCCCTAAATAATATTATTTACATTTTTGTGGGAAACTTTTTTAACTTAGGTAGGCCTAATCACTAAAACAACAGTACCTAAGAACTACAACTAGGCCTAGTTAATTAATAAATTGCCTGAACCAATAATGGTTGGCAAATTTTACTAAGAATAAATTATTAGATATTTATTTAGGTAAGATAAGTTTTATTTATATGCTTGTTTGACTAAAACTTTAAAAAGTCTAGGGCTAGGGGGCTTCCATCGATCGATAAGCCTATGCAGTTCACAGGATGATACAAATCTTGTGCACAGAAAGTTGACCACCTGATGTAGGCAAAAGAGGTATCTTCTAGACCCCTTATTTAATTATGTCCCCAGGTGTAGGTCTACATGAACCCAAGTATGATAAGATACATAATATATCTTGTCCATTAGGTATTTTACTCTATAAACTTATCCAATATTCCTGCCTTACACTAGGTCTATTGGGCAGTGTAAACTCGGATTTGACAAACAAAATTGATGCATTCTTTTCTAAATTTCCATACCGGTACATTATTTATATTTCTTACGTTTTCATTGAGCTTATTGTAAAGTCTCACTTCACTATAGAAAATAGATTTTTGGTTTTACTTTTGTTCATACATTCTAGATAGCCTAGGCCTACAGTTTATTTGTACTTTTTGTTAAATTGTATTGGTGCATTTATCCTTTACTTACTGGTACTTGGTTCACTTAGGCCTACTAACTACTTAGTCTTATTTCTTTCAACAGAGATTGGACATGCCATTAAAGATCTCTGGCAATCCTATGGACCTCGAGGACTATTCAAAGGTTTAAGTTCGACTTTGCTGAGAGATGTCCCCTTTTCAGGTAGGCCCTTCTGCATAGCCTTCCATGCAAGGAAGATACTTTTATTTTGTGAAATTTTGCTCTGATAGGTATTATAATTATGTTTTATAAACAACTATGACACAAAATATTTTGTCCCCCTGGGTCCCTGATATTGATGGCCTACTCTTGTGAAGGCAATGGTTATAGGCGGGGAAATCTTCAGGTTCCAGGTAGTCTAATTTTGAGCCACATTTTGCTACTAAGCCTAATAAATGACTAATGGGTGATTATGCTTATTCAACAAGAAAAGCTGTTAAAAGTATTTTATTTCCTGTTTTCAACCTAAAGTGGGTTGTTCCTCATTTTAGTGCATTTTAAAATGGAGTTGGAATTATGCACGAGCCCAACAACATTTGCAAATAAGAACACTTTTCATGTAGGCCTAGCCTAATTCTGGGAATATTTTTTTATTGCTGACCTTTACCATAGGCCTATGAGATTCCAAACCAAGGACCAAAGTCCAAAGTCATGAGTTGGCTAATATATTAATATATGTGGCCTTTTGATGAATTATGTGCTATTTTAGAAGATCTTAATCTACTTTTTTACTTTTTTAAAATCTTTTTTTTTAATTTGACATAATCATACTCACAGAAACTCATCTTAAATTCAATTCTGATTCAATTAACATTCAGGGCTACTCTGCAACTTTTAATTTCTTGTCTACATCTTTTAATGGTGTGTCGATTCCGTTTGGGACAACCATTTTAAGAATATATCTATCAAATCTATTAACTCCATTAGGCCTACTCAAGTAAACATGATAAAATATTACCTACTGCAATCTGCATCATGTGGGAAGGAAACTTAACCTTTCAATAGTAGGAGTTTATAGGTCTCCATCTGGAAATGCCCTCTCATTTATTAATGAACTTTCAGAACCAACATCCTAATTGGTGATATCAATCTAAACATTTCTTCTTCTAACAAATACTTATTCTCTATAAATGCTCATGGTTTTACACAATTAACTAATCAACCTACTAGGGCCAAACCACATCATCAAAAACCTTTCTTTAAATCAAAATTCAAACAGATTGATGCCAGAACAACTAGGCCTATACTCCAAACTAACATCACTGATCACTTTGCAATTGCAATAGTGTAACCATGTAAGCCTGATTAATAAGAAGCCCCATACTGATTCTTGTAAACTCCACTTGGTATAGACCAAGTGGAGTGAACATTCATAGAGTAAGCTCACAAAATAACTCAACACAAATTTAAAATTGCCTATGATAAGCTCACTACTCTTGCAGATTCAGAAGGCTGGGCGGATATTCTCGATAATAATGACACTAATAATGCAACTGATCAATTTGTGAATACACCATCTTCTCTAACTGAAAAATCAACCACAATTAAAAATATGCTAACAGCAAATCTAACTACAAAATAAAACCCTGGATTACCTACTCTTGGGATTATTAAATTCATTTGAACTATGAGACAAGTTTTACAAAAATGTGATCATACACCCTGACAATAGGCCTAGGCCTATAGGATAGCTTATAAAGATGTTTTCATATGTTATCAGAATGTCCTTATATTTTTTTCAATTAGGAAAACTAAAACTAATTGCTACAAAAACCAAATACAACAAGCATCTAAGGTGGAACTTTCATATTATTATCAATTTTGTTACCTAATGAACATGGGCATGCTTTGGTGGTTTCCTTCAACTTAAGAAATATTATTGGTACGTCATCTTAAATTGGTACTGGTATACTTTGTTACGGTTACGGTACAGTAAATTCTTAGTTACGGTATTAAAGGTTGGGGAGGAACTTATGGCTCCAAACTTGTGACAGTACAGAATATTCTCTTGTATAGCTTACTTTCCTATCACATTACATTACTCAAAACAAAATATAGGCCTAGTTGTATTAAACAATGTAATATTCAGCTAGAAAATCTTAGCATAGGGTCATTCGGCTCATTCCATGTCAAAAACCAAGCCGAGCCTCAAATAAAACTTGAATATTTCAGATTTTGATGAAACTTGGCAAATATACTCTTACTAACATGTAGATTGACCGTGGAAAATTTTGTGTTAGACAATAAAAAAACTCTTAAATAAAAAAATAAAAAATAGCATTTTACGTCCAACAGTTTAAAACTTACCAATTCAGGTACGCCGCTCGGCGTCGCCAAATTTGAGTTTTTGAGCGGGTTGTTACTCGAAAACTAAGCGCGTCAGGAATACGAAATTTTCCACGATCAATCTACATGTTAGTAAGAGTAGATTTACCAAGTTTCATCAAAATCGGAGATGGTCATGGAAATGGCCTGGTTGATTCGACATGGAATTACCCCATAGAGAAAGTTAATTAGTAGCCTACATTATAAACTGTTACTATAGTATACTAGGAAGCTTTGCAAACGCTTTTTCAGGCGCGTTGTTGGATAAGCGTAATTTTTTAAAACAAAAAAAGCGTAAAATTGTGATTTTCATGAGAAATAATTTTTGATTGCGCTCAAATTTCACACAAATATATTAATTCATGAAATTAAGTTTCTGTGAAAAAATCATTAAAATTGGATAAAGCATGTGGGTGTAATAAGTCGAAGAATTTTTTTTGAAATAAAAAAAAATCGTAAAATTGTGATTTTCACGAGAAATAATTTTTCGATTACGCTCAAAAACGTGGCAGTTCTAAGTTCAGAGATTTCGAAGGCCTCCAGAAAATTTCATTGCAACTGGAGTAGGGGCCTCTATCGGTTTAGCCGGAATCGTGCTAACAGACACACAATAATTTCAAACAGGAAAAAAAACCATTCCGGATTTTTTTCTTCAGTGTAGTAGAATGGAATCTTCGCTACGCTCATCCAATAATTATGATAGTTATTTTACGGATGTACTTTTTCAAAATAAGTTTATTATGTTTATGTCATAGGTTTTAAATTTTAATGCATTATTTATTCTGAATTGTTTCTTACAATTATATTTTAAAGGTGTAGGCACTAGGCAGGCTACAAAACTGTCACTGTTTATGCCTTTTTACTTTTTAGTTTTTATTAGGGAAGACGACGGCGGTCGGTCGGGTATGGGTAGGTGTTTCCACTACCCGTTTACCCGTAAAACCCGGTTCCTGAATTGAGGTGTCACATTGTAGGAGGAAGGCTAATGTAAACATGCGCTTTCTCATACTTTTCGTGCTTGGCGGCGTTTTTCTTTTGAATTATAATGTCCTTTGTTCATGTCGCTGGCTTGTGGCAGTGTGCTGACTGCTGAGTATGCCCCCACCACCCCCACCCCCCTCCTGCCTAACCACTTGTGCGATCTTCCAGAGATTATACCGCCGTAAATAATTACCACAGCACATCACTTATGTTTTTAATCTGCTAGAAGTCAAAACTTAAAAGCTATCACCCATGGTGATAAACCTTTCCTTATCTTGTTTACTCTCATTCGGGCTCCAGTCCCCCCCCCCCTTTCGCGCCCCGCACCAACGCATCGTGAGTCGTGACTCGTGACCTTGACTTGACTGTGACAAGATATAAAGCAGATGCAACGAACAGTGAGTGTTATCTTAATGGCCCGCTGCTGTTCCTCTTTCGTGTTTATGAAATACTATTTCATTGGCACGTCATTGTTTATGGAACAGCATTACGTCCGAGATGTTACTATAATTGATGAGTGCGTTTCTTCACAGTTCATTAGACACCCCACACGATTTTTTTGTGTCACTACTCGGGTAACCCGCGGGTAATGTGGACGGGTACCCGGGTCGTAATAAAGTCGTTTTTCGTCATCCCTAGTTTTTATATGTATTTTTTTCATTTAATGAAATTATTTACCGGTATTTCTATCTTAGTTTATATACGGTACGTACATTCAAACATTATATTACTACTAGTTAGTTAATCACAATGCAAATACTCGCGCCAGGGATGCAGACCATTGAAATAAAGTGTGCCTTTTAGTTTTAGTAAAATTAACAAAGATTTAAGTATTAATAGGGCCAAGAATGAACTACCTAAAAGTGTTTTTATGTAATGAATCAAATATTAATAGGCTATTGCATGTAAGTGGGATGCGTATTTTTTAATATTTTATTTTCATTGTATTATTTGTTAATTTTTCTTTGTGTTTTATTGTTCTAGTTATTATTTTTGTTTTTATTTTGCTGTTTACTTACGCAACCATTATGTAGCCTGGATCTGTGGCGTTTCGTGCCTTCAAAATCAGGTGGGGAAAGTAGATCAGATTTATGTTTTTTTTTGCACATATTTTTCTCGTAGAGCTAGCAGGACCAACGTACTTGTACCCTACCGATGATATTGCTACATGCCGAGTTATATAAAGTAAAAAATTATTATTTTATTCGGAGGAGATAATTTAAATTTAACTAGTTAACCGATATTAAAAGTTTAACATAATCATAAAAAATAAATAACAAATTTGAGATATGGAAAATGGATACATAATATCGTTTCAATAACAGCATTAAATAATATTTTTGTCATGATGTCGATTGCGTGAAGTATTTGCTTCGAATTTGTGACTTGTCCGCCCGTCAGAGTTTTACATGTGATGGGGCCTGATCCGAGTTGCCTCACTTGGTACCGTACAAGACGTGGTCCCGCTCGATGTAGGCGGAGCTACATCTGCACGCTGTAGGCATAGGCCGACGGGGCTAGCCTGGGCTAGGCTCACATGAAACGAGGAATGCTTCAGGGTGGATGCGCCGGCAGGTGTTGCTACCAAACGAATTTCTTTACTACTACCACTCAAATTCTACTAAATGGCGCAGAAATTGATTACGGATGTTATTAAATAAATCATTGAAACGATTTCAGATGCATTTCTAACTACTATTCTATTTTTTTTGTGCGGTGCTAGAAATTGTTGGTGGGGCAGTGCCCCACCTGCTCCTTTGCAGGAAACGCCACTGGCCTGGAGCCTGGGTTATTTTATTAGGCCAACTTATTTTTATTATAATGTCTGCATTTTATCCCCACAGTTAAGCCGCTTGTGGGATTCGTTTCTGTAATGTTGTAATTGTGTTATCATAATAATGTACTACCCAATAAAAAATAAATAAAATAAAAAATAAAATAATTAGTAGTTTTTTTAGTATAAGGCCTTATCTACATGAATCAAATTATATTGTGTATCCCAATTCCCGATAAAGGACAACAAGCTAAGTAGGCCTATAACTGCAATTAAACTAGGCCTACACATACATAATTGTCTTTGTGCTTTCATTCCTTTTTGTTTAGCAATCTACTGGATGCATTATGAGTATTTCAAGAAAAAACTTGGAACAGACACTAAGCCAAACTTTGCGTTAAGCTTTCTAGGGGGAGCTGCTGCAGGTTCAGTAAGTTAAATTTCATTAAAATTTGGTGCATGAAACTGTATTGGAGACGGCTATGGTTGGGATGTTAAAGACGTTTTCCTGCTCAAAACATTTTAATTTATTGCTGGTTTTTATTTAAGAGGTGAATTCCAATATCTAGAAAGTATTGTGACTAAGAAAGCAAATATAGGGAATGAAGTAAAGTGGAGAGTGGGGTTGGTAGAAAAGCTCTTAGTATAAGAAAGATAGTTTGTATCAACTGTACACGGGAATCACTTTTCCAGTATTTCCACAATTGTGTGACTACAACTTTAGTTACAGCACAACCTTGATGGTACGGCCCTTATCAGTAATTTACCCCCCTCCCCACAACTTTCTAATCTTTCCTATGCTACTGCTCTCACGGTCAAGTAAATGGTTTAATTCTTCTCCCTACTCATTCCTTCTTGTGAGCATTTATTTATGATCATCAGCCTTCTGCTAATCCAGTGTGCCATGCAATCCTTCCATACTTACTTGTTTTTTAATTTTCAGATCGCAGCTGTTGTAACAAATCCATTTGATGTTGTTAAGACACACCAGCAAATTGAGCTTGGAGAGAAAATATTTTATTCTGGTTAGTTCTAACATAATTTGTATTTATTTAAACGATTCAGTTAGTAGGCTTGGCTTGTGTCCTAGGTACTCGCGGTTGATGAAAACATTGTAGCCTACAGTTAACATAGGTAGGTACCTACCTAGTACTAATGAGTCAATTGACATTGCTGCTTGCTGGTTATTGACAAAGGTGGCTGCTTAGGCCCCACTTTGAACATGCCAAACTTTTGACTAAATTAACTGGAATGGTGTTGGATATTTTTGAGTAGCCTATACTTCTTAAGAATTTTTATTTTGGCACAATTTGTGATATGAATTTTCAAACCATTTGACACCCTAGTAAATAACGTTAACATTTTCGTAGCTCCTAAATAGGCCTGTCATTTATTACCTAGACAGGTACAAAATCTTCAAAAAGACAATTTAAAAGAAATATTGTAAAAAGATAATCGATTTTTTGCAATTAATTGACTTCTTTGAAGTTTTAGAATTTTAAAATGGCTCTTGTGGGGTCCCTTCAATTTTGAATTTCCAAGAGATTATACTGGACCAGCTTTAGTACTTCCAAGTTGCAATGTTGCATTTAGTTACCCATCACTCATAGTTACTGCCATTTATTCCTGCACATAGTGCCTTAAATTCTCAAATTCTCTGCTGTATATATTATTTCCTGCAACAGGTTTTGCCAATATAAGGTTTGATGATACATTATGATGCAATAACTTATTTCATAGGCCTACCATTTTTTAGAATGATAGGTCTTTGTGTATTTATTATACTGGGCCTATCATTTCATTTATTCATAGTTTCATGGTTCCAGTATGTCACTCGTGTATCCTCAGTTATCTATCCTTCTTTTTCACCCTTTTGCATTATGTTTTTGTGGAAAGGCATTTCCAATCTAGATAAAGAACTGTTCTAAAAGATGTTTACATTGTTTGTCAGCACTATCTATTGCCAATGGTATAGTGTAGGCTCAATCTGTACAACCTGAATTTCGTATTGTGCTGAATATAGACCGAACCTGAATATAAACCGACCTCCTAACTTTTCTTGTTGAAATATGAAAAACAACATATGCATAAGCATGCATATAAGCTGGTAAGGGACTTTTGAGACTTAATGAAAAAAGGGTAGGCTTATATTCAGGACAATGCGGTATACAGAAAACCTTGAGCACTGGCTGGTTTGAAAATGTTTAGGTATAAAGCACTGCACGGCACAACATTTTATAAGTACTTTTATAAAGCCTTGATTCTTCACATGTACATAAGATGTGAGGAATAAGAATTGACTGTCTGATAACTGATAAGCCAGCTGTCAATATTGGTAACATAAGGTAGAGAAAGTGGATTTGTTAAACCATAACCTGTTTTGCATGTAGTTAGAGTGGGGGTAGTAAAGGGCTGATCGAGGCAATATGTTAGCAAAATGTTTTCTAATTGAGATCAGCTTCTATCCTCCTATAGGCCTAAGAAGTCAATGTCAATAATTGCCACTTATTATAAACTCTGTGTTTTGTTCTCTTGACAAAATTAAGAATATAAACTAATTTTCAAGCAGGGGAGTGGAATAGAAACAAGCCGACACTCGCCAGAGGGTGTAAAGATTGTAGTTGATTGAATCATTGACAATTGTAAAACTGAAGTCTCGGTTACGCAATATCCAATCCAAATATTCAAGTTAGACTTGAATCAAAGTACAAGCCATCATTTCGTTCAGTTATAAATGCGAAAATGACCATTAATGAATGTCCACATCGTTATTATTAAATATTAGGATTGTTCCTTGGATCGTGATTAATTGTAGGATATGACACGAATGACGACCACAGTTGAGTAGAGAAAATAACCGGAAGTGAGCTTTATTAAATTATACGGAAATCACGTGGTACAGAGCAGTGCGGGAAAAAATTCAAATACTTAAAATTATACTAAACTCTAGAAATCTGAATAGATGAATATCAAATCTTAACACACCCCCTTGATATGCAACTATTCGACTTTCATTAATGAGGTGAACTGCAAGAACTTAGGTCCTGCCAAAGGCTTTGTAAGGATATCTGCTATCATTAGCTCTGATCGCAGATGTTTCACACTGATAAACTTCTTATGAACTAGATCTCTAATAACATGACAAGAAATGTCAATTTGCTTAGTTCTAGCTTGAAATGCATCATTTTTTGCTAGAAATATAGCAGATTGATTGTCACAATTTATTTGTACACAAAAATCCTTAATTGATAAAAGCTGCATGATTAGTTTTCTTAGGTAAACTGCCTCATTCGAAGCTTGTGATAGTGAAACATATTCCGCCTCGGCCGATGATTGAGCAACAAATGACTGCTTCTTGGACCGCCATGAAATGGGTCCACCCCCTAATAGAAACAAGTACCCTGAATATGACTTTCTGTCCACTTTGTCCCTTGCCCAATCGGCATCACAGTAACCAATCAATGAATTTACAACATTATCATTTGGTTTTAAAAAATTAATGCCTTTGGTTTTTGTACCTTTCACATAACGCAACACTCTAACAGCACAGTCCCAGTGCTCTTGTCCATAACAATTATTGAACTGACTTAAATAGTTTACTGCCTGAGTAATGTCAGGTCTGGTCCAAATACTTAGATACATTAATGAACCAATCAAATTTTGATAAGGTACATCAGGTTTATCACCCTCATTTCTCGAAAGGTCTACACCACTCTCCATAGGAGTCTTGAATGTACACAGGTTCTCTACTTGAAACCTGGATACAAGTTTGTTTACATAGTGTTCCTGACTTAACTTAATTTTTCCAGTATTTCTGTCTCATTGGAGATTTACACCTAAAAAATGATTAAGCTCACCAAGATCTCTGCATTCAAAATTATCTGTTAACCTCCTTTTCAAATTCTCTTCTTCATCTTTATCATTTGACATTACAAAAATATCATCAACATGAATACAGACAATATTGTACAAGCCATTCTCTTTATTTTTAATGTAAACACATGGATCACTTTTAGTCCTGGTGTAACCAGACTCAACAAGGAAATTATGAATTTTTATATTCCAGGCCCTTGAGGCCTGTTTAAGCCCATAGATTGCCCTAGAAAGTTTACATACCTTATTTCCTTCCTGAAACCCCTCAGGCTGTTCCATAAAAACTTCCTCCTCCAGTTCCCCATGGAGAAAAGCTGTACAGATGTCAATGTGTGACATGTTTAGATTTAAACAATTTGCAAGAGATAACAATACTCGTAAACTTTCTGCTCTCACCACTGGAGAGAATGTTTCATAGTAATCATACCCATATTTCTGGGAAAACCCTTTTGCAACAAGTCGTGCCTTATATCTATCTACACTTCCATCTGCCCCTCTTTTTTACCTTAAACACCCATTTACTTTTCACAACATTTTTGTTGGCGGGCCTATCCACTAGTGTCCTAACATTATTTTTTATTAATGATGAAATTTCTGCATTCATTGCTTCCTCCAAAGAATTTTTTTTGTACTTGCAAGAGCTAGATCTCTAGTCTCTGGCTCATCATCTAAATCGTCTGCTGCTAGAAAACTAGTGACAAATTCATCACCAAATTCCTTTCTCTTTGGATTAACCCTTAAATTTAATCTTCCTTTGTTTTCATCACCCCCTGACTTCCTACCTTCTGAACATGTAGTATCCGCATCACTTTCACTACTTACTTCATCATCTGATCTATTTTCGTTGTCAGTTGACGTATGCGTCTCAGTTGTACTACTACTACTTTCCGAGTTAACACGTTGCCTTGCCTGCACTTTTATCTCTATCTCTGGGGCCACTTTGTGTAGTTCTACGTTTTCATTCGTGTTTGTTACCACATTCAGAGAAGGAAAACATTTCTCATTAAAGATAACGCTTCTTTCTACTTTCATACTAGCTTTTGGACTCTTTGGGTCAATCAAAATATATCCCTTCTTTTCCTCATCATAGCCTACAAAAACATAGCCGTATTGTTCCGAATATAGCGCGATGTTTTTTTCCGAAAATACAATCTCAAAAACAGCACTCGCGTTATTTCCGCGCGCTTGCATTTGAAATAGCGCCTGAACATAGGCCACGCCTCTATACAACTCCCGCGCATAGTCTGCTGCGCTTCGCCCCGCCCACCCACTCGAAGCCACTGAACTCGGCCGAACCTTGGGCGAAACTGTCTGCTAGTCGTCAGAATCCTTAGCCGTGATCACATCGTGACCTAGCTTGACCTACATAGATTTTGTTTGTCGGGGTTGTCTATCTACGTTGCTAAGAGCTAAGAGTCTACGTAACGTAATAATGAGTGATGAAGGAGAAGATGAAATGGCTCAAGATGAACAAATGAAGACTGCTGATCGCGTGGAAAAGAAAGGTTCCTCTGCCTTACAAATCAGCAAGGGATTGCGAAGGAGCTAGGCCTAGGCCTACGACCATAGATACTAGGGCCTAGTATAACCCCCCCCCATCTCTATCTCTGGGGCCACTTTGTGTAGTTCTACGTTTTCATTCGTGTTTGTTACCACATTCAGAGAAGGAAAACATTTCTCATTAAAGATAAC
Source organism: Sweltsa coloradensis (assembly GCA_024449915.1). Taxonomy (NCBI): domain Eukaryota; kingdom Metazoa; phylum Arthropoda; class Insecta; order Plecoptera; family Chloroperlidae; genus Sweltsa; species Sweltsa coloradensis. The sequence continues at coordinate 297,376 of JAMZAV010000034.1, read as the reverse complement.
GCTTCTTTCTACTTTCATACTAGCTTTTGGACTCTTTGGGTCAATCAAAATATATCCCTTCTTTTCCTCATCATAGCCTACAAAAACATGCCGTATTGTTCCGAATATAGCGCGATGTTTTTTTCCGAAAATACAATCTCAAAAACAGCACTCGCGTTATTTCCGCGCGCTTGCATTTGAAATAGCGCCTGAACATAGGCCACGCCTCTATACAACTCCCGCGCATAGTCTGCTGCGCTTCGCCCCGCCCACCCACTCGAAGCCACTGAACTCGGCCGAACCTTGGCGAAACTGTCTGCTAGTCGTCAGAATCCTTAGCCGTGATCACATCGTGACCTAGCTTGACCTACATAGATTTTGTTTGTCGGGGTTGTCTATCTACGTTGCTAAGAGCTAAGAGTCTACGTAACGTAATAATGAGTGATGAAGGAGAAGATGAAATGGCTCAAGATGAACAAATGAAGACTGCTGATCGCGTGGAAAAGAAAGGTTCCTCTGCCTTACAAATCAGCAAGGGATTGCGAAGGAGCTAGGCCTAGGCCTACGACCATCGATACTAGGGCCTAGTATAACCCCCCCCCCCCCCACCCCCCCCCCCCCGTGACGTAAACATTGAAGACCAGGAATCAGACTGGTGAACTGTGGTTGACATGTGAGCTTGTGCTTGGCCCTACCCTGTAAAAAACCATAGGCCTAGGCCCTAACATTGTTCAAAATGTTTTGTTGTGTTTCATGTACATTTTAATTTTCTTTGATTTTTTTCTTTTTTCTTGAAATGATTCTGAAAAATTGGGGGTCGTGTTATATTCGAGGTCGTGCTTTATTCGGAACAATACGGTACTTCTCACTCCTATCTTTAAGTTTTTACTTTCTTCTTTTCTTACATAAACATATGCTAAACATCCAAAAATTTTCAAGTGTTCTACATTCGGCTTAGTGCCAGTCCATGCCTCATACGGTACCATATCTTTTACTGCTACAGTTGGGGATAGATTTTTTAGATACACAGCTGTTTTTAGTGCTTCTCCCCAGAATTTGTTTCCCAAACCAGATTCTTTTAACAGTGCCCTAGTTTTTTCTAAGAGTGTCCTGTTTGTCCTTTCTGCCACTCCATTTTGCTCTGGACTATACGCAACAGACAGTTGTCGAACAATCCCAGTTTCTTTCAGATATTCGTCAAAATCTTTTGAGCAATATTCTTTACCATTATCTGAGCGGACTATTTTTTATAGATTTCCCCAAGTGATTTTCTACCATTGTTTTGTATTGTTTGAACTTATCTAAGACTTCATTTTTTTATTTTAAAAGAGCAATTACAGTGAATCTAGTCTTATCATCAGTGAAAGTAGCAAAGTACCTGTAGCCTTCCCATGACAGACCATCTGTGATTTCACAGACATCTGTGTGAATTAAGTCTAATATCTCTGTGGCTCTTGTTGCACCTTTCTTTGGAAAAGGAGCCCTAGTGTGCTTTGCCCTGACACAAACATCACACACATCAAATGTTTCCTCGGCTATTGGACTTAACCCACTTACTAGACCACCCTGTAGCTTTTTTAGGTTACCATTACCTATGTGAGCAAATCTTTCATGCCACAACTTATAGTTAGAGCTTGTAGCCTTCATAGCTTTGGCAGGTTCTACTTCCATTGACACCTTATAAGTGTTATTGGATTGCTTACCTTCAAGCAGGGGTTTACCTACTACTTGAATGTCTTCTGGTCTATACACTCCACATTTGTCACTGTCAAAGAGAGTAATATATCCTGTACTACATATCCTTCCCACAGATAGCAAGTTTGCTGTCAGCTTTGGAACATAGGTGGCCCTAACACCTGTCAGGCCATTCTGTCCCTAACCTCAATGTTGCCTTCACCTTCTGTGTGCAGTGTTTGCTCACTAGCACATTCAATAGTATTAGATTCTGTCATCTTATAGTCTACCATTAAATCTTTTCTGTAAGTCATGTGATTACATGAACCTGAATCTATATACCAATCTATACTAGGCTTACTTTCATCAGAATAACTCGAGCACATAGCAGCTAATTTGAGTACCCATTGTGATGGGCCCGAGTTGCCTGACTTACCGCTATTGCCAACATTAGGCCTACCATTATTGCTGTTACTATTACCAGCATTACCATTATTGCTGTTGCTATTACCAGCATTATTATTGGTATTTTCAGTCTTTCTGTGCCAGCAGTCGTTGGTCTTGTGTCCATGCTTTTTGCAAATTTGACAAAAGGTCTGTTGTTTCGACGGTTTCCATCTTGGGTTCCTGTTGTTTGCTTGTTGCCATCTCGTGGTCGCGGAAGACGGATTAGGCCTTGATGGGTGACTCGACTGCCTTACCGACTGCTGCAGCGGCCATCGTCCATACCACCCAACACGTTTGTAGGCGACTCGGTCTCACGGCACTGCGTGGCAGGATGGTAGCGGTTTAGACTCTTGGACCAAGGTTCCCCGGTTCAAATCTCCATAGTGGTATTTTTTTTTACCTTCTATTCTTTATGTAAAACTCCCATTTCGGGTGAAAGTCCTTTATATTTTAAATAGAAAGGTTAAAGGTGTTGAAGGTTATTTTTGTTTATTTTTTAATTATAATTAATAAAACTCCTTTCCATTTAAAAGTACTTTATATTTTAAATAGAAATGTTTAATTGTTTTGTAGGTTTTTGTGTATTTTTTCACGCCCGCTATATTGCATATTTTTATTACTATTATAATTATTATTATTATTATTATTGATTAATTATATTTTATTTTTAAATAATAGTTAGTTATTATTAATTCCTTATTGAGTGCACAGCAAACATGGGTTACTTGGTTAGACAACGCCCCCAACCACGTGACGCGCCAACTACTTTTATCGACCTTATAGGTCACCCATCAAGGCCTAACGAACGACTACGTGGTCGCTGTTGCTGCTGCCCTCTAGACGATGAACCGTTGGAAGTTCTTGGGTAGTTCGGACCACTACCGCTGCTCGCCCGTAGCGCTGATGACGTCAGTTCCGCAGCTTCTTTCTGAGCTTCCCTCGTTAATTCTCTCGTTACGTACTCGATTTTTAGATCATCTTCTTTCTTGACACTTCGCTCGATTAGTTGGCGGAGCCATTTATACTCATGTTTCAGGTTGCGCAGCATTAGGTACGCTCCGGATTCCTCATCAAAAGGTTTCCCGGCGGATCGCAATTTTTCAAATACATCCGTGAAAGCCATGACATATGCATTTAAAGATGAAAAATTATCATGTCTAATGTCCATTAACTGATCCAGGAGAGCAAGTCTTCTGTGAACACCAGAGTCTTCAAACACTTGGCACAGATTTTTCCACGCCTGTTTTGCCGTTGTAGTTGTCCTTACATGCAGCAGGAGACTTGGTTCTATCATAAAGCTCAGGATTCTTCTCGCTGCCTTGTCCATGTCCTTTTGACTGCTGAGTGGTTCATTGAGAAGAAAATGGTCAAGTGAAATGTTGTTCATGACCACCCCTCCCAAGTGTAGCTCTATGAGATATTTCCAATCAACCCAGTTCTCTTGCCCTTAAGTTTAGCAAAGGGCGGAAGAGAGTTCACAGACGGTTGGACTATTACCGTAGGCACTTGATCCGACTCCATTTTCGACTTCCTCTTGGCGTGGTTGGCATGCGACCTAACCTCACCATGTGCACTCGCGTTTTTTTTGTGATAAAAAGTTTTTTAACACAAACACACGAAGCATTTTCGTCTCAACTCAACAATTAAACTTCAGAGAAAACGTTCCCTGGGCCCATAACCTATTAAATATTAGGATTGTTCCTTGGATCGTGATTAATTGTAGGATATGACACGAATGACGACCACAGTTGAGTAGAGAAAATAACCGGAAGTGAGCTTTATTAAATTATACGGAAATCACGTGGTACAGAGCAGTGCGGGAAAAAATTCAAATACTTAAAATTATACTAAACTCTAGAAATCTGAATAGATGAATATCAAATCTTAACAGTTATGTCCAATGCCAAAGATTTTGGGTCAAGTATTATTAAATGGGAATAGATCTATCTCGCATATAATATGACTTTATGAGGCACATCCTTTTAAACCACTTCCATTTAAAAATCGCTTGATCGTAAAATCCAGCGAATGGAATATAGATTCGGGACTACTTTTCAACCTCTATTTTTTACTAAAAAAAATTGAATCTGGAAGGTTGAATATAAAGAATGTGCATGTCACGATCGGAAAACATCAACATTTCAAAGAATTGTCTCCTACAGATACTTTGGAAACAACAAAAACTCCTTAATTGCCAATTTACGGTCAGCTAATAAAAAAACTGGGCAATATTGTGAGAATGTGCTCTGATGGAGGTTGTTGCAAACCACAAACCCGTAGGACATGGTCAATAAACCTGTGAAAGACGACCAAAATATTGTTTTATTCTATATTAGTATTCGTCTTTATTTACACGGTCAGTGGACAGTCTAAATAACTCGTTACATTATTAACCTCACCGGGCTAAAAGTTTCATGCCTGGGCTTTTATGTTCTCTATGCTGTCAACCTGTCAACCCTTCTTCAATCTAAACCTCATTGTGATAACAAGCAATAGACCTTCCAAGTGTCCCAGAATAAACCCCTGCATTCTGCACCAAAACCTGGTATGTCTGAGCTCATCCAACAGTCTTGACAAGTGTTACTTCTATTTATTTGTCCAGCACATGCCGTAATAAAAATGATATATTGTTATTCAATATCGAATTACATCATAATTCATAATTTATTTGCAAGTGAGCCTGCACTGAGCCAAATTTTCAAAATGTTTCAATGTAGGTTTTAAAATTTGCTTTTTTTATTAATAAAAATTACTAACTACACCTAAGAAAGCGTACGGAGATAGCCATGATTTTAATAATTGATTTTAATAATTCCAATTATTTTGGTTTTATTTAAAACAAGAATGCTGACAACTACAAAAAATGTGACATGTGCAAGTGAAACGGAAGTTCATGTTGTGTATTCAATATTCATACTCTCTTACAAAACATTTTATTTGAGTTGACAAATATAAATCTTGTTGTAGGGTCTGCTGCAATTTTCAATTTCTAATCAACTAATGAAAACATTTGTTTTCCAGATAATCGAAGCATTGGGCGTTCTACTGCAACAGTACTGAGAGAGATAGTCAGAAATCGAGGCTACTCGGGACTGTTTGCTGGCCTTACACCACGTTTAGTGAAAGTTGCCCCTGCCTGTGCAATTATGATCTCGACATTTGAATATGGAAAACAATTCTTTTCCAGGTATAATCAGTATCACTATGACATCTAATTTGTATGTTTGTTTATGAAACATTGCAACAAGAGAATGCTGAAGGAAATGAGGTACTGTATCGAGCTTAGCAGGCCAGTACTGATTCTGTGATGCCTAAGATCAATGGGGGAAACGCCCTTTTACCCAACTAAATAATGCTGGAACAAAGTGTAGCGTATATGTACCAGTAACATGATGAAATGTCGGTTAATAAACATTCTATTACACGGAAACCTGAATATTATATCCGTGAAAACACACGTAAAATCATTATGTATAAATACTATACATATGTCCAGTTGCAGTGATTTGTTTTTTTGTTTATATTCCTTGCTATTGGCTTGCTTGGTTACTCTTTGTTTTTTATTTATGTATAGTTAGCTTAAATATGGTAAATAAACATTTTATTACACGGAAACCTGAAAATATTTATCATGTCATATTATATCCGTGAAAACCACCATAAAAACATATAGTTTATCTAAATTTAAAAAAGTGCCTACAACGGGGATCGAACCCAGGACCTTGGCTGTCCGGGCCATGCTCTTACCAACTGAGCTATGTAGACACCAATTTAATTCTGTCTATTTCTTGGTCTGTTTATTCATTGTTAAGTCTGTCAAAAGAACTAACATAACAGTGACATAGTCGCCTATACTTTAAAACCAAGGTTAAACAATATAGTATATATATATATATATATATATATATATATATTAAATACTATTATACTGTTATTTTCTCTTTACGGAAATAATTGCGCGTTATATATTTAAAACACATATTCACCTTTCTTTTACGTTATAACGTTTATATATCTGAATAGTAGGCTATATGCTCACATTTGTAATTCGGGTAATCCGTGTTGTTTAAATAGTGTATATATATGTCTAACTTTGGTTTTATAAGGCGACTATGATGTTGATATGTTAGTACTTTTAGGCAGAAATTAAAAAAGTGTAGTCCCGGTGTGGTGTAGTCACTTTTTTAATTTCTGTCTAAAGTACCTACACATAAATATATGTTCATTATAGCTTTCGGTTATCAGTGTAGTGGTTATTTATTTATTTAGACAACGTTTCGTGCTAATTTCATAGCACTTTTTCAAGTCAAATACATTTTGAAAACATACCAATAACAAAAGAAAACCAAAACAATCTACTTTCCAAGGTGTAACTAAAACATGGTCTTAATAGTTAAAACAGTAAAACTAATTTAGTCTTCCTTACTCAACCTTGACTTTGATGTATGACTTCTAGTAGTAGAACCAGTACAAACGAGCTCTACTCTGGCTCTTAGTTATAGGGCCAACAGCTAGGTATTGGTATAACACTAACATGTTGTGCTGTACTATCCGTACTAGTTGGTAGTAAAGTAAAATAGTGTGGTTTGTGCGAGAACTCGCACGTTTATCAATCTGGAAGACGAATCTCTGTTCGTAATCAAGAACATAACTTGGCAGTGGAACGTGGAGAAATGTTATCAGCACTCGCTGAACATGCGAAACAAGAATACCACCGGATTGACTTCAGTAGGACCCGATTACTAGTAAAGTCGAACACCTTGCGCCTCTTATTATTCGAGAGGCAATCGAAATTGAAAAATGTCCAAGAAGTATGAATAAACGAGAAGACTGGAAACGACTGCCAGCTGGTTGGAAACCTCTTTTAAAGTTTTTCCATGTTACTCCACCTTTACTACCAACTAGTACGAATAGTACAGCACAACATGTTAGTGATATACCAGTACCTAGTAATGTTGGCGCTATAACTAGGAGCCAGAGTAGAGCTCTAGTAGACTTGAACGGTATGCCCATTACTAACAAACAACGCTAATTTAGAGGCCGTTTGTACTGGTCCTACTACTGAAAGTCATACATCACAGTCAAGGTTGAGTAACCAGCAATAGTTGCCTAAATTGCTTTCATTGTTTTAACTGTTAAGCCCATGTTTTAGTTACACCTTGGAAAGTAGATTGTTTTGGTTTTCTTTTGTTATTGTTATGTTTTCAAAATGTAATTGACTTGAAAAAGTGGCATTAAATTATCACGAAACGTAGTCCAAATAAATAAATAATCACTACACGGATAACCGAAAGCTATAATGAACATAATTAACAACCGTGAAAGCCTTCATTTTACTATATATAAATGTTTAACCTTGGCGCTATAGTAGGCGACTATGGCGCTGTTATGTTAGTACTTTAGACAGAAATTTACAAAAAAAGTGACTACATCGGGGATCGAACCCGGGACCTTGGCTTTCTGGCAGACTTTTATTAGACAGAATTAAATTGGTGGCTTCATAGCTCAGTTGGTAAGAGCATGGCCCGGAAAGCCAAGGTCCCGGGTTCGATCCCCGGTGTAGTCACTTTTTTAATTTCTGTCTAAAGTACTAATATATATGTATGTATATAGATAGAATTTAATCTGGTGTCTTCATAGCTCAGTTGCTAAGAGCAGGGCCCGGACAGCCAAGGTCCAAAGTTCAATCCCCTGGTGGAGGCACTTTTATGATTTTTGTCTGCAATACCATCATAGCAGAATCATAGTTGCCTACTATAAAACCAATGCTAAACATAGTATATAATATAGTTATTAGTTATTGAATGATGACATTTGTCATATAAAATATAAATACATATATATATATATAGTACCTGTAAAGTAATGTTTTGAGGTGTTTTGTGGCAATCATCTATCTCAAGTAGGACTAGTCTAGTGGAACTTTGAAATGTTAAGTTAGGACCAGGTACTTGGCCTTCAAAGGGAACTTTTAAAAGTTTCAGTTCTAAATAATAAAAGTTCCTGTTGAAAAGTTCCTTTAGTGGATAAATGATACATAGGATTTAGGTTGCGATTTTTTAGACGCGTCGTCGCGAGCAAATATGACAGGTTCATCAATCGAGCTTACGTTTTCTAAAAATAATATAGGCCTACTGCTGATTTTATCAACTAATTTTCATATCTGTATCAGCTAAATCCGTTTTCAAATGTAGAGGCATGGTTGATTTTGTCATCTCTAAGAGTGAAAGAAACTTCTAAAAAACTAACTTTATTAAAATTTTCCCATAATTTGTAACTTTTGTGTTGAAAGTTCCTCTAACTAAAAATGCCTTCTTTAAAAAGTTCACGAAAAAGGAACGTGTTCTTTTTTAAAAGTTCCTATCCAACGGGCAGAAGGATGTCGGTTCGACTCCAAGAGAACATTATGCAGTAGACAAACAAGATAAGAATTTGGCACTGGCTAAACACCATAACAATCCTAGAGAAACACTGGTAGTAAAATATTATTTTATTATTAAATCACATGCAGTTTTACCTCAAAACATTACTTTTCAATAATGTACTGCAAAAGCCTTAAATCTTATAGTACTATATAGTATAGTAAACTTTCAGCGTAAGGACGGGTATGAAGTAAAAGCAATAGTCGAAAAGATGAAGTAGGGTATACTATGATAACCTTAGTTTTATACTAGGCGACTAAGATGCTGTTATGTTGATTTTATATAGACAGAAATAAAAAAATTGCCTCCATCGGGGATCGAACTCGGGACCTTGGTTGTCCGGGCCCTGCTCTTACCAATTGAGCTATGAAGACAACAGATTAATTTCTGTATATTTCTTGGTTTGATAACACATTGTTAATAATGTGTGTCGTTCATTTTGTATGTAGTCTAATACTAATAGGCATTGCAATCTGCTCTCCAAAGCTTCTCGAAACATTCGGATAGTCAGGTGGTCGACTTTTGCTACAGCTTTCATGTTGTCAAAATTTATTACATGCTTGGTTATTTTTGGCTTGGTGAGCTAAGCATCCTTACAGCAGGCTTACGCTGAAAGATTGTTATTTCACACTACCCCCAACTCATAGTCATTGAGTAAAATGATTGCCTAATGGTGCTCTTGTACTACTTGAGACATCATGTAAATATAATCAATCACACATACAGCAATTGAGAAGAGATGTACCCAGTGGCCCAATAGCTTGGGCCTACTTGCATCGCTACGTAAAGGCGGAGGATCCGGGTTTGATCCCCGATTGGGACACATCTTTTCGACTATTGCTGTTATATACTATATGAAATATGGTTGTGTTCAACGATAACAATTTAAGGATTTTATTAACAGGTTTATCAATTTTAAGACCAGTTTTTAATGTCACTCTTATAATGCTTAACAAGTATGTGTGCTCAACTACTGAAAGCACAGCAGTAGAATCCCCCCACCGCTGGCATCACTGGTTCATGTACGTGCATCAGCCGACGCATGATTGGGGGAGAGCAGAGAGTTAGCTCTCAATAACAACAATCAACTCGTGCAGGCAGACTAGGGATGTCAATACCTGTAAATTTTCGTACCCGGGCTACCCACGGGTAGTAAATGTTTGATTTCTTGTCATGGGTGTGATTTAGAAAATTATTTACAGTCACAATGTATTGGTAAAAACTAAAAATATATGTTTTTGTGTACAATGGCTCATGATGTATGGGATTGAATCAACGTCGAGTGGAAAAGAACACAGATTACAAAATGATTAACGCGGTGCATCTGTCTAGTGCAAACGTTAGGCTAGCTCATGTCTGGCCGCTCAAGGTCAAGCCTCACCACACTTCTTGACAATCGGATTGGGAAAATACAGCTATTTCCATGCTAAAACCGACAATGAATTTTACTTGTGAAGAATCTTACAATACTGGTTTGTACTTTTTGTTCCAATGCATTAACTATGTATTTTATTTTGTGTTAAAGCTAGGCCTGTGCAAATAATTAATTAATTTAACATATAAAAACGTCACACGAACAATAACCATGGACTGAGGAAGAGAGCGCAATGTTCTAGAAAATTGATGCGTGTTTATTATTGTATGACCGTGGTTATTGCTTGTGTGTTTTTTTAATTTAATACATCTCCCGGTCTAGGAGTCTTGGATTTTTTCAATAATTAATTTGTTTAAATTTAATTTTGAATATTGTAAACCAAATGTTTAAGTTTTGAATACCTATCAAATAATTTGTCTCACATTTAATTTAATATTGATTGAAGTGGTCAAAACGGCTAGGTTAATGCTTACAAAAAAGGGTTTAGGATAGGGAACCCAGTTTACCTGCTTGGCAACTGCAGGTTCTTGTAGATATAGATAGAAACATACAATACAAAAAACGTCTCCCTGTTTGGCTGAAACAGTTTCAACGTTTTTTGAGTTGTATTATATATAAATTTGTTTATATCTCCTATGTTGAAGAATGTCTTTGTGTGTACTGCTAGGCTGCTTTGCAAACTCATTTTCTAATCACATTAATGGGCAAGGCAAAATGTTAATGAGACTGATGCAATTATCATGGGATTATTTTAATATTTTTTGGGGGAGTACGACTTGTTGATTTGTATTTTGAAAATATAATAAAAGCGTGTTAATAATGTGCGATTAATGAGTATAGGCCCTAGGCCTATTTATTTTCCTGCTCATCTCTGTACACACTGTGGCAAAAAGTAAATGGAGAAACCTCTGTGCCCAACAGAAGATAGATAGATAGGATAGATAGTCTTTATTTTCGTGGTACAATGGGTTATAGATAAAACACATGGACAAAACAAAACAAAATGGTGAGGTTCGACTTCAAAACGTTCTTCCACCTAACCAGTGACTATAATTTTTTTTTTTATTTAGTCTCTATTTGCAACGGATAATGTAATCCACTAGTGCAAATTTAATTGAGAAGGGAGGAGGGGAAACCCGGTACCGGCACGTAGCCTACTCCTTTCGAAAAGTACCAAGGGGACCAACGGCTTTACGTCCCATCCGAAAGGACGGTGTAACCTTGACAGTCATATAGGTTCCTCCACTAACCCGGACTGCCGAGCAGACGACGTCAAGGAGAACTAAGCCGTCATACAAAGCTTAGTCTACTCTAGCCAGCGGTATACGTGTGTTTCAGGGCAAATGGGGTCACCCACTCAACCCCTGACCACGCCCGATGTTGCTTAACTTCAGTGTTTGTGAGAACTGGTTAAACGACCGCGGCTAAATCGCTGGTAAATTATATTAGGTAACTAATTAATTCTAACAATGTTCATTTGCTGGCGAACCCACTGATTGCGGAGAGCGGCAACAGATTGTGTCTGTAGCTGTACTCGCTTGCAAGGCAGGGTATAGTAAGCAACACAGTGCGAGCTACGAACAGATAATCTGCACGAAGAGCGGAGAGTAGGACCATCCCTCTCTTCAACTTTACAGGTAGCTACAATGTTTGATTTGTAACTTTATGTCAAAAGAAAACATTTTGGGTTGTGTATCTTGTGGCAAGAGGCTCTGCTTTCGATGCAGAAGGTTCAGGGTTCAATTCCCGCAATGGAAAACTTCCGATGTGGACATAAGTCCATCCATTCTTGCCTGAGGAATATGTAAACGGTAACATAGGAGCCGTCCTAGCAACGAGGCACATAATTAATTCTAAGGTTAATTGTCCCGAATTAGATTTCTTGATTCTGGTGCTACGTCCATGGGTGGAATCGTGTCCAGCTCGATTGATCAGCGTTTCCTACTTACATATGCCGGTCTCTAGTTGGTCATTGTTTGCTTGTCGACTGGTCAGTGCCAACATGGTTGGCTTGGTCCCGTTCAAATTTAATTTCACCCACTGAAAATTAGTAATGTGAGTGGGTGCAGGGTAGACTCTAAATATGAATGTATATAATTGTATTTTAATTGGCAAAAATAGTCATTTAAAATGATAATAATTAATTGGATGAGCACCACGCTCTCCATAATTTCCTACCATGGGCAATCCTAATTGAGATTGAGGCATATAAAATAGCAATTATTAAATAGTGCCACTAACAACAAGTATGATGTAGCTTTTACATTACAATATTAATTGTTAATAAAAAAATATCTGAATATCTTTTTTAATCTTCCTTCTAAGTCTTGATTGTCAATTTAACAGAAATAGTTATATGTTGATGTTTTTTTTAAATGGTATTATAAAAAAATACCCTATCCACCACTATAATACTATTATTACACAGGTCATGTTATTTAATAATTCATCACATGACATAGAGTAACTGTTTAAAAAAAATTACAACAGGAAAAAGTAAAATACAAAACATAACATGTGTTTCATTTTAAAGAAGGAAATACATAATAACTAATAAGGTACACAACATAATTTATCTCACTTACGTTCAAAAAACGTTTTCGGATGTAGAGTCTAGAATGTAGATATAAAAAACATTGACTAGTTTTATATTTTATTTTTAGTCTAGAGGTTGGTCGGTTCCCAGCAACAAATTGAAGAGCGACTTATTTTCGCTTCTTTACCAGGTTCTTGGCTCTAATCTAGGGTCAGAAGCCGGTCCCGATTGGATGTGGTGTTATGCGATTTGAAAAAAAAAATCCTTGCCGAGATGGATTTTTAATTTCTAGATTGATTTACAAAAATCTATTACCTCTACGGAAGTGTTTCCCGATTAATAACATGGAGAAATAAACTCTCGCTCATACCTGCGTTAGGTAATGACATTATAAATCGTGTTTAGATGGTCAGTTCAAAGGCAGGAGAATCGTTGCAGTACTGTTCCAATCTTTTCAGCCTACAATGCACCAACAAACCAGATGTTATGAAGCTAATCGTCTCGGTAGCTTAGGGGTAAAGCACTCTGGGTGATGGGTGATGGGGGTACAAGGTGATGTACAAAAAAACTTAAATCCTTACGAGTTCATGTATTTCGTTTATATTTTTCTTAATTTTTATGTTAACAAATATCCAGGTCAACTTGCAAGTTTCTTCACCAATTTCTTTGTATCTGAACAACGTTATTCCAGGCCATGTCGTGTTGGGAACAAGGAGTAGGTGCTGAACAAGGTGGGAAATGAACTTGGTACTTATATTTATTACGGGATATGAGTTCAATTCCCCTCAGGCTGGATTTATTAACATTATTTTTTCGGTCACACATTTCCTTGCAGGAGCACTTCTTAAAAATACCTTTCCATCAATAATAACAATTTGTGTTGTTTTTTTCTACTGAACTTTGCAATCATTAAATAGATGTACAAAAATGTTCAAAAGCAATAAAAAAACATAAATATCTTACAAGACTTTGCTGTAGAGAAGATTTGTAAATAGTTTCTAGAAATCAGAAGCCCTAGGAGGATTGACAAGAGTGCCTAAATAAATGTTAGTACGTAACTGTTAGTATCTATACTCTAAAACACACTAAGGAACTGCCATTGCCCACATTGCACGGCATATGGACCAGAGCCTTAGAGCCGTGATACGAAAACATAATACTACATGATATTAATATAGTGGTAATATATAGTATGCTATATACATATAAATTCTTATCTTACAAATAAGCGAATGAAAATAAACATTACGTCATCATAATATGCTATCAAATCACACAAAATATATTTATACCACTTAATACGGAGCTTAAAATTCAATGCCAAAAATTATATTTACATAGCATCGTGGGTAGGTCCAGGGCAGAGCCTCTAGTTGCATTTATCAAAATATTAACTATTTTCATTAATATTTTAGGTAGGAGGCTAGTACTTAAGTAACTAATTGAGACTGGAAATCAACACAGATAAGAACATTTGTTTTGTGCCCCATGCTTAGTACGTGCTAATCAAGTGTTTCAATGTACAATCATTTTAATGCCATAGTGCAAATACTTATGAAGTAAATACTAAAAATACATAATAGAGCTATTAGCCCAATTCAATTACAACTTTTCCTATGGTTTTGCTATAATTCAATTTCAATTGTAATATTAGATACATGTTGTACTTAATCTCTAGCTCCATTATTGAGAATGCTCAGTCTTGTATGGGCAATAAGAGATACACATGTTCCACACAATAAGTCTAGGATACACATAGAACTTTATAAGGAAATAAGGTATGTGGTGTCATATTACATATTATAGTCACACAGAAAACTTAATAAACTTAAAAACAAAATAGTAACTCTACTCTAGAAAATAATTATCGTGTACATATACTTACTAGCATATTTTGGCTACTAAAGTTATGATAATGATAAGCTAAGTGACATGCTGCAGGGTCCATATTAAAGCTCTCGCATATGGTGGAAAAGTACGTATAAACTGGTTTCCGTGACTTGCTAAGCCAAGGTGGTGAAAGATGTTACTTCCAAACTCAAGACATTCTACTATCGAAGTGCTGTTGTCTCTTTATTCTGTCCTGCTTTTCAGGGAAGCGCTCCTCATCTCAGTGTCAATTCTAGCTGTGCGTTCTATTACGAGACCGTTATAGGTTGACCATCGCCATTTATCCACTGGCCCAAACATACAAGTCCAAGTCTACCTACTTGAATGCTGGTGGATTGGACTTAATACGTGTGCACTTTGCTCTCTGCGATCAAAGGATAATAAACAGATTTATCTTGTTGCGAGAGGGTGGGGGTGAGGTGATCATATCAATCTCATGGTCATTAACAAATATGGGAGATGGCCTCCCCACTCAACTTAACAACTGATTGACACTCGGTGCCTACATACGATATGTGGGGGTTGCAAAATTTAAAACATTTATTTTCTTTAAATATTATGATTTAACTAAAATAATAAAATACATATAAAGATGACCCAGGGCCAGAGTATAATAAAGTGAGTTGAAACAGGAGGAGTCTTTCTTCTTTCAATTAACTTTATAATACTATGGTTTGGTGCTTGGTTTGGTTTGCTTAACTGATACAATCTGCCTTGATTGTAAAAAAAATATTTCTTTATTGTTTTCTACAAAATTTTCAAAAATGTCATAACTCTTAGTCGTAGGGCTGATGCTAAGTGGACAACACGGAAGAGTTGTACAGCAGTTACCAAGGAATTTTTCCTCTCTTTACAACCATCCTAACCTCCTCACGAGTAGAGTGGTAAAGAGAGTATTTATATGTTTATTTGTAATAAGTCGTCACGAACCTTCTAGATAGCATAGTGCTAGAAAATTGAATTAAATTATGTTTTGTTGAAATTCAAACTTCCGTTACGTTCACCAATTTCACACTAAACCAGATGAGTTTGATTATACTTTAAAATTTTAATGTTAATTGTATTTAACTCAATGTTTCACTGAAGTAAAATCACACTGAAATATTTTTGAATGCTAAAAATCGATTGAAAACTAAGACTTAACAGTATAATATACAACACACTTCTTCATCAGAAGTGCTAAGAATATTTTGTAAACATTGTTAGTTCTCAATCAATTTTTTGCGTTTAAAAACATTTTCGTGTTGATTTTACTTCAGGGAAACATTAAAGTTAAAATCATTAACATTAAAGAACATTTAAAAGGTAAATTACAACAGTTTATGTAATAAAAGGAAAATGTATTTATCTCTATTCAAGGGTTTAGAGACCATCAATAGAAGGGTCGAGGATAGGTAAGATCTAAATCTTGTGCACACCTGCCCGTCCGAGGAAGGTGGTGGTGGTAAAGAGGGGAGGAAATTCCTGGTACCTGCGGACCAATCTTCCCGTGAAGTCCACTTTAGGTACTGACAACACTGACTGAAGTTTTTTTACGAGATTTTCTTAAGTTTTAGGCACATACTGGAATTTATTCCTACTAATAACTCTTGAAAATTCATTCCTATAACTCCACACAGATAGATGGTGTGTAGGGAAAAGTAGAAGGTGATTTACCTATGTTTAATATTGTAATAAGTACGAGGTCACAGAAAATTATGAGAATAGCACATAAAGATAAGTGAGAAATAATTTGAGGAGCTATAAACATATGTGTATTTCAGTATGCAAATTCATAACTTCTACGTTATGGTGATGGCAAACGCAAGATTCAACACATAACAGCCAAGAGAGAAACAGTTCTGATTCATATATATAATATAATTATTCCAATGTTCCAAAATTGTACTCGCTAGCTCGCAAGTTGCAGTGACTTGATAGGTTGCGAGTAAACTTTTCTTACTTCCGAAAGTACTTTTTCAAAAAACTTAAAAACCGTTTGAATTACAGTAGCATGCGGTGCCTATCAGGCTTAAAACGCATTTAAACGTGTTTTTTAGACGTTCAAAATCACTAGCGTCTGGAAAATTTTTGTCCAAGGCAAAATGCCTCCAGTGGCTGGGACTTCACCCCAGATCCCTGGCTTGCGAGTTACTCTCCATGCAATTCTGGAGGGTTGCTTTAATCTGTACATAGTTTTACGTTTTGATGCTTATTTTCTTAGCTTTGTAATATTTTGTACCTCCATATATGTATGCAATAAATCTCCGTTGGCTTAATATATACGATTATAATATATTATATTGTCATTTTTAAAAAGTTTTAGCGGTAAAACTTACGTACCTGTTAAAATTGCAGTCCAGTGGCGTTGGAGTTCACTCCCAAAGATTCCCTGGCTCGCGGTTACTCCGCTCCAGGCATTTCTGGCGGTTGCTTAACTCGACAACGTCAACGTATTGATGCTATTTTCAGTAGGTTTGTAAATTTTTACAATATGTACATAATACCCGATGGTTAAAATATATATATATATATATTTTAAAATGATGCATAACCTTCAAAATCCCAGATCTTAACATTCCATGATTTTGGGTACAACAAAAACATCAAAATTGAACCTTTTTTCCCTCAATGATGGCATGCAGGGAGGTAGGCAAAATGTGCTCATCCATCAACACAACCATAAAAAGCTTTCGCAAAGCGGCCTGGAGATTAGTGACATAATGATAAACAGGCAAGTCTGACTAGCAAAGTCTGGAAGTAAATAAGTCTCCAAGTTTGACTAGCATACCACTACGTATTTCATTGAACACAACCGATACTTACACCTCTCCCCCTAGCGCCACTGGGCACAGGACTTTTAGTCGGATATTAGTTCAAAATATCTAGGTATCTAAATAAATAGGTGTGATATCAAGGGTTCTTTGATGATCTTTTTATGTATACCATCTTCATAAATGGCATAATGTTAAAAGATCATATTTTTTTTAAAGGCAGGCATTTTGTAGATTGTTTTGTACAATATAATAACAAATACGTACTATACATTTTTATTTACAGCTGCAGGAGGATCTTAGTAGCATGGATAATTGGACGGTGGAAAATATGGCAGGGCTAAATGGAAAAATTGATTAAAAAACCCGTGAATGTAAAAAGGTGATAACATTTACATGAGATAGGACAAAACGAGGACTCGGAAAAGTGTTACAAGGCAAGGTTCTTAGGAAAATGTATTAATTCTCTCCGAAGCTAGAGGTATATGGGAACCCCCACTCCCAGCCTATAGCTAGTTCTGTCCAGCATGGACCTATCTCCATACACACCCCAATTCCCCCTTGACTGCCCGTGGCAGCTACGTGCCCCCACTGGTCTGCCTGTGGCTTGATCTTCAATCCCAGACCCTTAAACGAATTATAGTAAACTGGAATAAAAATTACTGTCAATTCAAATTTAGGGTGACAAGAGGCCAATGAACTAAACTAAAAAGGGTATGGTCAAAAACGATCTCTAGTAAAAATAAATAAATAAATTGTATTTAGAGTCTACCCACTCAGTTATATAACTGATTTTCAGTGGGAGACAGTAAATCAAAGCGACCAAGCCAACCCTGCAGGCTGCAGGATCGACGAGTGAGCGATAACCAACCAAAGATCGATATTTTTAATAAGAAAAATAGCAATCAGTGATATGGGCAATGCGAACACCCACGGATTAACGCCAGAATCAACAAGGCCGATTCAGAACAACTCTGAATTTATTATGTGCTTCGTTGCTAGGACGGCTCCAAAGTCACCGTTTACAAACTCCTAAGACAAGAACTGATGGACTTAAGTCCAATTCAGAAGTTAAAAAACTTCTGACTTTGATGGGAATCGAACCCTGGACCTTCTGCATTGGAAGCAGATACACTAACAAGACCACGAGCCACACAAAAATTATATATATTACACAAAACTATTTTACCTTGTAATTAAGTAGTAGATAAAGATGTGGTACTACAGATTGATTGACTGACCAAGGTGGCTACATCCATTTAATTTAATTTCAAGAAAAGCAAACAAAACCAAACACTGCGACACCAACATGGTTTTAAAAACATAATTTGACGACCAGCCTTGCAATTGCACCAAGTCAAACACTGGCCTAACTAGGGATGCACATCGATACTTTTTTCATTATCGATTATAAAAATGGTTATGTCATTATCGAATCGATAACATCGATATCATCACCAGCAAAGCCTGTTCTGACCTATAAGTGGAACCTCAAGTGTGGCAAGTATAAGTCAAAACAATACAATCACGTTCTGTTTGCTGCCTCGCTGTCATGTGTTTAGCTTCCGTTAGACTGATAGCTCATTTCCAAACATGAATCTCGAGTGTGACGCCATCAGCCCAGCCAGTGCATGGCACAACGTGAGATAATCTCCGTAGAGTTTGGTTCATGCCACTATTGACCATTTGATATTTCGATAATCGATTATGAATTTTGGTTATCGATTATCGAAATTATTTCCATTATTGATTAAATCGATCTTGTGCATCCCTAGACCTAACGACTTATCAGGAAGAGAGAAGAAAAAATACAGTATCACCCATTTAATGCAAAATTGACAATATGATTATGGCCTTTGTTTTCATGACATGTATACTGCATTATGCACGTATTATTTAATTTATATCTCTTGTACTGCACTAGCACTAAAGGCAGACACATAGGCCAAAAAGTAATCGTAACAAAACTCTACACTGTAGATATATTCAACGATATCGATTATTCGATACAATATCGATACCCCGCCATCATATCAGAAATATCGCGATATCGTAGCTTTACCATTCTCAATGATAAAAGTCCCGCCTCGGTCTGCACTACACATTTCTGCAGTTCAACAGAACGCTTCTCCCACTTCTCCGCTACAATTGCCCGTCAGCGCCTAGCCAATGTGCGTGCACCTCCCTCCAACCTCGCTCTCAATTCCCACATCGTGCTGCATGGGACTTCAGTCAAGTTGCTCTCGTTCTAGTAACAACATCGACGACGCGACTTATTATCTTTACACGTTCCGAGTGAAGCATTATTTATTATGAGGTATAAAAAACATGTTTAAGTAGATTCAATTAAAAATATCGATGACTTAAATAATATTCCATCGATATCAAGCACACAAGACTAGCATTTACGATCACGTATGAAAAACAGTCATTTTCGTGGGCAAAAAAAAATTATATCGCAATATCGATATTACTTTTGAGATTATGATATCGGCAAATTGTGCCGATATCGATACTGAAAAATATATCGTTGAATATCTCTACAAAACTCTTAGTTAAAACTAGAAGGTACAGCGGAGGACATAATTAAATCAAGTGGTCTGGAAGATACCTCTTTCGTCGACATCGTGTGGTCAACTCTCTGTGCACTCAATTTGTATCGCCCTGTGAACTGCAACGATCGACATAAATAAAAAAACATGGATGCTAACGCTAAATGAAAATTCACTATTCACCAGAGGATAATATGGAATGTAAAGAGAGCATAATTGGATGAGCAAAGCAAACACTACAATTTCACTGACCCCCAAAAAATTTAGCTCGGGTGTTTTTTTTTTTTTCTGTCTGTTAACTCTTTACCAGGCAAACGGCATATCCGATCTTGATGAAAATTGGAGGGGACCTTCGAAATCTTTGAACTTAGAGGTGTATTGTTTTTGGGTACAATCGAAGAAATATTTCTCATGAATACCGTTCTTTTATGATTTTTTTCGATTTTTAGTGCGATATTTTCGTGACATTTGGGCCGATTCTGACCAAACGGGTGGGGCTACAACGTTCATATTTCACATGGACATTGAGGTAATGGTGATGTTTTGCTTTTTGAAAGAAAAAAATGAAAAAGTTACCCAGAACCCATAGAATAAAGGTTTTAATATGAGTTTTTTTAGGTTTATAATAATAATAACAATTTACAAGTAACAATAGAAACTTGACAACAATCACCAACAATGCGTTCAAAAGGCACTTGATAAGTAGATAGATCCCACGCAAACTAAAAACTTACAAAAAAGCTCATCCATCAACGCGACGGGACTTTATAGTGTTTTCCTAGTATAATAGACATCGATACCTAGGCATAGCATTAAGTAAGACTAAATTAGTTCTTACCTTTGCATTAGTTTCTAATTTATTTTAATTAGTTCTATCTAAGCTGTCAACCAACGGTTGCTAACCACAGTTTGTTTTTAGATTTTTGTTTTTATAAAATTGTATTTTTCTTCTAACTGCTTTCTAGATACTGACTATTTTGTTGACCAAGAGCAGCCAAGAGTCTTTCAAAGCCCCCTAAATATTATTAATAACTAAATAGTCTAGGGGGCTTCCATCGATCGATAATGCAGTCCATAAGGTGATACAAATCACATGCACAGAGAGTTGAACTTGCGATGTCGGCGAAAGGGGTATCTTCTAGACCTCTTGATTTAATTATGTCCACGGCTGTACAAGGACAAATTTTTTCTGTCTGGATCGATACCAAATTGTAGGAATCAATTTGTTACTCGACAGTTTACATGTTCGTGCGTTGTGGTTTTGGGCGTGGCCGAGTGGTGATCCACATGTCCACTGTCTCTCTCTCTCCCCGCCAGACGCCGATTATACACAGCAGTAAGCGGTAAGGTGAACAGATAACAACGTAACGTTGCACAATACATCGTTCCACGAGGTGCGGCGGGCAGAATACATCAAAACAGGCTCCGCGGCAAAAGACCTCCAGAATATCGCCACGTATCACGGGCTTCACGGAAAAAGAACACGTACAATTAAAAAGTGTTTTCTTGAGTATCAATTCTGAATTGATGTCATCCCTACAATGTAAACAGCAAATTTCAATTCAAGCAAAGTATGATTTGAACAGTTCACTTATTGAGTTCAAGTTCAAGAAACCTTACTTGTGTGTAAAATACTAAACAAAAAGTGAAGTGCAGATACATTAGCCATAAAAAGTAGCCTATAAAGATGTATCACAAATAATCGTTCAAATAGCAAATTTCACTGTCTAATACAGGCAGTCTTAGAAAAGCTACATTTACGCTAAACGAGAATTTTTCAAATTTACTGTTGCATGTTCGTGTTTAATAAGGGTGTGTGGAGCTCTCAAATTACGGTACTCTTTCGGATGGTGTGCCCCAACTTTTCATCACTTGTTTTTTTCAATGAAAACATACGCACCCGAAATCCTTTCCGTTACAAAACTACTTACGATAGGTTAGTCGACCTTTCCGCCAACCTGCCGCGCTAGTTCTAGGATATTTTTGATGAGCACACCCGAAATCCTTTCCGTTACTGTATTTAAAAGTTGGGGCACACCATCCGAAAGAGTACCCAAATTACTGTTTTTATAAGTCTTTACGTCGTGCAGAGATGATTTTTGGCTCCATTTATGTTGACTCGATCATGTCCCATCATCAAAAGCACCTAGTTTTGGTTTTTAAGCAATTATTTTCAATTTTCATTACGATATGCGTTTTTTAAACGTTTAGGCTAGTCTTTTAAGAATTCTAGGTCTAACAAAACATTCATATTGAATTTCTTGTCAACGAGTTTTTCGCGGAAGCACGGCGGAAGAATGCGACAAACAACGCTAGCGAGGATCGGAGTTTTAATGCATTGTTGTTGTAATATTACTATTTCAAATATTTACTTGACTGTAGTTCATTGTCGTGTCTGCATCTATGTTATTAGATTTATTTAGTTGTCCTTTGTAAATCAGTTTTTTAACTGAATAAGAGACGTTAAATAAATAAAATAAAATAAAGTAGGCCTACTGGACAAAAGCAAGCTATAATAGCTACAAATGTCACAAGGGAGGGGGATATAAGACGCTAATCACTTAATTTTTATATGCAATACGGATGATCAACGTAATTTGAGCGGATTACGCTCTAAATCAATTTTTCGACTTTTAATTAACGTTGTTACCAGGGTTTTGTGAAGAGTTTACGACACTGAAATAGCACTGAAGATGCACCACGCAATTTAATACACTCAAATTTGCTAGTCAGACTAACATCCATGTGAAGTGCTGCAATTGCATCCTGTCTGGAGCGAGCGAGGGGAGAAACAACATTGTGCAAGTAGACAGATACGGGCCTACACAGCAAGCAAAACTCGGACACTCGAACTTTGCGCGGGCAATTGTTTGCAGTACCGACTTTTGACTTTACGTGGGACTGCTGGGGCTGGAACTTAAAAAGTAGCGCAAATATCACGCTAACGCTACGATATGCTCGGTAAATAAAGTAGTGCGCTTCCCCTAAAGACTGAATACAGGTTCAACAGATGAGCTTTCAAGCTCATAATTGAGTTTAAGACACCAACAAAATGTGTTTTGGTGTGTGTAAATATAGTACTTAAATAAAATGTACTATTCCACATAATTGGTCAAACAAACACAAAATTTGAATTCAAATCTAGTACGAATTCAGCAGTTGTTTTAGCGTAAAATAAATAAATAATAAACAAATCACCAATCTGATATTAAGCAATTCATAACCTATACCAAATGTAATGTAAACTAGGAGTAGTCTGATGAAAATGAAAAATTTCATTTTGAACCTCAAAATGAGTAAAATAAAATCTTTATTAACAAAGTCAAATTGATTTGATTTTGATTTGAATTACTATATCGCCAAAGTGTGCCCCCCGTTTAAAAAATGATCTTGCACTGTCACTCTTAGCCGCTCTGCGGAGAACAATGTTCATTACATGTTTCTGATGTTGGGAAAAAATACAATAAAAAATAAATTAAAATAGATTCTGGCCAAACAATAATGGGCTTTATGTTCCCTTGCTTTCCCAACCTGTCAACCCTTCTCCAATCTAAACTAAACTAGCCATTTGGCCTTTTCCAAACTAATTGAACAATTTGATATTAAGTATAGATTGGAGAAGGGTTGACAGGTTGGGAAAGCATAGAGAACATAAAACCCAGCCTGAATGGCCACCATCCGCCTGATGAGTCCCAGAAGGACGAAACGCGTCGTGGATTAAGGTAACAAACAACTTTAAATTAGCTGCAGTTGTCATCAGCAGGTGAAAAGTTTTGCGCCCCCAGCCCTTCAGGCTGGGTTTTATGTTCTCTATGCTTTCCCAACCTGTCAACCCTTCTCCAATCTATACTAAACTAGCCGATTGGCCTTTTCCTATTTGTAACAATTTGATATTAAGCAATCATAATTCATAACCTATAACAAATGTAATATCACAAACTACAGTAGCCTGGTGAAAATGAAAAATTTCATTTCGAACCTCAAAATGTGTAAAATAAAATCTTTATAACAAAGTCAAATTGATTTGAATTACTTTTAAAGTTAAAATAGACAAATCATTGGCAATCTAAGGTCTATGCCACTTGGTTTTACTAGTACGTAATTGAACACTCAATAAAGTGCATGTTTATCAAATCACTTCCTTAAACATCTAAAATTATGCATTTTAGGAGACAAAAAATAGTGTAGTAATGACACCACATTATGATTTAATCATTTAGAAAAACACTAAAAAAAAAACTTTCTAATGTTTCTAGAGTAATAAATAAAGGTACAGTGTCCCAAAATAAAATAATATATTTACAAACGACATCAGTATTCTTTGCTCTCCTTTGCCAGGAATAAGTTCACTGTCATCAATAAAAAGTATAAGAAGAAAAACAAGAGAGATGCTAGAAAATGTGGTCGATTCATTAGCACTCTATTTAAAGCTAAACTAATACTATATTAACATTTAGGGAAGGTAGTGGAATAATATTTCCCGATCAGAAACTGTTACATATTGGGATTTTTGTACCTCAGCTTGATCGTCATTTCCTGCTATGTCAATCACATAACATACCAACTTGTCTATTTCAATTTTGAATTTATATACATGTTTATATAATCTCTATACAAAAACAAGTTGAATCGGGGGTCATGCCCCATACCTTCCCAAAATGCTCTCTCGATCAACGGCCGTACCGTGCGGAAAAATATATCATAATGTAACCTATGATAAAACAGAGATCGAAGAGTTTTAATGTCAGCCACGTTGAGGTCCCTAAGTAAAATAACAGCTATATTGTTTTCTATTGTCGGATAGAAATTACACATTTGCAACACCCGCCAAACCTCAGTTTGGTTGGATATCACCTTGATCAAACAGCACACACTGTTGAAAGTACATAGATGGAGAAGGAGGGGAGGGAGCGTCTACTAGGAGTCTGACGTCTCCATTGGGCCGAACTACTCGACCAATGCAGGTGGTGCTCGGACCAGGGAGAGGGTCCCCTCCGGCGAGACACAGCAGCGCGTCCAAGCCCACACTCTCGTCCTCGGTAGGTATATCCATCCTGTCCTCACTTCCTCCCAGCATACTGCAGTGCTTACAAAAGTAGTCGTCATTCTCGTTGATATCGCCCTTGCGAAGGCCCACGCAGTGAAGATGGAACCACTTCTGACAGCCGCCGTCGCATTGGACCCAGTCCACTTCCACGCCCGTCGGTCGGAGACACTTCTCGGCGGCACAGTCTTCCTCCACCTGGGACACAAATCACAAGGTGTGCTATCTAGCTAGGAATAAACGTAACCCAGTTTAGATCTAGTTACACACGTCCACATGAGATGATGATGATTTTTGTTGTTTAACATCTCATATTAATGCACTAAGGCTGATTGAGACGATGAGTGGTGATAGATGACGATGTAGGACGATATTTTGCCTAGAGGCATGAAAATATTGTTATTGTGATATGCGCAATAAAAATAAAAATATTTTTTCAACTTTTTTTTCATTTCTTTACGTTTCATGATGTGTGGAAGCCAAAAATGCCATTTTAATTTTTCAGAATTAATGCGATATCAGCATTTTAAAGCGGTAAATGCTAATATGCGCGATATAGGCACGATAAATGATATTATTCTCAAAATACGCGCGACTTATGGGAAGGCCGCGCCATCATTTGCCAATTTCCTACATCGCCTCCCTAGTCATCGTTATTTGGCTGGCCGGACGGGAGACGGACAAAAATGTGTGGAATGCGAAGAGCTTGTTGTTGTAACCATGGTACACATGCACTCGAGGTAGTGCACATGTACCCAAGGCTTGGGTTCTTCAGTGCATCTACCCCGACCGCGCGCGTGGTTTACGACATTCGCGGCGTGCATTTCGGCAAATGCAAGCACAAAGTGATGGGAATCTTGTGACACAACGTAAAAAAAAAACACGCCAACTAATTCGGAAGAAAATAAATCTTGGAAGCTTCCAATACTAAGTACCGTATCTGCCGTAATTTTACAAGCAGGTCAATGAGAAAGTAGTACAAAATCATCAATATGATTAAAGCCAGCTCAACATGTTCGTTCGACCGGCATTGGTGTTAATACAGCCAAATTCCTCCCGAGCATTAGTGCCAGAGAGCCGTGGTAAGATTGCGATCTTTGACTCCCCTCCCCCCTGCCTACAAACCCTGCTACTAGACCAACCGCAGAGCCCGAATTTAATAATTATTGTAACTTCTGTGAGAAATATGGTGCCCATCTCCGAGCTACGTGTGCGTAATAATATAGTTTTGAAATTTTATCTGAAAGTCGTATTGTTCAAGTGATATCAAAAATCAATTCCAAACTTTTATTACAAACAACTAGGGCTGTGCGAACCGGTTCGAAAATCGAACCGAACTCAAACCTTGATGAAGGTTCGAGTTCAAAAATATTTGGTTCGAAAATCGAACCGAACTCGAACCTCCCGCCATTCGGAAATGAAAATTCGAATGTTGGTCACACTGGTTTAAACTGACAACTTTCGAGAGTAAATTCGATATTTTGATATATATCGTATGCCGAAACGCCAATGCCAAGCCGACGGCATTATTATGTACTAGACTGAGCCTATTTCATTTTACGTCTTCAATGAATGATTTGACGTAAATTGTATGCTTTTGTTTAATAAACGTGTCGCGTAATATATAATAACCTAAAATGAAGCGTCGCAAATGTATTGAAACGACAAGCCTTCGCAGTTATTTCGTAAATCTGGCTGCCGAAGACGTGGAAGATGACAATTTGTAAGAAATTGAAGCTGATCCAGCTGACGGCATCTAGGCCTAGGCCTACTTTTGATGAGTTTAATCCGTTTATAAGAGAATCTATCCCTTTTCCTAGTATGCGTAGCCCTACGACTTCTAGTGAACCAGATAAGGATCACACTCTAGGCCTAGCCAGGCCTGCCTAGGCCTAGGCCTATTATCGCATCGAGTGAAGACAAACAAGATCCTAGGCTCTAGCCCTGCGACTATGCGTAGTGGTGCGTCAAGATCCTTAGGCATCCGTATGGGCCTAGGCCTTCTTTTGATGGGTTTAATCCGTTTTTAATAGAATCTATCCCATACCTAGGCCTAGTATGCGTAGCCCTACGACTTCTAGGGAACCAGATAAGGATCACACCTACCTAGGCCTAGCCAGGCCTGCCTAGGCCTATTATCGCATCGAGTGAAGACAAACAAGATCCTAGGCCTAGCCCTGCGACTAGGCCTATGCGTAGTGGTGCGTAGGCATAGGCCCTACAATGCGTGGCAGCTCTAGGCATCCGTATGGGCCTAGGCCTTGTAGGGGCTAGGTCCTTCTTACAACGTTCAGGATGAGGAACCTCAACCTGATCTAGGCCTAGGCCTAGGCCTATTAAACCATTTTTCATGAAATGGCAACAAAATCATCATTTTTAAGGTTTGGTTCGGTTCGAGGTTCGAGTTCGAGAAAAAATCAAGGTTCGCACAGCCTTACAAACAACAACTGAAATAGTTTTCCCGGGTGGGTAGCATATTTTTATCTTGCGACTGTATTATTTTATTAATATTTATACAATATTTATTAATCGAGCACCCATTTTTTATCTCATTACCAAGAAGCGTTCGAGGAAAGACAAACCAAGTTTACAAACCTTGTATAGAAGCTTAACTGAAATGAAAAAACTTTGTATAAGTGAAGGTATTGTAGAGGTAGCTATGCCGAAGATAGGGTGTGGCTTGGATAGGCTTAAGTGGTCTCAGGTAAAACGGGTAATACATAGTGTTTTTGATAACACTGAAGTAAAAATTACAGTATATGTGTGGAATGGGAACCAAGAATTAGCAAGGCCTACATCTGATGTAGGTAGGCCCAATGATAAATGTGTGATGGTTATAGGGGACTCAATGATATATAATATTAAAAAAATAGAGACTCGACTAGGAAATAACATACAGGCGAGATGCTGTCCTGGTATTCGAATGGACCAGCTTTCTAGAATGTTATCAAGGTGGCATGTAAAGCAAGACAGTGGTGATTTTGAAGAGGATCAGGATGGGCCTAGCTCAGTTGACGCCCCTAATGTGATTATTGTGCATGTTGGGACAAACAGTGTGAAGGGCTGGGAAAAGTCAAAAGGGGATGTAGTAAATGATACATGGGAACTGATGCATATATTACAACAAAAATTCCCTGAAGCAGAAATAGTTATCTCTGGGATCATTCACAGGTATGATATTCATGTAAATACTATAAACAGGGTGAATGATGACCTTTCGAGGGTGGTTGAAGAGATGGGGGGAAAATTTCATAGATCCCAACGTCTGGGTCTATAAAGATTGCATAGGACGTGACGGTATTCATTTAAACTTTAGGGGCAATGACATTTTAGCACAAGTCTTCCGAGCAAAAGTCAAAGAGTTAATGAAAGGAAAAGAGAGCATTACGGTACATGCCCCACAAGTAACAGAAATCGTTAATAACTTGGAAAACCGAAGTCTGTGAGTGGAAATCATGACATTTTATTCATGAATGCCCAAATAAATTTGAGCAAATTGAGCAATTAATCTCTAGCACAAACCCCTCACTTATGGGCGTTGCTGAATCTCATCTAATGGACGATATAAGTGATTGGGAAATAGCTATTAATGGGTTCAATGTAGTTAGGGTAGACTCAACTAGCAGACACACAGGAGGTGTGCTGCTATATATAAAAGATGATATTGATTTCATAATAATTACTAGAGAAACAATTGGGAAGTTATGGTGGGAAACTACTATTTGTATTATGTCTGGTGAATTAGCTAATGTGATAGTTTGTGTCATATATGTATCCCCAAAGATGAAAAAGGCTGAAGTCATTACGACCCTAGAAAATAAGTTAGAAGCATTGGCTGAATTAAATAAAAAGGTTATAATAATGGGTGATATTAATCTAGACTTAAGTAAGAGCACGTTGTATGCCACTAAAATGCAACGCATGTTCGAATCTCGGGGTATGATTCAATTAATAGACGAGTTTACAAGAATAGCTACTTTAATAGATTCAGATAGGACTGTTAAGATATCAAGGACACTGATTGATTATGTCGTAGTTGCTCATGACGACAAGAACTTGGTTAAAGTGGATGTACTTGATAATGTTATATCGGACCATAGGATGATTGCAATTTCAATATGTAGGTCGATGTTTAGTTCACCAATAAGAGGAATAACTGACCTAAATATGCAAAGAAATAAAATGAAAACCATAATTTGCAGAAGTTATAAAGTTTTAGAAATACAATCAAATCGAGAACTTTTACAAAAATATGTTAGTAACAAAATGTGGAACAAGTTTGAGGATGGACAGGATCTTGAGGAAATGTGTAGTGAATTATTTACAAACATACAAGCCGCTGCGGATGCTATTATTCCACTAAAAACATTTAAAATTAAACATAAACATATTAATAATAAATGGTTTGATATGCACAAAAAAGCACAAAACTACAGAAACTTTCTATTCCGTGTAGCAAGAAAGGAGAATACCATTGAGAATTGGGAAAAAATACAAAGAAAGTAGAAATATGGTAGTTGCCTTGATTAGAAATAAAAAAAGAATACTATTGCAAACAGATCTGTAAATTCAAGAAAAAGCCTAAGGAAATGTGGGGAGTTTTAAAGAATCTATATAGTAATTGTTAAAAAAGAAACTATTATTACGGAATTGTACTTTAGCAATAGGAAAGTGAAGGGGCCACAAAATATAGCAAATGCTTTTAATGAGTATTTTATAAGCAGTATTAAAGAAATAACAGATAGTATTGAGGGGAATCTGAGTATAACTCGGGCACTGGAAACAGTTCAAGCATATGATGGTAATAACTGTTTAGAAGGTTTTGAATCAGTTGATGTAGCAACGATAGTAAGTAAAATTAAAATAATGACAGAAGCAGACCTAGGTGAAGATGGTATGACTGTTAGAGTTTTGAAGGCCTTACTTCCTACAATAAAAGGTTATTTAGGCCTAACTAGGATAGTAAATGAATCGTTGGTTATGGGTGTAGTGCCTGAATGTTTAAAAAAAAACTGTCATAACACCCATACCAAAAATTCCAAAAGCAATAGATGATGAGAAGTTCAGACCAATTAACATTCCACAGGTGACTGAAAAGGTTTTAGAATACATAGTTAAGGATCAAATCACGGATTTTTTAAATACCAATAACATATTAATGGGAAATCAATCAGGTTTCAGAAACCACCATGGTTGTGAAACTGCAATTCATAATGTACTCGAAGACCTAAGAATACACATGCAGAGTAATAAGATAAGTATTCTGGTGTCACTCGATTTGAAAAGGGCCTTTGAAACGGTAAATAGATCGGTTTTATTAGGAAAATTAGATAAATATGGAATTGAGGGGACAGTAAAAAGATGGATTGTATCTTGGATCTGCAGAATAGGATACAAAAAGTTAGAGTTGGAAATCACACTTCACATTAGAAAATAATCAGAGAGTTCCTCAAGGGACAGTGCTAGGTCCTCTCATGTTCATAATTTACATAAATGATATTGGTAGAAATTTAAAATATTGCAAGATTTATCTGTATGCAGATGATTTATTACTAATCTGTATAGGGTTAACGTTGCAAGAAGTAGTGAACAATTTGAATTATGATTTGAAAATAATTGAAGTATGGTTAAATACAAATACATTAAAAATAAATGCATCCAAATCTAAAGCGATGGTAATACTAATATGTTTGAATAGAGTAAAGCAAAGGATACTCAATGAAATTGAGACTCTCTTCAGATTATCATTGATAATGAGAAAACTGAGGTAGTAGCTGAAGTTAAACACTTAGGTATAATTCTCGATGATAGTCTGAATTTTAAATCTCATGAGAATCAAATAATTTTAAAAAATGGCAAGGAAGGTGGGATTGTTTTGTCGCATACATACTAACTTGCTATTCAATGCAAAAATTCAAACCTATCGAGCAATTGTTGCGCCTATTATTGATTACTGTAGCTCAATTCTGTTTACGTTACAAAAAAATGAGATCCAGGCAATGCAAAAAATCCAAAATAGGGCAATGAGGGGTTTATTAAGGGTAAATAGGAGAACATCAGTACGTAAAATGTGCGAAGCTTTGGGGTGGTTAACAATAAAATAAATAATTGTGTTAAATACCCTATGTTTCATTCATAGAATTTATCATGGTAAAGCTCCTGAATATCTGTGCAGGAAATTGCAACCAAATTCTGAAGTTCAAAGATACTATACATTGAGAAATAAGGCAGATATTTTTATTAAAAGGGTATGCAGTGAGTATGGCAAACAATCAATTTTCATTAAAGGCATTCACATTTTTAACAGGCTACCATTGGATGTTAGAAACTGTAAAGTTGAAAGGTTCAGGAGAGAGTGTTGTGCATGTATTACATCACATAAAATAGTTCCTAAGAAAACTGAAAGTATTACCTTCTGGGATGTTCTAGACTGATTTTATAGGATAGGTTTGAAATAAATAGCTATTAGGATTTTATAATAAAGGATATTTTATATTACTGACCTTATTTTTTTTTTTTAATATGTAAAATATCAAATTGTGCTATTCCATGAGTAATTTTTGTTATCACCATCTAGGCCTTATTGGAATACTAGACTAATTTTAGGTATTTTCCATTCCAGTGTTTTGGATAAAATATGTAAATGTAAAATTTGGGTATATTTCATTTGTGACTTGTCTATGTGTAATTTTTGTTGTGACCATGTGGGTGGATGTTGTAATAATTTGTAGGCTATGTCCTATTGACCATTGTCTTTGTACAATTTGTAAAATAGCAAACCATGCTAAAATAAAGATATACTACTACTATAATGAAATGGCTTGAGTAGCTGTGTGTAATCTTGTAGATAAGATAAGACTGGAGCATAGACTGCAGTCACTGTCATGTCTCAAGGATACCATGTCACGTGACTCCCCACCCCAGTTCCACAGCAGCTGGTGGGTTGTACAAGCCAACACATGCCAGCTCATCAGTTTAGTATGGGAAGGCAAGCAAACAAGGTCCCCAGCTGGACGTTTCCAGTGTTAGACACTTGGGGCTCCATTCCGATAATGAAAATTACATGTAGACACTTGACAGTAGATTACACGTTGTACACCAGTGACATATGCAAGAATTTACATAATCTGGAGATAAATATAGTTGTAGCTCGCTCCTTACTATGTAGTATGTTGGAGGGAGGGGGGGGGGGGGGGGACAGACTCCAATTGCTTTAATATGTGGGTGTCTTCAAGTACTTAATATCATTTCATTCATTTAATTTATTGCACTTGGGTTGGTGTAGACAGTTTTGAATTTGAATTTACTACCTTGTACCTTGTAAAATAGTAGGCCTAATGGTGAATTATTTTGTCCCCCCACCCCCCTCTGCAAAGGCTATGCTAAAAAGCTAATGCATTGAAGCTGCACAATATTAATTTGGTAATTAGATTGCATACATACTTAGGGCGGTACATAAATACAAAAACAACTTGATTTGAGATTTTCGTTTTTTCTACTTGACTCGATACTCACGAGTAGTTTGATACTTGGATTCGACTCGAATTCCCGAATTCCGATTTCCTGGAAAGTTAATGCTATAAATAGAGGTAGTGAAAAATGGTGATAACGAAATTCGCAATTTTTTTTAAATATCCATTTTATTGCCTAAAATGTAATATTGTCGACAAATTACATCATTTAGAGATGGAAAAAACACATTTTGAAAACGCGAATTTCGCGAAATCTCGTGTATATCGCGAAATAACGAACGAAATTGTATAAAACTGGTCAAAACGCGAATTAACTCGCGAAATTAGGCATTTTAGAGCTCAAAATTTGGGGGTATGGTGGAGGTGCCGGCCCAGAATTTTTGTGAATTTTGGTGGAGGTGCCGGTCCAGACCGAACATTACGCGCGCAGCGGGCGGTACATCGTTTCGTGACGTCACGGGCTCCACGGAAATAGACCACCAAAATAACGACGCGTATCACGGACTCCGCGGCAATAGTCCACCAAAATAATGGTGCGTACAAATATTTATTTTTGCTTGGGAATCGATTCGGATTCTGAATAGATTTGTTGGTCACAATGATCGATTCCCCCTCATTGGAATTTATGTCATCCCTACTTAAAGGATTTTTTTTTATTTTTTTTTTGGATTTTTTTTTAAAGGATTTTTTTCATTTTCATTTAAATTTTTTTTTTTTTTTTAGATATAGGCCTATGTTTTTTACCATTTCAATGAAATCGCGAAAAATGCGAAATTTGGGTTTTATAAAACGAAATTTGGATTTTTATTTCACCATTTCTCATTACCCCTAGTAGGGCTGTGCGAGCAGCCATTTTAAAATTCGAGCGAGATCGAGCAGAAATGAGAATTCCTGCTTGAATTTCGAGCGAGATTCGAGATCGAGCGAGATTGAGCAAAATTCGAGATCGAGCGAGATTCGAGCGAGATCAAGCAAATATCGAGATTTAGCGATCAACATTTTATGAAAAATTATTTTAAAATCATCATTATTAGGCCTAGGCACTAGGCCCTACCTATCCATACATTTTCCGTGTGCAAGCTCAAAAACGAGGCATTTTGGAAAAGCCATCTCCAGAAGTAGGCTTAGGCTGCCTAGCCTAGGCCAGTGTCCAGAAAATATGCGTCTAGAAAAATCCGCTATTTTAAGATTTTGTGAGTTCTGTGGAAAGTCAAGCAAGATATATAAATATGTGGTCAAATAAATTTGCTAAATATAGCCTATGCCATATATTATAACATGTCATTATACCTTCCCTCACAGAACGGAAATTGGGGTATTGGATGGGGTATAGAATGGGGAAACACCAACTTATAACAGACAATAAAACAACTTTATAATTGTAATGGTAGACTGGCCTGCACTATTGCTACAAGCTCAGGATACTGAGGATAGTATTATATGCCTACAGTACAGTCTACACTATTTATTCAAGTAAACATTCATACAAAGTATTGCAAGTAGGACCAAACTCTGAAAAATAAACTTACCTGCCTTAGTACCTTCATAGTACAAGTATAAGATAGGGCCAACAATGCCTCAAGCGCCCTATGAAATAATCACAAATTAGAAATTAGATTACATAACCTTACCTTAGTTTTACTGGTGGTATAACACTACTGAAACTTGAAACAAATTGTCACTCACTAAGTTGAACTATTATACTGTTAGACGAGACCTAGGAAAGATCAAAATAAAACAGGTATTTGTACGCAAAGTAAGCAGTAGGTCCATTAGTATTACATCTCAAAAATTCTTAGTGTAAGTCTTTAACTCCCATGATAATAAGCGTCGGCATACTAGATCACAACCAGCTTATTATTTAATCAACCATTATTTTATAAATGTTAATGTGATTATGTATTAGAATATTTATTTAAATACAAAAAGTAGGTTTTGGCCTATAGCCTAGTCTGGTAATGTATTGCAAATTTTCCAGGTAGGCCTACCGGTACTTTAATCAGTCAATACTCTCCTAGTGACAAAAAAATAAATCCAGTCTTGTTGTACAGTGAAATCCGAGTATCGTAACTAATAAAATAAGAAAAATAAAAATAAGCGTACTTGATCGCACCATTATTTTATAAAATGTGCTCACTGCTCAGTATATTATAAACTGAACCATTGGAATCAGTGCAACATAATATAAAATAAGACAAAGAATGACTAACAGACAGGATCGTCTGTAACAAATTCTTAGTTCCAGTCTCATTATTAAGTGTACAAATTTGATGTCGATGCTTAGCCTTAGCTACCCAGAATCTGGGCTTTACATATTTATGTTTGCATGCAAGAAACAGAGTTGCTCTACTTTCTCAGGATCCAGGCATTCCCGCCTTGCGGTAACAATATTTCCGCTGGTTGAAAAGAGGCGCTCGCTGGCAACCTGTGAAGCAGGAATACCCAAATACTTGCGGGCTACCTCTTTCAATGTGGGATACTTTGAAACATTTAGTTTCCACCAGTCAAATGGGTTTTCATTCCTCGGAATAGGATTTGATGTGATGTATGTTTTTATTTTCATTAGTGATGGCATTTCCTTGATCTACTTCACTTGAGTTGGCTACACGTCTCTTTCAATGATTCGAAGTCTTCCCACAAGGAAGAAGAGCTCGATGGCCCTGCAACAGGTTCTGCAACAATTGCCGGAGTATTGAGTTGCTTCTGTTTTGCTCAACAAGTTTGCATTCTATTGCCAATTGATTTGTAGCCCACAACTTGTCAACTTCTTCGGTAAACAACAACATCTTAAATCGTGGGTCGACAAACCATTGACAGCATATTTATCACATTTCTCTTATAGTTAGGGAACCGTACTTTTAATTTGCGGTCAATACTACGCGCAAATGTAATGCCACGCTTGTCAGCATTTGCAGTTGTACTTGTAATGAAAGACAAGATTTTCTTCTCGATACAATGAAGGAGAGGAATTATCATTGACCTAGTGGGAAATTCTTCAGAGCACACTTCACGTGTTGCTCTGTCCAACGGTTCAAGAACTTCGATTGATCCCTCTGCCAGCATCCACTCCGAATTCGATAAGTTGTCAATGTTTCTTGAACCATCTGCTAGCTCAGCTGAAATTGCCCGCCTCTGCTCAACCAATCGTTGCAGCATTGCATACTGACTATTCCAGCGTGTGTCGACATCTTGAATTAACGAATGTGCTGGTAAATGAAGAGCCAGTTGGCACGCTTCGAGACGGTTCAATGCAGACGAACTGCGCTTGTAGTGCCCAACGATTGCGCGTCCTTTCTTACAGACACTATCGAACCCAGCTACATCGTGCAGTGCATCAACAATGACCAGCTGCAGAGTGTGCGCAAAGCATTGGACTGGTTCCCAATCCGATCTATATTAAATTTAAAATAAAGTAAGTTATAAGATATTTAAGTAATTTTCAGAATGGTATGCCATACCTCCAATAGTACTGCCTAACCACCTACCTGTTGATGGCTGCTTGAATGTTCTTAGCATTGTCTGAAACGACATATATTGGGATTGTACGGTCATCGATTCCCCATTCAGACACCATAGCCTTCAGTTTTGTCAGTAAATGTTCTGCTGTATGGGTACCTGGCAGGTGACTGTTCGCCAAGACACGGTGAATAGCTTGAAAACTGCTAGTGACATAGTGGACTGTCAACGATACATATCCCTGGTTGCCACGACTTGTCCAACCGTCAGTAGTTAGTGCTATTGAAGCCAATCCTTGTTCTTGGTGCAAATTAATGGTTTGTTTTACCTGACTCTTCACCTCATTATAAAGTGTTGGTACTATTTGCCTTGAAAAGGTTGTCCTGCTAGGCATGACATACCTTGGCTCGGCAATCTAAATTGAGAACATTACAAGAACTTGTAGGCTAAATTATCGTACAACTCACAATTTGCATAGCCTATAATATAACAGAAGGATTGATTGAATAGTATTGATTTTAAATAAATAAATAAATTTGTATTTAGGGTCTACCCACTCAGTTATATAACTGATTTTCGGTGGGGGACAGTAAACCAAAGCGACCAAGCCAACCCTGTAGGCTACGGCGCAATCGACGAGTGAGCGATAACCAATTTCAAAGATCGATATTTTTTAATAGGACATAATAGCAATCAGTGGTATGGACAGTGCGAACACCCGCGGATCAACGCCTGAATCAACAAGGCGATTCAGAACTTTAAATTTATTATGTGCCTCGTTCCTAGGACGGATCCAAAGTCACCGTTTGCAAATTCCTAACACAAAAAATTGATATAGGTACACATTGGGCTTCATGTCTCATTTATGCCTTGCGCTAACGAAGACGATGTTAAAGGGCTGTTACCAGTCATGCTTATTGGCTATTGCTTACCTTCATGAGATTTTGAAAGCCCTTGTCTGTTACAAGGGAGTAAGGCTGATAGTCAACAGCCATCATCTTACCAATTGCTTGTGTAAGCTGTACTGCCCTGTTACACTTAGGGTCGAGTTTGGTTTGGTTATTAAACAAAGAAACAATATCCGGTTGTCGTTGGTTTTGTTTAGGTTTGGATTTCGTCTGATTTCTCTTATCCTCCAAATATCGCACATAAATTGCGTTATGTGACGATAAATGGCGGATAAGGCCTGTAGTCGTCCCAGTCTTACCAGTAGGTACTAATTTGTGGCAGCATTTGCACTTCCCCCCCACATCAGTCTTTTCATAGTATTTCCATACCACGCTGCCACAAATTTTATCTACTGGTACTACTGTCTCGGGTTTCTGTTCTTGGTTGCCTTTCCTGGTGGCCCAAGGTTACCGTTTTCATCATTATTTCATCGTCCATTAAATCTAGATCATCCCATCTCTCTTCTTCAACCATTTCCTCTAAATCCATTCCAATATCTATATCTAGCCTACTGAAGAAAACATTACAGTTTGAATAATTTTATTTGATATCCAAACAGTTAGGTAGGTACCGTATACATATTTTGTTTTCACAACTGGCGTATGTTCTAATTAGGCCTAGGCTAGTTAAACGTTTGCATTAATGCCTCAGCCTAGCCTAGGTACGACAACGTAGGTAGGCTAGGCCTTAGGTCCCAAATCATGACGTGAAACATCAGTTTTGGCCTAGCCTAGGCCTAGCTAGGGCCTAGGCCTTACCTCCTCAAGCACGTAGGGTAGGCTAAAACGTAGGCCTAAAAGAGGTTTGATAGGCTACCCTTCTATTTTCTACACAGTAATAAAAACACAGTTGAATGAATATATGCTTTATTTCCACAAACAAAACAATGTATAATGTACATAGGGCATAGGCACCTAGGCCTAGGCCTAGCCCTAGGCTAGGCTAGGCCTACTTATTTTAGCATCGTGAACAACACATCAAAAACATCCTATTGAGCTTGCCGGATTACAGTTAACATTTAATTACTCTCAGTATAATTAAACCCCAAAAAAGTAAGAAAATAAGATTATAAACCCATTGCATTATGCATTCATCCTACCTATTTGTTTGGTCATGATCTTCTTGCCTTCTTGTTTGATGTATTATCATCACGTTATTTTGACATTTCGGTCTCCGCTCATGAAATTACTCGGAAGCACGCACACCAACGTTGACAATTTACGCACACGCGATTATAACTTATTTAGCGTCGTTCAATGATATTAAATAAATATCATTGGGCGTCGTTATTGTGATATTTCAATTTCATTATTATAATTATTATTATTCCCTTACCATTTTATAATAAACGGATGCCACCGAGATAAAATTTTAACTGAACATATTATTTTAAGAATTGCTATTACCAAAGTTATTTTTGTTTTATTGGTTGTAGTGTCATTACATTTCTCTACCAACCTCGCGTATGTTTTGTAAATGTGAACGAGCATAAAAAATCTCAAGTATTTCACATAATTCTTAGTTGAATATTCGATTCTTGATAATACATATGTATTTCACAGTCTCTATTCAAGAATGTGGTATTCGTCTGCGGAAAATGTTTTAAAGCGAGATTTAAAGTATTGTGATTTTTAGGCCGAAAGGGTGGCCATAATGCTGAGCTGAGCGACAGTGCTGCGATCCGTCGGTTAAAAGGTTGAATGCAAGGTTCTCAATCGTTCTCATGCTCTCTATCGGAAGTGAAATAAACCACGACAGAATCACGGCACGGTGTGCAGATACCATCGAGCTAAGCTCGATGGCAGATACGGAATCTTTAGTGGCATCGCTCATCGTAGCCTAGGCCTAGGCCTATTCGTCGTTGCGTAATAAAACAATGGGTCTCACAACTCGATCGTAGTGAATTGTGCATTTCTATTATGCGCCGATTACAGGATTTATTGTAGTACTTGCTGTGCATAGTAAATAAAACCGCGATCAAAATTAGGCCTACAAATTGTGAAATTACCGAAGTTGGCGGCGAAGTAGGCCTAGGCCCTAGGCGCGCGTAGGCCTAGGCACCTCACTATTCAATGCTGATTGAGTGATTGCTATTGATGAAATTGATTCGGTGTCTTTTCTTCTTCTTCTAAAATCACAAATAATAACAGTTTCCTCGAAAGTTGGTATCTCGAGTCCGACCTCGAAACTCGAAATTCCCGAGACTCGAAATTTTCGAGACTCGAATTTCCGAGATCGTCTAGGAACAGTTCGAGCGAGCGTCGAGCAGACATCCCTGCTCGAGCTCGTCTCGAAATTTCGAGTCTCGCACAGCCCTAACCCCTAGCTATAAATGCTATTTTTGGAAAAAAAATTTGCTACAAAGCCAAAAAATTAATGCTATAATTTCACAGCTCTACTTATACCAATGCGGAAACCAAACCCATGTCCTCCTAGAGCCATAGGCCTACGCTTCGGACCTGCGCCCTACTGTCTGACACGGCGGAGGACAAGTCCACGTGAGAAAAAAGGTTGGAATTCAGTGTTAGATTATTATATCTCCTGCTTACACAGTCCTAACAGAGTCCCAAGTTGACAAAACTTAATGTGCATCAAGTTTACTTAAAATGAGTTGTGGTTATCTTTTATTTTATTTTTATTTATTTATTTATTTATTATTTAACGTCTATCCTATTCAGTTATAAAAACTGATTTACAAAGGAGGACAACTAAATAAATCTAATTACATAGATGCAGAAACAACAATAAACTACATTTTCGTAAATATTTGAAATAGTAGCATTACAACAATGCATTTAAACACAACAATTTTGGTAACAAATAAAAAAAAAATTATATGCATTTAATGAATGAATCAAAATAAAAAAGGGTGTAGAATGAAAAGAAAAGAAAAGAAAGGGAAAAAAAATCAAAAGGAAAAAAGAAAGAAAAAGACAAAGAAAAAGAAAAAAAAGAAAAAAAACAGTGAAACATTAATTTAGTTTGCACTCTTTTTCAACATGTGAGCTCTATGTAAATCAAAGCAGATACAGAAAGAACACTCATCAACATTCACACTCAAAGAAGATTTGAATCGTACCTCTGGCTCATCCTCGCTATCGTCGTCGTCGTCGGTAAACACACTTCTTGGAAGTGAATGGGCAGGCCGACGTGGTCTGCGGTCTAGTACGTCTTTCTCAAAGAGCAAATCTTCCCGATCATCAAAGTCGTCTCTTTTCATCGCATATGGCCGCTTATCTTGTGTCTGAAATAATTAAGTCCAGAAATATTTATTTAGTCTTCAAAATAAAAATGTTAGCTAATAGTATTAACATTGATCCAAGGTTTAAATGGAAATGTTGGTGATATTGCAGCCGGGAGGCATGGGATGTTATCTGAGGTTGGTGATACTAAAGAATGGTACGCAACCTGTTAAAATAGGCCTAGTATCAATTTTAATATAACATACCTTTCGTATTTTCTTGATGGCTGTTGATTTAGGATCTTGTGGCTTCTTTTTGGGCTTTGGACCAGAACGCCGCATCATTCTATCCAAGATGAGTTTCCCTAACTTCTTCATTCGTTTATCAGCATTATATTCTATAATTTCATCGGAAGTTCTCTTCTTGGGGCTTCTCTTCCTTGGTTCCTTTGCTTTGAGTGGTCTTTCAAGGTCGGGCAAATAACCAAGTTCGTTCTCCATCAGCTCGCAGTCGGAATACCTCTGTTCCCGGCGAGGATTGGCCGCCTGAATGATCCTCCAAATGAGGTGGAGTTCGTCCAAAGAGACTTCCAAGAGGTCACCCTCCATGGTGAGGGTTTCCAGACGAGTACGGCACTGGCCGGAGAGCACCACGGCCGGGGACTCGAGCCGGCGAGGGACTAGAGGACTCTTCCGCGAGTGTTTCTTGGTGGGGAGAGCAGTGGGGACGGCTCTGGAGGCAGCAGAGTACGCGTGCTCGGAACTACTGAATGCTGCATTTATAGTGGGCACGCTCGGGACCGAACCCTCCGAGGCAGACCCGTCGTCTTCCTCGTCCTCTTCGTCGTCGGGTTCGGGTTCCAGCTCGGGTTCGCTGCGGGCAAAGCTGAACCGGTCGGCCTCCAGTATACTGCCACCCAGCATACCTTCTTCCCCAAAGCCGCTCCGAGAGGATAAAGCCTTCATGCGACTGTTCAGGTATGGATTGCACGCAGCTTTCTGGAGTTCGCTGTTGATGATTTTCTCAGTCTTTTGCCTTGCGGCAAGTTCTACCAGTTTCTGAGACTGTAAGGAAAGCTTGGCAAGGGCAGACGAAAGCTCTGCAGTCGCGAGCATCTGTCGGGCACGGTCCTGCCAGTTCATCGCTCGCTCAGTCAGACACTGGAGTGCCTCGCCCTCTGGTATCCGCACGGGTAGCTTCTGTAGGGATACCAACAGCGACAGGATGGTTTCTAGACGAGGCCGACGAGATCGCAAGCAGCACGGGCACAGGAACTTAACAGCTTCTTTAACGGCGGGTTTACCATTGTCCTTTGGCTTTGGCTTATTCACCGGGCTACTCTTTGGCAGAGGAACACACGAAGCTGAAAACAAACATTTTACATTAATCAAGTGCTTTCCTGCACACTGTGGAATGTAAGGCGCATATAACAAATATAGTTCATATGAGCTTTGTCACCAAAAATTTATAAAAATAATAACATACAAAAAACAAAGATTTTTTTACAATTTGCAGCATTTTTTAAAATTATTATGTTGGGGGTAAACAAATTGCCTTAATTTTAGTAATACCGTGTTGTTGGAGACCATCCCAGCAACTGCAGGCAGATAACGCCTACAGGAGAGAAGTAGGCCCATATAGAAATTCAATTTACTCAAAATATCTCACACTCAAGGCAAACTTTTTTAGAAGGTCGAGGGTAAACAAATTGTGTTTGTGCACATGGAGTTTATTTATTTTTTAATTAAATAAAGGTTGTAATTATTATTTGTATTGTGTTAAAAACTGAATGAAATTGTATGACTTAGGCCTAATGCCTTTAAATTTTCAATTCTATGTAGGTGTACAACCTATGATCGAGTAAATATGGGTAAGTAGCCTGCCTGTACTCGGATTGTTAATCTGTATTTATTAGAGTGTTTTAACTATACGTACAGTGAAACCAATCTTTGCACAGTTCACACTGCAGCATGTTGCTAGTGATGCCACGCCGGCAGATGCAATACTTTGCGTCAGGTGCATTAAAGCTACGTTTCTCCAAGTTTTCTTTTCTAAGTTTCAACATGGCCGCCATCTCCCGAGATTCTGCCCCTTTGAAAGCCGCCACCACGGCAGCAGGGTCCACCACTCCGTCCAAGACGATGTCACACACAACCGGTGGGGTAGGCGTGGGGGTGTCATCCTGGCGTTTCTTCTTGGACTTCAGTGCATTCAGTCCAACTTCCACTCTTGGCGACAAGGCATCCATCAAGGAATAGTGAGAATTCTTGCGCAAGAAAGTACGAGCTGTTCGGTCTCTCCACGTCTTTGCCGCTTGGAGGTGGGACTCAAGCAAAGGCAGATTTTCTAAACGAATAGGTATGACTCGACCTGATGAAACCAGTTGATCTAGAAAATCTATGTACGGATAATTGTCGCCAGACTGGAAAAAAAAAACTTTTTTTAGGTAAGGTATTGCATGTTAAGGGGGACAGACACTGAAAATACTGCAACTTCAAAGTTTATTTACGTTATATAGGTCTGTATTTAGGGGTGCACATTAAACCACTTGTTAATGTAGAAAAGACACATTTTAAAATTATTTTATGGTTTATGTGAATCTGAATACCCTGGAATCAGGGAGCGAACTTCATTTTTATGAATTTTTTATTGCGCACATACAGTATAGGCCTATTTTAAAAAATCTACGTCTATATTTCCTAATGAAATCTTACATAATCAATGCAACAGAAAAGGCATGTAAATATTTGCCAAAAATTCTACCCCAATAGATTTCTATACTTTTCATAAATTTCCTTAGATGATTTTGTTGCTTAAAGTCTCTATTAATGTACTAAGGCTATTCGAGACGATGAAGGACGATTACAAACAACCCATGCATTAAGACGGATTTGAACCCATGTCCTCGTAGAGCAAAACACTTTGGGCCAGCGCTCTAAATCGTATGTGCCAACACGGACGGCTAGTTTACATAGCAGCAGTGAAACCACATACCTGAAGGTTACACACATTGTCCGACCAGTCGGTTCCTTTGCGAATAGCTTCTACTAATGATGACATTGTCGGTAGAAATGCGGGAATACTTTCACCATCTTCCCGAAGGTTCTCCATCACTTCTAAACTCTGCCAGTTCCTAAAATTAAGATGAAATAAAAATAAGAAAATGTTATGAAATGTGACACCATCTTGACAGCCACAGGGCCATACCACATAAGGCTATGACCCGACCCCTATTTAGTACCTACTTAAATATTTCCAAATAAATAGTCAAATACCAAAATAGCTATTCTCTTTTGAATCCATACTAACATTAACATGGTGGGGTGAGGGAACATTGTGGCTACGCGAGTCAATTGGAAGACCTTTGAAGAACCACAATGGTGGAACAGTATTTCAAAGCAATACAGGACTACACCAGTCACCAAGAAGACATTTACTGCCCAAATTGTCATGTTTACCGCACAACAATGTAATGACGGGATGGCTCAATCCATAGGTTGATGTTTACAAACTCAGGTGTTCACAACATATAACTGGTAGGAATGACTTGAAGCCAAAACATTTGGAACCAGTTCCTACAGAGGAGGATCCGGTTTGCAACTATTCTTGCATATTTAAAAAAATCTAATTTGCCAAGTGTCACAAATGAGATGTTCTAAATTCACGCCAGAATCTGAGCTATACATATGCATGGGGCAAGGGGAAAAGTAGCATATTATGAAAAGCCAATGTCGTTATCAAGTGGTTGAAGTTGATGTTGATTGTTGATCCTTACCTATTCAGAAACATATTCTTCAGTTTATCAGTAGGGACATGATATTTTCGCGACGGGTGTTTTCACAAAATTCTACGAATATTGAAATAGGCAATGCATTACAATGCATTGGGTGTTAAATGGCAGTTTGGGCTATTAGATAACGTTCACGAAATTTTGTGTTTTTTAAAATCATTTTAACAGTTGTCATTGTTTGTTTTATGTTATTCATGATTTTTTTTTGCGATTTCACAACTTTTTGCAGTGTTTATCCGATTTTTAGTGTACAAATCACAAAAAGTGCACAATTATTTGAAATCCCGCTAGATTTCAAGCTTCGATAATAATCAAGATGGCTGACCATGGAATCAATTATTTTGCCAAAAGTTCGACTCATCGATTTTTCGGTTGATAGACATTCATACCAGCAGATTTATGATGCTTTGTGGCCTAAATTGCTGTCACCTTGGGTCTGTGATCGCAAACTGTCGATAAAATGCCGAAAATAATTGATTTTTATCTCGTGCGCGTGTAAATAAAGATAAAGACATGTTATTTGTTTGATTTCAATAGACCTACACATTGTTTCTTGTGTAAGATGTGTATCCAGCACAACAAAAGAGTTGGCAGGCTGCCTGGGCCTACCTAACCTCGAATTTGCGATGTCCGAGGCACTGAGTTAAAGCTGTTAACATTATGTTAACCGTAAGAAAATTGTTAATTGTCTAAATTTTGAGAATGCCCTAAAAATAGCCCTAAGCAATTCAAATACGACTGGGTCCCTAGGCCTAGGGCCTCCACCTAGGCTAGGGCTAGTTTGGAGCAGGTTTAAGTAGGGCTGTACGAGTACTCGATTTCTCGAGCTTTTTCGAGCTTCAGTTTTGAGCTCCGAGCCGAGCATGATTTTAGGCTCGATTTATTCAAACCGAGCCGAGCCTACAAAAACACGCAGTACACGCGCTCATTTTCATCAACACTCAACAGACAGTCTTGTCAACAAAGACTTTCGCGGAAGAATGCGGCAGCCTGAGCCAGCGATCAACAGTCGACTCGACGGTCGACGCAGTAGAATGCGATAGGCCTAGGCCTAGAATGCAAATGTGTCTCTCTCTCTCTCATGTGGGAAAACCTATCACACTATCGCCCGCGCTGAAGCTTTCATCGCAAAATAAGCCTAGTAAAGAAAGGAGATAAGCCAAGGAAAAACAATTCAATGCGTTGTGATCGTAGAAACATGATCACATCGCAATAATTCTTCTTCCAGCTAGTTCCACACCGACCATCTTTGTTCTTCGTCAGCTGTGAGTTGAGTTGGTTGGATCGACCGAACGCGCACGCAGTTTGCGCAGGTGTCACGTG
Organism: Sweltsa coloradensis; assembly: GCA_024449915.1. NCBI lineage: Eukaryota > Metazoa > Arthropoda > Insecta > Plecoptera > Chloroperlidae > Sweltsa > Sweltsa coloradensis. Next base: position 252,533 of record JAMZAV010000034.1, on the reverse strand, counting down.
TTGGCTTACAACGCGCTCTGTTGCCAACTCGAGTTACTCTTTAGCAGAGTCGACAAAGAAGTTTCCCCGGGTCTTCTTTATCGACTCTGCAGGCAGCGGGCAGGCTCCGCGGGAAAGATCGCATCGACGTAGCGTGTAAAATAATAAACCCTTGAATTATCCTAAAAACGGTCGCGAAAAATACCCTGATCTTATAATCGGGTCCGGGTAATTTCTAGAACCGGGTACCCGATGACATCCCTAGAAAAAATGTAGCCTAACCATTTTTTTTTAAATTTTAAAATTAAATTTTTTTTTTTTTTTGAAAAAGCTCGGCTCGACTTGAAAATCAAGCTTTTGTTTAACACACGGCTCGGCTCGACTTAAAAATTCTAGGCTCGCACAGCCCTAGGTTTAAGGCCTAGGCCATCTTCAGGAAACAACACAGGATTGAACATTTATGATTCCACGGTTGTATCTAGGCCTAAGATAGGCAAAGTTAAGTTATGTCTGCCCAAAAAGCACAGAAGAAATTTAACACAGAGATAATATTTTAGAGCCTTGGCCCCAACCTAAACATCTCAAGCCCCCTAGCCTACACCTACACTTCATTTTTGTATGACATTTGTTGGTATGTAGTAGTTCATTTCCTGTACGATACGATTTCCCGCCTAATACCGGTACACGATTTAATGTCTTGCTCGCCCGTAAGATACGTTTCCACTGATTGTCGCAAAATACAACGTTCGTACCAGCCTTGCAATGAGAAAAACGCAAGGTTTTTCCCACACGTAGCTGCCTACAGGTGTTACGCGCAACCGTACGGGACGGCGCAGCGCATTCTGTCTCTCTCACTCACTCACGCTAGCCTGTCGGTAGCCAGCCGGCTCGAAACTAGGAAGACAGACAGGGGCCGTGTTTATGTCAGTGTTGTGTTCAGTCTCGCCTCACATGGCGAGGCGTATGCATTACGTAAATGATGTTGATGTCCATCTCCAACTCGTACGCAACGAGTGCAGGTCTATGAAAAGGCCAGTGGATGTTATGTTTGGGACTACTAATGTGCTCTTAAATGACAGCAAGAAGTTTTCTGGTGATGTTATCTTGAAAAGTAGAACAATGCCAAAAGATAAGATAGGCCTACGGCGCGAGATAAATACTTTGCGGATTCGCGCGGCTGGATGGAGTGTTTTTGATTGGTTGAACATATCACGGAGTCTAGAAAACGTGGTAAAAACAATGAAAAATACTTGATTATGCTCTCGACGGACGCCCATTGCATTGTAAGATACACGTGGAAGTGCCCCTCGCTTTTATAAATTATTATTTTTATTACGTTGTCCTGCCAAAAACATTTAAAACTAGACCCTACTTCGAAAACGTATTCGGCGGGTTTGACTGTATACATTTTTTAGCAATTAAGCCATTTGCTCACATACAAAGAAATTTTAAGTTTTATCCTATATCCCACATAATTTGAACAAAATTGTACTTGGGTGGGCCTACTACTTTCATATTAAAGTGACATCTAAAATTATAGTAGGTAGGCCTAATGCATGATTGACATTGATTGTTTAGGTGTGGATATCCATATTTTCCACCAAATCCACTTAGTTTAAAGTTTGTGACTGTCCGATCACTAACTATGAATATGATGTATAAAGGGGAATTATTGAACAGGGCTATGGTTGTAGATCTTTTAACCAACAAGCATTCACAGTTTCACACTCTACTTACTTTGCCATTAGACTCTCCTTCGCTCGTACTTCCCACTGGTCGACTAAGGTGATCAACTCTTGAATCTCTACTCTCATAGTTTCTAGCGTGGAGTGTGGTGGTAGCGTTACACCCGAATCAAGGAGTCTCTGTAAAACCTCGCCTGTCAAACTGTCGTGGTCATCCAAGATCTCTTTCACATGCTCTATCCATTTTGCTTGCTCCATTCGATACTTCAGACTCTGCAATTCCGGCAATTCAATGTTTAGATCCATACCCAACTCAATGCATTCTTCTAAAGATTTTGACGATGCAATATCTTCGTCGAGGAGAGATTGGGCACGTTTCTCAAACTCAATAACCTGGCGAAGCAGTGCTTTAACTTCTGCTGTTTCTTTGATGACACAAGGTAGCGCGTCGATCTGCTCCGTGAAGAGAGTTAGCTCTTCTACCGTCAACTTGAACCTTGTTTCAGACACTTGTCGCGTTCTAAAACAAACCCAAAACACATTAATGTCCAATGGCCTGAAACCAAGTAGGCCTAAGCCTATACATAGTTCACACTAGTCATTCAACTTTAAATAATCTTTTAAATTCAGTTAAACATCCTTTTCAGAGCATGTTTTAACATAAACAACCAAGCTAATCAATCAGGCAATAGGAGGCAGAGGATCTTAGTTCAGGTTTTAATTATTATAATAATTGGACATAATCGGAAAACACAATAATTGTGTTTTCCGATGTCAATTGGCGGTTAACAGTAGGAATTTCACTGGATATGATAGCCAGTCCAGTTTTGGAAGGGGGAAACAGTATTGGCTCTAAGGGTCAAGTAATAACATCGCTTATTGAAGGGTAGTAAGGGGTATCTATTGTCTTTGCTAATTAGTCTACGATCGCTAATAAGTAATAGGGTCGCGAGTACCTAAGGATTTATTCTTTGCTAACTAGCTCGACTAGATTTAAGTTTTTAGGGTTAAGTTTCGAGTCGAGTTTTTAATTGTTATAACTAAGAACCATCATCGAGTAGGTTAGGCTAAGTTTTCGAGATGAGTTTTACAACCTAGGTAAGTGTAGTGACGAAGAACAAAAGTAGGCTGGCCCTAGAGACCCGGCTGCTTTCAACCAAATTTATTACCGATTAAACCCACAATAACGAGGGGACTTGGATGCGAGAGAATAGGACTAGGCCTAGGCCTAACCTAGGCCTACAAGGCGACGAAAACAAATATCCTTTATTGGTTTTGTTGCGTCTATATCACTAATATTTCAGATCAACTATCGAGAAGAAAGAATGTCAGTGAACATTCCATTAATGCACTTTTTACGTATTTTATAATCGTAGTTGGCGTAGTTTGACATGTTTTATGTCTCTTCCTTCAATCTTCCATCTTTGCTTTGATGCCAGCTGGATGCCAGTGTTTGATGACGCGAGCGACGCGTGGCGCGCTCCGTCGGCCATCGCTAGAACTAGAGTCGATAAAGAAGGTTCCTCTTTATCGACTGCTGGAACTCGTTCCATTCAAGGGCGCAGAATATTCAAATGTGCTGAAATAGCATTGGATATGCCTAGACCGCTAATATTATAATGCGAGTGCGAATTTGGAGGATTTTTTTTTCGGATTAAAACATCGCAGCAGTATTGTTATGGGGGGCCAGGAACTCTTGATAACATTCTGTTTAGTAATTATAATTTTATTGAAATTGACCAGCACAAAGGGCAGGAAGGCCTCAATAGCCTAATACAAGTACAATGATGTAATTTATTATATGTTTACAACAGAAAAATCGTTGTGTTCCAAGTGGACCGACTAAATAAAAAAATAAAAAAATTGAAATGAATACTCGACTCGACTCGATACTAGAGTATTTAAAGGAATACTCGACTCGAAAATGTGCTACTCGCACACCCCTAGTTTAAATCTATTGTATTATTCTAGAGCTTATGGACGAGGCCTATTCTTGAGCTTGTAGGGTTATGATGATATTGATATAATATCTAGGGTACTAGGCCTATATGAAATACTGATAATATGTAGGCCTGCAGGAGTTTGGTGAAAGGCGCTTGAGAAGGTCTTAATTTAATTTTAACTAGGTACCTAAACCTAGTCACTTTAGTCATTTCAACTTTCTAGACCTATAACAAAGATTACATAGTGGTTTACATTCTTCTTCCTATCGATTTTCTTCCGTTTAGTTGTCACGGAGTCGAGATTGCTATGGCAAGCAATATATTTTCAATAAATCGACTTTCCACAGAACTCGCAAGATCTTAAAACAGCGAATTTTTCTCTATGCGTATTTTCTGGACAATTGAGATAGGAAGAAATAGTTATTTTTGAGGTAGTCATCATTTAGAGATGGAAAAACACATTTTGAAAACGCGAAATAACAAACAAAATTGTATCAAACTGGTCAAAATGCGAATTAAATCGCGAAATTGAACCTTTAGTGTGCAAAATGTGAGGTGATGGTGGAGGTGCCGGCCCAGACCAAACATTAGGCGTGCGGTAGGCGGTACCGTGACGTCACGGGCTTCCCGGAAATAGACCTCCAAAATAACGGCGCGTATCATGGATTCTGCGAAAATAGTCCACCAAAATAACAGTGTATACAATTTAAATTTAAAAAAAAATTTGGTAACGTTTTTGATTTTTTTTTTGAAATGCGAAAAATGCGAAATTTGGGTTTTTAAAAAACTAAATTTGTGTTTTATATCACCATTTCTCATTACCTTTAGTTATTTATTGTTGATACTGACAGGTGTATTTCTTTCAGTTCAAACTTTTATTGAAGTTCGGAGTTTGACGAACTACCGGTATCTAGTTGAAAGTTTGAGTTCTGTTCGAAATGTAGAAAAACAGGTTTGCACAGCTCTACATTATCACAAAAAGCCTTTTGGAGTTTTGGCATTTTTTAAAACATACTCTAATAGAAGCCGAATTAAACATAAGACAATTAGGGATGCACTTTGATAATTTTTTCCATTATCAAAATTGTGATGTCATTATCAAATTGATATTATCGTTAAAGGTAGTCAAAAGTCATTACAACAAACACTATTTCTCCGTAAATTATTGACGCGTGGCTTGATCTTGAGCGACCTCGAGATCACGAACAGATGCGCTACATAAATAATTTCGTAATAAGTGTTTTTCTGTTAGATGTTACTCCCGTCCCAACCATCGTGAGCCGCGTCATTGTCACTGAAATGTGAGAGACGAGTGTTCTTCCCCGCAATACAAGTTGCCTGCACAACTGGGGCAAAGCATCCTCCTCCTCCGACAAACCAACTTGTTTCAACCGTTTTTGCCCAATCACTGATATTTAGATAGTAATCAATAATGAATGACTTTAGGTTATCAACTATCGAGATTTGATCGAATATTGATGATATAAATAAGTGTGTGCATCTTAAACCAGGGTGCGAATTAACGACTTAGCGAGGGGGGGATGGCTTAGAATAGTATTTTCGTTGGCAAACCGGGGTATGGGGCGAAGCCCCAGCCGGCGGAGGCGAATTTTTTTGGGGGTATTATTGCTCTTTAGATGGCCTTAGAAGCGATCTGAGGAAAATATTTGGGGGTATTATTGCTCTCAAGATTGCCTTAGAAGCGATCTGATGAAAATTTTTGGGTCATTTTGCCCTCAGATGGCCTTTGAAGTGATCTGAGGAAAAATTTGGGGGATTATTGCTCTCGAGAATGCATTAGAAGCGATCTGAGGTATTATTTTGAAAGGAATATGTGTAAATTGACGCATTATTTATTAACATTACGAGATAAAGTCACTTGATATGTTATGAGATGAGATGGGAATCCAGAGGTGGGGATTTAGCCATCCCCGGCAGGGATACCTTTCAGTAAAACAGAGCCAGGGATGAAATTACCAGAGGGGGGAAATCCCCCCCATCCCTCCCGTCAATTCGCACCATGTCCTAAACAATCCTAACCAAGCATTAACACAAACATAGTTATCAAATGGAGAAACAAAATTAGGTTGGTAGCAAACAAGAGTGCAAGCGTTATGTAAGGAAGCCGACCACATGTCCACACATTGCAGAGGTTGGGCCAAAGATGACACACCAAGAAGTAAGGAAAAAGAAAACACAGCAACGTTACAGTAGGTAAGCCACACAGGGTGAATAGAAAATAGAAAACTATACAGCACAATGACGGAGAACACAAAGGTATGAGACAGCACAGCATCTTACCTTGTTCTGACTTTTTTACACGTTAGTTGTTTGGCAACGTCGGCACACTTTTCACCCTCTTGAATCGTAATTACTAAAGCTTGTAGTAATTCGGATTGTGGGAACTTTTTTTCCTCAGCTTCACCCAATAAGGCTTTCATCTCGTCAAGATCTGCAATAGACAAGAGAATGTCTTAAATTATATGCATCCTTTGCTTGGCTTTAAAATCATACAGAATGCAATAAATAGCCTCATTTTATTAAATTGCAATTTGAAGCATTTATTTCATTTAATTCTACAACCGTTAGATAGGAGTACATGCAGCGAGCCCCGATTCACGATAGTAGATTTAAACTCCTTGCAAATTGAAACACTTATGATTGAACGACTGAACTTTGGGGGATCCAATTGGAGCTAGCCATGACGTCAAATGCTAGCGTTGATCGACACCCAGTTTTTGTCAAATCACTCGCATCAATCGAGTATCATATTTATCACATATTGTTGACACTGCCAGTTTGCTACGAAAGTAAAATGGTTAACTAGACAGATGATCCCCCTAGCCCAATTCATAGCATCAAGGAATAAAATTTCAAAATATTTCTAAGATGAACAGCGCAATCGTAATAGGACGTTAACTACAAATCGTTATGACTGATTTAACCCTACTTCTGCGGTGAACAGTCGTATTTTTAATCTGGCCTAGGCCCTAGGCCTACGTTTTATTATTATGGTTCCTCGCTATTAACTAAATTTATGGTGACTCGGAGCAGTAAAATATTACAATAATCATAAAGGCTTTTAGTCTAATGTTGCTGTCCCTAGGTCTAGCCTCGGAGCCTAGACTAGGGCCTAGGCCTAGGGTACAGGAACTGCTATTGACTGTAACTTGGGCCTAGGCCTGGTCAATCTGCACTGGTTTAGAAAATTTGTTGTAGGGCACTAGGGCCTATCCAAATTTGATCCATGTAACAAAGATCCTTAGTTTTTTTTATACTAGGACCTCTGAGGAGCCTAGGCTAGGCTTTACCTTGAACCTTGGAAGTTGCAACATTCTTAGATTAGGCTTACTATGCTTTATTATTCAAATTATTTTGATATGTTCAACACAAACAATGTTCTACAACTAGAACTAGAAGGTGTAGGCGGTAGGCCTAGCCTAGCGGAATTTATTCCAAAAACTATCCAAAACCGGAACCGAATCAGAACTGAAAAATCAGATACTTTACTATCCAGAACCGAACCGAAACCTGGAACCGCACACCCCTAAGTTATTGTATCCGGTGGACTTTGTAATTGCCGATTTGAGGCCTTTTCATAGACCTCTACTAACTACGTATAAGTTTGAGTCCAACAAAAGTGAGATTAAAATGATGTGTAGGCCTCGGCATTCGAAGCACGACTAAACGTGAAACAAGGCGAACGATGGCTTGCCAAGGTATGGTAACATAATGAATAGACAGGAGCTGTATTGCCGGTAGGCCTATAGCCATTATTCAGGCAGTATCTCAATAGTCGAGCGAGTGTTTTATAATGATATTTCCATATTTATGGGAGGTGTTGGGGGAGGGGGGGATAGCTATCATCAATGACCTACAATGGAACACTTCCGAACTAGAAACGTTCGAATTTGTCAGTGGGAAATGGCGATGGAACTTGCAAGAGATGCTGTTCTTAATTGTGACAAATACGCGTGCCAGGCAATATGAAGTCTTTAAGTGTATGCTGTAGGTCAAATCAATAATTCCTGCACAGTACTAATTTGTGTGGGCATAGGAAAGTCAAATATGAATAATCCTGGTATATAAATAAGTATTGTTATTGCTATACAGTCAAACTCGCCTAAACTGTTTTAATTGTACTATTCGGGCAGTATCTCAATAGTCGAGCAAGTGTTTTATAATGCTATTTCCATAGTTATGGGAGGTGTTGGGGGAGGGGGGGGGATAGCTATCATCAATGACCTACAATGGAACACTTCCGAACTAGAAACGTTTGAATTTGTCAGTGGGAAATGGCGATGGAACTTGCAAGAGATGCTGTTCTTAATTGTGACAAATATGCGTGCCAGGCAATATGAAGTCTCTAAGTGTATGCTGTAGGTCAAATCAATAATTCCTGCACAGTACTAATTTGTGTGGGCATAGGAAATGTAAGTTTGTACCCTTTTTTATATTTGATTCATTCATTAAATATATTTAATATCATTTTTATTTGTTAACAAAATTGTTGTGTTTAAATGCATTGTTGTTGTAATGCTACTATTTCAAATATGTACTTAAATGTAGTTTATTGTAGTTTCTGCATCTATGTAATAAGATTTATTTACCGTATTGTCCCGAATATAGTGCGATGTTTTTATCCGAAAAAATTTCCTCCAAATTCGCACTCGCACTATATTCGCAGCCTAGGCATTTCCAATGCGTTTTGAGCACGTTTGAATATTCCGCGCAACGAGTTCCAGCAATGGCCGACGGAGCGCGAGCGCGCTACGAGTTCCAGCGATGGCCAATAGAGCGCGCCACGAGTGTGTTGTAGTACTGGTTTCTAGCTCTGTTATTGGCTAGGGTCGTCACGTTTCCATCCAATAGCGACGCTCGGTGTGGTGAAATGAAGCAAATGCAAAGATGGAAGATGGACAATGTCAAGCTACGCGAACTACGATTTTAAAATACGTAAAAAAGTGCTTAAGTGGAATATTCTCCGGCATTCTTTCTTCACGATCGTTTATCGGAAATATTAGTGATATAGACGCAACAAAACCAATAAAGGATGTTTATTTTTGACGCCGTGAATTCACGCTCCCTGGTTCCCGCATCCAAGTCTCTTTGTTTTGAAAGATTTTACACCCTTTTGACAACATACGAAGATTCGGAATTGAATACACACGCCGACAAGTGCCTAGGCCTACTTTTTGCCGTCATATTACACACGTAGTAGGCCTAGGCCTAGCATCTGCATAGGTAATCAATGATGCGACGCTCGGGCCGAGGCCTAGCCTAGCCTACACGTACGCTAGGGCTAGCCTAGCCTAGGCTAGGCCAAGTAGGCCTAGGGACTCGGTCTAATTAGGCCCCTATCAATAAAATAAGAAAAATGCTTGCCAGATTCAGGTAAAAATCAAGATATAATGCCTTTTAAAACAGTTTATTTTTATTTATCAATTTTCATCATTTTTTCATTTTTTTCATTTTCTGTTCTCAAAAACACTACTCGCACTATATTCGCAGCCGCACTATATTCGGAACGATACGGTAGTTGTCCTCTGTAAATCAGTTTTTATAACTGAATAGGATAGACGTTAAATAAATAAATAAATAAATAAATAAATAAATAAATAAATAAATAATAACACGTAGTAGCCAAGGTCCTAGCTGGTTGAGGGGAGAAAAGGGACGTGCACGGACACCGGTGCGCATTCGATCCAGCTGGCCCGGCTGAATGTTCACGTCGTGTGGGAAAGGAATTGGTGGAAACCGTATCTCACGGGCAGCAAGATATTAAATAGGCGATTATCGCATATTTGTCGGGAAAACGTAACGTAAACGTTTTGCGCGGGTAATTTTAGCATTACACTTATGGATGTAATTTAAGTCCTATATTTTTCGACGTCAATAGTGGGGAAACGTAACGTTTTAGACGGGTTTAACTGACCGTGTACTTAGTATGCTCATTTATGGATTTTAAAAAAAAAAAACATTGTTATTATAATTTCACGTATACGACGTCCACTTTCCCTTGGCCGTCAGAAAAGTCCTAGGCCTAATTGAGAGAAATAAAATGTGAGAAACATACCAAGTTTTTTCTGCTTGCCAACATCAACTGCATCTTTCACTGTAGTAACCCAATTGTCAAAAGATTCCGCCCTCAACTTCAATGTCTGTAGCATCTCCGGCAACTCATCCAACGTATATCGATACCTAAACAAGAAGAAACAAATAATATCACCCTAATTACATAAAATTAAGCAATTCAAAATCTTTAAACTGGGCCTACTAAAAGTTGAAGGTGTTCCGAAGAACAGAAATGGTTCAATTACATCTACTCGGCAAGTATAGGTTTTAACTTCAGTGTGTGAAGGAAAGGGAGAGGGGAGGGGGATGGAGAACATGAACGCGAACATACTAGGAAAACGCCCAAGTCATCAGACGAGTGAGCGAGTCATGCATTGAGTACACGGTAACATTCCATTTCCTCCCCCTACATAAGGCTGGATCCAGCATGGTTCTTCCTCCCAAGCCTATCATATAGGCTAGAGTGGCGCATTATGACCTTACAGATGACGCGCCCTTATACCAACTCAAAACCCTATCATGTATACCTTATATTCAATCAACTTAAATGCAAATGTTCCCGGGTACTCAACACATCCAACTCTCAACACACCACTCAACACACAAGCTCACTCGTCTAACAATGACTTTGGCGTTTTCCTAGTCTAGTTGGCTAAGGCACCTTTATACCCGGACCGGAATGTTGGAAACCCACGGGTTCAAATAACGGTAGGGATAAGATTTTTTATTTCTGGATTATTTTATTATTTCGGGAAAATTATAGAACTTGTTTTGAAATGAATACAATACTATGGAAACAGGCCGTACGAAATACGAATAATAATTGCAAGGTTTACTCAATTTTCGAGTGGAATTTTGGGTAACCTTGAGCGTGCAACATTCGATACACCTTGGTCACTTTATGCAAACTTAATTTGTTAAAAACAATTTTTCACACATAAAACATTGACATTGAAAAAATGTGACATTCTCAGCCTATTTCCAATTTATTATTTATTGAGAGTTTAAATATTAACGGATTTTGCTCAAAATGTGAACTGCACGCTAAATACTTGCACCGGATGACTTTAAAATTTCAGCTCATCTGTTTATCCGCTCGGCTGTCCTAGAGCGAACTCACTCACTGACAGACAAATTAAAATCAAAACAAATCTAGTGTCGTTTGAGTTGAATTGTAGACTTTAGTCCCTTCGTTCCCTTGTCTAATTACAAGTATTATGGAGATTTTATTTTAATGAAGACTGAAAATGGTCTTTAGGCCCAACTGAGTGGGAAGACTCAGCCAGGCATGCAAGGGAAATTGTCTGGAAGGTAAGTTTCAAACAGACAAACTCTACAATTACATGGTTTCGTGCAAGATGCATATGCCTCTTCCCGCTATCTTTTTGCTCGGCTGGCTTTTCATGTCTTTTATATTGTGTATAGACCTTATTCTATATATAGGCTACACCTCCAGATGGAATATTCTGGACATTACGATACAAGCAAATTATATTTGCCATGCAAGTTTTATGTATGGACATGAAAAAGAAAAATTATTTAAAACATGATCAGCTGCGTATATGCCATATTCTCAATTTTTTGTGCCCTACATGAGAGGATATTTAAACTACGTATGTAGATGAACCAACCTCAGTGTGTGTTTCGCAGGTGTGCACTCGCACAATTCGGAAAAATGGCGCAGGCATGCAAGGCGTTCGGCAGAACAGGAGCAGGTAACAGCAGATAAGAAACAGGTAGTTTTACACACTTCACATTGTCGCTCGTCGTCAGGCAGAAGTTCGAATGCTTCACGTTCGGCTTCCGTCACGCCCTAAAGACAGAAGAGCAACTTTCATTATAGTCTGAAACTAAAGTAGGATGTTTACAAATTACAATGTCAAATATATAGAAAATGTTACGACTACCAGGAGTAATAGTTCAAGTTGTATCATTCAAACTAGCCAATAAAACCTACTTGCGGCAAGGATATGAGTTATGATTGGTCCCTTCGATCATTCAAACTAACAAATGACAGGCTTTGACTGTGAATATGATGAGGTCGTCCTACAGTGAGCATGCCTTTAGTTTTCCAAGCCACTGCCAGCTGATTACGAAAACCATATGTGTAACCTGACTTGATATAGAACAAACTTGGGGCATAACAAGCAATAAAAGAATAAGCCAATAAGCATATGGGAATTGTGTTTTAGGCAAACTACTCACCCACTCAAGTAGTGCCTTCCGAACTTTCTTCTCTTTATCCACCATCTCAAGCATGTCTTGGTATGTAGCATTTGCCACAGTTAGATCTAGTCCATCGGGTTGAACAGCCATCTTGCAGACAAGTTCGTCATGAGAAAACACACAGAACCGACGTAACATTGAGTAGTGATTCACACACTCTCGGCCCATTTTTAGCCAATCGGCAGGAGCAAAATTCACAGCTTCGGCAAAATTGTATCCTTGGTTAAAACCTGCATGGTAGGCTCTAGGAAAGGTAATGACAAATTCACCGGCATGTTGATCTGTTCTGCACACGGGAACACCTGAAATACACAAAATATGACAATTAATGCAACAAACCAATATACAAACACTATGAAATTGATGATATAGCAAAATAACTCATGAGTATGATAGGGTTGTGCGAACCGTTCGAAAAGACGAACCGAACCGAACCTTAAATCCGGTTCGGTTCGGTTCGAAAATTATTTTGAAAGTCGAACCTCGAACCGAACCTTTGAAATTCCCGCTTACGGAAAGCCACGCCTTCCGGAGCGACGCCTACAGCATCGACCGATCGATACAAGTCTACCGCGGTCGCCGCTCGATAATCGAAAGTCGAATTAGCGCTGTAAGCAGTGCATATGCAACTTGCAAAATCTTAAAATGGCGGATTTTTCTTGACGCGTAAATATTCTGGACACTTGAGATAGCAAGAAATCGTTATTTATTGTTGATGCTGGTGGATTTTCTTCAGGCGAAAAAGATTATAATGGCATCGACGCGTAATTTTATCGATCTACTAATGAGTTTTCATCGGAAAGTAACGGTCCAAATGTAAGCAGTCCAAGCTAGGCCTAGCCCTAGGCTCCGGTAATAATGTCGATTTTGTCTTCAGGTTTGGCTATGAAAGTGACATTGCCGCTTTATTTCTCATTTCTCTATGATTTCATCGATCTTGTAATGATTTTTCATCGGGAAGTGATGACGGTCCGAGTGTAGTAGGCCTAGGGCCTATCCCGTAAGCCTACCTAGGCCTACTAGGGCTAGGGCGACCTAACCAAGACGCGTGTTTTTTTAACAGTTTAAGATCATAAGAAACCATTATTAATGTTGATTTTGATGTGTTGTCTTCAGGTTTGGCTATAAAAGTTGCATTGCCGCTTAATTTGATTGATCTTATTATGATTTTTCGTCTGAAGATGGTTAGGCTAGGCCTAGCCTAGCCTAGGCTAGGCCCTAGGCCTAGGCTACCCTACCCCTAAAACGTTTTCCCCACATGATTAAAAATACATCAGAAGAATCCCTGGACATTTATGACAAGAATGCGCTGTATTTGATACTTGTAATATTATTATTGTGCGAGATAAGCCAGGGAACCTAGGCCCTAGGCCTAAGCTCCTCAGCCTAGATTTGGATCAATGATCAGTTTTTCTTCAGTGCCCATGTGATTCCCTTCCACTTTAAAAAAAGGTTCGGTTCGAGGTTCGAGGTTCGCGAACCTTGTAAATGCAGGTTCGAGGTTCGGTTCGAAATTTAAAAATCCAGGTTCGCACAACCCTAGAGTATGACTAGAGATGGATGTTTTTCGCATATGCGATAGATGTGAAATGGCGCCAAAACTGTATTTTTTTTTACATTTGTCGACGTATTGGGGTTATTTATGGGTACAGCGTAAAAGTGTTTTTGAATTTGCGACAAAGTGCGATGAGCATGAATAGATGCAATAAATGCGACTACTTGCGATGAAAGCGCGATTTAGGCTATTTTTCATTGACAATATGCGAAATAACGAACTTGTTTCCTCGGCCCGCGGACGGAAGTTTGTGCGAGATCTTCAAAATCCAGCCTCGCTAATTTTAGTAAAGTATAGAATGCTAATAACTTGCAATATAGACCATACTTGCCGCACGGGACAGCTATGCGGTAGCGCGTAAAAGAAACTTGACTACCTTGCCAACTTATACAATCGTGACGTCACCAGAAGCCCGTCTACATGATGCGCACGAAGTGTTCCGAAGTTGTACGAACCGAGCCGTGATTGTGTGGCATACTCCTCTAAGGTGGCATCTCCAAGTGTGCTGCAGGCAGTGTGCTTCGCTTTGTTTTCGTTCCCAAATGTCATCGTAGGCCTAAGAGTCCAGTCCTTGCCTAATTATTTGTTTTTTGTATTGTGTTGAAATTCATTTGAAATGCCTCGCGTAAAATTAGCTATTCACGACCGTGCTAAGGTGTACACGAAGCATAAATTCTATGTCGGAGAGTGCAAAGCAAGAGAAAAACACCCCTTAGAACATGGTTGAAATGAGCAGGCGGGTAGGCCAATGTTTATTGGAACCTAGCCTAGCCTAGGCCTACACCTATGCAAATTGAACTACATAGGCCCTAGGCTTATAAATGGAATTGTTTTGAAATATTAGTCCTAGGCCCTATGCCAATGCCTGTGCTGTAAAAACTAGATAGCCCTACCCATGGTAGCATCTGACTTACCTTCATGCATAAGAATGTTGGGATTCATGATGGTTACAAGTTGATGCAGTAAATCAGGTTGGGTATGGAAGAGTTCGGGTGCTGCAGACTTCATAGATGTCTCAAAACATTCGGCTTTGCTACCTGGCACACCATACCAAGTTTTTGGTTCACCCCTGTAAATAAAAGATAAAAAGCAATTGAAAGCTCCGCCGACCAGTTGAGAACAAAGACTTCAAATCTGATTTTGTTTCTTTTGGCACAAATACTTCATTTGAATCATGTGGCTTTGCTTAGGTAAAATACACCACATTAGGGAAGATACTATATAACCATTACAAACTATGTAAAATAAAAGAAAGCTTTAAATAATAACGTGAATTGAAATAATGGAAATTATTTTCTTCTTTCTATTTTCTGCGTTAAAACTATATCTAGGCCTATCGGAGTTATAGATTAGTGATTACATTCTATCATACACAATAAAAGGTTGTTCATATGTGAACAATACATACCAGTGCAGATAATTGATTGAGTAACTCCAATGATCTTCATTGTGCCAACAAAATGTAGCAAAGCACATGCCAACATACATCCAAGGAACTTTCATTCCAGAGATATCAGCATTTATATGCCCAAGGACGGAACCTTCCAACACAGGAAGATTATTCAAGTTCCAACCGGATTCGGCATAGCTCTCATCCAGTGGAAATAGTTCAGGTGCGTTTTTGGTAGGAAAACCAGAGCCATGATCCATCGTGTGAAGATCGGCCCCATATTCCACTGTCACATCCTCGTCAATAGACGATGTAATACGCCAGAACTCGCGCTCCACCAATTCAAGCGGAACCATCTGATGACAAGATGAAAACATTTGTTAACAATAACCACCGTGAGAATATCATAAGCTGATGTGACGTTATCAAGGGGTCGAACTCGAGATGTATCTTCAATATCAATACTTTCCCAAGCACTCCAACTAGAATAGAATACCGTACTGTATGTCACAGACGCAAAATATTTGGGGCATATAGGATTGAAATAAGCTGATATGTTGTTATCAATGTAAATTCTAAAGGTGATGGTAACATCAAAGCTTTAGGGGTGTGCATATAGCACACAGGTGTAGCATATTTTGAATTTGAGTTCAATATTCATTTCAATTTTAAAATCTTTAATTTAGTTGGCTCAGCAACTTTCCTGTTGTAGACATAAAGAAATTTAATTATTGTACTTAGACTAAAGAGGGCCAAACGTGCCCCAGATTGGCCTACCTGCCCTTTGTGCTGGTAAATTTCAATAAATATCTATAGTTCCTACTTCCTGACCCCATTACAATACTGATGCGATATTTTCATCCCCAAAAAATTCCTCGAAATTCACACTTGCATTTCAGCACATTTGAATATTCCGCGCCCTTGAATGGAACGAGTTCCAGTGATAACCGACGGAGCGCGCCACAAGTGCCTTCTTTTTGTTTCTGTCCAATAGCGCCGCTCGGTGAGTTTGACCTTCAAGCTTAGCATCAAAGCAAAGATGGAAGATTGAAGGAAGAAACATAAAACATGTCAAACTACGCACAAAAAAAAACAAAAGTAAACAAAAGTGCATAATGGAATATTCACTGGCATTCTTTCTTCACGATAGTTGATTGGAAATATTAGTGATAAAGACGCAACGAAACCAATAAAGGATGTTTGTTTTTTACGCCGTGTAGGCCTATTCCCGGTTCCCGCATCCAAGCCTCTCTTGATGTTTATCGTAATAATTTTGAAAGCACAGTCTCTAGGGCCAATGCCTACTTTTTTATTACCCATTTTCACAATACTAACCGATCGATAATCCAATGTACCAAATACCAATTTTAACCAAATATTGTTATAATATCTTCAATGTTTAACCTACCTCACTGATGCATAAATTAAATTATTTACATAGAGTGCAAAAATCTCTAAAATGAACATGTAGCTTTAAATCAAACGTAATGGTAGTGAGAGTTAGCTGTGATAACCCACGGGAGGACGAAACAAGTGGTCAATAGGATTTTTGTGGGTTGCTCGGTTATCGCCAATCGATTATCGAATCAAGAAGACGAATTAATCATTCATCATTTTGGGAATTATTCGCATCAATCGATACATCGGCTATCAAAGAGCATCCCTACTCAACACTGCTTAATGAACTCCCTCCAAATATTAAGTAAACTAACACTTTAACACTTCACTTTATGAAAGCAGTGAGGGAGATTCTATTGTAGAATATTGTTCGTCCATCAAAGATTTCATATATTAAATAAGCATACAACAATAGAGTTACCGTAACTCTGAATAGTAACAACCATTGTGGTCATTGTTTAAATAACAGTACATATACAGTAGGGCTGCCCAACGATAAAAAACATCATATCGATATCGTGAGGGAATATATCGATATCGTGATTCGATATCGAACTTTTCAAATCGAGTATCGATATCGTTTTTTTTTTTTTTTGAAAAAAAATTTTTGGTTTTTTTTTTTTTTTTTTTTTTTTTTTTTTTTTTAACGTGTTATTACGTTCTTCGGGCGTTACCAAGGCCCCGCCGGCAATACAGACATGCCACTGTCCGTCCCATGAAGAACAATCACAACAATACTTGCGGCGGCCCTGCGAAGAGATAGAAGCTAACTGACTTCTCTGTCTCTACCTCTCTTTCCCTGACTCTGTCTGGACACTACTCTAGTGGAACAACTTGAGCTGTCTGTTATGCTTTGCTGATATGAATGAGATTACACATGTGTTCTTGTTATCTTATCTGATAAGATAAACTAAACAAAGCAGCAAGAGTCTTGGCCCGAAGCCAAACTGACTTATCAATATGTAGTTGGTGGCGTGGGAGGGGGGGGGAAGGAACAGCGCTGCAGAACCATAACTCACTGCCACACCAACCATTTCTTGATTAAAAAAAAAAAAAAAAAAAAAAAATTTTTTTTTTTTTTTTTTTTAATCAAACGATATACATTTTCATATCGATATCGAATTTTTTTCTTCATATCGATATCGTATCGAATTATCGATATTGTTGGGCAGCCCTAATATACAGTAAACCTTTGCTGATTTAACTACGCCAGTTTGAAATTTAAGGAATTTTTAATAAACACTAGGGGTGTCAACGATTACGATTAAATCGATTCGATTAATCGATTATTAATTGTAAACGATTAATCGATTTTTAAAAAAATAATCGATTTTAATTTTTGCGGTTTTTTAAATTTAGTTTTAAAGATCCGCCGCCTATTACCTGCGAGAAACGTTCCCGTACGTTACGTTTTCCCGCCAAATACGCCGTGATAACCGCCGATTTAATGTCTTGCTCGCCCGTGAGATACGTTTCCATCAATTTCTAGCACGCGAGATTGTTCCCGATCCACATTTGATTGAAGCGACGTCGCAAAATACATCGTTCGTACCAGCCTTGCCTTGTCATCATGTGCGCATGCGCTGGCCGTGCAAGGTCGGAAGGAGTGGGCGGAGTTAAAGCTGCATTCTGTTTAAGCGTTCCACGCGGCGTAGTTGGCGCGGCATCAATAAACACAGTAAACGCACTCAACGCGGCTGAAACGCCGAGCAGTAGTTGAACCTTTACGTAACATGGCGTCTTGAGTGTGACAAAAGTGATTGCTCTGGTGTTGTGTTTCGGCCTAGGCCAAGAGTTTTTGACAACATGGCATCAAACAATTGAATTTGATCACAGCATTGATGCCAATTTCATCTCGTATGCTTTATCTACCCCACTTCCTCTTGATTATGCTCCCGACTGTCTTCTTCGAGATTGTTGTGAGTGCTTAAGTCCCCGCCACGGCGCCGATGCGAGCTCATGCCTTGCGCGGGCGATTCAAACTAACCGAAACCAGACCGAAGTTTGAAAGAAACTGGCTACTATACCGACATTGTACAAAACGATTAAAATCGATTAATAATCGATTATGGAGGTGAAAGTGAATTCGATTATCGATTATAATAATTTAATCGTTTGACATCCCTAATAAACACCCTATTAACATTGGTCCCGAGAGTAAGTATAGCACTTAACTATGTTTGAATACTTAAAAAATTGGCTTTTAATTTGTGATTGGGAACAGTATTGAGGCCAAACAGAAAATTTGAGTGCTAATTAGTGTGCTTAGATTGAAGAACTTTTCGATCAATGTACGAATTCAGGGAATGTTTCCAATCGATGTTATTTAACCACGACATTCCAGATACTAGAGATCTACCAATACCACTGTGGCCCGCGTCATTACGTGCGCGCCTCCGGGCCAAGTTCATCCTCGGTTTTAGGGGAGCTCCGTAGATACGGGCACCGTACGGCTCAGTTCTAGCCGGCAGCCGTGAGGAACTCATCTCCTTACAGCATACGACGGGAGCGATATGACCTCGCCGCCCCAGCACCTTCAGTTTTCTCTGCCGATCGCTTACGGTACGCGTATATGCGCTCATCGCCTGCATTCAAGAAAACTTGGGACTCGTCCATCTTGGCCAGGGCTTTTATGGTGTTGGTAGATCTAAAGTGTGGCATTGATAAACTCCTTTGTAAATCAGTTTTTTAACTGAAGAGGATCGACGTTAAATAAATAAAAAATAAATTAAAATAAAGACAAGAGGGCCGCAAACATTGTCTCAACTCAAGCCATCTTGACATGCATGAAGGCAGCATCATGAGTGACCAAATCAGTGTAGCTTAGAGCCTTGATCGTAGTAGTTACATGCAATGTTTATTAACTGTTCACGTGTGAGTGTAGGTGACAAAAATAAAGCGAAAGTACAATGAAACCATGATTGACGCGACATTGAAGAATATAAAAGGAATGTTAAAAACAACCATTGAAAGGAGACATTGCAATTAGGCCCTACTCTACTTGGTTACTTAAAATCTTCATTTTGATTCAGCTTTTATGGGGTCCTTTCAATTTCGAACTAACGAGTGTTAACTATCTAGTTGGGATTTGGGATACATTTTATTAGAAATGGAACATCCGTTACATCCCCAAACTAAAACACAGCAAATTTATATGAATGAAAAAGTCTTGAGCAGAGAAACTACCAAACACTAATTTGTAACTCACAAATTTGAACTGTTGGGTAGTTTTCATGGTACCAACGACATTTCTAATGATATAGGACAAGTACGTCTTTTGTTTAAATTTGTTGATTTTCTATAGACAACCTGTGGCTTTGTATGTTTGTCCTTCAGTTCAATTTGATTTGTTTTAATGTTGTAATAGTGTTACTAGTAGGGATGTCAGAAAGTGTGTACATTTACCTTAACGTTTACACCCTGGTCACAAAAACGTGTAAACGTTTACATTACTAATCGACGATGTTAGCCTACAACAAATAATTTCTCCTGAATCGTGGATTTAATTGAACTGATAACCGCTCAACATTGTTTTTTTCGATCGCGAGCTATGACACAGTAGACGCGCGTGGCGGTAGCTGTGATTGTACTGGTCGTGTAAACAATGCTGTGGTACCTATTTTTCTGCAGCAATGTATTTGTGAAGTTTGATGTCAGCCGATGTTTTGATAGTTTAACTGGTTTTTCCTGTTCATTTACAACGTTATTCTAGTGTCCGATATTTATTATTACGTGCCAACATGAAGGCCTAATGAGTAGAGATGTGCAAAAATGTTTTTTTTTTTAAGTTTGAAAATTCGCGACTTACAAATAAAAATTCGCGATTTGTCGCGATTTACCAAAAAACACAATTTTCTCATGCACAAAAAAAAATTATTACAAGTTTCAGGATAATTTGATCGATTTTAATGATTTAAAAGAAAAACAAGCACATGAGAGTGAAGTTCAGAATCAGTTTTAATTTTAAGCTCAATTACAGCCTTCAGTTTTCAAAGTTTCTGACAGTTTTTACATGAATTAATTTCAACTACCCGGCGCCTCCACCAAAATTACAAAATTATGCATTTTTTATGTAATGTCTTTTGATATGGATATGAAGTATTTTGAGCTTACTCGCGTTCAAACTATTATTAGGATCTCACAATCGCGTTGTATGACCCGGCACCTCCACCATATGTACCAGCCAGGATTAATTTAATTTCAACTACGTACCCGGCACCTCCACCAAAACTTTGATTTTTAAAAAAAATTACTTTGTGACCTAATTTGCGTTTTAAGACATAATTGCTAAATTCGCCACTAATTCGTGGTATCAATTAAAATTTTGCAAAAATTCGCTAATTGGAAATTGGTACCATTCAATCACAATTCAGGAGATTCATGTGCAAACTGAATTTGAAGGGATTATTGCAACTTAAAAAAATTGCGAATTTCGTTGTTACCATTTCTGCACATCTCTACTAATGAGTGAGAGATTGATCAATGATCTGGTACAGAATTCGGCATGGATTGGGTGGGGGTGGGGCTTAGAGAAAGCGCCGAACAAGGCTTGACCTTGAGCGAACTATACAATATCGGTTGCACTCAAGTCAAAACCGATGCCAATGCGCCGAATTTCGTAATTGGAGCGCAGAAACAGAAAGAAAATGAGCAACGAGCCCGGTCGTAATGACGTTTGACTGTAGGCCTATGAGTTTGCGATGACTCAAAGCTGCCGATGTCGAGACCGGAAGGGTGTTGAAATTGGAGACTACTCACGTGTATAAATGAAACAATGACTGTAAATTGATTCATAGAAAAAAAACAGCTTTCAAACGGTCACACACAGGATAAAAACAGCATAAAATAAAAATTATTTACTGATCAATAGAGGTAGTGTAAAATGGTGATAACAAAATTTGCAATTTTAAAAAAATGTCCATTTAATTGCCTAAAATGTAATATTGTCGACGAATTACATCATTTAGAGATGGAAAACTACATTTAAAAAAAAACGCGAATTTCGCGAATAGCGCAAAATAACGGAACAAAATTGTATAAAACTGGTCAAAACACGAAGTAACTCGCGAAATGAAACATTTAAGTGCTCAAAATGTGAGGGATTGGATTGGATATTGCTTAACGTCTCATATTTATGCACTGTGGCTAATCGAGACGAAGGGAGGGACGTAAGGGGTGACGCGGGGGACAAGGGATGGACAGGCCTGTGCTGGTCGGAACCAGCCACAAGCGCCTGGGGAAGGCAGGGGTTCCCCCACGTCGTGGTCGTCTCCGTCTGTGTCATCATCCGTCCGTGTTGTCATTGTCGTCGCCATCGGGGAGGTAGTCAAAGGGAAGGGGAAAGTTCCCCGACGACGACCCAGAGCTCGCCATTAGTTTCAGGGAGAAAAACTCCCCTTTCACGGGCCAAACCGCGAGAAGGTTGCGAGTTGGAATTTGATGGGGATGGTGGAGGTGCCGGTCCAGAATTTTCACAAATTTTGGTGGAGGTGCCAGTCCAGACCGAAAATTACGTGCGCGGCGGTACATCGTTTCGTGATGTCACAGGTTTCACGGAAATAGACAGTCAAAATAACGGCGCGTATCACGGACTCTGCGGCAATAGTCCACCAAAATAACGGAGCATATAAATATTTATTTTTGCTTGGGAATCGATTTTTGGGTCACAATGATCGATTCTAACTTTTTGGGATAATGTCACCCCCATTAAAGGGCTCGTTTAAAGGAAAAATTAACGTTTTTGACCATTTTAAATAAATTGCGAAATTTGGGTTTCTATATCACCATTTTGTCATTACCTACGTCTAATGATCAAGGATAATTAATAGGGATGTCAAACGATTAAATTATTATAATCGATAATCGAATTCACTTTCACCTCCATAATCGATTATTAATCGATTTTAATCATTTTGTACAATGTCGGTATTGTAGCAGATTTCTTTCAAACTTCGGTCTGGTTTCGGCTAGTTTGAATCGCCCGCGCATGGCACGAGTTCGCATCGGCGCCGTGGCGGGGACCAGGCGCGTCGGAACGTTTTGAAAGTTGGGGGGGGCAAATCCATCAGTAGATTTTGTAGGGCACAGCTGGGGTCTAGGGCCAAGCCCCAGCCGCCGGAGGCCCCTTTCGCCGAAGGCGAAAAAAAAATCATTATACTACAGTTATTTCGTCATGTTTTAACTGCACTCGGACTCCGTAAACGATGTTTTACAATATCAACTATCTGCGATCTAAAAACTCAAAAAAGTAACGTGAAGCGGCCCATTTTAATAAATTGCAACATAATTTTTTATGAAATGACGAAGCATACAGGCAAACATATTTTTGTTTTACCCTGTTCTTAAAAAGAAACACTAACTGAAGGCGGTTTAGTAAGTTTCATATTTAAAATTACCATATCATTTAATCTTTAACACCATTAAACACGAAACACTACACAGACACTTATACTTTACTT
This sequence comes from Sweltsa coloradensis, assembly GCA_024449915.1. Taxonomy (NCBI): domain Eukaryota; kingdom Metazoa; phylum Arthropoda; class Insecta; order Plecoptera; family Chloroperlidae; genus Sweltsa; species Sweltsa coloradensis. Next base: position 229,824 of record JAMZAV010000034.1, on the reverse strand, counting down.
TACTTTACACTTTACACTACACTACACTACTTACACTCTAAGAGGAATTATCCTCCCACTTGCCACTTCGCTATAATCAAAGTCACTACACCACTCCAAAGATGACAGAACGCATAACGATGCGACACGTGCGAACCAAATCCAAACTTGCGTCTGCCAATAACTCTAGCAGATCATTCAAAGGGATGATTGGATTAGACGTGAGTCTGAATCACAGTCACGTGTCCACTCTCACTGAAGTGAGTGACCGGCACACAATACAAGACGGGTGGCTGGTTATAAAGATAGTGGGATAGAGACGGTTCAGGCATGGGGTACGTCAGCCAACCTAACATTCCTGCTAAAAAGTAGAGTAGAAATCTTGATTTTTCAACTCTAAAATCTGCCCCCCTATGCCCCCATGGCATGAAAGCTAGGGGGGGGCAATGCCCCCCTTGCCCCCCCCTGTTCCGACGCCACTGGCGGGGACTTGAGCACGCACAACAATCTCGAAGAAGACAGTCGGGAGAATAATCAAGAGGAAGTGGAGGGGTAGATAAAGCATACGAGATGAAATTGGCATCAATGCGGTGATCAAATTCAATTGTTTGATGCCATGTTGTCGAAAACTCTTGGCCTAGGCCGAAACACAACACCAGAGCAATCACTTTTGTCACACTCAAGACGCCATGTTACGTAAAGGTGCAATTACTGCTCGACGTTTCAGGCGCGTTGAGTGCGTTTACTGTGTTTATTGGCTGCCGCGCCAACTACGCCGCGTGGAACGCTTGAACAGAATGCAGCTTTAACTCCGCCCACTCCTTCCGACCTTGCACGGCCAGCGCATGCGCACATGATGGATGACAAGGCAAGGCTGGTACGTTTTGCGACGTCGCTTCAATCAAATGTGGATCGGGAACAATATCGCGTGCTAGAAATTGATGGAAACGTATCTCACGGGCGAGCAAGACATTAAATCGGCGGTTATCACGACGTATTTGGCAGGAAAATGTAACGTACGGGAACGTTTCTCGCGGGTAATAGGCAGCAGATCTTAAAACTAAATTTAAAAAAGCCCAAAAATTCAAAATCGATTTTTTTGTAAAAAATCGATTAATCGAATCGATTCGATTTAATCGTAATCGTTGACACCCCTAATAATTAATAAACGTCGCGGCGTGTACTCGTTTACTCGAATTATCCCTATAGTTAAATTCAAATCAAGAAGGCCTACTGAACCAATCGTAAAATGCTAGTTCAAAAGAAGTAGTTGGTATTGTTGAAGACCATGAACTGTCAATCATGTCTTTTTTTCAGCAAAGTAGTCACTTTCTAACCCTTGTTGTACTGGTCACTCCAAAATTCAAGGGACCTTTTAAAACGGGAAGAGAATTTCAAAAGAAGGAATGATTAATATTTTGTTTGTGGCATTGTGAATAGAGTTGTTTGAGGCAATAGCACGCAGGTGTGGGCACTTTTCTATTCATCCTATTTTATATAAAAAAAAGGTTGAGATGGATTAGATGTTTGTCTTTCATTTTCACCAAAATGTGCGCTTTTGAAGGTAGGGAGGGGCGCCTAACTGAGGTCACTTGTATTTGGAAGCGATGGATCCACCGTTCTCACTATTACGAGAATCTGTCAGCATAATTTGACGTTTACCGCTTGCACAAAGAGGGCATAGAAATAAATCGCTCTTTCAGAGGAGGCCTTCTTGATATAAATTCAACTAAAGTTACTAGTAGCCTCTACAAAATGGTTCCATTTAATCAAAGAGGGGCTGGAACCAAACTCATATTTTACTACTTAATGCCATCCCTATTAGCATACTGTATACTAGGGCTGTGCGAGCGACTTTCGACACCACTTGTTGATTTGAGTTAAATCTACTACGTACATTTACGTAAATTTACTTCAAATCAATTGGAAGGAAAGTCTAAAAGGTCAAGTTCAGTATGGAAACACTGTAAACTGAAAGAAGCATAATAAAATTTTAAATTTTTATCGTGGGAAACCTGTTATAGGGTGCAATTAGCCCCTCTTCAGGTAAACTAGGTGTGCGGATAGGAAATTGTGAAGGGATGTCCGAGGGCTATTTCAGAGGACTCAATCCCTTGCATTCGCCTTAACGACTGAGGAAAACCTCGGAAAAAACCTTCAGTCAGGATTGCCGGTCTCGACGGGATTCGAACCCGGGACCTCCCGAATCAGAGTCGAGCGCTTAGCGCCCGAGCCAACACTGTCGGTGAAGCATAATATGAGGATAGGCCCTAGGCCTATATCACTCTTCCCAACTAGGCCTAGGCTTAACCGCACAGTAAGTTTATTAAAATCTAACCTGGCCTAGGCGCCTCTATGATCTTCGTTCTATGTAGGGCCTAGGACAGAACTGCTAATTTAATCTTGAAATAACCCTAGGCCTAGGCCTTATTCAGGTTATTTTATAGTACGTAGGGCCTACATATTATAGCCTACTGTCACATTTCCAAAAATATTAAAAAACTGTGGCTTAGGGCCTAGCTCTGCATGCTTATCCCTTACAATCATAAATAGCCTAGGCCTAGTGGCACATTTATCTTTATGCCATAAAAGTAGGCCTACCTTTTAAAACAAGAAATGATCTCTGCAATGGTAGGTATTTCAAAATTAAATTAAAAATTTATTCACATATAGGCCTACCCATGTGTATATTTTAGATGCTGGTAGGCTAATTAGTATATAAGGAACAAAAATGCACCGATTGTTTAGTAGAGGTATGTATTTCAAAAGAATCGGTGGGAATCGGCAAAATCAGGAATCGGCATCGGTAAAAAAGTGGAATCGGTGCATCCCTACCACAAATCCTCATATGGTAGGCCTACTTACGTGTACCGGCATATTGAAGTAATCCGACTTGAACTGGTCTGCCATTTCTCCAAATTGTTGTAATGTATATTCACGTTGTGCTTGCTCAAATCCAAATGCTTCAATTGGTTTGCTGACTTCTTCGGCAACACATTTTGGGCATCTCCAATCACCTAGACCAAAATAAAAACACTCAGGCTCCGACCTACTTTTGAGGAATTAATTTTACATTATTACGTAAGAACCTTTCCCATATCTCAACTAGCTTAGTATAAAGAACTCCCATATACATGACTTTTACTTCCCTTTGAGAAGGAGGCTTTAATGTCAGATAAGTCAACATCCTACACAATGAATAAACTACCGAGGTTGAATCACAGATCATGTAGGCCGAGGAAAATAAAGAATGAACATGCTAATTCCAAATTAGTTGTGTTCTCGTGCCAAATGTCATATTGAATCATCCGATTGGTTATGAATACAGTTCCACCAATCACATAGGCCCTACACAGGATTTAGGAGTTTTTAATCTAGAACAAACTGTTTTCAAAACTATTCCTCAAACCATTCCAAAAACTTCAAACTGATGTCTTTCCCTTTCCAAAAGTAGATACTATTCATTTAAAGGTGGATCCACACAAAAACATAACACGTAAGCATAAGGTTTTAACGCGTAGTCGTGATGTTGGAACATAGGAAACACGTACTGGCATTCACATAAATGCGCTTGTTTTAATTAGGAATGACGAAACCAGACTTTTTTACGACCCGGGTACCTGTCCACATTACCCGCGGGTTACCCAGGTAGTAACACAAAACAATCGTGTGGGGTGTCTAATGAACTGCTAAGAAACGCGGTCATCAATTATCTTAATATCCCAGACATAAGGGCGATGAAGTAGTATTTCATAATCATGAAAGATTAACAGAGACATACCATTAAAATTACACTCACTGTTCCTTGCATCTACTTTATATCTTGTCACAGTCTAGTCAAGGTCACGATGCGTTGGCGTGGTGGTGAGGGGGAGCAGTAATGCTGGCGAGCAGATAATTGAAACAAGATAAGGTAAGAAAAGTCCAGTCTCTGCACTATCTCTAATCCCAGTGCTTAATTTCAGTTATCTCTACGGGTGATAACTTTTTGACTTCTAGCAGATTGAAAAATGAGAGATGTTATGGTAATTATTTACGTGGTATAATTCTAGAAGATCCCGCGAGGGGTATGAGTACGCCCCGTACTCATAGCACACTGCCACAAGTCCGCGACATGAACAAAGGACATAATAAATCAAAAGAAAAACGCCGCCAAGCACAAAAGATATGAGAAAGTGCATGTTTACATTAGTATAGCTTTTGGCCTGCAATGTGACACCTCAATTCAGGAACCGGGTTTTACGGGTAAACGGGTATTGGAAACACAAACCCGTACCCAACTCTCTGTCAGGCGGGTAACGGTTACTCGGGTCTCTGTTCACTGTGCAAAGAATTAAGAAGACAAGTGACCTATCTTGGCCTAAATTCTTTTTTTGTGCTTACGTTTCTATGTGTACCGGCGCGCTTACAGACTACGCGTTAAAACTAAAACCTTACACGTTATGTTTTTGTGTGGATCCGCCATAACTAGCAGTCTGCAGACTTTTGTACAATACAGTATTAGGGTTGTGCAAATTGGTTAAAAAATCATTCAAAATAAATCTCTTTTGAAAGGGTCAGTTCAAAATAACATAAATATGGTTCTAAAGTACCTTTAGTTTGAACAGTTGGAAGTTGTATCTTTAGAGAATGCAACATCTGGACATTATACAATCATTTTTTTTAATGTTCGGTTTGAGGTTCAGTTTGAAATCAAAATTTTAGGTAGTGGGTTTTCCTCTGTGAATAGTACAAATTGATACGGTAGTTCAATACACCACTTGAAGTCATTTAAAATAAGGCATTTAAGAAGACAATAAGAAAAGTATTAGGTACTTGTTTGTATAATTCAATATCAAGAGTGCTCAAATCATCGTTACGACAACCTGGAATGAGCAGCTCTTATTTTCGTTTCAAATTCTAATTCCCCACACAAGCGTTCGCAAAATTATCTACACCAATGTGCAGGCCGGGGTCAATTGTAAGTTTAACAGATTTATTGGTAACAAGTGTTTATATAAATCTGAAAATATTAATGCATATAGGTACATGCATGCACTCACCCTTTGGTATATCTCCCAATGGTGGTAGAAGACAGAAGGTGTGGTAGCTATCATCACATCCATCACAAAGTAGCATGGATTCCTCAGAATCCCCTCTGTTGCATGTGTGACACACATACTTGGCCAACTAGAAAAAAACAAATATACTGTATTGAATTGTATGTTTCATTGAAATTAAGTAATAATGTACCAGCATCTAGATCGATCATTGCAACAGGGTTGGACATCAATATTGAATATGGGTAGAGGCATGAAAAAATCGTTATTGCGATATGCGCGATAAAAATAAAAATCGTTTTTTTCAACTTTTTTTTCCATTTCTTTACGTTTCATGATGTTTGGAAGCCAAAAGTGCAATAATAATTTTCGCGAATTAATGCGATATCGGCATTTTGAAGCGATAAATGCTTATATGCGCGATATAGGCGCGATAAATGATATTATTCGCAAAATACGCGCGATTTATGGGAAGGCCGCGGCATCAATTATCAATTTCCTACATCGCCTCTCCAGTCATCGGCTCCTTGCTGGCGGCGGACGGGAGACGGGCAAAAATGTGTGGAATGCGTACGAGTTTGTTGTTGTAACCTCGGTACACATGCACTCGAGGTCGGTGCACATGCACTCAAGGCTTGGGTTTCTCCGTGCATCTACCCCCACCGCCATACTAGCACACCGCCCAGGCTGTCATGTGACCGCCGCACAGCCAATCACAAGCGCGCGCATCACCAGTCGGCCACACCCAGACCACGGACTGCCGATCCCGCCGGGCATTCACTCATCACGTGCTCCTACGTAAACAAGGTTATTGTCAAGTTCGATCCTCGCCTCGTGTTCGGTCTCTTGTGTTTCGTTTTGGTGAATATTTCTTTTTATTCGTTTTGATTTGTTACCTAGGCCCTATTCGAAAATCGAACTTATTTGGCTTTTGAGTTTTGAGAGCCCGCGGTCTGCTCGCAGTTATGAACGCACATCTAGTTTGAATTTTCGCCGCAAGAGAGCAAAGCAAGAAGTTTACATTTTCATCGACAGAGCGCGCTAGTGACAAATCGAAAAATTTCTTCGACTTTCGTGTGGATTAGGGGATTGGGTTACAAACTGCCGCTGCGTGAACCATTTCCGCCCACTTTAATGTTTTGATGATCGCATTTTCCTGCTATTTTAATAATAATAAACTAAGTAATGGAAGACAGTGATTCTGAAGACGACGCTTCCGCAAGGCGCAGCTAGGCTAATCTGAAGACTCCCAACAGGTGGTCTAGGCCCTAGGGCCTAAGCAATATTCTAATGACTAGCCTAGCTATTGACTAAGTTTTTAACTTGAGTAGGCCTAGGCCTAGGGCCTAGGCCTACCTAGCCTAGGGCTAAGACAAGCCTCAATTCTACTGAAGTTAGGGCCTAGGGCTTGTTATCAAATCAGCCTTGTCTTGATTTATTGTAGGGGCTAGGCCGGTAGGGTTCTTTTGCAGTTGGGATGTGCCAACTCTGTTAGGCCTAGGCCTACAAGGGGAAAAGCATAGGTTGGCACATCCCAACTGCAATTGTACCCTTAGGCCTAGCCTAGGTGGAGGCCCTATGTCTAGGTTAGGCTATGTATGCAGTAGGCCTGCCTAGCCTAATATTATTTTGAGATTTCAATGTGGTCAATCTTCCAAGTGGTTCCTTGCCACTTTTAGTTGTTGTGGGTTGCTACCTTCAGACTGACTGAGGCTCTAGCTAGTTTTGAGGCAAGATTAACAGCTAGGCCCTACAATTTCAATTGTATGTATTTTTTTAGTTCTTTTAAACTTACGCCCGGGTTTTACATGGTGAAATGCTCAGCTCTTTATCTTTAGTCTTTACTGTAATTTTAATTTGTCCACTGATCATGCCAGTGATGCTAATGCATTTTATTTAGCTACTTTTTTGTCTAGCTAGTTTTGGGGCAAGATTACCTTACAAATTGGCATGCATTTCACAAAATGTTGGTTTTAGCCTGCATCAAATTTTGGAGTGTAAATAAAAATCTGATAACGTCACCTGGCTTGCAAGTTATTTACGAGAATCTTAGCCTATCCAATTAAGATTAACGTTTTGTACCTAACTATTTGTGAATGGCTGATTTGCCTTCGTATTCGTGGCCATGCTAAGAATTTCTCGTAAATTTCTTCCTATATAAATTTGTGTACATTGCTTTAAATTCCCGCTTTCCGACTTCCTGGGGAGTCGGTGCCGCCAGTCGGCCCGCTGCGATCCGTCTTGCGGTCCTCGTCGACGCTGTCGGCAAGGGGCTACCGAGCCGGTGAACGAACTCGAGAATTAATGCTATAAATGCTATTTTTGGAAAAATTAATGCTACAAAGCCAAAAAATTAATGCTATAATTTCACAGCTCTAAATATGGGTACCGATAATCGAGTGTCAATTATTGTTATTGGTCAATAGGAAGACAAAAACATTAAAGTTTGTTGATTTTTGTCCACAAAAAGGAAAACTAAATTTGGTTTTATTTGGTTGGTGGCCCAACTTTAAAAAACTTCCACACTGATGATGAATTGAGCCTCGTCATAGCAATACCGAGGGCTAAATGAAAAGTCATATGCAGTCTCGTACACATGTATAAATATTAAATAGTATGTTTATATTATTATAAAGATTTACAATATTCAGCATTGAACACAATTAAGTCGAGGGAGAAGGAAATAGTAAGATGTTGAAGTCAACAATCATTCACTTGCCACTTATGATTCTCTCAAGAGATAACTGCACCTGTACTGTTTCTTGCCGCATAGAGCGGGGAACGCTAACTCATGGATAACACAAGTGCACTCACCATACCAGACCACTCAAAATTTAGCTGATGCATAGTACCACCTGTACTTATAATGTGTTTACTTGTGGGTCTTGTCGACTCACAAGCACGAGTATAAATACTCCCACCATCAATTAATTGCAATTTTATTTTAGGTATCTGCAACTTGGTCTTTAAAAAAGTTAAAATGACAAGAAAAAAAAAATTAAAACATATTTTGTAAAATAAATACTTTCAGAAAATGTGCAAAACTTATGTTTAAAATTTTAAAATGCAAATTTTTACGAAATACATGATGGCGTGTGAATAGACACTATTCAGACCTGGTAACATATCAATGTACAGTGTACACAGTAGGCCTACACGCCACGATTATCTCCTGAAAGTGCAGTCGACCAGGGTTGAGAACTCGAGAGCACAGGCCGTCCGGTCAAGTTGAGTCAAGGGCTGTTTCTCACAGAATCAGATGCTAAACTTGACACCTCATCCCATCTTCTACATTCTCTTTATGTGACACAAGCTCTTTTCACATTTCTCTCTCTCTTGTCTACCCAACCACTATCCAATATAAGTAGTATATCAATAATCAAAATATTTTAGAATCTCAAAACTCGATCGATATTATCTAAATTTTTGCACATTACGTACACACTTTTCAATAGGCCTATAGCTTATTTACTCAACTGTACTTTCAGCTGGAATTAATTTTTAAAAATAAATTACATTGCCTACTCGAGTAAAAAATTATTATGTTCTATGTTGCTTTTTTTTAATAACCACCACGCATAGCTAGCTAGACCACGAACTTGGTCTTTAGTCACAAGATGCATAAATTTGCTGATTTTATCTACTTTGAATGTCAAGTCAAGAGGCTACCACAAGTAAAACGCGGGAACCGAGTTTGGTGCAATGGAAGAGAATACCTCACAAGCGTATTAAAAATAGGGTAAATAGCCCAATGCTATTTTTATGGAGGTATTCCCTTCAAATGCACCAAACTCGCTTCCTGCGTTTCACTTGTGGTAGCAACCTATTAAGATCTGCAAAATAGAAGAGAAATTGACAATGGTGTTGACATAGTGAAGTTTTCCCACCACGATACAGGATTATCCACAGAATGTTGTGCACGCAGTTCATCTCGGGTGTTAAAGAGTTGAGACTAGTGCCAAAAGTACAAAAATAAAACTAGGAGAAAACATAAATGCAATGAAAGGCTGGATAAACATACCGGGTCAAATTCATACAACACTTTCTTGGACGAAAGTTTATTCTTGACTTTTGTTTTCTGCTCTCGACGCGTTTCGTAACCGGCCATTTTAGGTCCCGCTCCGTAAAACTGTAGCCTTCGTAACTCGGTATTCCTGTCCGCATCGGTGCGCCGATCTGTTTGGACGATTGGGCTGGCTTTTAATGGAGATTCCTGGTGTGAATTTAGATTTGGGATACGCTTAGAGCGCCGGCTGTATTTTTCTTTTGGAGGCGTTATAGCTTGTCTTGAAGATATTCCATGAGGTTTATAGTCATTGTCTTTCTTCTCCCCATCGACAGCTTCACCTTCCTCAATTTTCTGTTTAAAGGTAAAAAGAGAGGTTAGTAAACTGGTCTGCAACAATGCAGATGGCTGACCAATAGAGAAAATAATTTACTTACGATTTTCGTTAACAGTTTCCCTTGGCGAAAAATGTCAAATGGATATAAAATTCTGTCGTAATGATGTTTAAGCAGTGTACCCAAACCTCGTCCTTGAGGGAAGCCCATCCTTGCGGAAACTTTCGACCATTTGCGTTCCTTGGTCACAGCTTCCAATCCACCTAGTTACACAACATAATTGATAATGATTAATGAATAATAAAATAATACAACATTAAAAACTCAATAGCAACTAGAAACTAGAAAGCATCCCAATCTTACAAAAAACTTCATAGTGCAAAATACATAACCTCTATCCCAAAACATCAAGACTAATACTTTTTCAAAGCTGATGCAAGAGCCTACAAGATGGGAGGAACATTGTGTTAATTGATTGGCATATGCCATTGTAGCCGGGGCCTATTTCCATGCCAATAAGTAGGTCAATAAGTAGCCTACACATTTTCTTAAAATTGATTACTTTCAACCAATTTCTACCAATATAATAACCTCGATTATTTGTATGCAGAGAGTAGGCCTAACTTAGTCTTAAAAATGTAAATTATTGAATATTTTATTTAATATGTACGGTAGCCTAATACAAGTTTGCCTAGACGCCGGTAATTTGTTCGATCACTACCAGGGCCAGTAGCTGGCTATCCCCTCGACTGGCAATTGTTGTTTCAATAACACTGTTATATGACCAGCTAAGGCTTGGCCAAATCTCTTGTGAACATTACAAATTACTTTTATGACTCTTGCCGAGTAGCAACTCATAATGTTCAGAGAGGGGATTGCTAGATTAATTAAATTATGGTGCAAATATGATTGTGAGGCTAGAAATCAGTGGCGTGGCGAACTACTAAGAGTGATCGGTGCCTACAATATTATAACTGTACCCACCCCCTACTTTCGTGGGCAACAAGGGGGTCTGGGGGCGCGCCCCCAGTTTAGCCCCGCAGGGAATTTTTTCAATTTTGGTGATCCTAGAATGGATTTGGTGCGTTTTACCGGCAATTAATATGATTTTATAGATATTGATAGCCCCATTTTTATGTGATGAAATTTTAATGAAATGGATGAAAAAATGTTTTTTGTTGAACTCGTAAAACCAACGGTTTGTCATTCTTTTTTGTCTTCCCCAGTTTAGCCCCACGGGGAATTTTTTCAATTTTGGTGATCCTAGAATGGATTTGGTGCGTTTTACCAGCAATTAACATGATTTGATAGCCTCATTTTTATGTAATGAAATTTTAATGAAATGGCTGAAAATACAATTTTTTTGTCAACTCATAAAGCCAACGGTTTGTAATTATTTTTTATCTTCCCCAGATTAGCCCTGCAGGAATTTTTTTAAATTTTGGTGATCCTAGAATGGATTTGGTGCGTTTTACCAGCAATGAACATGATTTGATAGCCTCATTTTTATGTAATGAAATTTTAATGAAATGGCTGAAAATATATTTTTTTTTGTTGAACTCATAAAGCCAACGGTTTGTAGTTCATTTTTGTCTTCCCCAGCTTAGCCCAGCAGGGATTTTTTTTAATTTTGGTGATCCTAGAATGGATTTGGTGCGTTTTACTGGTAATTAATATGATTTATTAGACGAGTGAGCAAAGCGAATGAGGATTACTATTCAAGATAAATGGTGCTTATTCTGTGACTCTGTGCGTGTGTGTACTATAAAAATCAGCCGAATCGCTGAACACATTGCGCTTTTGTTTTAATTGTTAACTCAAAAAGCCAACAGTGTGTTATTCCTTTTTGCCTCCTCGTAGCGGCATAGCCAGAATTTGGGAAAAAATACACTGTGAAAGTAATCAATGAAGAAGTTAATACCTACAAGAAGAATCCGGGGGCCTTCCCATTTGAAAAAAAATTGTATGTCCTAGATCGTAAGATAATCTGTGCGTTTTGGAAAACTATTTTGTTATTTTTTTCGTTTTCTCCGTTTATTGGCAGAGCCATTATTTGGGATTTAGGAAAACTACTTAAACGCATAACAATGAAAACTAGGGGCTCCGTGGGCTTACCCCCTGGAAAATGTATATTCAAGGTAATTTGGTACAAATCTGTGTGTTTTGAAGAAACACTTTGTTAACAATATTTGATTTGATTTTGATTTGATTTGATTGTCGTCTTTATTGATGGCGGGATTAAGGCCTGTTAAGCCTTCTCTTCCATCCAACCACATCTGTTGCATTTGTTGCACATGTGAAGAGAAAAGATACGATTTTATTCTTTTACGGATAAACTTGCTGTCTCGATCTCATTGAAATCAATGCTATTTTATTTAGAAATTGTACTGGAAATAGTACCTCAATTCAAATAGGTCCAAGAATGTTCTTCTTATTGCATTCACGACGTCGATAATCCTGCTTTATAAAACGGTAACTAAAAATTAAAACAGAAAACTAAAAAATGTTCCTGACTGCCTCCATGCCACCAGCTGTTTATTTACCCAAATCAATCTATTCAATCAAATATAAGCAAACTTGTCTATTCATTTAGCAGAATTGTTGAATTGCTACTTGTTATTAGTTGAGTTGAGAACTACTGGATGAATATCCATCATGCATGTTGTCTGCACTTTTACTAAATCATGATTCATGACAAACTTTTCAACAGTCCAGTAAAACTATAAGGTAAGTAAGAGCTGTAGCCATACAATTCAGTAGGTGTGATTTTAACAATTAAAATAGTCATATAAAGTATATAAAATATTATGTTTCAATAAAAAGTAATTGGTGGGTGGGTCCCTGCGGGACCACCCACCCACCCCTTTTGGTATCGGTGCCTGGGCTCCGATTTGGTATGTTCGCCACGCCACTGCTAGAAATGTTCTCGATAGGACCCTTTTTGACAACAACTGAAGTATACAAACACAAAGGCTATACAACACCAATGGCAATGGGTATACTCCATTCCATTACACCAAAGTTTCCTTACGTAGGCTATGTATTATTTATTGGTAACTTTATACAAGACCAATGGCAATGGGTATACTCCTTTCCATTACTCCAAAGTTCCCTTAGGTAGGCTATGTATTATTTATTGGTAACTTATGCCAATAATTATTATTAGGGAGCAAAGCTCACACATGAGCAACACTTTTTTTTCCGTCCGTCAAGTCTCAAGATAAAACCAAACACGACGTCCGATTTAAATGCGTTTTGTTTTTTGTTTTTTTAGCTTTTAAGATACACAAGCAAACAGGCAAATAAACTTTTTTAGTGCTAAGCCATTTGCAGTCCGGATTCGGACCGCCTGTTGTCGATCCCTGCTCTAGGCCTTATAACCAGGCAAGAAAGTATCTTAGTTCAATACTTTATAAGTAGGCGTACTTCAATAATTCCAAACGTCTAGCTTAATCACACAACTATTGCAGGACCACTGTAATGAAGACTAGGGGCACAAGTTAATTTTCTTACCTTCTTCTTGGACGATGCTGTGCAATGTGTATAAATCAAGAGCCTTTCTCTCAACCATTGGAATTTTAAGAGATGAGCCTTGAAGTTCCCAAAACTTGGCAATCGAATCCAAGAAATTAAGTTTAATCCGGGTTTTAGCCTAAAATGCATAACATAAGCCATAAGAATACAAACACTGGAGGTCAATTCAGGCAACAAATTAAGTAAAAAGCAATAGGATAAAATTGTAAAACTGCATACCTCAAGCTCATTTAAGCGTTGAATACGAGGTGTAAATTTAAACATGTCAACATCAACTGCAAATGGTGGCTGCCAGTCCTAAAACAATAAAAATTCAAATTAGGGTATCCACATGGAAACACAAAAACACAAATTATGTACCGGTAGGCTAAGGGTAGGATCTCAATTTAAAGACAACATTTTTGAAGGTGGTGGTGAGGGGTTGACAACTCAGCCGTTTTGTAGATCTACAAATTTTTTATATTTCAAAGTTGATTAAAAAATAAAGAAACAATTTAATTTTTATGTTATAGCCTGAAACCCAAATGATTTTATTCTATTAATGGTGGTTTTATTTATTTTTGATTTTATTTTATTTCATTTGTATTTTTGTTGGTAAACTTCAGTTGATGTAAATACATGGTTCATGTTTGCTCAATTGTCTTTACACTAGTCCGCTTTGCAAACGCTTTTTCCTGTCTCGTTGATGGAAGAGCAAGCGTTTTTGGTTGACTATTTTTACCCTGTTATTCTGCCTTCAACAATGCGAGGCCACCAACTGTAAGCCTGCGAGTCAGTGAGAGACGGAGAAGCGACAAGCGCCTCGTCGTGCGAGTCGCAGAGAAGTGCGAATGCGATGCGCGAAGATCATATTGATCTCTTGTTGCCCTAAAAGTTCAATTTTTATCATAAATATTTCTTCGATTGTAGGCCTACTCAAAATCATAAAATATATCAATTGGGCGATTTTAAAGTTTAAACGTGAACATAAAGTCTCATTAAGATCGAAGTAGCCGTTTGTCCGCTGAAGCCAAATATCACACAAAATATATTAAAATCCGAAAAAGTATGTTACATACACAAATACACAAAAATGGTAGGCAAGGCTAGGCTTATACTACCATCTAGAAGTGGTTGTTAAATTTAACTGCCAAGTAGGTAGTTACTAGCCAGATTAACCGGACATTGAAAATCCGAGACTTAGTCGGTTTTTATCCTAGATAGGCCAATTTATATATTATTTTTTTTTTCTTTACTAGCAACTTTTCATCTAAAATAAGTAGGGTAGGTAGGCCTATAGATTTTTTTTTTAATTTTCACAAAAATGTCAATGAAATAAATTTCCATTAAAATTTCCTACACTACACTACTAGGGCCTACATAGCTTTTGTGTGTGAATCAAACTCTTATCCGTTTGGGTACACAGCTAAGTAAGACCTGCCGTGCTATGATTTGCCAAAAAGTGCTACCCTACTTATTATTATGACAATACTACATGCGGATGCCTATTGTTTTATGTATGGCAATTGCATTTTAGATTCATTTTGTTATTCGGTATTACATTTATTATCCAATTCCTACATCACTCATGTAGATCTTTTCATGTTGCTGATTTGTTTAAAAAATTAAATAAATAGGTACATAATAAGTAGGCCTACAGCAGATTACAGAACAAAAGTTTTTTTAGAGAGCCAAAAGAAGTTGCTTAGTTCATTGTCTCTGAAGAAACACAAATTTAGATTACGTACAATGTACAAGATCAAATAAAAAATGATATCACATTGACATTTATACCTAAGAAAAATAACATTGGGATGAGGATTACAACTGGGCTAGAATATATATCTTTGCATTTTGTGACAATGTAAGTTGCCCTTGACAAAATTCTCGTCGTGGTAGTGAGCCAGGCAATAAAATATGTCGACCTGTCTATCTGTGTATTACCCCTCTCGCGGCTGGCGGCTATTGACATACCTTATTTTGTGCCGAATTACATACCGTAAGTGGGGAAGATTTTGTTAACTCCTTTTCCTCCCCCGTCCTTCACCCCGCAAGATTGTAAATTTACAGCTCGAAATTCCTACGGGTGGTTGAAATGCTGTTAATGTTAGGGGCCTAAGTGTAAATATCTAAACCTAAAAAATCCCACAAACAAAATTTAAAACAAGCAAAACGCAGATACTTTGAACATCAAGTACTGGCTGGTGGCTGCTAATAATAGTGCAAAATCAATTTGGCAAATAGTTAAATCGCAAACGCAAGCCCCGGACTTAAGTAACAATTTGACTATGAAAATAAACAATGTGACCATCTCCGAACCAAAAATTGTAGGAAGCGCTTAAATGATTTTTTTATTAAAGCTGGAATGAATGCACATCCAACTTCAACTACATAATAATAAGAAAGACACCAAATACATATACAACAAATGAGCCAATAGTGCAAAACTCTATTTTTCTGAGGCCAACTTCTCCACAAGAAATCTCTGTAGGCTAATAATTAAAAACTTTGGACATAAGAATTCAATTGGTCTCTACAATATCCCAGGCTCTTTGCTGGCTGGCTAAATGTGATGATCTAATTGCACATCCATTATCTATTCTCATCAATGACATTTATAACACCTGTAAATTCCCAGCAAAACTAAAAACTTCAAAAGTAATCCCAGTCTTTAAAGGGGTGTTTAACCGCAAAACTCAAAAAATGTATTTCATTCAAGCTAACTGGTAATGAATTGGGCAACTAACAGAAAAATTATTAGGGCCACCATGACCCCCTAAAAAATTGTCAAACATTAGGCCTACATTTTTCCAGCTAGGTCCCATCGGCAAAAATCTCCCATAAGAAATAACATGGGGACGATCTTTAGGCCCCATGATCTTGGGAGGATTTTGATCCCAAAACATATTGGCCATTATTGACGTACTCTACAACCTTTTCTGTAAATTCTCTATATTTTGTTTTGTAATTTGGGCTAGTAGTTCGGTCAAAATATGCTGATTACCAAGACGGCGTGTGATTTTGGAATTCATATTTTTGCGTGTTTGAGGGTATATTTGGGCACAGTTTCAAGACACGATGTTAAAGGGGCATTTTAGATTGGTACTATGCTCTAGTATCAATCTGAACCAAAAAAGAATTCCCAAAACACCAATTTTCCCAAATTTCTGGATCAAAAAATTGAAAAATTTGTGTTAAATCACAGTCCTACAAGATATAATTTTTTAAACTGTCATTTTAGTGTCTATGGTGCTATAGATCATGTTGTAAAAAATAATTTTTTGAGTTAATAGCCCCTTTAAACAAAAGGGGAGCAAACTAGATCCTAATAGTTACCGTCCTATTAATATCTTTAAAAAATTTACGAAAAAGTAATGTACCCTACAATCGGATATCAGACTTTTTACAAAAACAGCCTATTTTCTAAAAATCAACATGTCTTTCAAAAGAAAAAATCAACAATTACAGCCATCTTTGCATTCCTAAATGCACTATTTTATAACACTAGATAAAAGCAAACGAGCGATTGGTCTATTTTATGACATGAGGAAAGCGTTCAATACGATAGAACACTCATCTTATGGGAAAACTTGCAATTCTAGGCATAAGAGGGAAAGCCCAAGAATAGATTTCCTTTTTTCTTTTCAATCGATCGCAAGTTACAGAGGAACGATATGTAAACTATATTAACACTACGGCTACGGCATACCATTCAACTTCCTTAAACTCGAAGGTGCAAAGAGGAATCCCACAAGGAACAATTTTAGGCCCCCTTACATTCCTTCTGTATGTAAATGACATATCTACATACATAACAGAAGGGATACTGACTTTATATGTAGATGACTTCACCCACCTTATAACTGCTAATAAACAACACAGGGAAACGCTTATTTTAAAGGCAAATGATCAAGCTAGCACCATGGAATCATATTGTCAATGAAATCTTCTTTCCCTACAACTAACCAAAAGTGCATACATCTCCTTCCATTCACAAAGAACAACACCACTGTCAAGTCCTCTTATTCGAGCCAGCGGCCACTCAATTGCCAGAGCAAAATAAGTGAAATTTCTTGGATTGATTTTAACGGAAACACTAGAATGGCCAATGCAGGTGGACGAGTTTGCGCCAGAATTAGAAGCGGTTGTTTTTACTACAGAGACTTAAATCACTTGTAGCCCCCCATATCTTGAAATTAGTATATCATGCCCATTTACACTCTCATCTAACATAGGCCTACGGTCTCCTAGCCTATTTTGGGGCGATTCGTATCCATGCAACACGACGAGTTTTTATCCTCCAAAAAAGGGCAATACGCATTATGGTAGGAACAAAGAAAAGGCAATCATGATGTGGTTTATTTCCTAAACTCGAAATACTAACATTAACAGGAGCCCTGATCCAGGTCTCGGCACTGTTTATCCATGATAACCCTGAACTCTTCCATCGTAGCCCCTCAGTCCACTACTATAGAACGCGCTTGCTCCACAACATCCATGTTCCACACCATAACAACTCATTATACAAGAAAAGCCCAAGCTATATATCTCTCGCTTTCAATTTATCACAAGCTCCCTGACGAAATAAGAAAGGCAATCGCACAAAATATTTTTAAAACCAAACTCAAGAGGTAGGTATCTGTTAAATGGGTAATTCTCAAGAAAAAGTACCTATACCTATCTGAAGTCCCACCTACACATTTTTTTTAGATCAAAATATTGATTGGCATAAATTTGTGTTGTAGGTACATTTTTAGAATACTAGGCCTAATAGTTTTCATTAGATCCATGAATTTTTGCACTTCTCTCTTGTAAGGCCGACCTTTAATTCACTATTACGTAATGCAAAATGTGCTAAAACCTAGGTCCCTATCCACAAAACCAGAAGTGTTTCCGTAAACTGTTTGGGTTTTTCACTAAATACTATATAATCCCTTGATGAAAATGAATGCAGAAATAATTTAACTATAATCTATGTTAAAGACATTTTAATATAATACAATTTTCCAAGTAATATCAAGTAGTGATGACATCGGGTAGGCCCTACCCAGAACCGGTTCCAACTTTTCACACCGGTTCCATTTAAAAAAAAATTTTTACAAAGTGATGTTAAAAATTTAGGCCTACAGTAATAAATAATTGATAATTTAAAATTCAAATTTGTATTTCTTTTTGGTAGGTACGTAACTACGTAACCTTCTTTTCTCACAGATTGTGAAGTTATTCCGCTATGCTAGGCCCATCCCACTACAGATCGCACAATAGGCTACGGGTGTTCAAGGACGCGCGCATTGTTTGAACTTTGAAGAATGCTATTAACTAGGAAAACGGTTAAGTCCCGTCGCGTTGATGGATGAGCATTTTTGTAAGTTTTTGGTTTGTGTGGGATCTATTTACTTATCAAGTGCCTTTTGAACGCATTGTTGGTGATTGTTGTCAAGTTTCTATTGTTACTTGTAAATTGTTATAATAAACCTAAAAAAACTCATATTAAAACCTTTATTCTATGGATTCTGGCTAACTTTTCAAATTTCTCTATCAAAAAGCAATACATCACCATTACCTTAATGTCCATGTGAAATATGAACGTTGTAGCCCCACCCGTTTGGTCAGAATCAGCCCAAATGTCACGAAAATATCGCAATAAAAATCTAAAAAAAATCGTAAAAGTATGATATTCATGAGAAATATTTCTTCCATTGTACCCAAAAACAATAGTACACCTCGAAGTTCAGAGATTTTGAAGGTCCCCTCCAATTTTCATCAAGATCGGATATGCTGTTTGCCTTGTAGAGAGTTAACAAACAGACAGAAAAACAAACAAACAAAAAAAAAAAACACCCGAGCTAAATTTTTTGGGGGTCAGTGAAATTGAAGTCTTTGCTTCGCTCATCCAAAAAGGGCACTTTTGACCTGCTGATTGTTAATTGTAACTTTAAAAAATATATATTTATATATTTTTCAAAAAATCATTTTTTTAAAAAGTATTTTAAGAACCGGTTCCGAACCGGTTCCTCCGATCCGGAACCAGTTTGGACTTTTTGGACCCGATGTCATCACTAATATCAAGTAAGGAGTGTTGTCCCCACTGTGGTAATAGGCTAATATTGATGTCGTAACCGTGCCAAAAAAAAAATATATATATATATAGCCTATTGAAGGTAGTGGATCAAGGAAGAAGAACAAGAGTCCACGATATGACACCATTGAAGTTTCTTTGATTTTTAATGATACCTATTACCTAGGCATATCTGTTTAAATTGAGAAGGGAACAAATAAACGGCGAGTATTTTAATTATTGGCCAAGAATGTGACCAAGTTACGATCATAAATTTTTAATTTTATCTTTGATTGAACAGTATAATTACATGACAATCAAGTTCCAGCTCCTAGAAAACAAAACACAACCCTACTTTAAACACATGGCATTTGTACTGATATTAATTAGGGTAACGAATTTAAAAATGTCATGACTGTTACTTGTCAAGTAGGCCTATGTTATTTTCAAAAAGTAACATTACCAAGGGCACCGTGGATTTCTGTATTAATTTCCTGCAACTGTAGATATGTGTTTTGAAAGGAGATAGGTTGTACCCTAATTCATTGCCATATTCTCAAGACAAAACACTTGTTCTTATTGATTTCCAGTGATCACTTGTCAAGAATGTTACTTTTTGCCAAGACTGTTACCCGAGTTATTATATATTAGTGTCTCTTTACTTTAAACTCAACATCAACTAGGTAGGCTAGTTGGATTAGATGGATTTTATCTGTTAGGTTGACTGATTTGCACACTAACAAGCAACATGTTCTCAGAAAAAAATTATTAGGCCTACTGTCAGTTAAGTAACTTTTGTCGAGACTGTTAATTATTAAATTAAGTCTTGTTTAAAGTTTAAAATAACTGAATCACATTTTATTAATACTAATACTATTAAAACTTCATTGCTAACAGTGATTTTGACTAAATTTGACTAACCATTTGTCTATTATTAGTAAGTTAGGCCTGCACCAGGTTTTGAAATTTGAATAACATTCATGACATTTTGGTATTTAGGTCTACCTAAGTAAAACTACTGTAGGCCTACACATGAATATAGATTAAATAAATAACTTCTTACATCAATTGTCACTTTTATTTCCGGTAACAGTCTTGACATTTTTCTACACTTGGATTGAGGAAAATGCTTGTATTAGGCCTATGTTAAACATTTTATTTTTAGGTAAACCCTTTTAGGGTTGTAAGAACAATTGGACAATATGTATGGAACAAGGGTAGTATGACGGAATGGCTAATTTTGCACCAATTTTTTTTGTTGTTGTTCAAAACCATGCAAAATCACTAGGAAATTAAAAATAAACACGCAGAAAACCACTTTTACCGACAATTTCCAAAGAAAAAACATGAAAAAACGAAGCGAGGAGTGAAGCGGCCGCGGCCTAGGCCTACCTGCTGAGATGTTGTGCTCACTGCAAATAACTTTACAAGAACATAATAAAAAAATCCAAAATAAAATCATCACGTTTTTGCTGTTAGTAACAAAAAAAACTTCAAAACCTTTAACGTCGCTATTTTAAACGAAAGTCCTTTTGTGGTAAAAGTCATTTATATTAAAAATAGCGACGTTTAAGGCTTTTTAGGTGGAGTATTTTAGTGAAAAAGGTTGGTAAACCTAGTAAGTAACATCAAGACGTAAATAGCAAACATGGCGACCAAATGACAGTGAAATGAGCGAGTGTATGTGTTCAATCTGTGTTCACTATTCTATATAATTGGTATATTTTCATAGTAAATAGTAAAACCCAAAAATAAATCGTTAATAATGAGTTCTTTATTTATTTCTCATTTGAAGTTGTTTTTTTATTGTTTTCTTTGAAAAAAGCAGTGTTGAAAAGTTGGACCGCACGAAGTGAACTAGTACCAAAACAACAGATTCAAGCAAACTAAAAGTAATTAAACAAGTCCAGAAACTACTTTCCGCAGCCTAAAACCAAGAAAATTCATAATAATATTCAGTTAGAAGAAGGAAAATCAGAAATTTAATACAAAATAGCATTTCCGTCAAATTACCCTTATACCAGTAGGCTATGTATTGTTAAAGATTCAATATTACGTTATAATTTATTCTTGCAAGCATTTTTTGTCAATTGAGGCATTAAGTTTGAGAATGACCCAATAAATGTTTTTACTCTCTAGAGGAATATTTTACTCAGTAATTTATACGGCCTGGTGTTACCACAATTTTAAATCTTACTACAGTTTCACTGATGTTTTACCAATTGTTTGTAATTTCTAAGTTAACACTTATATTGTAATTTCTAAAATATTTATAAAGCCAAATCGGTTTATTGTAATGTGATTTTATTTTATACTCTTTAGACTATTGTAACACCAAATGTTACTTAAGCCTAAATGGCATTACGGTAGGCCCCCTAACTTCATTTTATTATAGGCCTACCGCCGCCTAGGCTATTCTGTTTTTATATTCTGAAATTGTGATTTTTAAAATTTCTATGCCTGAATAGGTAGGCCCATTTTAACACCCAAGGCCAAAAGTCATTCCATGGTATCATCTTGTTAGCAGTGTTAGTTGCTCATAAAATGTTCTGTAACTTCATCAGCTTATTTGCCATTCAAAGCAACAAATTTATGCATCTTGTTGCCTGCCAGAAAAATAAAGTTATACCGTGTCCATACTCCATGTTCAAACAAAATGTCTTCATACCGGCTAAGTTTTTAATTCCCAAATTCGTAAAAGTCCCCAACAGACTTTTAAGGGGCAAACGAGGTGGCGCGGGCAACCGGGGGGTCTGGGGGGCTTGCCCCCTGGATTTTTTTTACAATCTTGGTGCAATTTGGTACGTTTTAGTGAGTTTTGGGGACACTTTAATCATTGTTTTTTTTCTCGGCATGTTCGATGGAGGGGGTAGGGCGGGCGGGCCATGAGGGGGAGGGGGTTACACATACCAAGGAAGGCAAGAAATGTGAAATTCACGCGGCGCGCCAGTTTTAAATATAAAAACACGATTTTTTGTAAAAAAAAAAAAAAAATGATAAAAAAAATGTTTTTTTTTAAATTTTTGTAAATTGAAAAATTCGTATAATTGAGAGGGCAATCGTAAAATCGTGACTGCCGTTTTTCGTAAATTTTACAAATAATTCGTAAAACTTGGCAGGTATGTGTCTTCCAATACCTTCTAGGCTATATTTAATTACAATAAGTCTATTTTACTTTTAGTAGGCCTAGGCCTAATGATAATACATGAGTGTCCAAGTCGCTTTTCAATATAGGCACTACTAGTAGGTAAGTTTAAGTTAAATTAAAACCCCATTTTTTAAGTAGACCCTACGAACATCAAGTTAAAGCCTGTGCAGGGAATGAAAATATACCGGCATTCTGAAAAGATATTTGGGTTCAAAGAAGCAATTGACAGGCAATAGAGTTAGGCTAAGTGCCATACCCTCTCTTTGTGCGGTACTCGCCGTTTGGCCACACTGCATCGCTGTTGCCAGGTTTGCTTTACTGACTGAACCCCATTTAATATATATCTATACAAAATACATGTTTTAACCTTGGCAACCCTATATATGCGATCAAGGCAAAAGCGTGGCGCGTGCCAAGATTGGTCGAACCCTTTGGTTCTTTTGTGGCATTGTCTCGGTAATGGCTGACCAATACCTATAGAGTCCATTCGCAGCCGTTTTTTTTTTCAAAAATCTGCTGTAGCAATATTCCCTGCATAGAGTAGGCCCTAGGCTATGATAACACTTTTTTTTTCACAAAATTTTCAACAAATCAAAATTTTCTGAAAAAATTGCCAGCACTAGGCCCTACTAACATAAGAAAGTTATTTTGAGCTTGTTCATTTAAATAAAATAGTATGCCTACAGTTGTTAGGCCTACAACAACTTTACAATCTTAGTATAATTTTATATTGATTGATTGATTCAGGTCTTTATTTTAAGGCGGGATTAAGGCTAGTGAAACCTTATCTTCCATCAGGTAGGCCTACTGATGTTTTACAATTGTACCGGTATGTGTGTAATTTCTTAGATGGCCTATCAGTGTCACTCATTGTAATTTCCAAGATTTGTTTGCAGCCAAATTAAGTATATTGTCATGTAGGCCTAGACAATTGTAATTGTCACTAAATTTTTATTTATTGTAGCCTATTTTACCTAGGACTATATTGTTTCATAATGTTATTGAATTGTATTGACTCATACAGGAAAGTGTTATTTTGGGCTTGTGCAGCCAACAGGGCTGCCACTGACTTTCATGATTAAAAAAGTAGCAAAAGTATCCTAAAATACTTAAAAAAGTAGCATAAATGTTTAAAAAGTTGCAAAAAAGTATCATAAGACAATGTATGTAAGAGGCCTAAATACTAGAAATGACGTCAGTTGATAACCGAAAACCGGTCCGTTTTCAACATGTGGCAGTAAAATTCGACTTCACTTCAATAATATTGGAGTCTAGTCTACAAGGGAAATCATTATTCTCTAATTGTCTAATTGTATTTTTTCATGGCATCGAGCACATTCAATGGTGTAAAATGTGGCAGTCATATTAATTTTACATTCGGATATATAGATAGGGATGTTATAGGATTAGTCACTTTCGCCATCTCTTGTACATGCCGTAAATAAACACAAATCGAGGGATAGTGTGTAGCAGAATGAAGTAAATGACAGGCCAGTCGTATTGTTGTTTATTGTTTATTGATTATTCTTAAACTGGTTCTAACGTTGAGTTATGGTTGTGTCACTTTTGAGATGCAATTTTTTACCAAAATATGTACATTTTTAACCATTTTAACTCGAAAATAGTAATTTTATTCAACGAAATTCATCTTTTTTCACCATTTAATCTTGCCCCAACTAATCAGATGTCTTGGGCATCATTAAAAAAAAATATGAGATTAAACCAGATTTCCGCTTACTTATTTTAGTTTCAATGTTTAAAAGCTCCTTTTCTTGTGCCCTTTCTTCAGTCCGCAGGGACCTTCAATCATGCCGTGGGCAATAGGAATTGCTGTAAAATCATTCTTCTCAATGGCAAGTTTTAACCTCTTGCTTGCCTCTTTGAGCAAACTATCTGCTGATTCTTGTGTAGCTTCTCTTTTCTTTCTTGATTCTTTTGCTTCTTGTTCCATTGTTTTTAGGACATTTTTTGATTCTGACAATCTTTTATGGCTTTCCTCCTCTTTGAGCCAAAGAGCTGCCTTGTCATCATTCATTGTTTAATTTCTGAAGCTTTTTGTTTTTCTTCTTCCAAATACAGAATGTATGATTGGTGTGCCTGTTGTGCCATGGTTATTAGCTCTCTTGAAATGGGAACTAATGCTGCAGAATTATTGTATTTTTTCATGGCATTGAGCACATTCAATTTGGCATTTAGAGTTCGCACAAGCATGCTCGTCTTATCCTCTGACAACACAAGTTTAGATCTAGAGAACCCCCTTTCAACATCAGCACTTCCGTGAGATAGAGAAAGTGCTGCCTTTACAACTGTAGTAAGAAGTGGATACTTAATTGAGCCAAAGGCATTTTTTATGTTAAAGATGCGTAACCAGTAATGGTCTATTCTCTCGCCTTCCGTCACCTTGATATCTTCCAACTGCAGGAGTCGCCATTCATCGCTCACAGCAGTCGCAGAGATGTTTTTTAAAGGAAGGCTCCGAACTACATTCTTTATATGTATCACACTTTTAGATTTGGTTCTCTCTTTGGGCTGTAGACACCGAAAATTTTTGATCAAACAATTGTGTTTAATTGGTGTCTTCAATAAAAGATGTTTGGTAGCTGCCACATAATGCTTTTGTGCCTTACTCAGGAACGACAATTTGTCTTTTTCTGGTAGTTTGCTCATCAGTAACCTGGCCTGGTCACATCACATACTTCGACTTTTGCAAAAGGAAGTAAATTATCTGGAGAGAACATTTGTTCTAGCTCCTCGATTGCCACTAATGTTTCGGGTTTACAAACTTTACTACTAAAGCAAACACTAACTGGTATAGTGAATCGTACAACACGTGGATTAAGGGTTCTTCTTTTTGAAACAAACAAGTGAATGATGTGAAAACTTGTGTTTTGCCAAACAAACTGTGTAAAACTAGCACAGGAGGCAGGTTTACCAACTTCAGAACTAAATAACTAACAGGGTGGCAAATTTAAAAACACTTTTTGACAATGCAGATACTAACTTCAAATCAACACGACCTTCAAAGGCAAATTATTTTTTTAAATTACTTATTTCTTTATTTTTCTTCCTTTCTTTCTTTATTTACACAAAGTAGACCATTTTTAATTTTTAATTAAAAAAGATAAGTTAGGAAAGAGGAAAAAAAGTAGCAAATAGTTGCATTTTTTTTAAAAATAGTAGCATAAAAGTTGCATAGCCAAAAAAAAGTAGCAAAAAAGTAGCAAAGTAGCCTCAGTGGCAGCCCTGAGCCAAATAAAATAGTAGGCTACAATGATTAGGCCTATATTTATTTTTCGAAGTGGCTATTTAACCATAGGCTACGGACAAATAAACAATAACAAATTGTCCGTAGCAAAAACGAAGATCAGCGGAAATAATCAAAGGCATCCAAATCATCCGTGGGATTGGCGACGGCGCGGAGGCCGCCGGCGCCATTCCTGTTTTGACAACCTGACTGCAATCACGTGTTTATTGATGTAAAATTATCATTTGATGCAACACAAGGTTTTTTGAAAGTCCTTTATAGGCTATTTAAAATAGAAACGTTAACTTTTTTTAATTTTATTTGCTTCAATTTCCTTCATGACTGGGTAGAAAGACGGCAACATGAATCCCGTAAGCCCCTCCCTCTCTCAATCTTCTTCAGGCCTAGGCCTAGAGTTACTAGACTTTTTGGTGCAGTAATGCGATTTCACTATTCTAGGCCATGTTTAGGCCTACATGCGAAGGCCTATTAGAGAATTTGATATCATAAATTATGCCTGAAAACACAGGCCACAGTCTCGAAAGAAATTAATCCTACAAAAAGATTTTGTCCTACTCAAGCAATAATACCCTAATGTTTACGTCTAGGCTGGCCGCCTATGGCGTGCAACAATTTCATCCGTAGGCATAGAACGGCATAGAATAATTATTAAAGGTACGAAACTTGTCCGTAGCTTCAGTTTAGTGGTCGTAAATCTTCCATAGGCCTAAAGTCTACGGCTAAACTGGGCCTACCGCCATTCCCGTAGCTACGGTTAAAATAGCATGCTTAAATCAAAGACATTGGAATTGTATATACTGCAGTGGTACTCAAACTGTGGCCCGCGGGCCGCGTGCGGCCCTCCTTACCAATTATTGCGGCCCAGAATTTTGTGTATTTACTCATAAATGTTCCTATTTTTGTGTTGTGTTCGTGATGATAAATCTCCAACCAAGAAAATGTTTCTGGATTCTAAAAGTTCTGTAACTTCAGTTGACCAAAGGCTACTGCTCTCTGCTAGGATGCAATTTCTCATCTTTGTATCTACACCTAAATATTTTGCTTTCCTCACAGCCAAAAAGTGTCTGTGTCTGTCATTAGCAGTGTATAAAGCAGACCACGTTACTGTCGCTGATCCGTGTTGATTTATCACTAAAATGTCAGGTGTTAATTCAAAGTGCGCAAAGAAAAGGAAGTTAGAAGATGAAAATCGTGTTTTTCAATTTTGTTGGGAAGAGGAGTTTTTTTGTTAAAAGGTAAAAAAGAAGATACTTCAATGTAGGTTATTTGTAGTGAGCTAGTTTCGGGCTGGAAACGTTTTAATTTAGGACGGCATCACTCATCGAAACACAGCTCATTTGAGGACAAGTTTCCCAAAGGATCCGTGATTTGGTCAGAAAAATTAACTTTAATGAAAAAGGCGTTTGAAAGACAATGTTCTACAATGGCTATGTCAGTTAACAAAAGTAACGCCGCGACTAGAGCATCCTACAAGATTTCACATATTTTAGCAAAAAAATTAATCCCCACAATTAAATTTTAAAAAAAAGGGGCCCCCCCCGGGAAAAAAATTTAAAGGGGCTCCAAATATCCGTTAAATTCCAAAAAAACCCCCAAAAATTTTTTTCCACTACGAAATCCCACGGTTTTATTTTTTATAAAATTTTTTTTAATCTGGGCCCCTTTTTTTTGGGGGAATTTTTTAGATGCTAAAATTCTAAAATTATTTTAGGGGGGGGTTTTTTTGTTTCCAACCCCCCCCCAACTCGCCTACTAGAGGGGGCTTTTTGAAACTTTAAAAAAAACAATTTAAAAACCTTTTATTTTTTTTAAAAAAAAGGGAATTTTGTTTCAACCAAACTTCAGGCCAAAGGTTTAAAAATTTTAAAATTATGGATTATCCTAACACAGGCCAATTGGGAGCCGAAGAAATTATTTCAATTGGGCCCAATTAAATATCTAATGAAACTCAATTTTCCCTTCTTTAAAATTTATGCCTCAAAAGGCCTATTAAAAAGGTGAACTGGTCTTTTTATTTTAGGGGGTTAAATTTTCCAAAAACCTGAAGTTTTTAAATTAATGTTTTAAACAGGAAAATGCATGCTAAATCAAAAATTGGAAATAGATATAAGGCCCCCAACTGCATGCTACATTACGTAGAGTCTACGGTTGAATTGTATAATGTAATTTTTCCGTAGCTACGAAATAGCCACAGCGTTATATTTTTATATAACTATGTTTTATTATAATACTAGGCCCTATATTGTTATAGCCTACCACTTAATAAGTAGGCCTAGGCCTATACAAACCTAACTATAGGCTAGGCCTACTCTGTGATAAATTGTACAATATTCTATGACTGTAATTAATAGTTAATTAATTGTATAAATTCTATAACTGTAGGCCTACAGTTATAATTAATTTAGTGACAAAAACCCATATCTATACCGGTAGGGGGAAAAAAAAGAAAGAAATAAAGTAAGAATAAGAATAAAAATACATTAGCCTACACCAGCTCCAGTCTAGCTTAGCCCTACTGTAGGCCTACATTATCTAAGCCTAGGCCTAGCCTAGACATAGTGTGACAATGGACTTTCATTAGCAGCCATGTTGAAACCAGACACAGGCCTAGGCTAGGCCTAATAGGCAGCTAAGGCCTAGGCTAGGCCTAGCCTATGCTTAGAGTCTGCCCGACCGCGGACAGGCTAGGCCTAGGCCCTAGAGGCCTACGTAGCTGGCCTAGGGCGTAGCACCTAGCCTTAGAGGCCTAGGCCTATCTTTCAATGGGGCCCAAGCCTGGGCACTTTGTTTTAATTGTCATGATCATAGGGCCTAGGCCTTGGCCCTACTGCAATAGCTTGATGATTAGCCTGATAGACATCAGAATCGTATATTTTTACTAAAAGCTTAGGCCATAGCCATATCTAGGCCTAGGGCTGATCAGGCCTAGGCCTAGGCCTAGTAGGTAAGCTAGACATACAAGACAACAAACTTACTGGAGGGGGCTTAATTTTGCATATGCCCGACAGTTCCGCGATCGGTCGTATTTTCCGTATGTATGCCAAGGGATCCTCGAATTCTTCCTTAGAAGGCTCAAATACAGGAGCTTCGGGCGGAACAGTAAACTCAAAATCTTTTCTTTTCTGGTTCTTTTCAAGAGATCGCGTAAAGCCACTAATTTTCTCTGGCATTGAAACCATTGCAGCCATTTCACTTCACGAGTAGCTAGGTATGTTTTTGAGTCAACTAGAGCAGCAAATCACTCTGTCCCTTGTGTTGCGAATATTAAGTAACACTCGAACACGCGCTTCGTCACTGAAGAGTTTCGAAGATTCTAACATAATAACTATCAAAATACGTAATTCCGTACTGTGGAGACATCACTGTCCCATGTGCAAGCGACTGCTGCCATTAGCTAACTGCTAGTATTCGTGTACGCATCCCAACAGCTAGCGCTGGTATCGACAAGGGCTCAGTGACATGGGCGGAGCGTAGTTTTCGGATGCCTTCTCAAATAAAATTGCATTGTTGTTTTATTTTATTTTATTTTTTATTTCGCGTCTATCCTATTCAGTTGAAAACTAATGTACAAAGGACGACAGCGAAATAAATCTATTTACATAGATTCAGACACAACAATGAACTCCCAACAGTTTTAAAGTATTTTTTAAAAATACTACAACAACAATGTATCTTTAAAGGGCAGTGGTTTCCATATTTACCACCACCTTTCAAAATCTACACAATTAAATCTGCCAGTTTGTCATACTTTACACCCAGTCAAAAAGCTGCTTTATTTTGTTCTAAATTGGTAGTATTTTTCCTACTAAGTACTAAATTCTAGTGATTTAGAACGATTTTGTAATATCAAAATCGAATTGTGTATATATATAGTATATATTATGTTTACCTTGGTTTTATAGTAGGCGACTAGACGCGTTTGTTACTAAAAGAATAAAAAGTGACTACACGGGGTTTGAATCCGTTTCAAACCCGGTTGTAGTCACTTTTTTAATTTCTATCTAAAGTACTAACATATATATATATATGTAATAATATATAATAATTTCATGTTGCAAGGAAGTGTTTTTTGTTTCTATTTGTTTATTTTTAATGCTGTTGTGTTCATTTGAATTTTTGTTTTACCCTTCCTTGAAAATGAAACATAGTTTTTCTGAAACGTTGGGATTAAAAGTTATTTTCTATAATACTGTGCGAGATTATTTACCGTAAAGATACTTAAACATTAACATGGATCACGAAGCTTAAGAAAAAAATATATATATATATAAAAAAAAAACACCAATTTCCGGGATGTCTCGAATATTTTGTCTGCCTGTAGTAGATTCAATTTGAACATGCAAAAAATTGCAAAAACATGAAAAATTGCAACAAAAAAATCTAATTTTGAAAATATACTCAAATTTTGGATTTTTTATCAACTTTGATACGAATTTGGAATTCAAAATCGGCATTTTTCCCTAAAATAAAAAAAAAAAATCCCAAAAAATTCTCAAATTCTTTAAAAAAGCACAAATTTCAAATTGTTTGGGTAGAAAGAAAAATTTTGGGTCCCAACATTTTGTGTTGTGTTTTCTTATGTTTTGAGAGTGGGGCGGACCATCTGAATACACCACTGATTCGAGAGGAACTGAATGGTGGATAATGAAGTACAATATTATAGTCTTGGCTTTGGTGACACCACAGACATTGTTTCTATAGCAATAATATTTTGAGGGTCCTATAAGCCTTCGTCCAAAAAAGTTTTCACAATCCGACTTTCTCTTTTGTTATCCGCTTATTGGATGAGCGAAGCGAAGATTCCATTTCACTACACTGGAGAAAAAAAAATCCGGAATGTTTTTTTTCTTCTTTTTGTATTTTTGTCTGTCTGTTAACACGATTCCGGCTAAACCGATACTCCAATTGCGATGAAATTTTCTGGAGGCCTTCGAAATCTCTGAACTTAGAACTGCCACGTTTTTGAGCGCAATCGAAAAATTATTTCTCATGAAAATCGCAATTTTACGATTTTTTTCGATTTTTGAAACATTTTTTCGACTTATAACACCTGCATGTTTATCCGATTGTAATGATTTTTTCACAGAACCTTAATTTTATGAATTAATATATTCGTGTGAAATTTGAGCGCAATCGAAAAATTATTTCTTATGAAAATCGTAATTTTACGCTTTTTTTGTTTTTAAACAATACGCTCATCCAACAACGCGCCTGAAAAAGCGTTTGCGAAGCTTCCTAGTTTAGACTACTATCTTTATAAATGGAAAAGGTTATCACTTATTAAACGAGGGAGCGGAGCGACTGAGTGTCTCCATTCAACTCAAACGGCTCTCATTCTGTGATTCTGTGTGTCTGTCTGTCTGTCTGTCTGTCTGTCTATCTGTCTGTTCGTCGAAAATCAGCCGAACCGCTGAACAGATTGAGCTAAAATTTTAAACAGACATCCGGCACGAGTTAACTGAGAACTGTTAACAAAATCAGCTAGATCCATTGCGATTTAATTCTACAATAAATAAAAATGTGATTTTTTAAAATATCGATACCATATTTTGTTTAGTAGCAGCTAGCGGGACGAGTTCTATGTGCCTGGCATGTAATAGTGGTAAGCATTTAGTCTACCCCACGGAAGGTTAGGGTTCGAAACCCGTTAGTTTGAACTTTTTTTATATTTTTACACCTACATATTATTTTTGAGGGGTGTTAAATGGGAAATAAAAATTAGGTGATTTTGTTTCATCTTGGAAATTTGTTAATGTTTCACTCTAATACGTTTTGTACACGATTTTCATTTTTAATGTTCAATTTAAACTAGGAAAACGCTAAAGTCGATGTTAAACGAGTGAGTGAGCCAAGTGTTGAGTACCTGGGAACATCGCCTTTTCTCCCATATACCTAAGGCTGGATCTAGCCCAGTATGGGGAATGATACCGGGTACTATACAAACATGGCTCGCTCAAACGTTTAACAGCGACTTTGGCGTTTCCCTAGAAAGTAGCTATGTAGGGATAAGTTCCAATTATTTAATTTATTATAATTATAGTCTACGATTTTAAAAAGTGAGTGATTATATTTCTAGGCCGCTTCGCGAACGCTTTTTCCAGTCGCGTTGATGGATATGCTTTTTTAAAAATATTTCTGTGCAAAGAAAATTATTTGTTTATTAATTGCACGGAAATTAATTGATAATTTTTTCTCAAAATTAATCATTTGATACAATTCCTTATTTTTTAAAAATAATTTTAATTTTACTTTTTTTTGGATTTAGTCAACATTTTTGAACGGTTGTAAATTCGAAATCCACAGTGACAAACTTTTGGAGTCATAATTTTCAAAAATCTGATTTTCCGGGACATTTAACCCTTTTCGTTCAGATTTTTTTAAATCATTATTTAGAAAGTTTTCAAAATTTAATTTTTTTTTAAATGAAAAAAAAATCATTTTTTTTATGTTTTTGTGGAAGGTGTAGTAATGTGTGCAGAAACACCTATGTTTGCAAGCAGGGGAATTAATTCTCCGCGGAAAGTTATAAGAGCCTACAGAGAAAACGGTACATCTTAGAACTATGAAATTTGGACCACACGTAGATGTACCTCAGACGCAGTGCCTTTTGCTTTCAAACCCAAAATCGGTTAACAGGGACCGGAGAAAATAAAAATTTTTGGATAACAATCCAAACACGTAATTACTAAGGCGTGGTAAAATTTGTACAAACTTGAAATTGAACAAAACACAAGGTGCTAAATTTGGGGGGACCGTGGGCCCAAAAATGTCAAAAAATAACTGTGAACTTAAAAATTTAATCTTTCAAAGAAAACGCTACAACTGAGAGTGAGAAGTTACAAATGTGTGGAATTCACTTCGTGTCAGTATAAATAAAAGCAGCGAGAGAGAGAGAGAGAGAGAGAGAGAGAGAGAGAGAGAGAGAGAGAGAGAGAGAGAGAAAATTGATTGATTGATTGATTAAGGTCTTTATTTTAAGGCGGGATTAAGGCTAGTGAAACCTTATCTTCCATCCAAGAAAAAAAAAAGAGAGAGAGAGAGAGAGAGAGAGAGAGGAAGGAAGGTAACCACTGCGTTCAACTCAACAGAAGTCAGAAATCCAATACTATGAGCGGCGTCAAAGTCCAACTTCAAACAAACCGCCAATATCTGACACAGCAACCCACTTTTGAAGGAATTGACTCCTCGAAAAAAAATTTTATCATTCAAAGCCCATCATTCACGCCTTGATAGGAAATAAACATGAAAAAGATGTAATATCCCCCACAAATACAAACATTTATAAAAAACGGCAGCCAATCTCTCCTTCAAAATGTCTTCGGCTGTGAATGCTGTGAGATATAAAAGTTGAGCCAAAGCTTTTCATTCTATCTCCCTAGTTTCTCATTGAAAAGAAGTTTGTTGTTGAAGTTTGTTTGTTGTTGAATTAATTTGTGCTATGGCTAATTAGGTCTAATATTATTTTTTTATTTTAAATATAAAACTATAGAAAATATGTGGTACATAGTACCTAAGCATGAATAGAATAATGTATTTGCCACATACGTCAAAATAATTTTGTGCTGTATAGTTAGTTAGGCCTAATTTGTTTAATATTGTTGAAATGGCAAGTGCATTGGATCCCTCTATTGTCACTGTCAATTATTGGTGCAATTAAACCGCTGCTGCTGTAGATGAGAGAAGAGGCTGTACTTGAGTCAATGTAAGGTGGGGTGAGGTTGGTCAAAATATATTGGCGAGCGGAAATGAACTTTATGAACATGTAGCTAAGAGCTTGTAACAAAGCTTTGGGTTTCTAGTGTAACCAAAGCTAGAAGTGACCATGCATCTAAAAAGGCTCATTATTGTAAGCAGTGAAGGAAGACATGCCCTGTAATTAGTTGGTGAACCAAATTGCAAAGCTGTTCGTTTTTAGTTTTCGTCCGATAAGTTTTAATTTCTACCGAGCGATTTGGCCCAAGTATACACTGCAAGTTATTTGTGTAGTAATAAATATTTTATTTTTGTCTAGAATAACGTTTTGGCAAATACATACTACAATCAGATGAACAAGTACAAGGCTTGATGCCCTACTATTACTAATAACTAGGAAAACGCTTAAGTCCAGCCGCGTTGATGGATGAGCTTTTTTGTAAGTTTTTAGTTTGCGTAGGACCACTTTTCCTTTGCAAGTGCTCTTTGAATGCATTGTAGGTGATTGTTGTCAAGTTTCTATTGTTACTTGTTAATTGTTATTATAAACCTAAAAAACTCATATTACTAACTTTATTCTACGGATTCTGGCTAACTTTTTCAACTTTTTCTTTCAGAAAGCAATACATCACCATTACCGGTAGCCTACCTCCATTTAAAATATGAACGTTGTAGCCCCACTCGTTTGGTCAGAATCGGCCCAAATGTCACGAAAATATCGCACTTAAAATCCTTAAAAAAATCGTAAAAGTACGATATTTATTAGAAATATTTATTCAATTGCCTCCAAAATCATATCATATATTTAACTTTAGTGATTTCAAACGTTCCCATAAAGTTTCATCAAGATCGGATTAGCCGTTGACCTGGACTCGGACCAAATATCACGAAAATATCGAAAAAAATCGTAAAAGTACGATATTCTTGAGAAATATTTCTTCGATTGTACCCAAAAACGTGGCAAGTCTAAGTTTAGAGATTTCAAAGGTCCCCTCCAATTTTCATCAAGATCGCGATCTTGGAGGCATATTATGCCGTTTGCCCGGTAGAGCGCGAACAAACAGAAAAAAAAAACATTGGAGCTAAATTTTTTGAGGGGTCAGTGAAATTGAAGTATTCGCTTCGCTCATCCAATAATGAAAGATGTAATTTTAATTATAATTGTAAATTAAATGAAATCAAAATTTAAGATTAACTTACAAAGTCAATGAAAAAAATTAAAACTAGACTTGACTTAAAATATAAAAATGCAAATAAATCAAGCATGGATTATACAATTCTAAATAATATATGTGTGGATATCATAAACAATAATGTATATAAACTAGACCGACAGTCGAGCGTTAAGCGCGCGACTCTGTTTGGGAAGTCCCGGGTTCGAATCCCGTCGAGACCGGCAATCCAAACTGAAGGTTTTCTCCGAGGGTTTTCTCAGTCGATAATGCGAATGCAAGGGATTGAGTCTTTTTAAACAGCCCTCGGACATCCCTTCACAATTTCCTATCCGTAACATACCTAGTTAGACACCTGAAGAGGGGCATGAATTGCACCCTGGGCAGGCTTTCTACAAGATTTTTTAAATTTTTTTTTAATATAAACTAGAGTAGAGTACAAAGCCCATAGTACACTCACCGCGAGCCCTGCGGTGAGGCGAGTAGCCTATACACACTTTTTAGGCTCTTACTTTTGAAGCCCCGCCTTTGTCACTGAGCCGTTGTCATCATTTCGGCACCGTACTATCTTTAGTTTAAAGCCCCAACATAATAAAAATGAATGAATGAAAAAAATGAATAATATAAAATAGTTAGTTGGCTAGTTGAAACAAGCCATTACGACTGATATTATGAATGGTGCTTGATTTGTATTGAATATTATACATCTATTTTATGTTACTTTGAACTTCAACATGCATTTTATTTCGTAATTTCGTACCGACTCACGACGTTTAACAGGTGTGAGGATAGTGTTTTTGGGTATAGGGTAAGGGGGGCGGGGGGGGGGGGGGGGGGGGGGGAACACATTATAATATCTTAAATTTAAATCTGTTCAGGCTAAAACGAAAACAAATAAACCAAACTTACACCGACATTTTATTTACGATATAAATGAAGTAAGGCGCTTGCTTAAAATACAGTAAAATAACCGTATCCGTTTACCGGTAGCATTAAAAATTAAAAATTCGTATGGTCGGTGCATGTTGACCCCGTGATTGGATGAGTGATGGTCGGGCAGGGGGGCGGGGAGTCGTCGATGTTCGCGGGAGTTTTCCCAGCTTTTCCAAACCTATGAATGAACAGTTTTTATGTTGTATCATTTGCATTTTTATAGTGTTATAGAATTTTGTAAGCTCGTCTTTGTTGCCAATAATAATAATTGATTGGCGTTTATCTCGTATACCTGCGGTATATAAAGATGTTTGAAGTTGTTATCTGAAGACTGACAAAGTACTGACTATACTGTTATTGTTAATCAGAAACAGCTTATTTTTACACAAACCAAATTACAATGGTACTTTTAGTGTTAAAGAATATTGTTTTCTAAACTATAATGATAAAATAAATAACTTTTAACTTGCATGGTATGCATGGTATGCCCTACCTTAAGATTTACTCTTACAGGGGTATACAAAATAATGTAATTAAAAATGTATTGGAAAAATAAAGTGAATTAAAATTGATCGGATATCCTTCAAGGAGGTGGCATGCCCTCCGTTTTCATCGTTATATGTGGCTTACAGCCTCGTTGATGGATTGGTGTTCTTGGTTGGTGTATAGATACATATTTTCATAGGTTTGCTCACTCAGGGGCGTCGGCACTCGGGGTAAAATTTGACCCCCCCCCCCCCCCCCCAACTGGATCTTGTCAGTTTTCTGGTTTTTACTTCTTGGTTTTACCTAGAGCTGCCTTTGGGCAGACATTTCAGAAGGCCCCCCAACCCCAACCCCCCAACTCCATTTACACATGCCAATAATTTAGTGTAAGCCTACAATCGGTGAGCTATAATAAATATATCGGATTTATTCAAATTTTGAAGCATCGTTTGCTCCCATTTTGCCGCTGTGTTACAGGATAGCGGGAACGAAGAAAGATACCCAGTGGCCATCCTATATATATATATATATTTAGTAACGTACCGTACTTGAAAATTATTTGAAGTGAACATCTGCTTAGAAACTCCTCCCTTCCTCTCCCCCCCCACCCCCACCCCCTCCATGAAACTAAAAAACACATTTCTTCACTATCACTCCGTGGTGGAAAGGTGGGTTTTACTTCTACCGCAAAAACGTTTGTGAAAGTTTTATCGTGGTTTAAAATTAAAAATTGTGTCATTTTGAGGGAGCGAAGCAAGCATCATTGGCCGCCGTTTGAGCACGTGTCATGTATTACGAAAAAAAACGAACACGATTTCTGATTGGCATGCGGTTATTTGATGGCATTGCTCTTTATATAACATGTTTTTAACGATCCTGATGGTAGCTACCCAAATGATCCGGCAGACGGCACCTCCACTTTTTTGAATGCAAGAACAGGTGACTGATCGTACTTCATGGTCTCGTTCATGGTCGCCAGTCAGTCGCCACCAGCACCAAAAAGATCAACGCACGGTGCATAGGTATTTTTTTTGTGGTGTTCTTCTTTCTTCAACGATTTGTTGATTATTGCTTTGATCCCTTTTTTGGGTGTTCACCCTGTCCACCTATCCCAGTCCCAGTCCCAGTGGCATACTGGGTAAAATAAAAATTCATTGTGCAATGTCAACCGAAATACGAAACTAAAAGGATGCGTAAATATGAGTGTGCGTGTGCGACGGAATGCCATATTATTTTAATCGGCGGCAATAACTGCAAGACTGAATATGTCATTCATTCATCCGACAATCTAGTGTCATTGTTCCGTCTCCGAGTCCTTCTCGTTTTACTCGACTATTCATTTGTTTTCCTACAACTTTCAAATCCTTCCCACAATCATCCATCAATTGACATTTTTGCTAATATATTTCGGACATTTTTATCATCAATTCGGCATCTCATAGCTTTAAAACTAATTGATTCTATATTGTTTTATAAACTGTTTTCTATTTTTTTTATACATATGGCAGCAATGCTGTATTTGAGTGAATCAATAATTAATAAATAAGTGAGATTACCGTATCAGATACTCTTCCGGTTCCTTCAACGTTCTCACGTTTTGTTTATTAGTTAGAGTAACTTTATACGAAGATACACAGTACACACTACCTGAAGATGCACTTTTAGACAATCGGACGTTTTTCAAATTTTTTCTTGAATATTCTTTTATTCTGGTCGACCATACTATATCTACCAATCTCAGTGTTTTTTTCATGAATGAGTAATATTTATAAATTATCAATATTTGGATGAGCGAAGCGAAGACTTCAATTTCACTGACCCCTCAAACAATTTAGCTCAATTTTTTTTGTCTGTTTGTTTGTTCGTACTCTACCGGGCAAACGGCATATGCGATCTTGATGAAAATTGGAGGGGACCTTCGAAATCTCTGAACTTAGACCTGCCACGTTTTTGGAAACAATCGAAGAAATATTTCTCATGAATATCGTACTTATACGATTTTTTCCGATTTTTAGTGCGATATTTTCGTGACATTTGGGCCGATTCTGACCAAACAGGTATAGGGCTACAACGTTCATATTTTACATGGACATTAAGGTCTTCGATGTATTGCTTTTTGAAGGAAAAAGTTGAAAAAGTTAGCCAGAATCCATAGAATAAAGGTTTTAATATGAGTTTTTTGAGGTTTATAATAACAATTAACAAGTAACAATAGAAACTTGACAACAATCACCTACAATGCATTAAAAAAGAACTTGCAAAGGTAAAGTGGTCCCACGCAAACTAAAAACTTACAAAAAAGCTCATCCATCAACGCGACTTAAAAGCGTTCGCGAAGCGGCCTAGTGATATGGAATTCTTTTAACAAATGGCGTCAGGTCAGTGTGACGAAGCCGCCTTTGAAATGAAGACTAGACATGAGTAGTTCTTTGTTCGGGCTTGTCGCTCCATGGACGTCTATACAACCTCCTCTATTCAAGACCACAATCATTTATTTATTTCTGAGAAAATCGTTATGTATAATGTATGGGGACGCTGAATCATCGATGCGCTGAATAGCGTAGACTGGAATAATGTCAACCATCTCGTTTGTACAGACCTTGTAGAGACACACGCAACAAAATAAAGTTGAATACTTGATCGTAAATATAAAAGTCTATGTTGTTCAAATGATTGGGTAGGAGACCTCTATTAATTAAAGAAATACATCTCATTACAATGTTCATATGGATGCGTTGTCTGATTATCGTTATTAAAAAGCATTTAATGCCAGTCGACATTTGTCCACCGGAATAGCGTCGACCTTGATCGGTTATTAAAAAGCATTTAATGCCAGTCGACATTTGTCCACCGGAATAGCGTCGACCAATCAAGGGTCGACTTTATTCCGGTGGACAAATGTCGACTTCAAGATCGTCGAAACTAAGGTCGACATTTGTCCACCGGAATAAAGTCGACTCTTGATTGGTCGACTTTATTCCGGTGGACAAATGTCAACTTTAAGATCGTCGAATCTGAGGTCGACTTTATTCCGGTGGACAAATGTCGACTTCATCTGAGGTCGACGCTAATCCGGTGGACATATGTCGACTGGCATTAAATGCTTTTTAATTACGATAATCAGACAACGCATCCATATGAACATTGTAATGAGATGTATTTCTTTTAATTAAAGAGGTCTCCTACCCATTCATTGAAAAACATAGACATTTATTTTTACGATCAAGTGTTCTACTTATTTGGTTGTGTGTGTCTCTACCAGGTCGTACAAACGAATGGTGACAATTTCCAGCTACGCATTCAGGTCGACCCAATAACCCTGGGCAGTTTTCTGATTGAAATGTATTTCATTAAAGCCGATTTCTAAATGACTGTAATACGGTTGTTTTTAGTTGGCGCCATAAGGTCTTTACCATGTCTTCCTCTTTTTGTGTTCTACTTTATGTGCCGGTTTCTACGGCCTTCCTGTGACGTCACAGCCAAGATGGCAGCGCCCACAAATCTCTACTAAAACTACCGTATACATTAATACATTAGGGTCTCGGCACATGTTAGCACAGCACCTTCATGGCGCCAACAAAAACAACCGTAATACGGTCATTTAGAAATCGCTTTAATGAAATAATTTCAATCAGAAAACCTGCCCAGGGTCTGTTGTATGCCCCTCTTCAGGTGTCTATTTTGGAATTATTGTGAAAGGAGTGCTTGTCTAGACGAAGAAGAAGGCATTTGACAACGCTAAGGGTACTAGCCCTCCCCCCCCACCGGTAACCACAAGAGATTGTATTTTTTATGAATAATTCATAAAAAATAATAATAAAAATAATAATTAACATAATAATTAGCATAATAATTAGCATAATTATTAAAATCGTTACATTTTATCCCGACATAATCAAAAATATTTTCCTAAAATCTAAAAATATTTTATACAGTTGCTGTTACAATAATAATAATTGTGTTGTTCTGATACTGATGCCGTTTTGTGTAAGTGTAACCCTTACAATGTGTGCATGGTCTAGTGTCACATTGTGATAACAGGCGACCTATGGACAGCTTTACGTTTGTTGTTTTGAGTGGGAAGGCAGTGTTGGGTAAGATACTTTTTAAAATTATGTAGGTAAAACTAAAATACCGGTATGGGTAAAGATACTTTGGCTCAAATGGATCTAGATACAGGTAAAATAGATTTAAAAACATATCTTTATAAGGATACAATATACTTAGTATATTGCTAGTTCTGGTTGATACATAGATACTTTTAAAACAAATACCGATAATTATTGGAAATTATGTAAGATGACCGGGAATATGAGGATATTTTGAAGTGAACTGAGGAAATGAATATAACTACTACAACCGCTACAACATTAAACACAGCATTGTCATATTTCCTTGTGAGTGCATGTTTTTCATAGCATCATAACAAAATGATGACTTTTAGTTTTGGGGGGGGGGGGGCGGAGGGTTGCATTAATTGTCCCCCCTCCCCCACTTTCGATTACGAATATCTCTGGAAGCGAGTGAGCCACTAACAATAGGGTATCGAGTTCTATCAAGCACTAACGAAGCACAAATGATTGGCATTCAATTTTTAATTTTAAAGATGATGATCGGGGGGCGGGGGTGCAATTTAATGGACACTCCCTACTTATCGTTTCTGAATGGCATTATTAAGC
The DNA here is from genome assembly GCA_024449915.1 of Sweltsa coloradensis. Taxonomy (NCBI): domain Eukaryota; kingdom Metazoa; phylum Arthropoda; class Insecta; order Plecoptera; family Chloroperlidae; genus Sweltsa; species Sweltsa coloradensis. Next base: position 189,519 of record JAMZAV010000034.1, on the reverse strand, counting down.
ATTATTGTTTTCATTTTTTTATTCATTATAAATTTATATATACCTTTATTAAATTTATTATCATTATCATTATCATTATCACACATAATAATTATCAGCATTATATTATACAAACTACAATAAATAAACAGAAAATTCATATCGTTACACTTTACGCGCCTCGCGTAGTCCACGCTACGCTAGCAGGCTGTGCCAACGAGGTAGATAGAGGGCTGTGCTACTGCTGCGTCATCATAAATACAAAATGGTGGTCTAAAAACCAAACATATCGCCGAGATTCATATGGCGTGGTCTTCATCTTCAAGTGAAACACCTAAGGCCTAGTAGGCCTATTTATTTTGGCGTCTTCAGTTCAACAGGTATTTCGTTTTAGCGTTAAAAAGAAAAGGTTATAAGTGTAGGCCTAGGCCAAGGACTCTGGATTAATTGATCAGGGTTATGGACTAGGCTAGCTAGGCTAGGCTAGGCCTACCTATCGTACCTAGGGCCTAGGCCTAGGCCTAGCCCTAGCCTAAGCCATGGATGTTTTATTCAAACTAGGACTAGGGTAATAGTGCATTATAGCGGACGTGGGTATGGCTAATACTCTACCTACAAAACCTTTAACGTCGCTATTTTAAATATAAAGGACCCAAACTAGGCCTGGGCTAGCCCTAGCCTAGCCTAGCCGGAGGGATGGCCTAGGGCTAGGTAGCCTAAACTAGGCCTAGCCTAGGCCCTAGTAGGCTTTTCATTTCATTTCATTTCTTTATTGCGTAGGCCTACAATTGAAATGCTAGATGATCCTAGGCCTAGTAGGCCTACATATGTCACAGTATAGCCTACACCATTTGGTAATATATTTTCTATTCTAGGCCTAAGTTAGATTAAAATAGAATATTATAACGGAGTGTCTCGTCCCACGATCGTGGCTGCTGCTGAAAACCTCAGATGCCACGGTCGTGGGATGAAGGTGTATCCCTAGATCCCACGGTGGTAATTTAACATGGTGTTTTCAACATATGACTGCATGGGTAGGCCTAGGCCTAGTAAATGGGGTTTCTAGTTGAAAATAACCAATATCATTGTATAAATAGTGTTCAGCACATATTTATGTATTGTATTATGTTTTATTCATACGTTTTTTAACAATAAAATACGTTAAAAGAAGGAAAAAACCTAGCACGATATGCATTCGCCCGCGGGATTTAAACGCTTACTACCACGAAAGTTTTAACAAAAATAAACAACTTTTACAACAATCAAAGAGAATTACGCTTGTTATTATTAGAACCACGACCTTTTCTCGTTTACACATTTAAAACAACAATACTCACCACTTTTACAACAATCAAAGAGAATTACGCGTGTGATTATTAGAACCACGACCTTTTCTCATTTACACATTTAAAACAACAATACTCACCACTTTTGTTTGTTTTGAATGTTTAAAGGAAATAATACAACAGATTAAATTAAATCTCTCAAAGTTTTATTTAGGATCTCGTGTGGAAACAAGGTTTCTAGGTGCCTATCAATCAACAAGTAACTACAGTTTCTTGACAATGATCATCTACATTTTGTGCAAAAAACAAGTCTTTGGACCACTAGATATTTTACATTCTATTGTTGATTGGTAATAATAGCACTTAAATCGACTTTGATAAAACTATTGTATTTTAACAAATCATTTTGTAATGGAACTTGAAAAAGTAATGAAATCCCAACCAAAAAAAAAAAAAACTTTTTAAAATACAGCCAAACCTTACACAACCAAAAGCAATGAGATCCAAAAGAAATGCCAAGCTGTAGATGAGCAAATACAAACAAATTGAAAAACCATGTTCATAGTAACTGTTCTGGGGAACTTTTTACATGTCAAAATATTTTTTAAGGGTACTCTTTGGATATAAAATTTATTAATTTGTTTATTTTTAAAATTGTATTTGACTGAAACTTACATCAAGTGGTCAATCAATAATTGACAATATAGATAAGGGCAATGTAACAATGTCTGTGTTTATGGATCTGATCTGACCAAGGTATTCGACTGTGTTGACCACAATATCCTAGTGAAAAGGTTGGAATGCTATGGCATTAGGGAAATAGCATTAAATTGGGTAAGATCATACCTCGATGGTCGAAGACAATATGTTGAAATAGAGTATGGATGGACAAAGGCAGGGAACGACGTACAAATCAAACATACAGTAAGTGTGGTAACTCGTGGTTCTAATAATAATTAAACGCGTAATTCTTTTTTATTGTTGTTAAAAGTGGTGAGTATTGTGGTTTTAAATGTGTAAATGAGAAAACCTCGTGGTTCTAATAATAACACGCGTAATTCTCTTAGATTGTTGTAAAAGTGATGAGTATTGTTGTTTTAAATGTGTAAATGAGAAAACCTCGTGGTTCTAATAATAACATGCTTAATTCTCTTTGATTGTTCTAAGAGTGGTGAGTATTGTGGTTTTAAATGTGAAAATGAGAAAACCTCGTGGTTCTAATAATAACACGCGTAATTGTCTTTGATTGTTGTAAAAGTTGTTTATTTTTGTTAAAACTTTCGTGGTAAGCGTTTAAATCCCGCGCGCGAATGCATATCGTGCTAGGTTTTTTCCTTCTTTTAACGTATTTTATTGTTAAAAACCGATGAATAAAACATAATACAATACATAAATATGTGCTGAACACTATTTATAGGCCTACAATGATATTGGTTATTTCCAACTAGAAACCCCATTTACTGCCCATGCAGTCGTATGTTGAAAACACCATGTTAAATTACCACCGTGGGATCTAGGGATACACCTTAATCCCACGACCGTGGCATCTGAGATTTTCAGCAGCAGCCACGATCGTGGTTCGAGACTCGGCCATATTATAATGAAGTGCCTCATTGGCTTGTCAGTACATAATTATTTTTGTCAAGTATTTTCACAAGCAAAAACACATGAAAAAAATGTAGTAGCTAGTAGGCGTAGGCCTAGGCCTAGCCTTGGGGCGGGCCTAGTTTTTTTTTTGCTTTCCCTATAGGGTGATGGGACCGATTAGCGGACACTTAAGCGCTTCGGGAGAAAATTTTCAACATTAAACGCCTGTATCTTTCGTTTCGTTCAAGCTACGATGATGTATGATACACCATTTTGAAACTTGAAGTGTCAACTAGCCATTGCCAACCTAACATACCCCCCCATCTTTCGCTAGATGGAGATTTCTCGGGGTTTACGATGCTGTTGCTCTATACCACATTCTGTCTTCTTTTCTTCTTTTGTCTAACCTTCAATGCTACGTTGCATGTCACAATCAGATTATATTATTATCTTCTTCTTTACTTTTAGTTTTAGCATTATGTTACTTTTGATTTATATTTACTCTTAGCTTTAGTTTTAGTTTTAGGCCTATATTATAAACATAGATCACCAGTAAACATTCCAACTATGCAATTACAAAATCTAACTTCAACTAGTTTAACTTATATTAGAACCATGATTAATAAATATGCATAATAACAACAATGTAACTACAAAATCTGTAAAGAGTGTAATACACTCAAGATTGTACAATAAAGATTCATTCATTCAACGTTTCATTCAACGTTTAACATGACGATACCTCGGGATTTCTAGCGGGAAGTGTCAAAGCGCCCTGAACCGGACGCCGTGAAGCATTTTCGATATTTGAAGTGTTAAAAATAGTTTTTACGGCCGTATGAATGTTCCTGTTCAATCCCGATCAAAATCTGATTGATTTAAGTGTAAAACTTCATAGTTTTTCAACAGCTGACGCTTAGAAACACCATTTTAGTTTTCGTTGCTATAGGAACTTGAGTTGGCAGCACCTTCTGACGCACATCCGGAACTTCTGACCTTGATTATTTTGATATATCTTCGACTCACAAAGAAATACCAAAGCACTTCGTAAAAAACAAGATGTCAACTAAAATTATACATGCATCACATCAGTAAGATCGGTATTGAAAAGCGTATTAAGGCGAAATGAAATAGGGGTTGTTCCGCGCGTCCGGTTAGGGGTGACCGTCCGGTATTAGGGGTTGCTACCCTAATCTAAAAGCCTGGGCCTACTTTGTAAGTCATTTGGCCGTGTGCTTTTGGCATGTTGTGTTTTTGATGGGGAGGTTATCCGACAAGGGTAGGGCCTAGGCCTAGACCTAGGGTCATCTATACACAGACCTGGGTAGTAACGTAACGGAAGTAACGCATTACTGTAACGAAATTACTTTTTTCAGTAACGAGTCAGTAATTTAATTACATTTTTCTCAATGTAACGGAAGAGTAATTTCACTACTTTTATGATTGTAATTTGGCGTTAGTAACGCGTTACCTTCGCCGCGCGGCTCTCGCCATTATGTATGAAATATCAGTCACTGTGCCAGTGCGCCTGCTGCCTTTCTACGTATCGCCCGCTTGAACAATGTGCATGTGCATGCAGCATTTCCGACATTTCGTAGGTCTGATCGAGAGATTTCGAGTCCCAAGTTTTTATTTCAGAACATAGCCATGTTGACTTTTGGTACTTCCGCCTATGACGAGCGCCGTTGACGACGTAATTATGTAGGCCTACTTGACATCAAACATTCAAGTCCGTGTCAAATAAATCGATAGTGGAATTGTTACACTTGTAACAACAACTTCTTGTAGTTACAACATTTCGCCGATAGATGTCACCCGCGTAATCAATAATTTATTATACATCTATACGTCGATATATCTACAATATCTCTGTGATAGGCCTCCGCTAGTTTTAAAGTGTGGGAGTGGATAACACCCTGTCTGAGACCCACCATCGGCAGACAAAGCACTTGCGTATACTCGTCCGCACGTCAGATACATTTTAAATTAAAAAGTAATTTTTGAAAGTAATTTCACTACTTTTTTTCATAAAAAGTAACGTAATTTCATTACTTTCTTGGAAAAGTAACGAAAAAGTAATTTAGTTACATTTTGGCTGAAGTAATGAGTAATGTGTAATTTCATTACTTTTCAAAAGTAACTTACCCAGGTCTGTCTATACAGTTCTTGACCACTCCTTAGCCAATAATTTGTTCTATGTTTTACTGTATTTCAGCCATTGTATCTCCGACATAGTTGGGGAAGGTCTCAAAACGTTCCGGTGAATGAGGCTGTTCAGGATAGGCCTACCTACCAGCTAGGCCTAGCCTAGGCGTAGTGTACTAACCAAAACGTATCCAAATATTTATACTTTTGGTCGATTTCAACTAATAATCGAAGGCTGTAACGAATCAATTCTGTACCTAGTCTTTTATTTCGTAACCTATTTTTGACCACCCACGTAACCAATTTTCAACCGTGGAAAATCCCATGTTAAACTTCGCCGAACATTATCAAAATCAGAAAACGAACCCGTAGTTTAATAGCATTAATAAACCAATACCGGTATAAATGTCCACCGAAATACATATTTCGGTGCAAAACAACACACGGTGTCCCGTGACTGCCGTGCTGAATTCAATATTTGAGTTGTAATTTTAATTTAATACTAAATGTAAAAGCATTTATTGTAAATACAATGTTTCAATAGGTCTAGTCAAAATAAATGCATTATGCAAACAGTAGGTATGTCGTGAGCCCAAATTAAACAGAAGAAAACCTTTGCTGGAAATGTGTGACGCCGACGCTAATCTTGCTAGCGCGATCTATTTAGGCCACATTCTGTAGGTCGAACTCACATTGCCTTATTTAAAATTTGATACTCGATACATTTTAATCGTTTACGAAGTCGATTTTTTGCAGTCTTCATGAAAAAATCGTTCCCGATCTAATGAAAGCAATCCCAGAGGTGTCGCATCAACACAACATGGTTTTATTTGATAAATAGATGGCTCACGCGTTAGGGTGGTCGAGAGTAGGTGATAGTCGAGAACTGCATAGCTGACCCTATGATATATTCAGGAGGGATATAAATAGGGATGGGGGGGGGGGGGGGGGAGTGATGATAGTGTGTAGCCTTGGCTAGCTAGGCATGAGCTCAGGGGGAGACTGTTGTGGTCTGATGAGGTGGTTGAGATGCTGGGTGTTAAGGTTATCTTGGACCTTGGGGAGGGGAACTTCCATGGATGTTGTTGGGCGTGTGTATCCTAGACCTAGTGAGGTAATTATGCAGTATACTGTTGCACACAAAAACACCATTAAAAACATAAATTTTGCCTAAAAGTAGGTTAGTGGGGGTGGGGGGCGTGAAGCTTTTTGTTGCCATGGTATTTGGCCTACCCCCAGGGCGCTTCGCGGCCTCCCCGCCCCCCCCCCCCCCACTAACCTACTTTTGGTTGCAGTGGTATACTGCATAATTAGACAAGTGAGCGAAGCAAATGGGGATATTATAACACCACTTGATCGGGTCTTCGTCGTGATTAATTCGTCTGTAACATGTCTGTTTGTCCGGTCCCATACGGCCGAACGACCAAATAGATTGAACTGAAATTTTAAACACACATCCGTGACCAGTGTAGGCCTACTGAGAACTGCTAACAAAATGTGAAAAATCCGTAGCAATTCAAACCTACAAGAAATAAAAATATTAAAAATGCCATAGGCCTATAGGCTAGGCCTAGATGGCCACAGCCATGGTTATAAAATTGAAAAAAAAAAAAATAATTTCGGTGAGGAATAAAAAAATCACCAAGTCGGTGGTTACAGGGCACTCTCCAAACTTTTTGTCGCTGGAGCTCGCCACCGTCGAGGTATGGTATCGCTTTGAATTTGTAATGGCTGCCTAGTGTAGCTATACTTCGGTAAGGCGTGCACAATGCGTTGAAAGAATGAATATTTTAAAGCTTACAGTTGACCAAATAAATATTGAATCATAGAACTGTAAAACTAAATGATTAAACTTCGTGTTAGTACACTTTCAGGGTGGGTGGGTACCCATAGGCCCTACAATTACAGTAAATGTGTAATGTATATCAAGGTGCCGTTCAAATTGACGTGTTGAAGGTTTTACAAATGGGACAATGTGTTCACTGTCCAAGGGAGGGAGGGGGGAACATATTACAGTAACGTTTGAAAAAGGAAAGTAAGTAGCCTAGAGCGACCTCCCCTAACCCCCTACAAAGGAAGCTAGGAAACCTTGTGTTTTATTTTCCCCCTAACCTCCTACTTAGGTAGCTTTGTCGATGCGCGGTTGGTACGTCTGAACAACGGTGGAACATGGCGCTGACGCTGAGTAAGTGCACTAGCATGTACGGAAATATTAATCACCAAGTCATAGGCCTAGCCTAAAGGAAAGCCCGGTTTCCACTAGCCTAGGCCAGTTGGGAGGCAAGTAGCTAGCGGCAAGTTACTACCGGGCTACCTACTGACCTCGTGTAAGTACCTGCATGGTTTTAGGGGCAAGTTGCCAGGTCAGGCAAGTCAGCTTACCCGAGGAGTAGGCTAGACTTGAGCAAGTAAACTGCCTCCCCACCTGCCGGATCCGGCAGGGTGGTCAGTCGATGACAATCTGACTTGACCTGCCTCACCAACGGGCATCATGTGAACAGCACCTGCCTAGAAAATATCCAGTCATGCAAGCTACCTACCTTGTGCAAGTTACTTGCCATCCCAAACTGGCATAGTGTAAACTCTTAAGCCACGGTGGCATCTAGAAGGGGGCTTTGCTGCCACGCTACCCCATTTAACAAGCAGGTTTCAACTGTAATTTATGTTAATACATATATATATATATAAGGTTAACTTTTAAGTTAGGTTAGTAGGTTATAAGTTAAGTTAGTTTTTGTTTATTGTTTTTATTATAACAGAAAATCGGAAACTTATTTTGGACCACCTACAGTTCCCGTTCCAAACCCGCTCCCTTGTTAAACGTGTAGCGTGGCAGAAGACTCGGCCTTAAAACAATCATATCACCTCTTTGGTATGAAAACTACAATATGAGAAGAGATTTTGGCGGTTTTGCTCCTAGTTTGGCGTAGGCCTGCTTGTTAAATGCGTAGGCCTATTGTTTAAGAGACCTTTTTATATTTAATAATATTTTGTGTTTTTAGTTGGTAGGCCTACCTGACCATGAATTTATTTTTATGTTTGTTGTGTACTGTACATAATAGGCCTATGGATAGTGCCAGTGAATTTGACAACATGCTCGGATTTCTCAAACCCTGGTCCTCTTATTGTAGGATGTTTGTAATCTTGATATATTAGTATCTGCTTTTATTGTAGGCTTACCGGTACAATATGGACCAGTCAATGTCTCCTATGGGTCCACCGGTGGCTCCACCACCCCAAACACAGCCCTTGTCACCAGAAGCCCCATTAAGCCCGGCTCAAAGTCGTGTAAACCGTTTGCAAGAGGCCGCTAAAGGTCTACAAAAAGCTATAACCTCTATGGAAGAGAAAGGCTTGCAGCAAGATCCTCGGTTTGCACAGCTGCTCTTGTTACGCGTCAGTTTGGCCAAAGACATACTATTGGCTCAGGTCTGTATGAAGGCCAACTGTGATATTTTAAAATCTTTTCTCAAACATTGCACTCTTTTAATTACATACTAGGGTTGCTTGATTGATTGATAGGTTAAGATATAGGCCTAGGCAGTGTGGTTTGTTAGTTCAATATATAAAAAAAAAACGTATTTAGAGTCTACCCACTCAGTCATATAACAATTTTCTGTAGGTGACATTAAACCATAGCGATCAAGCCAATTCCGTGTAGGCCCTGACGCAATCGACGAGTGATCGATAACCAACCAAAGATTGATATTTTAAATATGAAAAAGGGCCTAAAGCAATCAGTGGTATGGACAATGATTTGCATCTCTGTTTCTGTAGAAGGTCTGTGGTTCAATTCACACTTCAGTAGAAGTTTTTAACTGCCAAGATGAACTTTAATACACATGATCAATAACAATATGATAGTCTTTATTTCTATTTGGCATCATTGTAAGCCTACACATGGTGACGTTGGAGCCATCCTTGGGAACACAATTAATTTTAGGCTATATGCCTAGGCCTATAGCCTAAAGTTGTTCCCAATCAGCATTGTTGATTGATGGTGGCATCATCTGGGCCATCGCGTGGCCAACCAGCGGTCCTCGTTTCAAATACTGAGGACTAGTTGGCCATTATTTGCTCATCAAGGGCATTGGCATCAGCATAGTTGGTTCACTCTGCAGCCATTTTAATTGATTGCCCCTTGCACTGAAAATCAGTTCTGTGACTGAGTGCAACCGAGTGTGACTCAAAATGAAAATTTATTTAATTTAAGTTGCAAATTCATGAATCAATTATAAACTTAATTTATTAATGAACAACCAGATCGTGAACTAGGGCCTACATGGATGTTTGTAATTGTTCTTCATCATTACTTTTGACATTAAATATTATTGCACACACACAAACCACAGATTCATAGTCAAGGTCACAGTTGCAACTCACAAACATTATTTCATTTTCCAGGAACCTGTGGAGGAAAGCTTGCCTCAGTCAAGATCCCAGTTCACTGAGGATCAATTGCAGCAGTTGCATCTGCAAATCATGGCTTATCGGGTTCTTGCTCGTAATCAGCCTCTAACCAGCCAGCTAGCATTGGCTGTTCAAGGAAAGAGTATTACAGATCTGACTCCGGTCGTGGTTCCTGACGAAACTGCCGACGCCACGCTAGCCACGCTACAGCCTACACAGAGTTTGGCATCACCACTGGCTGCTACACAAGGTGATTATTGTTGACAAGGCTACTGTGGACTATAAGTAGAGCTCTATTATGTTTATATTTTTTACATATTATTTTGTGTTTTGAATAGTAAACTTTGCAAGCCGAAGTAAACATGTTTAAATGCGGATTTTAAACGACGTGACCTAAACGTTTAGGCTATTTGTTGTTTGTGTTTGCCCATTCTTCAAAGAGGCACACTAGTGCCTAGTAGTTGTAGTAAAAGTAGAAAATGCGCAAATGTCAATAATCAGGCCTCCAAAAATGCGGTCGCCAGGTCGCCACTGGCGACTAAAAATTTGACCCTGGCGACCCATATAATGTAGCACAATATGGGCCTGTACTACGGATATTTCCAAAAAAATTCAGATTCAAATTTTCCCGCTCGCTATCCGACATACGTATTTCCAGCGGCAATGGCTAGCTAGGGCGTGGCTTCGTAGTCGACCCGCCCTCGCCGATCCCCCACCCGCTCACCCAAGCCACACGCTGCACCAATCAAAGTGTGACTACAGCCAAGATCACCACGTCGTTATTTAGTTCGATCGATCGATTCCAAGCCTGCTTCGACTCGTCGAGTTTTACAATTGTTTCCATCACGGCGTCAGTCAATGTGCCTAGTGGCCTAGTTTAGACTGACATCAGTGTTTTCCACCTGTGGCGTATTCAGTCTTCAAGTTCTCGTGTGTTTGCCGTCGGTGTTGTGTTATGCAATGCAAGTGTAATGGCAGGGAAACAAAAGACTCTTTTCTCGTTCTTTAAAAGTGCTGTTCCGTCTACGGCGACGTGTTTGAGCCCAGGCCAAGATGCAGGCCTAGATCAAAGTGAGGTTACGGGACCGGTGCAACAACATGATGAGGTAGGGGTAGGCCTAGGCCTAGGGCTACAAGAATCATCAGTAGACCGCCGCCTAGTTCTTCCTAATCCTAGGCCTGCGACTGCGAGTGCGACTACGAGCGCATCGTCCGACTCTATTGAGAGTAAACAAACAAAAGATGGGAAAAGGCTTTTTCAAGAAAAGTGGTGTGATGAATTAACATGGTTAAAGTTTGAAAATGGCATTGCAAAATGTTCATTATGTTCAAAATATCCTGAGATTTCTGATAAGCATTCAAGAGTAGTTCAAGAGTAGTTCAAGGCTTCAGTGGTTCAACATCTGGAAAGTGCAGTAAATCATCGTGACAGGTAGGCCACCCACCCGCAAGACTGTGTTACATTATATTAGATTTGTCGACTCGATGGCGATGCATTGGTTGAACAATTAGGCCTAAGTGTTCTGGCTACTAGAAAATTTGGCTGGCTACTAACATTATGGTAAATTTTTGGAGGCCTGTCAATAATGACCTTAGGCCTATTATTACAGTAAGACCTTGATTATCCGAGGTGGATGGGACCGAGCTATGCTCGGTTAACGAAAAACTCTGATGATCCAGACTTGTTTAACTCCTCCCAGCAGGTCCCTAGTATATAAAAGTGATATTTTAAGTGTAAAACTCGTGAAATACGATTAAAAGAACATTGGCCTATATAAACCACAATTTATGACACATTTCTTGAGATGGGACTGGGAGGGGACCTGTCTCCTCGCATGCTGGGTGGTCGTCCGTCCGTCTCGCCCCCCTCTCCCAGCAGTCGCGCCACTATCTCCGCGTCTGTCAGATCTTGACTGGATGTCGCATCGCAAGTTCCATTCGCTCATTCTCATTCATCCACTTCTCCCGTGTTGAGCGCATCACAGTGCGCTTTGTCACCCGATGCAATGTCCATTTCTTCTAAGCCATCCTCTATCATGTCGTCTTCAAGGCCATATGTCTCTTTCTCTCTCTCCCCCTCTCTTCTATCTTGTCCGCCGTCTTCCAGCAAGGTCGCGGTGGCGGCAAGCACTCACAAAGACCAATATGAGTATTGGCTCAACTTTCTCTGGCACCCTACCCTCGACCCCCAACCCCTTACAACTCACGCACTGTGCAATTCTTACGTCATTGTAGTAAACAGCATGGGACTGCATGTCATTCAGATGTCAAGAACATAACATTTTGGCCTAATTTAAAAAAAAGTGCTCCCGAAACCAGCTCGGATAACACGGAGTCTCGGTTAATCGGAGCTTGGATAAACGAGGTGTTAGTGTACTTTGTTGGTTGTGATATGCCTATCGGCTAGGTTAGTGTGTGTGATTGGGGAAAGAAGAAAGGAGACCAACAGCCTTAAACGAGATGGGCAGCTGCGTGAGACTGGCTGGTTAGCAAATATATTTACAAAACAGATAGGCCTACAGAATGTCGTACGTTTCGGCCAACATGACCTTGGTCACCGACCGTTAAAGAAGAACTAAATTTAAAGTTATTTACAATATATTACAAGGCGCTGTTGGGGGTAAGTAGGGGTGGCTGTGCAACAGGTGGGAGGGGTCTAAGGAGGAGGGCCTAGGCCTATCTCCAGTGCCGAGAGCCCTTGCGTGGTGGGGATGTTAGTGTAGAGGGACGTTACATCTATAGTGGCCATAAGGGCATTGACTGGAAGACTCATGGCTAGGCTTTTGAGTTTTTCGAGGAAATCGTAAGTGTCCTTGATACGTGACTCTGAACCTGTCACCAGGGGCTGTAGGTTGCAGTCAACAAAAGCCGATATGCGCTCTGTTGGTGAATTAAAACTTGCAGCAATAGGGCGTCCTGTGTTATTGAGTTTATGAATTTTGGGGAGTATATAGAATACTATTTTGTTTTATACTACTACTATAGGCCTAATAATAATAGAATATAGAATATGTATATTTAAAAAGGGGGACAGGAAAGATTGTAATAACTACAGGGGAATCACCCTACAAAGTCAGGGGGCAAAAATTTATGAGAGAGTGATTGAAAGGAGAGTGCGCAAAATAGTGGAGCCAAAGCTGAGAGAAGAGCAATATGGATTCAGAAGCGGCAGATCTACTATTGACCTGGTTTTTGCGCTACGACAAATCATGGAGAAAAGGTGGGAGGAAGGGAAGACTTTGTGTATGGTTTTTCTGGATCTGGAAAAGGCGTATGACCACCTGCCAAGGGAGAAAGTTTGGTCATGCCTACAACGGAAAGGGGTTAGGAAAACGCTAGTAGAGAGAATAAAGAGCATGTACGAGAGGTGCGAAAGTTGTGTACAAACAAGCCATGGCCTAAGTGAATGGTTCACAATCAACATAGGACTACGACAGGGGAGTGTGCTATCACCGATATTATTTGACGTTGTAATGGACGAGATGCTGCAAAGGGTGGACCCAAGAGAAGAAGAAGAAGAGGGACAAGAGGCCAAGACTATGATATATGCGGATGACATTGTGGAATTAGGCGACAGTGCTGAGGAAGTGCAGGGGAAGGTGGATAAGTGGAATGAGGTGACAGAAGAATTTGGTATGAAGATTAGCATTGTGAAGAGCGAGACATTAGTGATGCAAAGAGAGAAAAAGGCTCCAAGACACAAAAATAGGATGACACTGAGGGGAGTAGAACTGCAGGAAAAGGAAGAATTCCAATACCTAGGAAGTACGATGACAAATGAAGCAAAGATATGGAATGAGGTAAAGCGAAGGGTGGGACTGGCAGAAAAGTTTTACCAGAAGGTAAGAAAACTGATTTGGGATGAGCAGTTCCCTAAAAAATGCAAAATGCTGCTATACAAACAATATTACCTACCAATTTTAACATATGGCGCGGTAACATGGCCAATGGGATGGAAAGAAGAAAGTGCAGTCAGTACAAGCAGCTGAGATGAAATTCATCTGCAGTGTGGCAGGTGTCACTAAGATGGACAAGGTATGAAGTACTAGTGTGATACGGAAGAAAGTGGGAGTTGAGAGCCTAAATTTCAAGATGGGTAAGGACCGACTACGATGGTATGGCCACATGAGAAGAATGGAGAAGAATAGGATCCCAAACAAGCATTTGAAGTAGTGAATGAGAGAAGAAGAGTGGGAAGACCTAGGGATAGATGGCAAGACCAGGTACAAGCAGATGTGGAGGAGAGAGGAGAGGATTGGGCAGTGGTGGGAGATAGAGAGAGATGGTGGGAAGACAGGAAAAAGTGGAGAGAGTTGGTGTCACGACAAGAGAAAGAAATACACGAAGATCATGTAGTTCAAGAAAATGATGTGTCGAGCTTGGCAGACCGATACTGATTCCTGGGATGCCCAAGACCAATGGTGGAAACACCCCTTTACCCAACTAAATAGTTGTTGGAATAAAGAGTAGCGATATTATATAAATATATGTAGAAAGTGGATGTTCGTGGTTCCTGAGGGGTCAGGTGAGTAATCGTCCCTCACTGAGGTTCTGAGTCTTCCCTCGACTGTTGACAAACTGATTTGACTGGAAGTTTACCACATCATTTAAGCACTATGCAACTACACTACTATCAGTAATCACTAATCAATATCACCTAGGCCCTACGTTTAGAAAAAGGACTCATTTAGGCCTCCCTATGGGTATACCAACCCATTCTAAAAATAAGTCCAATCTGAGTTTGAACTTTGCAGTAGGCTAAGTATTGAGCATTTGTGTACTTGGCAAATATATTCATCTGGGCTCAGAAAATACCATGCCCGAGATGCCCGGGGCATGTAAAAAAAGTGTCCGGGCAAGTGGGCATGTGAAAAATCTCTCACTATCACCTGCTCTTAGCTCTCGTCGCAAGATAAGCCTGGGAAAAAAGATAAGTCCACCTGTCCAGTAATAAGTCCCATGCGTCGTGATGACATATTTCGTAATCTGTTGAAACAAAATACGTTTACTTCGCAAATTCTTATCCCACAATCATGTAGGCTACTTGCCGATCTGCTGAGACGGATCAAACGCGCACCTAGTTCGCGCATGATTTTGCTTTCTCAGTCTCTCTTGCACTCGTAGGCGGGCGGGCAGGCGGAAGGCTGATACAAACGCGCGAGCGCGGCTGGTAAAAATGTTTCCACAGCAAGAGCGCGGATGGAAGAAAATGTACTATCTCAAGGGTAGGAAGTACACTTTTATATTGATTTTTGTAGGCTAAGTAATAGGCGCGGAAAACGTTTTAGGTAGGATCGTTTTAGACAGGAAGTTTTATAGGCCTTACAGGTACAACATACAAATAAAAAACAGTGTTAAATTCAGACGTGTTGGGCATGGAAATGCCTATGAAGGGAATGTTTTAGCAGGATTTCATTTATGTCCTGATAATCTATTTTATAACATAATTGTTAAAAAAAAATTGTCATATAAGTTTTCTGTCTGAGCATGTGCCATTAAATAAATTTTTTGAGACCTGTAGACTGTAGTACATGCATTAAGTTTGAAGTGATGGTTACGCTCTACATACATGTGCACCTGACATAATTGTTAATGTTTTGTTTTGTGTAGTAGCTGGAGGTTCAGCCACTCCGACCACTCCTCAGGCTACAAATGGAGAGCCTGCCACTGCCAGGCCATCTCAACCAACTACCACACAAGCAGTGCATCAGAAATCTAACAGAGTTACACCATATGCCAGGCCTGCAGGCTTGGATCCGATCATTATTCTGCAGGAGCGTGAGAATAGGTAACCACTACATTTCTATTCTACTAATAATGCATACTTTTTTGCTTTCGATTATCGAAATGGTAATGTCATTATCTAGGGCTGTGTAAGCAGCGGTTTTAAATTTCGAGAGAGATTGAGCAGAAATGAGAATTCCTGTTTGAATTTCGAGCGAGATTCAAGATCGAGCCAAATTCGAAAAAATATCGAGATCGAGCGATCAACATGTGAAAAATGTTTAAATAATCACCATCATTAGGCCTAGGCCGTAGCTATCATACATTTTCCATGTGCAAGCTCAAGCTGCAAGCTCATGCCATTTTGGAAAAGCCATTTTTTTCAGAAGCCTAGGCTTGGCTAAAGTCCCAGCCCCAGGCTTATATATCTTGCCCTATTATAATATTACAAGTATCAAATACAGAACATTCTTGTCTTAAAATGTTCAGTGTTTCTTCTGATATATTTTTTAATCATGTGTGGAAAACGTTTTAGTGGTAGGGTAGAGCCTAGACCAGCCAACCAACAATCAACATCACTTTCCGATGAAAAATCATAACAAGTTCGATCAAATATAGTGGCAATGCCACTTTCATAGCCAAACCTGAAGACAATACATCCAAATAAACATTAATATCGGTTTCTTGTGATCTGTTTAAAAAATACGCACGTGTCTTGGTTAGGTCTCCCTAGGTCTAGGCTATTCATTTGTTGATTGATAAAATTACGCGTCGATGTGAAATAAATTTATATTCTTTTTCACCTAAAGAGAAAAAAATAATAGAAATAAAATAAATAGGCAACTATTTATTGCTATCTCAAGTGTCCAGAAAATATGTCGAGAAAAATCCGCCATCTTAAGATTTTGCGAGTTCTGTGGAAAGTTTTTTTTTTCCTATGCCGAAAGCTTGATTTTTCAATCATTTTTCTTCCTGGCTATCCAGTAAATATGTGCTTCCTTCTCTGGCCCGCTCAGATTATTTGGCAGGGCGTCAATGTCAGATTTAAGTGCGGCGCAGCTGAAGAAGTGCACTCTGTCCTGAAAACCCGATGTACATAGTTTGCAAGTTGCTGGTTCCTTTGTGATTTGAAATCGACTCAGGTGGTGCTGCAGGACGTCATGTCCTGTGGCCAGCCGGAACTGCGCTGTTTCCACCTTTCTTGTCCAGGATTTGTCTGGCCCTTTGAGGACCTCGTCCCGCCATGGTTTGTGATACATCTTGGCCTCTTGAAGTCTTCCATAGGATGTCTTGAGGCCCTCCTTGGCAAGGTTTTTGGCAGAGTTGTAGGAGATACTCGCCGTGTCAGGGGCAGACTTTTTTGAGCCCAACTTGGCTAGCGCGTCAGCCTTCTCGTTGCCCAGGATGTTGCAGTGGCTGGGCACCCATTGAATTTTAAGCACTTTTCCATGCATCACATTTTTTATTAAACTCTTTTTAAGAGACAGGGAGGCTTCTTCACATTTTTCCATCTGACAGATCTTCTTGATGGCGGCCTTGCTGTCAGAGATAATGACAAATTTTGTCTTTTTGAGTGGAAAGGTTGGTGTTTCTGCAATTTTCTCTGCTGCTCTGGAGATGGCATTTATTTCTGCATCAAAAATGCTCGAGCCTGGTGCCATCGGGTGCGCCCCTTCAAAGAAGATGCAATGGAAGCCAAAGCCAGTATTCCTCCCCGAGCTGTTTCGGGAGCCGTCCGTAAAGACATGCACCCATTCGGATATTGGGTAGTGCTTCTTCAAATGCGCTTCGATAAGCACTTTCAGCTCGGACTGGCTTTTTTCCTCCTTCTTGCCCATACCTTCCACTTGAAGATTGAAGTCAATTTTGATGGTTGAGTTTGAAAGGCTATTGACATCTAGGCTGGCAAGCTTTTGTCGAGGATGGTGTAGCAGGTCCGGACAGTGCTCCGTTTTTAGTAGTGTTGTCTTTTGGGCAAAATTTGTGTGTCCTGCTGCGTTTGCCGTTGGAAAGGCTAGCCAAGATGTGTCAATTCTCGCCAGTTTTTCATGCAGTATGATGGCTTTCTGCTCTAGTCTCTGTATTAGGGGCTCTACTTTACAGTAGGCTTCTATTGCCGCCACCAGTGTTGTCTTTACTGCACCGCTGGCTAGTCGAAGGGCCTGATTCTGAATTTTGCCGAGTATATCAAGGTTATGCTGTGCCGAGGTGACAAAAACTTCTGCTCCGTACTCAAGGACCGGACGCACATAGGACTTGTAGGTGAGAACCAGTGTGTCAATCCTGGCTCCCCAGGACACTCCCGCCGCAAGTTGCATCAGACGCAGCCTCTTTTTAGCCTTCTCAGCAGTTTTCTCGAAATGGGCCTTGCCAGTGAGCTTCTTGTCGAGGATGGCTCCGAGGTAGGTGACGTGCTCCTCTTTTTTGAGCTGCTGTCCCCTGATGTACAGCTCGAGGGTGGGGTCTTCGTGTTTAAAAGTGAAGACCGTGTAACACGATTTGTTAGGGTTCATCATGAAGCGACGGGATGCAAGCCAGCCAACCAACATACTTAATGCGGTGGAGAGCATTATCTGCAGGTCGCCGAGGTTCTTGCCTGTGACATAGACAAAGAAGTCGTCAGCGTAGACCTTGATATAGATTCCTGGCAGGATCTTGACCAGCTTAATTCCTCCGTTGACTGCAATTTTGAATATAGTTGGGGCGGTGATGGTGCCTTGTGCCACACCGGCAGAGATGTATCTTGTACCGCTTTTCACACCCTTGTAGGCGACTTGACGTCGAAAGCTGCAGACAAATCAATGGACACAGCCACTGTGGTCTCTTGTCTGCTGAAGCCTTCCTTTGCATGTTGAGCGATGTATGCCACCTGGTCCACTGTCGATCTGTTTTTCCTGTAGCCAGCCTGATCTATGCTGATGATGTTGTTTTCTTCCAGGTAAGTTTCCAGTCGGTGGTTTACCATACGCTCTGCTGTTTTTGCAAGTGCACTCGTGAGGGTGATTGGGCGATAACTGCTCGTTTGATTCGCGTCCTTGTCCTTTTTCAGGATGGGTGTGATGACTCCCATCTTCCAGCTCTGAGGCACTTGGTCTACCCAAGATTTGTTGACAAGGTAAAGAAACTGTTCCCTGAAGAATGGACCAGAGTGCTGAAGAAGCTCGGCGTGTATTCCGTCCTCTCCAGGAGCCTTCTTCTTGTCCAGCATATGGATTGCTAGATGCAACTCCTCGTCACTGAAAAGTATATTGTAGTGGTCGTCCAACTCTTTGTATCTGGGCTTCTCTACCAGAAACTTCTTTTTTCCAGCAGGGGTGCTGATAGAGTGAAAATGTCGGCAGAAAAACTCAGCCTTTTGCTTGATCGAGGTTGCTTCTTTGTTGTTCAGCAGGAGTGGAGCATTCCGGTCGTCCGTCTGTGACCACTTTCCACAGAGTTGCGAGAAGAAGTGGTGAGCTTTAATCGCATCCTCTCTGTAGTCAAGGCTCTGTAGGTATTCTGTGTATTCTTTGTGCTTGGCCTCCTCAATCGCTGCTGTGAGCTGCTTTTGTGCCTCGTTGAGCTTTTCTCTTGTTTCGTCTGATTGTTGTGTTTCGGCGTCTTTTCGGCATGCGTTTCTTGTTTGTCGCAGTGCCTCCAGGTCATCATTCCAAAAGACCTTGAAGTCTTTCACCGCGCCTCTTGAGATGTTTTTCTTAACTGCCTCTAGAAGGTTTTTTACCAGTAGTTTTGAGTCCTTGTTTGTGTTGGCAGTTATTTGGGTTTGCTCTGATAGCAGTTCCAGGTCGTTCTCGAAGTTGTCCCAATTAGCCTTCTTGAAGTTCCATTTGAAGAGGGGCGGTGGTCTCTGGTGCGTCTGGTTGATTGGGGATAGCTTAAGAATCTTGTGACCGAGTCCGGAGGGGCAGTCAAGATTTTCCTGTGCGTACTGGTCTACAAGATTCTGATGCAGGAAGGCCAGGTCCGGACGCGACTTTGTTCCATTAGTGGTCAGGTTGGTCCACGGGTCATCCTCAGGGTCAAGCAACAAGAGCGAATTGGCGGCCGTGAACTCATCGACCAGTTGTCCGACTTTAGTTGTACTGGCGTAGTTCCAATCTTTGTTTGGGGCATTGAAGTCCTCAAGAAAAAGTTGATTTATTAAAAATATATCGCTTGCAAGAGCAATTTTGGCTTCTCAATAACATGACTCGAGACTCAAATTTTCGAGATTAGTATTAGGGAGCAAATCGAGTGAGCGTTGAGCAGACAACCCTGCTCGAGTTCGTTTCGAAATATCAAGTCACACACAGTCATATCATTATCGAATCGATAATCTAAGTCTGTTCTGAGCTAAGCGAAACCTCTTGTGTGTCAAGTGAGACTTTAAACTAGGCCGCTTCGCGAACGCTTTTTTTAGTCGCGTTGATGGATTTTTTGTAAGATTTTAGTTTGTGTGGGATCTCTTTACTTTTGCAAGTGCTTTTTGAACGCATTGTAGGTGATTGTTGTCAAGTTTCTATTGTTACTTGTTAATTGTTATTATGTAGGTACCTAAAAAAACGTATATTAAAACCTTTATCTCGATGGATTCTGGCTAACTTTTTCAATTTTCTTTTAAAAGATACTATATCACCATAACCTTAATGTCCATGTAAAATATGAACGTTGTAGCCCCACCCGTTTGGTCGGAATCGGCCCAAATGTCACAAAAATATCGCACTAAAAATAGAAAAAAATCATAAAAGTACGATATTCATGAGAAATATTTCTTCGATTGTACCCAAAATCGTGGCAGGTCTAAGTTCAGGGATTTCAAGGTCCCCCCCAATTTTCATCAAGATCGCATATGCCGTTTGCCCGGTAGAAAGTAAACAAACAGAAAAAAAAACAAAAACAGAAAACACCCAAGCTAATTTTTTTGTGGGTCAGTGAAATTGAAGTCTTCGTTTCGCTCATCCAACAATACTAATAATAATAATAATAATAATTATTAATAATAATAATGCTGCTCGATGTCTCACTCTGTCCATATTCTCTTGTTTTTGCCTTACTGAACACTTTTTGACTGTAAGTTCAGTCCCAAACATAAATTTTGAGTGCAATACCATTCAGGCAGCACATGGTACAGCACGAGATAGCCTCGGTCTTACCCTTTTGGCATGATCACTATATGATGTCGGCACCTGCAGGGTTGGCTTGGTCGTGTTTAAATTACTGTCTCCCACTGAAAATCAGTTATATGGCTGATTGGGTACTCAAAATACTAATTCAGGGCTGCCGTTTTAACGGATTTTATCCGTTTTTACGGATATTTAGGGTGCAAAACGGATAAACGGATTTTTAGTCTTATTTACGGATATTTCGTTAATTACGTTTTCTATGCTTATTTTCGTATATTTGAATCTGCGCGGGCTAATTTCGATTGTAAACATTGAAGGCGGGGCGATAATCGATTCGACTTTCGATAGGGGGCGGAGCAAGGGCGGAGCCGAGTCCTAGACATTGTAGGAACTGCTTCTGCCAGAACAGTTGCTTTTGGGAGTGGGAGGAGCCAAGAACAAACAATGGAGATTGGAGATGGAGCCTACAAAATTATTTTCTTTCGTTTTTGTTTATAAAGTTTGGATTATGTGATCATAAACGTGAAAAATAGAATTGGTATATGATTAAAATGTTATTAACAAGTTCTGCAAGACTGCAATGTTATTAATAAACACAACACACGGGCCTAGGTCAAAATTGTGATGCAACATTCCTAGGGCCTAGCCTAGGCCTAGGCGGCTAGGGCCGGCCCTTAGGCCTAAGAATTTTTTAACCAGGTCAGATTTAAAACAGATTTTCTGTAAATAAGTAACATTTTACATTTTTATGCAATCTTAACTAAAGCAACCACGGGCGTTTCTGGCTCATTTATTCTCGTCTGTGCATAGGCCTAGGCCCTTAGCAACTTTAAGATTATGATGGTAACAAATATAAACATAACATTTAGCCATTTTCATAGTTTGATCAATGAAAATAACGTTTTTAGACTTTTTGCGGATTTTTGCGGATTTTTAACGTCCTCCAACAGGATTTAAAAAATGTCGGTGGCAGCCCTGTACTAATTTATTTATTTATATTTAAAATGTTTCTGCAAAAGTCCCATTGAAACAATGGTAAAATCTCCCACATCCACTGTTCCTCAATCGATCGTATTTCTCACTGTATACTTTAGTGATCAAAATTAGGGGTGGGCGAACCTGGGTTTTTGACTTTAGAGCCAAACTCGAAATTTTGAACAAAATATTTTTGAACTTGAGCCGATCTTTTACAAATCCATTATTATTAGGGCTGTGCGAGTACTCGAAGTTTCGATTGCGAGTCAAGTTTGTGGGGAGCTCGAAGAAATTCGAGTTTCATTCGGTAAACTTTCAGCTAACTTTTTGAATGAAAATATTGTCTAAATTAAAACAGAAATCTATTGACGCATTCAGAAACAAGTCCTTATTGTAGTAGGATGATAAAATTAAGTCATGTATATTCCCTATTACGCTCAAGTTGGTTTACACTGTACACTATAGCGGAAATGAAACATTGTCGTTCACGGCCGAAAAAAGTCAATGTTTCTCTATCGATATTAATTTTGAAATTACAATATTGGGGTACAGTATCGTAAAATTGGAACCGATATTGATGTTGAAATTAAATCGTTGGAAAGTCAATTAGGCCTACCGGTACTAGAGATGATAAATTTTACTATGTAAAAAAAAAAAGGGCCTATGACTGAGTTTAATCCATTTATGTCGCTGGTGGAATTGGCTCAATACCTGTCGGTGTACACGAGTGTAACACGAGTGATCGGTGGAGAAAAAAGGAAGGTGCGGGGCAGCGAGGTCATATGGCTCTCGCAGCCGTAAGCCTATTGGGATGTTGTGTTCCTTAGGCTGTCGACAAGAACTGAGCCGTACGGCGCCCGTATCTACCCCTAAAAACCCCCTAAAACCGAGAATAAACTTGGTCCGGAGGTGCGTGCACATAATGGCGTGGGCCACAGTAGTGTTATATCTTGTTATTTATGTTATATCTATTCTGTACAGCCTATGGTCATGCATGCAATTTATAATACGCCATTGACCCACTCTTGTTTCTCACTCTACCGATACTGCTAATTGTAGGAGACTTTTCTATTGTACATATATATTTATCAATTATGTAACCATATATTAACTAATTCAATTATCTACCTAGCATTAGCCTATCTCTAGTTTACTTGTATTACCAAACTTGACGATACCTATTTTTGTATTTTGTACTTATCTACAGGCTAATAAAACTTATTACTTATTACTTAAGTTATATTTAAAAATATAATCAAAATTTAATTTTTCAAGCTCTTAAGTGTTCTAACTGCTACCCTCAACATTTGTTTAAACGTTTAAATTAAATTTGTTGAGGCCTATAGTACCGTATTGGCCCGCATAAAGCTCAATTTTTTTCCCCAAAAAACAATCTCAAAAACAGCACTGGCGTTATTTTCGCGGTGTTGCATTTGAAATAGCGCCTTAACATAGGCCACCCGCAATACATCTCCTGTGCATCAGCTGCTGCATTCCGTGACGTGCGGCGGCCAGGTGACGTCATCACAGGCTCCGCGGAAAAAGGCTGCGGGAATATCATGGGTTCTGCAGAAAATTACCACCAAAATAACTGCGCGTAGGTACATTTAAAAAGTTTTTTCTTGGGAATCGATTCTTAGGTCACAATGTTTGAAATCGATGTCATCCCTAAATCAGACTGGTGTTGAACTGTGGTTGGCCTATACAGTATATATGTGAGCTTGTGCTTGGCCCTACACTGTTAAAAAACATAGGCCTAGGCCCAAATATTGTTCAAAATGTTTTGTTGTAAGAGTGAAATTTTAGGCTATTCATTCATTGTAGGCCTATTTTAAATAAAAATTGTTGTTGTTCATTTTATTTTTCTTGAAATGATTTCGAAAAATTGGGGGTCGTGTTATATTTGAGATTGTGCTATATTCGGGCCAATACGTTTAATGCCAATTTAAAAAAAAACTAACTTGCCTGTCTGGACAAGTGAACAAAATATTTTACTGGACCAATATAGGCCTACACTTCACATAGTATGACACTATAGTTTGTGTTGTAATATTTTGGCAACAAGGACAACAATTGATCATAACATAATCAATAGAAAATGTGATCATCTTATTTTCAAATGTTGTAGGGGACCAACCTGTATGGCATGATTTGTGCCTGAGAGATATATTAATTTTTAGTCCAGTAGTGAGGTTTAGTAGGCCTAGTAAACAATACAAGGGTGGTTCTCATCTTGAAAGAAATGAAAATGAATTAACAATGAACTCAAGTTTTCTTCTAGGACCCTTAAAGTAAGCAGACCCATTGAAATATAGCTTTTCGAGCCTCGAGTATTATTAGGCATGAGTGTGAGAGAAAGAAAGAGCTTTGTACTGGTGCTATCTGCATGCTTTCTCACCTAAGTTCAGAGGGGAACCAAATGTATGACTCAACGACTCATGTTCAGTAAGGAGTAAGGTCGTTCATATCTTGTCAACAAACAAGTGATTGGTTCCGAATAGGCTACTAGGATGTTATTTTCTAAAATTTCCCTTAAAATTTGCCAAGCACAAGCTCACATAGGCCAACCAGGGTTCACCAGTCTGATTTAGGGTTGACATCAATTCCAAAAAAATGGAATCAATCATTGTGACGTAAGAATCGATTTGGAATCGATTCCCAAGAAAAAACTTTTTAGTTGTATGCACAGTTATTTTGGTGGTTATTTTCTGCGGAACCGTGATACCCGGCGATATTCCCACGGTCTTTTTCTGCCGAGCCCGTGGCCCTCCCGCCTCACGTCACTGGTTCGGCTGGCATCGAGTGGGTGGGCGGGGCGATGCGCAGCAGCCGATGCGTGAGAGTTGTATTGCGGGTGACCTATGTTCAGGCGCTATTTCAAATGCAAGAGCGCGGAAATAATGCGAGTGCTGTTTTTGAGATTGTATTTTCGGGAAAAAAAACAATCACTTTATTCGGTCCTATACAGTACTACCAGTAAATGGAAGACTTTTTCAATTTGTGTGTAAATACTGTTTGTTAATGTAGCTTGACGGTATGAACTTTCAACTTTATCTTTTCTTCGCAGAATGGCAGCTCGTATCGCTCATCGTATTGAAGAATTGAGTAACGTTCCGACTGTCATGTCCGAGGATTTGCGCGTCAAAGCTCAAATCGAGTTGCGTGCATTACGCTTGTTAAACTTCCAGCGCCAGCTGCGTTCTGAAGTAGTGTCTTGTACTCGCAAGGACACTATGCTGGAAACTTCGTGCCACATCAAGACATACAAACGTCCTAAGGGGCAAGGTTTACGTGAGGCCCGTGCTACAGAGAAACTGGAGAAACAACAAAAGCTTGAAGCCGAAAGAAAGCGCCGACAGAAACACCAGGTATGCAAACAAAACAGTAATAGGTGATAATTTTAAGTTCCTTAGACTTCAACAAGAAGTCTGCGTTCTTTAAAGCTAGAGAAGGCTTCAGGTAGGTAGCCCCATTTTTATAAACAAGTAAGCCAGTGCCAGTGCCAAGAGCTTGCAACTTGTAGTGTCTTTTCCTTTCGTTTTCTGATCCCAGTCACAATTAGTAGGGCAGCCTCTCATTGCCACAGGTCTCTGAATGAAATGTATTGAGATTGGTAATGTCCTCCCTGGACCCCCCTCTCAATAACACACACATGCTGATAGCAGAGCGAGTAGTTGTAGGCTAATATATTGTAATTAACATATTATATATGTTTTTAAGTGTGTCATGTGCTCATGCAGCGGTAATTTGCGCAGATCTAGCGTTTGGAGAAGACGTAAAAGGGTGAAATAATAATTGAGCTAGCGGTGAACCTAGCGTTAACGTTGCAAAACATGGTAAATTTTTCATAATCCGTAGAAATCCAAATGTGTGTTAATTCCGCATTAGCGAAAAGCAGATATCCCAGACTTTTTTACATGTTTTGTTATATTTGTATTATAATCACCCCTTACTTATTGATAAACTAGAAGCACAATATATAATTGTGCTATGAAGTTTTAAGTTTTAGCATCTCAAGTTTAGCAGTGACGACCTGAATTGCGTATTTTAGGTGCTATGCGCCTCTGGTGTGTGGGATGTGCACCTGTAAGGTTTCATGTTTCGCTTGGTATTACTAGGTGGTCCGGAGTAGAGACAGGAGTAATTATTTCTTATTGTGTAAATCTCGTTAACGGTGCCAAGATAATTTATATGGAATCAAATTGTAGGTGCTCCCTTTAGTTTTAGTACATTTGTTTTGTGGTTGTGAAATACACTATATACTGAAGTACATGAATAACATTTGCTGAAATTAGGCGCCTTCTACATAGAATTGGTTGTTAGCATCACTACCTGATAGTTAGATGTGCCGTTCCAGTTTGCTCTCGGTTCAGGTCTGGTTCACGATAGGAATATGATTTTTGTTACGTCGTTTGGTCCGAATAGTTTGAATTGAAAAATTTCCTGCTGGCTAGGCCTACACCTACTAGTTCTAGAACATTGTTTGTGTTAAACATACCAAAATAAACTGAATAATAATGCATAATTAGGGCTTATCTAAGAATTTGAGTGTGTTACAACTTCCAAGGTTCAAGGTAAAGCCTAGCCTAGGCTCCTCAGAGGCCCTAGTAAAAGAAATAAGGATCTTTGTTACGTTGATCAAATTTGAATGCAACAAATTTTCTAAACCTGTGCAGATTGACAAGGCCTAGGTAGGCCCAAGTTGCAGTCAATAACAGTTCCTGTAGGCCTAGTCTAGGCTCAGGCCCTAGTCTAGGCTCCGAGGCTAGACCTAGGGACAGCAAAATAAGACTTAAAGCCTTCATCATTTAGTAATATTTTACCGTTCAGTCAAAATAAATTGAGTAATAACTTGTAACGAGGAACCATAATAATAAAACGTAAGCGTAGGCCAGATTAAAAGTACGACTGTTCACAGCAGTTAAATCAGTCATAATGATTTGTAGTTAACGTCGTATTTCGATTGCGCTGCACCTACAAAACAACATTACGATGCATATTAGGCATACTAATTGCCTCGAATAATACCGAAAGTGAGAAACTAAAGGCTCTTATCCCAATTATATTACAAAATAGTGTAACTTTAGTGTGGACAGAAACATAAAAGTAAAACATCGCCTCTGTCTCAAGGTCGTGTGACGTGTTTTATATCGATAGTCGAACACTGGTCGTCAAACTCGGGAGAAACGATCAACATAGCGGTGTCGACACAAGCAAAGCCTCCTAGAGCCATGCGCCGTCTCTGGTGCGCACAAGCGTATACTCTCCGTGCGAGTAGTCTAGGTTTGCGCGTGCAATTTTAACTATCCGAAACCGAACTGAAGTCGGTCCCAAATTGTTGCGTTTCGGTACCGTTACTAAATATTTAAACCGAACCGAAATTTCGAGTACCCGCACACCCCAACTAATTAGTGAGTAGGTAATCATTGTTGTTAGGTTTGTTATACAAATTATATTGTTCAACAGGAGTTTTTGAATGCCGTGCTGCAACACGGTAAGGACTTGAAGGAGTATCACAGGAACAACATTGCCAAGATTCTACGAGTAAACAGGGCAATTATCAACCACCATGCTAATGCAGAACGAGAGCAGAAGAAAGAGCAGGAGCGCATAGAGAAGGAGCGTATGAGGCGTCTTATGGCCGAAGATGAAGAAGGCTACAGGTATGGGAATATTTTAGCTGTAGGCTAAGTGTTGTGTGGTCTTTACAGGCTGCAACCAAAATTATACAGTTAGTTTGGATGTGGGAACGTCGAAACTCGAACTCAATAAAAGGTTCTAGTTCCAAGTGTAAAAAGTATTGTATTTTTTTTTTTTACTAATTTGTAGTAGTGTGCGAACACCCATTATTTAACATGTTAAAAATGGTTCTCAGTTTACAGGCCTATACATATTAAACAAAAAATTGGATGGTGGAGGTGCCGGTCCAGAAGTTCCATACTTTCTTGGTGGAGGTGCCAGTCCAGACTTACCACCAGTCAAACTTCATTACAACAAACACTAAGGGACCTCGCTTTTTTTCTTTGAAATGATCAGTTATATCTTTCCGTTAAATATCGATCCTCAGTCTCCATATTGTTCAATCAGTCCGCTGCGAGAACATCTTTGTTCCACACATACTGCCCGATCAGCTGTGTGCGAGTTGGTTGGATCAAACGCGCATCTAGTTCGCACATGCCATGATGACACCGCTCGAGATATATTGCCGCAACCATCTCTCTTGCACTCGCTCTTAGGCATGGGCTCTACTCACTGGGCAGGCGGTTAGACGTACGGAAGCACGCTTCAGCTTCAGCGGCTCTGTTGTTGACTCGTTATTTTTTTAGGCAGCGGGCAGGCTCTGCGGGAAAGAACGCATTGAGGTAGCTCGTAAAATGAACCGGTGAATTAGCCTAAAATGGTTGCGAAAAATACCCGGATCTTGCCAACATTTAAAATTAAAAAGTCGTTTTGAAACAAGGTTGTACTTTTAGGATTTTAAACGCTTTTTCCCATCCTTAGTAGGCGTACATGTTTGTGGATATTTAATGTTGTGTTCTTTTTCTGTTTAGGAAGCTGATTGATCAAAAGAAAGATAAACGTCTTGCTTTCTTGTTATCTCAAACTGATGAGTATATTGGAAATCTAACCGAAATGGTTAAGCTGCACAAGGTAGAACAGCGGCGTAAGCTTAAGGAACAGAAACAGCGAAAGGTGAGCAAGGTTTCTTCAAATGTTTAATTCTAGTATGTGCATGATGAAATTATACTAGGCCTACATCAGGGTTGCCACTGAATTTTTTTCAAATCCTGTAAGAGGACGTGAAATATCTGCTAATATCTGAAAAGTTAAAAAATGTTAATTTCTTTGATGCAAGGCTAAAATTGCAATACAGTAAACTCTTGTTAATTCGAAATTGAAGGGACCCTAGAAATGCCATTACGAAATAAAAATGTTCAAATTTACCATATTATTAAAAAAAAAAAAAAGTTTTTCGCTTTTTTTACTTAAGTTTGTGATTTAACAGTTGTCTGGGTGATAAAAGATGGAGAAGGAAAAGGATGATAGGCCTAATGTTGTTTGTTACCTTACACAAATTGTAATAATAACAATGTGTTACCTATACAAATTTTATTTAGTTTGCAGTTACAGTGGAACTTTAAATTTACGTACCTTGAATCACCGAATTCCTTGATTGTGTAAAGTTTTTTGTTGGTCCCAAAAATTTTCCAATAAGGACAATGTTAAATTTTCCTTGAACTAACGTACCTTGTACCTACGTATTACATGACTTTACGTATTGTATTTCAAGTCCTGAGCCATAATATATGGCTTCAAATTTACGTATCTATGCTGCCGAACGCTGTGGGGAACGAGGGAAGTTGTTATTTACTGGTCCGAGTGCTGCCCGCTTTGACAGCTCAACACATACCGCCGACCGCATGGGTAATGCAGTCCCTTTCCTCCCCCCTCATTAGCAGCAGTCTGGCAATGTGAGAAGGTCGAGTAGCTCTCCGTTCGCCCCCCTCCCCATACGATCGAAGTATTTCAGCACTGCCGACAAATGCAACCTGATATTTGACCTGGCCTACCCACTCCGCTACTGGCCTCTTATCCTGAAGAGCTTGAATGAGCATATGAATTCAAGCACTATGCCATGTGATCATTTTATTGTATGTGACGAAATCGACTGCAGTCTTGAGTAGCTAGCCTCAGTTTAACAAGTGTTGTATTGACGATATCATTGATTAAAAACAATGATCTTGCAATTATTATCGCGTAAGAAAAACACAGCACTGCTGGAGAGTGCAACATAATTGAGAGTGTGTAGTATCTGAGCTGGCCGCCTGGGCCATGTCACTGGCAGCGCGGTCTCGTAGGCAGCTGGCAGCGGGTGGGGTGGGGAAGTGAACCTGACACACAGCTTCGCTAAACATCGCGCTCGCTGGCAGGAAATAGAACAGTGGATGTGGGAATTTTTAACATTGTGTAAATAGGACTTTTGCAAAAACTTTTTAAATATAGCAATCATGGCGAAAAAACGCACGATGCGGGAACAATCCATAGGGGTTTTACTGCATTTTATTTACTACGTAATAAACTTGGCGTGTGCACATTGAATTGAGATAAGTTATTAAAATGTTGTTAATAGTTTATTTTTACGTCTCGAAGATTTGATGGAATTTCCAGCTGCTCAAAATGGGTTTTTTCCGCTCGTGCGACTTATTTCACAGAACAGATAATATATAGCATAACCCCTCCCCTTCCCGCGCGAGGCCGGCCGCCGTGATGTCGCGCAAATAATGCTGGTTACACTACACTCGTCTTTGGCAGTCTTTGTGAAGGTGAAGGTCGTTCTTTGCGGAAGTCTTGTCTCTGTGAAGTTCGATTTCAGCATGTTTGAAAGATTCAGCGTCGTTATTTAAGGCTATTCCACCGCGTTTTTCTATTTTCCAAAATATGCTACTAAGTTAAAATATAGTGAATGGCTTTGAAACATGGCTATTTTAGAAAATCAAAAATATTTTTACCAAATTTTTCTGATCCGGTACACGGCCAATATAGCCACCTCAAAATAATTTCAAACTTCAATTCGCCAGGGCACACCATTCAACGTACGGTGTTGTGCTTTTGTGACATTAATTTTTAACTGTTTTTCTATGGACTGACTGAGAGAAAACAGATTTATTTTAACAATTGTCTTTCCAGCGAATTTTTTCGTTTGGGGTATTTTTTACCGATTTGTACCGCCCAAACGAAAAAATTGCAGGAAAGACAATTGTTAAAATAAATCTGTTTTCTCTCAGTCAGTCCAAAGAAAAACAGTTGAAAATTAATGTCACAAAAGCACAACACCCTACGTTGAATGGTGTGCCCTGGCGAATTGAAGTTTGAAATTATTTTGAGGTGGCTATATTGGCCGTGTACCGGATCAGAAAAATTTGGAAAAAATATTTTTGATTTTCTAAAATAGCCATGTTTCAAAGCCATTCACTATATTTTGACTTAGTAGCATATTTTGGAAAATAGAAAAACGCGGTGGAATAGCCTTAAGTGTCCAATATATTTTATTACGTGACACGGACAGCATTCGGAGATAAAATACGTAGCGGGTGGGCGCGAGCACTAATGAATGAAGTGATTACAAAGTAAGTTCGGCATGGGGGTGGGAGGGGGGGCACTGAGACAGTGACAAGGCAATTGATCTTGAGCAGCCTACAATCCGATATCGGTTAGCCTACACTACGCAGATGTGCCACATAAACAATTTCGTAATCAGTATTTGATGTTACTCCTGATTGCGATTGCACAACACGAAGCGAGCGCCGAGTTGACGATGTCTTACCATCCAACACCACCTATAAGCAAACAAACTCACGTCCTGCAGCCTTCCATGCTCATAATCTAGCATAGGCGCTACCTAGGAGTAGTTTGAAGTACTCAAGTTGATGTTGTCACTTTGTTGGTACAGTAGGCGGCAATTTTGAAGGTTTACGAATTCCTTGACTTTATGTATTTTATTTGCCTCAAGTTAAATTCGTAAATTCAAAGTTCCACTGTACATTTTGTGCTGAAGGCTGTCATTTTCCCTATTTTACAGTTCTATACAACCTTCTATTTAATATGTTGGCCTAGGCTTTCAGCATTGACATCTTGTTCCTTTTGGAAAGCATCATAGTAGGCCAGGCTAGGCCTAGCTTGAGGAAGTTGACATTCCTGCAGAAAGAAAAACAGTGGTAATTGCTAGGCCTATTAAAAGATAAGAATTGCACTGTCAAAGAAAGATTGGATTTAAATTCACATACCTCACGTTGATTTTGAATGTCGGAAAAAGTTCCCCATCATTCTCTGCACCACCTTCAGTCTCAAAGTCTCGAGAATGAATTTGGCTTATGAATTGGCCAAATTCATTCTCAAGACTTTGAGACTAAAGTTGGTTAGCCTGTCAAACTGCTCCAAGGTCAGCTCCGTGTTAATGCGATGTAGGCCTCCCAACACAGCTGGTAGGCCGTTTGGATGGCCTGGGTGCTGATTCAGTTGTAGACTGGTCTTCAGTTTCAAGTTTCATGGCCAAAATTGTGATGTTTTCGTTCACATTCACGTAGACGTAGGCTAGGCCTACTCGTTGAATTCCCAGCTTCTTTGCAATCGTCGCTTCATGTTCATGTTCACAATTAAACTCGTAAAAACAAGAGGTGGGCTAAGCACAGAACAAACACTTAACGCAAATACTCTTGTAACTGAAGACAGGCTTACTGGTCAGTGGCCTACTACCAACTGTGCGATGCGATCCGGAAGTCTCGCGATCGCTTCCAGCTGTTGTAGAGGCTGCATGCAGTAGCTGGGCCAGACCAGTCACATTGTGCGCATGCAGATTCCTTGTCTGACGCTAGAGCCGGCAACTTGTGTTTGCTCGTACTACAGACCGTTCAAAACACATTTTTCGAATTCAAGCATCGGGCGGAAAATTTCTTCGAATTAACCGAACAATTTCACACGTAAATTGACCGTTAAGGCTTAGATATTCTTTCTAATTACGAAATAAAATGAATTTCGAATTAACCGAATCTCATACACTGTAAAGTGCTATACTGATCGTCGGGACCGATGTTTTCTTTCGAAATACGCCATTTTCCGAAGTAACAGAGTTTGAATTAATGAGGGTTTACTGTATTTCCATTTTTTACTTTCATTGCCTACAAAGTAAAATAGCCTACCTTACAGACTCAAATATTTGGACCAAAAACGCCTGTGGCTGCTTGCTTCACATGCGACTAGAATGCATACAATAATGGTGTATCTTTTACTGAAAAATTTGTTTTACATGAAATCATCATTTCTGCCCTAGTTACAAGAAGCCTAGGGCCCAAGGCCTAGGCATGGCCTGATGAATGATTCACTTAGATTTTGACCTAGGCCCACCCTTTACGTACACTCGGCGTAAGAAGTAAATCAAGGGTTGGGTATTGTAGATACAACACCCCTTGATTTACTTCTGACGCCGCTGACTAGGCCTTGGAAGTAACTTCTTGGTAAACACGGTTCCCGCTTGGCTATGCTTGTTACTACCTCGTGGGGCTCAGGTTTCAATCACAAATCAATGTAAGATTAAGCTTAGATAATGCACTTTAGTTTCACCAACTAAATTTAATGTAATAAGTTTGAGTACGAGAGTACCCAACATATAAAGCGAAAATTACCCATATTACAAGCAAGCACGTGTACTCTCCGGTAGAGGCACTCTCTTAATTTCTGTCTCTAGTACCATCATAACAGCGTCATAGTTGCCTACTATAAAACCAAAGTTAAACAGTATATATTTACACACTGCAAGGCAGTCAAACTATGGTATTGCAGAAACAATGATTTCCTGTTTGTAATGTTGGTTTCATTAAGTTCCTTTCATTAAGTCCTATTTAAACCAATGTTAAATTTTATTTTATTTTTGTTGCGTAACATTTGCATTTTATTGTATTATTGCTATTTGAGATGATGAGTGGTGATATATGAAGGTCAAGGTGAATTACAAATAGCCCCCCCCCCCCAATGCATTATGTGGGATTTAAAACCTGCATCCTCGTAGTGACATACGCTTTGGACCATTGCCCTAATCGTTATAGGCCTATATTAATTTTCAGAGGAGGTGACAAGTTTTATTTAGGTACTAGACTAACACTTTCTTCTTTTAATTATAATTTTAGAAGAAAAAGAAGCGACGTATCGAAGATATTGAAGGAATTGATGCATTCAATGATGAAAGTCAAATGTCTGAAGCTCGAGTGACCGTCATGGAAACCGCTACAGGTGGGTTATGAATATCTATTCATCAATCCTGACTCAGTTGACCTACTCTTCAACTACCCTTCTCTTGCATTGTTTAACACATAATTTCTATATCCCAGAAGACCTTTTGTATGTTGTAATCCACTCTTGGTGTATCTCTACCATTGTCCTTTCATTAATTGTCTTTTATATATCGACCTAAGAAGGCACTTTCCGCTACACATTTGCCCTATCTTGTTATTTATGTAAAAACTAGGGTTGCCATTCAATATATGCATCTGTGCATCTGTAACCATAATTATTAATTATTAGTAGAAACTTGGGGCTAGTGTTTTTTTTTGCAAAGGTATTAGGGTTGGCGTTTAATATGAATTTTAATATAGATAATTACGCATGTGCAACCAATTGATTATCAATATCGATAAATAATTAAATATCAACATTTTTTTCCTCGGATTTATAATGGATAATCAAATCAAAATTGGTCTGATACTTTCTGGCATATCAGGCAGATTGTGAACTTTTTGCGACTGCATCCTTTTGTTCCTTCTATTTGCTCATAAATGTTTTTTTCGCACTAGTGACGTCTTTCAC
Source organism: Sweltsa coloradensis (assembly GCA_024449915.1). NCBI lineage: Eukaryota > Metazoa > Arthropoda > Insecta > Plecoptera > Chloroperlidae > Sweltsa > Sweltsa coloradensis. Next base: position 155,954 of record JAMZAV010000034.1, on the reverse strand, counting down.
GCGTGTGGCTCCCCCTCCTCCCACACGTGACCAACCGGCCCTATTGTAGTGAGAGCGTGAAAGTAGGTCACGTAAACAGACGGTACGCTGAAGCTTCTTGGAAATCTTAGCTCTGTGAAGTTTCATTTCAACTTTTGTTCTGATAGTTGTGCATTCATTTGTGAGTTATTATCAGCTATTCAATGCTCCGATATTTATTACTTGACGAGATGAATAATATTGGCGTTACTTGGTGTAATGGTGGGTAATCTCAATCTAGGAAAAATGATCGATAACAAGTTAGCACTACGGAATGAAGTGAAGCAATACAGAGCTGGCGCGGGTCGGAGAAGCGTGCATCTCAATAAATGCTAGTAGTATTGATCTTGAGCGACGTACAATATCGGTTGTGACGAGGCCCGAGGCTAGAATGAGCAATCGGGGCGGCTAGTGCACACACACACCATGCAGGTTGCCTACACTACAGGGGCGATGCGTTGTGCTTCGGACTTTGCTCCATACGCGTGTTGTAGATCTCGCAGTGGACGAATTTTTCACAGAATACGTAAAGCAAATAATGGCTTAATTGGAAATATTTTATAACATACTGCAGAATGATGTTATTTAGTACAAAATTTTGGACGTTTGATCTAGAGGTCTGCACGGGCCCGGGCTTGGCCCGCGGGCTTTTTTCGGGCTTTATAATGTAATTTGAAATCGGTATTTGCGATTGCGATCATAGAAATGTTCTTCGACCAAATTCAAAACGTTTTGTTTCTCGTAATAGTACAGCCTGAACTTCCTGTCACAATATTCTCATTATTTTTTCAACAAAATAAGTTTTACTTTTAGCCATGGCTTGGGACTTGGGTTCCGACGGGAATGTTTATTGTAACAACAACAACATCTGTTCTGGTACGTGAAATCGTGATTTGTCACGTCTTGGCAGACATCGGGAGGCGGGAAAGGCTTTATGAATGAATGGACGATGGTGGGTTGGGGCGGCTTGGAATTGGATCAGTGATTGCATGGTAACTGCAATGCCCTATGGAAACTAGTTACTAGTTTATTTTTACCTATTCTCATTTTCATCCCCACCGTGACGTTCATTCATATATCCCATGGTAAAAACTAAAAAAATCCACATGCTGTTGCTTTGAGTTTAACCTCTGAACGGGCTGTTACGGGCCTACTTACACTTATGGCGGGCCCGGGCCGGGCCTTGGCTTTGATAAGCTAGTTTAATATGGGCCCGGGCCGGGCTTCTAGAAGTAGGCCCGTGCAAACCTCTAGTTTGATCTATCCGGTAAGACTAAATCGATTATAGGTCGTTTCGTGAAATAATCGTGTTGATCGATTAAACGATTATCAAAGGCAACCCTAAAAGGAATAGGCGTACAGTGTTTAGAATTTGCTCAGAAAATGCTTGTTATTGAGAAAACAATTCTTAGAAAGGAAATGCTCGAGCATTTTGCATATCTCTTTAGTTCATTGTAATGTCTTGACTGGAAATATTTGATAACATTCTGAGAGCGAGCGGTTAATAAAAAAAAATGTGCGTGCGAGCTATTCGATTATCGATCTGAGAAGACTGAATCAGTTATTTATCTTTTCAGAAAATAATTACATCAACATATGAAACACCAGTCCTAATAAAAAGTTGCGTTGCCGTTCGATATGAACTTGAATTTCTCAATTTCATTAATCGGGAAACACTCTTGTAGGTGTTATTGATTATGATTATACTATATATTGAAATCAATCCAGAAATTAAAAATCCTATGGATTTATGGTGGTATAATTCTTGTTTGGTTTGGCTAACATGTTATTTTACATGAGCTTGACTAGTAAATTATTTATATTTTATATTTAATTAATTATATTTTACTACTGTATTTGTGTGTTTGTTTTGTTAAGGCCTTGTGTAGGGATATTTTAAAATATCAAGTTCAAAAAGTGGGTTGCGGCCATTATTTAAAGCCATTTTCCAATATAGTGTATAACTTACTTTTAATATTTTATTGGTAAAAATAGGGGTGCATCACTCGATGGTGGCCTATAATCGAGTAAATACGTATTGGTTAAAAATAAATATTGAAGCCTGAAAACTGAAAAAATAGATTTGGTTATTTATTTAATAATTAATCGAGGAACGCTCACATAAGATAAACTTGAGTGTGTGCGTGTCTTCTGGATAAATTTATAAAAGATGAGCGGCAGACACTGATTTAGTTGCCAGGAATGTGTGGAATGTGTTTGGATTTTGGAATAAGTTTATAAACTTAGGAAGTAAATTAAGAATCTATTACATGATATCTAGAGAAGCAGTTGAAGAACTAAACAATGATTGACATTATGAAATAAATATGCCTTCTGGAACAATAGGCCTACTTGCAAATATTTCTTTGAAAATAGCTTCTTTCCATTTTTCAGGATGGTTAAAAATCTCGATTTAAAAAAAAAAAAAAGTTGAACAACATAACTCCATCATCGCTTAGCTTTGGCTTCTGCTGCATCAGATGCTTGTACAATTAATGTCCTCTTCAGTTTATTTTGTCTTTTTGCCCTGTAACTCTCCACTATTCCAACGGATAGCTTAGTTATTTTATTCACTGTTTCTTCATGATATCTACAGCCTAAGAATTCAACGTTGGTAAGTACTTGAGCGAGACACATCAATTGGTCTTCAGGAAAATTCGTATGATGGGTAATCAAAAAGCTCTTACGTAGCTCCCAAGGTTCATCACACTCGTGTTCGGTCTTATACTGATCAACGTCCCAATCCGCATCCGGACCCATCGCTTGAATGTTTAATTTTAATTAAATTTCTAAAAAGTTACACTGCACAAATCAATTACTTTGTGCAATTTTGTCAAAATTTTCTGCAATGCTGCTTATTTTACAAAGCTTGTTATGAGAGCGTATATTATCAAGTTAATGAAGGCTATGTTTCCCTTGTTTTTGCAGGGAAAGTGTTATGTGGCGACGAAGCACCATTGGCTAATCAGTTTCAAGCGTGGCTGGAAATGCATCCTGGATGGGAAGCTGCTCCTAGGGAGGATGATGAAGAAGATAGTGATGCCGACTCGGAGTTCGAGAGTGGCGATGATTACGACGACGAGGATATTGCAGGTACTTCAGGTTGCAACCAACCATAATGCCAAACAAGCACGCTTCTTTTAACCACCTGCACGCTTAAAAGAAACATAGTGCCAAATATTAGAACTTTGTTTGTCTTTTCATTTAACATATTTGCACAATGCTTTTTGTGTTCTGGTTTTGATACTGGTGATTAGTAGCAAATAGTAATGCTCCAACAGGGTCTCAGAATAGAATTAGATAGTTTTACTTGTCGTGATGTTTATAGTACAATCCTTAGCTTTAAGCACTACTTATTACCTTAGATAATAATTCCTACAATTCAAATGCCAAAGAATTGTGTTTCTCTGCTTGTTCTGCCATTTGGATAGGGCATAAGATTTTTGATCACTTTTCTCTATGTGATTATACTTCATTATTTGGTTGATGATGAAACAACCACACTAGTATTGAAACAATTGTTCCTTTACATACAAACAATAGTTACTAGTCTACTTGTTTTGATGTTTGCGTATAATTTTAATGTTGGGTACTTGATGTTTGTACAGTCAAACGTCATTACAACGAACGCCAGGGGATCCTGCGTTTATTTTGTTAAAATGATATCATTTTATTTTCGCTAAACCGAGATCCTCGATCCTCAGAATACCAATGCAGCCACTGCAAGGCCTGTAACATGCTCGGTAGCGCGCTCATCACTTCGCGTCTGCAGCCCGCGCTGCCCGCAACCCGCATTGCATCCGCGTGATGCAGGCAGCAGGCCTGCTCTCGCTAGGCGTCGCCCACTAGCAATGTTCTAGCTACGTATCTCGCACAATTACTTGTACGTCGCGGTGTCTACGTCTTCATGTTTACCAGTTCTAAGCCGTTTTATTTTTGGATCGAACTGGGTCCCACTGTTCTCTTCTATCTTTTTTCTCTCTTTGATAAATGTAGATAAAGTTGGTGGCGTGATCCCAAACGCCTTCACTACTTCACTCTTCTTCCTTCCACTATCAACTGTTTTTAAAATATTGAGTTTCACTTCCAATGAAAATTGCTTCCGCTTAGTACCAGCCATCACTATCACACACGCACTTACACAAAAAACTACGCACAACGGCACAACAAAGACAGGGAGCAACTAACTGATTTGACGACTGATGAGTGACATCGTGACGCCTCGGGCAAGCAGGTTTGGCGTGTTGTTTTCAGTGTCGGCCGGCCGGCGAGTGAGGGGGAGGAGGGGTAATGACTGTTTACTGTCCGTGCAGCTCTTGCAGGCTCGCGTGAAAGGCGACCGCTTGCCGAAAAAATCAGTTCCTTGTCTGGGAATTCCACAAAACCTCGATTCAAAGAAAAATTTTTGTTGTAACATTTCATTTTGGTTCATTAGTCATGGGCAAAAACATTAGTCCGTTAAAACGATTTTTTCGTTAATGTGACTTTTTGTTGTAATGACAATGACTCTCCTTTAACATTACTAACATAGGAATTCCGGCGGGACCACCCAGAATTTTCGATGTAATGATTATTTCGTAGTAATGACGTTCGTTCTAATGACTTTTGACTGTATATATGTTTCTTGTGTACCTTTCTGTTAGTTGGTTGTGAGCAAGTACAAACCTTAGCTGTACTCATAATGCCAAATAATTGCGGGTACTCGGCTTGTTCTGACATTTGGGTAGGTCATAAGACTTTTGATCACTTTTTTCTATGTGTATATACTTTATTATTTGGTTGATTATGAAACAACCACACATTACTTAAGATAATAGTTATTCCTTTACATTCCAAACAATATAGTTACTACAGTAAAAGCCCTATGTATCGTTTTTCAGGGTAGCTTACAAAAAAACGATGCAGTGAGGAAAACGGTCAAAACGGGAAAACCAATAAAACGATGTAATATGCCTAAAATTGAGTAAAATAACAAAAAAATGAATTTTGAAAATTTTCAGTCTAATTCATTGCCTACTCAAAATATCTGGATAATAATATATCAAGTATCTATTGCGACTTTCAGAAGACAGTTATATAATAATTGTTGTACGTAAAGAAAATAAAAAGCTTGTCTTAATGAGGTAAAAAATAAAAATCAACAACGATGATAGACAAAGTGTTGATTCATGCGCGGGTGTGTTGGCGCGTAAGCTATGAGTGCGAGAGAGACAGCCGCGGGAATCGGCGGCGCAAGAATCTACTCGTCGGGTCGAGACCTCACAGCTGACCATGCACGTGCTTGGTGAATGGATTGTCACGTTATCTGTTTTCTCGGTCGCTGCGCCCTATTGTCCGCGCTGTACTTGTGTTTAAAGAAGATTAAGTATTTTTCCGTTGATATCGATCAATGCTCCGTGCATGAAGATCACATTTCCCTGTATCTCTTCATTGACTCTGGGAACGATATTTACTACGATTTCGAATCGTGCTTGCGACGAGAGAAAATTGCCCGGGCGACTGAACTGCATCCTTAAAGTCCCTAGGGAATGGTCCGGGTCTCCAAGGTCGAGATCGTCTCAGCTTCAAATGTTGCAGTACACGGCTAGCTGGTAGGAGCAGCCGGCAGTGTTATATCCGAGAATAAGACACGGCAACTCAACTCATATAACACTCGCGCTACAGTTAAACAAGTGTTGTATTGACATCATCATTGTTTGAAAACAATGATCTTGTAATCGCATTTGCGTAAGAAATACACGGCACTGCTGAGAGAGAATGTGTAGTGTCCGAGCTGGCAGGCAGGCCGGCCGGCCGAGAGAGGAGAGGAGAGAAGAGAGCCGTGCCACTGGCAGCGCGAGCGGGAGGGGAGGGGTAACCGGTCTCGAAGGCGGCAGCTGCCGGCGGGCAGGGAGGTGAAGTGAACCTGACTACAGCTTAAAACATCGCGCTCGCTGTCGATGATGTATTGTCTTGCAGGAAATAGTGCTTCGTCCGTCGGTCGGTGTTCATCAAAGGCGAAAACGATACATTAGGTTAAATTTAACATTGAGAAACACAACATTTTGAACGGTACAGCGAGGAAAACGATCGATTGAGGAACAATGGATGCGGGAATTTTTAACATTGTGTAAATGGGACTTTTGCAAAAACTTTTCAAATATAGCGATCATGGCGGGAAAACGGACGATCCGGGAACGATCCATAGGGGTTTTACTGTATACAGCAAAGGGCATAAGACTTTTGATCACTTTTTTCTAAATGTATAATATGTATACTTTATTATTTGGTTGATTATGAAACAACCACACATTACTTAAGATAATAGTTATTCCTTTACATTCCGAACAATATAGTTACTATATTGTATAATAAGCTATTTTGCTGTATAGGCCTAAGCGTGAATATGTACTGTAGTAAGTACTATTGCTACACATAATATGCGTCCATATACCGTATGTATCAGTAGTCGGTACTACTGCAAAATTCAAAATTATAATTCTTCCACAAGTTATATTTGGTCCTCATAGGCAAAGAGGAAGTCGAGGACAATTTTCTTTGTTATGCTTAAAAGTGGTGAATTTGTGGTGAAAATAATTCAAAATTTAGTTTGAAAGTGGAGTATCTTCCCCTGATAATTGTTGAAAGTTTTGGAACTGGGATCTTTTAAAGGTCTTTCAGGTTCGAATAAAATGTGAATTCAGTGGTAGGTATTTGTGGTAAAATAAATGGTATCTTTGTTTTTGATTTGTTCAAAAGCAGTAAATTGATGGTGGAAATATCAAAAATTTCATTTTTAGCACTCGAAAATTCAAATTTGAACAAACATGTCAAGTGTTCAAACTCAATTTAAAACCAAACTACCTGTATTCGAATTCTGAACTATTCAAATCCTTTTGAACACGTAGTTCAACCAATGCAGAAAAGAGCCTGAATTTCGAAATCATGTGCACTAGCAGGAAACTCTATTTCTCAACACTATATGCAGTGTGCTTAGGGTGTTACGTCAATCGGTAAGTTCTAACACTTGCATCTCGAATTAGATTTGAAGTCTCGATAAGCATCAATATATTAAATGCAGATAGTATTAGAAATGATAATAATTGTTCTATTAATCAAACTAAAAATATTCTAATGTTTGAACACTAAGTCACTTTTTGATTCGTATTCGATTCTAAGTAAAAATCTGTTGTTCGCACACCTCTAATTTTTAGCAATATAAGTTTAGTTTTTTACCGTACGGTACATACTTAGCCCTGGTGATACAACTTGATAGACTGAGAAGTAGGTGCCAGTAATGGTGACTGATGATATTGATAACTATTGGCTGTGAGATTGCTCTGGGTATATATGTGTTTGTATATAGTATATGCTCTATACTATATCTAGTATATGCTACATATAGTAGTACAGTAAGATCTCTCTTATCCGAGTTGGATGAGACCGGGGGCACCTCGGATTTGCGAAAAACTCGGATGGCGCGGATCAATTGTTTATTTGCTCTCGTAGCATAGCCTGATGTGGTAAAATGATATATGACACATGTAATGGATAAAGGAACATAAAATACACACGATACACTTCATACAGGGTATACTAAATGATTTAATAGCTTGTAATTCAAACTCACGAACACACGTACACAATTAGGCCTACATGTCGTAATAAAAACGTATGTCTAGGCCTAGGCCTAGGCCTAAACTCGACGCAGTAGGCCTAGGCCTACAATGCAAACATAGGCCTAGGCCTAGCTCTCTTTCTCATGTGGGAAAACCTCTCACTACTATGCCCGCGCTGAAGCTCACGACGCAGATAAGTCTGGGAAAGAAATAAGATAAGCCCAGGAATAACAATTCAATGCGTCGTGATTACGAATTTCGTGAATCGGTTGAAACATGATTGCATCTAGTTCCACAACGACCATCTTTGAACAGCTGTGTGTGAGATGGCTGGATCGTATGCGCACGCGCAGGCGCGCGACGCACACTGACCTCTATATGCTCAGTGGGTGGCACTGACGCTTACCGGCGATGCGCCCGACGCACACTGACCACTGAACTCTATACGCTCAGTATACTGATGCACACTGCTCGAAAGTCGAGATATATCGCCGATCTATCTTCTTTGCACTCACTCGTAAGGCATGCCTACAAATGTATGCGAGTACATTTAAAAAAGTGCGGCGCGGCGTCTGTAATTATTTTTATGTTTTATTTACGTATTTAAAACTTTAATTTTTTTTTTTTTTTTTTTTTTTTTTTTTTTTTTTGCGGCTCGGTTAACACGGAACATCGGATAAGAGGAGATCGGATAAGAGAGATCTTACTGTAGTTAGTAGGGCAGCCCCTCTCGTTGCCACGGGTCTTGGTTCAAATCCAGGTTAAGACATGGTTGTTTTGTCGCCAAGCCCCAGTCTAGGAGGGAAGCCCTCCTCGCTGGTTGTGCTGTTTTTTTACTTTCCACCCTTCCTATCTCTAACCTATTCTCTTAGAATGGATGAAGAGGCACCCTGGCCCAGCAACAACAGAAGGGGCAGCTTTTCTCTTGTTGCCAAGGGTCCTGGTTCGAATCCAGGGTGTCGTGGATTTTTTGTCTGCCGAGCACTAGAGTTGGGAGCGAAGCCCGTTCACTGGATGTGCTGACGGTGTGGCTCAGTATGAATGGTGTGTGAAGTAACCTTGCTGATGATGACAACATGCATGCAGAATTTACTTCTTGCATGGTTATGTGGTGTGAGTTTTGTTTGCATGTAGTTAGCTAAGTTTTAGTAGCCACCATTCATGTGATGAGTCCCAGAAGGACGAAACACGTCGTGTATTAAGGTAACAACTTTAAATTAGCTCAAGTTGTCATCAGCAGGTGAAAAGTTTTGTCGCCCCCAGCCCTTCTGACTGGGCTTTACGTTCTCTTTGCTTTTCCAACCTATCATCCGTTCTCCAATCTAACTAGCCGATAGGCCTTTTCCACATTGAGAAATTTCTTACAGCAATAATATTTACAGCATCGTAACAATTAAGTCAGTTCAGGTTATTCAGTTTGTGCTACAGTCCTAGGCCTTACTGTAATGATTGTTTTCTAAATTACTAATTTCAGCCGTTGTGAATCACTTGACTTTTCTCTCATATCCTTTGATGTGTTTGCTGTTTTGCACCCTTAATTTTTTTGGGGGAAAAACTCATAGTATGGCAGCCTGCTGTAGAACATGGTTGCACAGTAGTTTGCTTTAGTATTTTGTTCAGAGCATCAAGTAGTACTAGCACTGTACAATGTGTTGTTTTTATTTAGAGTGTTGATTACTGATTAGTAGTTGTTTTTTTCATAGTATGTAGTACAGTAAGATCTCTCTTATCCGAGTTGGATGAGACCGGGGGCACCTCGGATTTGCGAAAAACTCGGATGGCGCGGATCAATTGTTTATTTGCTCTCGTAGCATAGCCTGATGTGGTAAAATGATATATGACACATGTAATGGATAAAGGAACATAAATACACACGATACACTTCATACAGGGTATACTAAATGATTTAATAGCTTGTTATTCAAGCTCACGAACCACGTACACAATTTAGGCCTACATGTCGTAATCAAAACGTATGTCTAGGCCTAGGCCTAGGCCTAAACTCGACGCAGTAGGCCTAGGCCTACAATGCAAACATAGGCCTAGGCCTAGGCCTAGGCAGCTCTCTTTCTCATGTGGGAAACCTCTCACTACTATCCCGCCTGAAGCTCACGACGCAGATAAGTCTGGGAAAGAAATAGATAGCCCAGAATAACAATTCAATGCGTCGTGATTACGAATTTCGTGAATCGGTTGAAACATGATTGCATCAGCTAGTTCCACAACGACCATCTTGAACAGCTGTGTGTGAGATGGCTGGATCGTATGCGCACGCGCAGGCGCTGACGCACACTGACTCTATATGCTCAGTGGTGGCACTGACGTTACCGCGATGCGCCCGACGCACATGACCACTGAACTCTATATGCTCAGTAGATGATGCACACTGCTCGAAGTCGAGATATATCGCTGATCTATCTTCTTGCACTCACTCGTAAGGCAATGCTACAATGTATGCGAGTACATTTAAAAAGTGCGGCGCGGCGCTGTAATTATTTTTATGTTTATTTACGTATTTAAAACTTTAATTTAATTTTTTTTTTTTTTTTTTTTTTTTTTTTTTTTTTTTTTTGGCGGCTCGGTTAACACGAACATCGATAAGAGAGATCGATAAGGAGATCTACTGTACAATGTGTTGTGTTTTTATGTAACCGTATTGTCCTGAATATAAGCCTACCCCTTTTTTCATTATTTTAAGTCTGAAAGTCCCTTACCAGGTTATACATATTATATGCATATGCTTATGCATTGTTTTTTCTGTATTTCAACAAGAAAAGTTACGGTGTCGGCATATATATTGGTCTGGCCTATATTCGGCACAATACAGTATTTATGTTTTATATTCATATTTTATTTAGAATGTATTTCAGTGTGTTACAATAGGTAGTTTTATCACAATTTATTTTTGTTAAACAAAGATAATGTAGAATCCACAGTACGTGTTCCCGGTGAAAATGATAGTTTCCTTTTTTTACCAGTGTTTGAAAATTATGTTGGCTAGTGTTAACAACTTTGGAAAGAAGATAAACCAGTGCATACTTATAAGAGGGATCACTTAATTAAAAATTAAAATGTATGTTACTGCCTCCTTTCTACATGTCAATTTCAGTTGCCAACATAGGCCTAAGAAAATACAATGAGTAGAAGTGAGAACAAAATAAAATCACTGACTGTAAAAGTGACTTGAAATTGTTACAGTATATATAGTGAGCTAGACTATAATTTTCACTGATTGTCTATACTATAGGTACCTAATAAAAATACTCAAAATTTTTTACAGTAAGCAACTCTACAGTCAAAAGTCATTACTCATTAGTTACAACAGATGCCATTAATATGAAATTATTATACTGAATATTTTTGGTGTCCTGTCTGAATTCCTATACAGTATTTGTATTGTTAAAAAGAGCCATTACAACGAAACGTCCTTTTAACCAAAATATAATTTAACAAACTAATATTTTCGGCAATGACTGTAATTGAACGTTGGAGATGAGTGTGTTGCCCGTCAATACACGGCGCAATGCAAGTTGCCCACACTATAGGGGCATTAATCACGTGCTGTACGGGTCTCGCAGTGGACATGTTAAACAATAGGGAGATTGAAGATCGATTATTTAACGAAAAAATTACTGACTTTTAAAACTAGTGTTTGTTATAATGACATTTGAGTTTGATTGTAGCTTTAATTCTTAGTACACATGTTTTGTGTATGATAGATTGATAGGAGTGGCCAAATGGTTAGTTAATTCTTAGATAGGGGTATGGATAGGGAACCCAACATCTTAGCCTACCTGGTTGGTGACTGCTGGAATCTGGTAGATTGATGAATAGACACATAAAATATGGTCCAAAAGCTGAAAAATTCTAGTGCTGGGCAAAAAATCATTATTTCGATACAATATCGACAAGTGGGAATATTTTTAATATCAATATTTGGCTTCGTATCAAAATATTGAAATTTACACAAAAATGCTCAATTACGTAGTTTTGGTTTAGATGCCGGGTAGACAAAATTAAATTAATCCTGGCTGGTGCATATGGTGGAGGTGCTGGGTCATAAAACGCGATTGTGAGATTATAAAAATTGTTAATTATATTATTATTATGTTATATTATAATTATTATATATATATTATTATATTATATTTTTATATATTATATTGTTAATTGTTATATTATATATTATATATTTGTTAATTATATATATATTATATATGTTGATACCTTATCAACCCTATTGGTCACAAATTATTAAATATAGGCCCACTCTTTTAATAATGTTTTGATTTTAGATTTTTTAAAAAAACTTTTTCCTTTTTTCAAACACTTTTATTTTGATATACTGTACATACTATCAATATCAAATTTTTTCGACAATTGAATGATATGCCATAGTCCAGCCCAAAAATACGTCTACTGTTTCGGCCATACAGGGCCTTGTTCACTTGACAAGTGCAGAGAGGTGACTCGCTTGTCCAGTGAACAAGGCCCTGTTTGGCCAAATTAGTTTTCTTTGTCTCTTTGTATGTATCTATCATTAATGTTCAAGATCCCGCCAGTTTACCTGTTGGGTTCCCTATCCAAAATACAAAATTAATGTTTTGTGTAATTCTGGTAAAGGTTTGTGTTTTTTTGTAACATGTAGGCCTACATGTCAATTCAATGAGGTTTGAGGTGCCTTCTTTTCCACTGGGGTAACAAATATGTAACCTTGTAAACCATGTGAATCAAGCTATGTTATTTTCTAATTAGTGCATGTTTATAATGTTATTATGATTTTCTGGCTGAGTGGCATGGGTTTTGCATTCTGCGGCTTTTGTGGACCGTTCTCAAATCCTGGTGCTGTGATTGTAATACGTTATATATAGATATATATTACAGACTGAAATCATAACTTTAAACATTTTTGTTACCACAGGATTTTGTACCAATAAAATTCATATGCATGATAATTGATTAACAATAATATTTTCAGCAAAGTATCATTTCATTCAGTTCAGTTTGTCGTACAGTACTATTATCATTTTTTTACTATAGTAACTAGAGCTGGACCGATTCCGATACCGAGTCTTGAGACTTGGCGAGTCTTCGTAGAATCGGTAGAATCGCTGATTCCAAGTCTTGGATCAAGATTTTCGATGCCGATTCTTTGTTTGAATTTCGCGCGCGGAAGAATTAATCGAAGGTCGATAGTCGAAATTGCTCGCAAATCGACTTTCCACAGAACTCGCAAAATCTTAAAATGGCTGATTTTTCTCGACGCGTATTTTCTTGACACTTGAGATAGCAAGAAATAGTTATTTATTGTTGAAGCTGGTGGATTTTCTTCTGGTGAAAAAGATTATAATGACATCGACGCATAATTTTATCGATCTTGTAATGATTTTTCATCGGACAGTAACAGTCCAAATGTATCCCGAAAGCAGGCCTAGGCGGCCTAGGCTATTCTTAGGGCGAAACCGGTAGGGCCTAGGCCTAGGCCTACTAATGTTGATTTTGATGTATTGTCTTCAGGTTTGGCTATGAAAGTGGCATTGCCGCTTTATTTCATCGATCTTGTAATGATTTTTCATCGGGAAGTGATGGGGATATTGGTCCAAGTGTATCCCGTAAGCCTAGGCTAGGCCTAGGCTCCTACAGGCCTAGGCCGACCTTACCAAGACGCGTAGGCCTAGGCCAAGGTCTATTTTTCTAAACAGTTTAAGATCATAAGAAACTATTATTAATGTTGATTTTGATGTTGTCTTCAGGTTTTTCTGATTTTTTTTTCGGAAAGTGATGTCGTGTTGGTTGGTTTAGCCTAGGCCCTAGATCTAGCCTAAGGCTTAGGGCCTAGGCCTAGACCTACCCCTAGGCCTACCCCTAAAACGTTTTCCCCACATGATTAAAAATAGGCTAGGCCTATATCCTAAGAATCCCAATGCGCTATATTTGATATTTGTAATATTATTATTATGAGATATACTAAGCCAGGGAACCTAGCCCGCTAAGCCTACTTCTGGAGATGGCTTTTCCAAAATGCCTGGTTTTTGAGCTTGCACACGGAAAATGTATAGGCCTAATAGGTATTAGGTAGGGCCTAGACCTAATGATGGTGAATTTTTAAACATTTTTCATTATATGTTGATCGCTCAATCTCAATATTTGCTCGATCACAAATCTCCCTCGAAATTTAAGCAGGAATTCTCATTGCTGCTCATTTCACTGCTGTTCTGCTGTTCACACATCCCTATGAAATCAACTACTATAGGGAATTATTAATTATTCCTTGCCATTTTAAAAAAAGAATCGGCATCGCTAAGAATCGGTGAAGAATCGTTAAATAATTGGAATCGGCATCGGAATCGGCATCGGCAAAAAAGTGGAATCGGTCCAGCTCTAATAGTAACATCAACTGTTGTGGACAACTTTTCTCTAATTTCCTTCGATGTGTTTTGCACCTTTAATTTTGGTAAAAATGAGTAAAACCCATAGTATGGCAGCCTGCTGTAGAGCAATGCAATGTAGTACAATGTTTTGGTTATGTATTTTGAGTGTTTGTTATTTAGAATGAAGTAGTTCAGTGTGTTAAAATAGTTTCCTCAGTATTGTTAGTTGAGCACACCATTATTTAAATTTAGGACAGGGCTACTCAACTACTAGCAGGTTCCTGTCCAAAGGCCATCAAACAGTTTGAGATAGTAAAGTTACCAAATATTGCTGAAGAGAGAGTTTAGGTAAATAGGAAGTACGTAGGCCTAGATAGTTTGCGATGTTGGCTCTTTTTAACGCGGTAATACTCTTCCTTATGTGTTTGTTATTACACAACATTTTTGAAAAATCTAAATTAATTTAGCACACATTTGTAATACAAAGAAGCCTACTCTACAATTGCATTACGTGTCAAAAATCTTGCATGCACACACATAATATATTACTTCTTAACACTTCTGAACACCAAGGATGTAATCTTGTTTTTAGTAAAATTATAAGTGAGAATTGTAACATCAGGTCCCCAAATATGTAGATAACCTGACCTGCATTCAAGTTTGTTGAGTAGCCTTGGTTTTGAATGTTTGTGCTCACTATGAAGTATGCTAGTTAAATATTAGTGGCCAGTGAAAACAACTTTGGAAACAAGAATATACACCCTATAATATGGCAGCACTTATAGAGTGAACACTTGGAAGTTAAATGTATATTAGTTAGTACTTCTCTTTTTCTACAAATTGTCAATTTCTTTTTACAATACAGGAATCACAATTTATAAGACTTGAGTAGAAATTATAGTACAAATATTTTGTGAAAGTGTAATCCATGTGGGTTTGTGCTGTTTATTATAATTTTTTCATTCCAATTAGTAATTAGGTTTGGGGTAGCAGTATTTTTTCTTCTCTCACTTTAATAACCAGTATGCTGTTTTCAACAAGTTACTGGGAAAAATGTGAATAAAACTATGTTTTTTCAGAATTTGTGAGCTTTTCTGCTTTTTCTACTTTAAATATGTCCCGTTTTCTGGCTGGGTGGTCTGGATTTTAAATACTGTGACTCTTCTGTACCATGCTCTAATCAATTGGTGTCTGGTGAGGTTGTTCTGTATTTAAATTATCTCCTTGATTTTTCACGACATTTTTTACTCATTTTAGTATATAAATACGATAGTGATCTACTGGTTGAGGAATATGATATCCTAGAATGCCATTTCATAATCAATACTGCAATCCAATTGATTTTTTCACAGAACAATTAATTTTTGACTCAGTCTTCCTAGTATAATAAATTATCGATAGTGATCTAACAACTGGCTTGAGATAAAATATTTATGCGTTAAGTTAGTCTTCGTCCACCTATTGCCCCATCGGCCCTTTAAGTCATAATTGTTACCATAGAGCAGGGAATCATTTTATCTTTAACAGTTCTACTTTCATATGCCCATAATCGGCCTACTTTGCCATCATGTATTGTTGTGTTATCCAATAGAGACAGGATTCCCTTTGTACATGCATGATAGTTAATTAACTCATGCACCTATGATGTGGCTACTTTGCATATGTATTTTGGTCCAAAGGAATCAGAAATTACCTTTTACTCTACTCTTAACGCCACCTGGCACCGCGTTGAGCTCAACCATAGCCCTTTCACAACTGAAAAGATGGCTTCATTTTATCCGCGGCAAAACCTTGAGTCAGCCATTCCTTCTATTTTGTACAGATGATTACCCAGCAGGTCATGCCCTGTGTCAAGTTAGTCTGAACTGGACAGATGAGGCCTGTCTGTTCTTATATCTGGGTGGTTTTGATTTCCTTATTACTTTTCTCTGCCATGTTTTTTTTTTTTTTTTTCCCGGAATTCAACATGGTTGTGCATTCTAGTAGCCGACTGATATAAGTCCTGTAATGTAATGCTTAGCACTTTTGTGTGGGCTCCCCATCCTGCCACCATGTACCTTCATTTTTCATTTTTTTTTAAATTTTTACAAGTTACCTTCCTATCAATTTGCTTCTCTCCTGTCATTGTACGGTCACTTGCCATGCCTAAATAATATGCAGTATGTTCAGCATTTTAATTGTTTCTGTTCCATAATGATTGTTAAAATCTGGTTATGTTTTGAGTGATAATCATGGACTGTTTTTGCTTTATATACTACATACATAACATTTTTCTCCAACCTTTCTTGTGTTTAGAGGCTCTGCTTCCAATGCAGAAGGTCCAGGGTTCGATTCCCGCTTTAGGCAGAAGTTTTTTAACTTCTGATGTGGACTTCAGTCCATCAGTTTTTGGCTCAGGAATTCGTAAAAACGGTGACTTTGAAGCCGTCCTAGCAACGAGGCACATAATAAATTGTAAGGTGGTCCTGAATCAGCCTGGTTGTTTCTTGCGCTGTCAGCGGGCAGTGGTTAATTTAAGGACGGATGCATCCACCCACTCTTTTTTCGTAGGTGACGCGTCCACCCACTTACTTTTCGAAATTTTATAATTGTATACCTACTCAACACAATTAAAATGTTGTAACACACTGTACTATTTAAAAATATGCGATGTATGAGTTGTAAAGGTTTTTTCCGTAATTACTAGGCCGCTTCGCAAACGCTTTTTTTATTCGCGTTGATGGATGAGCTTTTTTTAAGTTTTTAGTATGCGTGGGATCTCTTTACTTCTTTTGCTATGGTAATACCAATAAATAGAACGTAAAATATTTGGAGTCCCAAAGACTTGCTTTAAGTAAGCATTGCAGGTGATTGTTGTCAAGTTTCCATAGTTACTTGTTAATTTTTAAACACCTCAAAAAAATATTAAAACCTTTATTTCTATAGATTCTGTTTATACAACTTTATCTTTCAAAAAGTACTACATCACCATTACCTTAATGTCCATGTAAAATATGAACGTTGTAGCCCCACCCGTTTGGTCAGAATCGGGTAAAATGTCACAAAAATATCGCATTGAAAAACGGAAAAAAATCGCAAAAGTACAATATTCATGAGAAATATTTCTTCGATTGTACCCAAAAACGTGGCAGTTCTAAGTTCAGAGATTTCGAAGGTCCCCTGCAATTTTTATCAAGATCGCATATGCCGTTTGCCCAGTAGAGAGCGAACAAACAGACCAAAAAAAACAAAAAAACAAAAAAAAAACACGAAAGCTAATTTTTTTGGGGGTCAGTGAAATTGAAGTCTTCTCTTCGCTACCAAAAAAGGAAACGTTTTAAAACGTGTTTTAGGCTTTTAAAAGTACCAACTTTGAATTTTTTCACCTTCGACCACAATAACCATTGGCAAAATTGGAACTTTACTGCAGCACACCCATATTAGTTTTGCACCCACCTTTCTCCAGACAACTGTCAATTCCTGGATACGCTACTGCTTGCAATTTTTTTTTGTAGATCAGGATATAATAAAATAATCTTGCAAAGTTTTTAGTTTTTCATATCCTTTCTTAACTTCTCAAAATCGGCTATAAAGTACCAACCAGAAAAAAAACGCCTTGCGGGGCTACACGCTCACCCCCCTTTCCCCCATCCATAGGGATAGTGTTGTACTTGTTTCGTCTTGCCCCCCCCCCCCCCCCCCCCCCTTGGAAAATATCCTGCCGGCGCCCATGAACAACACAATATGGGCAGTTCTTGCTTGTTTGAGTCGTTCTGAAATTTTTTATGTGGGTGGATCTTCACAATTTTAGAAATTTTAGACCGAAGCACGCTAAAAACTAGTAAAATACCACAATTTGGAATGTTATAAATCCAAAAATTGATTGGGTTATGCAAATGCACCCCCCACCCACACTAACTGGGGGCATACCCCCAGACCAGAACCCCCATTGTATACCAGGATACATACTTTTCCTGAAAAAATTGTTTAATGGGAAGTTCTACTTATTTCTTATTAATATAGACCCAGCGTCGAACGTCCGCCCACTTATTATTTCAGAAATTAACCACTGTCTGCGAGTGAAATCGTGTCCAGCTTGGTTGATGGGTGTTTTCTACTTAAATATGCCGGTGTCTAGTTAGTCATTGATCGCTCGTCGATGGTATCGCGCCTACAGGGCTGTCTTAGTCTGCTTTAAATTTAATGTCGTCCACTGAAAACCAGTTCTGTGACTGAGTGGGTAGACTCTAAATATGACCTATTTTTATTTTTTTATTTAAGCTTTCATATGTACTAGGCTCATTTCTCATACATTATCATCTTTGGGTCATTGCCTGAATACTACATTATTAGTATCATCTGCATAGAGCTTTATCTCTACTTCACTTCTTTCTTTACATACTATGCTAGATCATCGATGTAGATTACAAACAACGTTGGGCTAAGTACCCCTCTTGCTTTAATCCGATTCTTGTCTGCCTGTGTTTAGATCTTTTCCTCCATATCTTAACTTGCATCATTCTCATACCCATGTACACTCTCCACCATCCTCCATCTTCCCATTTGTTCCATTTTTGCATAAGTTTATTTCTGTCCACTGGGTCAAAGCTGACTATAAATCCACTTGTACTACAACGATTTATGCACCTTGTTAAGTCTGTTTTTATATCCTGCATGGAGTACGCTATTTGATTGACAGTGCTTCTGTTTGATCGGAAACCAGCTAGGTGTGGGTACAGTAAGCAATTCTTTTCAAGAATAGGTTACAGTCTATAGCTTATCATATGTTCCATTACTTTAGCCAGCATATTTGTTTGCTCTATCAGTCTATAACTTGCTTATTCGGTTACATATTTCTCTTTCTTCTGCTTTCCCCCCCCCCCCCGGTGTTTCCGGAATATTTTCTTTCCATGACGGGTTGATCAGATGCAGTATTGCTTTCTTTCCTTCCCTACCATAGTTTCTGGTATCTGGGTAGAGTAAATCCATTCCAAGTCCTGGCAATTTCTAAGAGCTGCTTCCACACCCATCAAGAATGGAGCATTATGTGGGTTTTGATACACAGATGGCTCCCCCTCCCCCCACCCAAAATAAACTACATCTAGGGATGGGACGGTAAAACGTTCAGTTTGTTTGGTTAGTGGTTGTTAAATTCTCTTACATTTAGTACAGTAAAAAATTTATGAATATTAAAAAGATGAATATGAACTCCTTTAAAAAAGGAACTGTTTTGATTGGTACGGAAGTCAATTCATTTAGA
Organism: Sweltsa coloradensis; assembly: GCA_024449915.1. NCBI lineage: Eukaryota > Metazoa > Arthropoda > Insecta > Plecoptera > Chloroperlidae > Sweltsa > Sweltsa coloradensis. The sequence continues at coordinate 136,728 of JAMZAV010000034.1, read as the reverse complement.
TAGTTGTGCTATGTTTTTACGTTCAATGCTTACAATTAGCGTCAATCACTGGCTACTGATGATGTGGCACTATGTGAGACCGGTCAACTGGTAAAATAGATGGCATGTGTGATGGGGGTAGACTTTGACTACGCCATCACAAGCTTCACAGAAATAGACCACCAGAATAATCGCACTTACGTATTTGTGCATGTAAAACGGGCGAAAGGAGACATCTTTAAGCGTTTAAACGCGATTTTTTCAAGGGATTTAAAGTTTGAGAAACTACCCGTTTTTCAGTTCCAGTTTCAGTTCTAGTTCCTGGCTCATCCTGAAGCAGATGCTTGCACATATATTTACTTACGCTGCTAGATTTAAAAAAAAATTCTGCAAGAGAGATTGCATAATGAGATCTTGCTTTTGAACTGGATCAATTCCATCGTTAATACAGAGATAAAAATCACAAAAATCATTTCTGATAATTTTGTTCAGTTATTGAGTTAATTTGACTGGAGATACAAGAGCTTAAAACATACAGTATTTGTATAGAAAAGAATATAGTTTGTTTTAATTAACTCTACTTGAGAAAGCAAAATAAAGTCAGCAAAATGGTAACCATCCCTTCTACTCATCTTCCAGTCACCAAAGAGGCATCTGATTGCCTAGTTCCCCTTTGCACTGACAAATCTCGCCTGACAAGATATAGGCATTTCTTAAACCACTACCAGCCATCGGTGCTTTTCCATTCTTGTTTACTATCTGGTAAAAGGCTTGTAACACAAACATTTTTTTATCTAAGAGATTCATCTTTTCATACTACTTGACACTCATTTCTTTGGAATTTTTCGTAGACATGAAAAAGAAAGGAAATAGGTTTGAAAATGCCCATTCTTTGACTGAAGAGGATCAAGCCACGGTGGTAATTGAGAAAGCCAAAGTGGAAGACGACGAGTATAAAGTGTTTAACGAAGAACAAACGTATTATAGTATTGCGCACACCATCACGGAGAATGTGACGGAACAGCCGACCATCATGGTGAACGGGCAACTGAAAGAGTACCAAATAAGGGTGAGTCACAATCATAATAATTCTATTGAATCAACACTTGCACATCTTTATATATTATGTAATGATGGTTTTTGGGTATTCATTGTAAGGTGAAGACTATTAATGGCTTAATACCTATAGCTTAATCCGTCCCCTTCCCCTTGGGTGCGGACTCCCAGTGTATGCAGTACTTTCGTACTTTTTGGATTACATGAAAGGAAATCAACATTTTCCTGATCTGTTTTCACCCCCCGACAGATAACTAAATTCTTCTTTCTCGTACATAGTCCTTTTTTCCCATTTACCTCACAGATTTATCGTGTGAGTCCTCAAAGTCAATAAAAATGCAATTTTTGTCAATATTTTAAAATGTTGCGTGAACAAACGAGACCAAAGTTTGAAAAACAAGCCAGGCATTACCTTTCTGAATATGCACACAAAAAGTTATCTCGATCGATTGAAAAATGTTGGCGTAGTTTGAAAAGTAATTAAGCACATTCTGAATTTGAATTGTACCGTTTACATGCTAATTGGATTGAGATTTCATACTTTGTCCAGGCGTACACACAATGCCGGTAACTCTATGTTTCAAACTTTATGCTGGGCATTGATGTAGAATGGGAAGTCACAATTGAAAGTAACAAATTGATGTCAAATTGCAATGTTGAATCTTTCTCACATTCACATCAAAACTTTATTTATTAATATCGAAATTTCATTCATAATTAAGTTTAGGTAATGGTCAAAATCAATAAAATAGTTGTTAGGCTTAGGTCTTCTTAATACAAAGCAGATATTTTTCTATTTTGAATTCAATAAAAATCACAAGCTGATGACAGCTTATTCTTGTCCGTGTGTTATTGAGGCAGCTCGGCGGACTGTGAAAAAATACTGCTTGGTGCTAAGACTGCGTACTGTTGACGGACGGATCGGTTATCGTAATAATACAGTAATACACAAGTGTCGTGGTCAAAAGTTCAAACTTTTAACCAACATTTATTTACGTAAATGAGACCTTGGCTAGCAAATGCAAAATACTAAATAAATAACTTCTTTGGTGAACAAATTTAATGCAAAATTCATTCTTTCAGCTATCCAGACATGTAATAGAAGTAGTAAGAAGGTATATTTAGGTGACATTGCGGCAAGACGTGACAAGATTTTTTATTGCTTGAAATTACAAACAAATTGACTTACCTGTTGACTACAAAATCAAGTTATTCTATATTTTACGTAAATGAAATACATATTTTTATACAAACAATTAAAATCAATTTGATAAACAAAATAATTGATGTCAGAAATTGCTACTGACCTGGTGTGCAAACTAAAAAAAACAAACAAATTCAAACATACATAAAAAAGCTTGAGTTCGGTTTGATAATGCAAAATAAATAAATGTTTGAAAACAAACTATTTGAATTTCCCGCCTTCCCATCTAAATTTTTTGTGGCCTTCTGTAGATGTTTTTATGATTCTTTAGCAGGCATGGGCAAGATGGTCACCTCAATGACATAATATAAGCTAAGCGCTAGACACACAGTATAGCCGTGGAGAGCATAACAATTTGAACCTGTCTTGAGTAGGGAAAAACCCACCGCCGTCTAAATGTATCGTACCCTTAAATTTAACAGCCTTTGTGTTAACAAGCGGTGTAAAATCAAAACCGCAAGATGGCGATTTCTCGTTATTATTGAAGAAAAACAGTCTTTCTTCCTCAAATCTCTCAGTTACTCCGATTTCCGAACATAGCAATTCAAGTTGGTGGACTATCATACTATTGTCTATCTGCATTAGGCTTTTAGTAATCAAAACTAGTTATTTGTGCGGAATATGTGTCTGAACAAGGTCGTGCAGGTCTATAGGGTTGCCTAGGAGAGGCCTAGGGCTTGTCAAACGTGTAATGTTAGCATTAATTGAATGTAGTTCTATAGCCTAATGGAACTAAAGGCTTACACTGTTGTATTATAAATAATTTTCTTTATCTGGGCCTAGGCCCGGGACGGTTTCTGGTTTGTTTTATGAAAGTAATGACAATTTTTCTCGTTTCACACATAGAAGCAAAATTTAAAATGTCCGCCATTTGTTTACGTATTTGTTTATCCCCGCGACGTTCAAATAATCCACTGCATCTTAGTTCATTCAACTAGATGAAGTATCTATGTTGCAGTGAAGTGATTTTTCCCTACTCGAGAGGCTTCAAATTGTTACGCTAGCGCCATGGGCGCCGGCAGGAATTTTAGCAGGGGGGGGCAACTATCACAATTTGTAGTTCAGTTGGGCAAGCACGGGGGTTTGGGGGGCGGAGCCCCCCAACAATAGCGCCGCAGGCGAAATTTTTGAAAATCAGGTTTTTAGAATGCATTTGGTGGGTTTTAGAAAAAAGTAGTGGGCTGAATACGATACCGAAATTATGTAATTTTTGTGCAGTAGATACTAGAAAGTAAACAAAAAAACATTGTGTCTCAACTTTTATACGGTTACTAAAATGGGTTATGAGTTGAAAATGAGACACACGTTTCAAAAATAAAGGCTTTATTTTAATTGCATAAAATTATAATGAATGTGACTGTTTTGATCACATTTTCTTTTCTTACATAAACTGCAACTTGTAAGTTCTCTCCAGTTGCAATGCAATGTGGAATAAAAATATAAAACATAAACACGTTCTTAGAGGTCTACATCGACTAATAATTTACTAGCCTACAAATCATAGAAACAATATCTTGTTACATTATTATTATTTATTTCAATAAATCATACACATAATATCACATAACATAAAATAAATGGAAAACGGGCGTGATTGACTAGACCCAAAAAGGAAAATGCGAAATTTCAATACATTACTAAGTACTAAAAACAAACAAACTAGCAACACTCCGCTCCCGATCGGATCATTAAATATATTATTATTATTATTAATATAAATTTTTAATTGAATTTCGGTTTCACAAAAACATTAATTTATATGTAATAAACGCATATCACTAGTTAAAATTTATTTTTCCTGAAATCCAGGGGGGGCAAGCGCCCCCCCTTGCCCCCCCCTCCCGGCGCCCATGGCTAGCGCTCGTTTGGAAGGATAGGAGACTGAGCGTCTAGCGCTTTGCTACGCAAAGCTTATGTACGTCATTGGGTCACCTAGCCATTGCTGTGTAGGGCTAGCAGATTTTCAGCCTAGATATTTTCATTTTACCACCTATATTTTGACTTTTGATTTGAGACTTTAAAATTAAGAAAATCCATCCTATGCTTTCAAGAAGACAGTGAAGATTAGAAAAATCCTGGGGAATCATATTATCTTAGGCCTAGCCCTAGCCTAGCCCTAGGCTACTTTACATGAAATAAGGCATGAACAAAAAGACTTTTGCACTCAAGTGAAGCATTTCAGTTGTAGTAGGCCTACATAGGCATAGGGCCTAGACCCAAATTATATTCTTGGTATAGGGACTAGAGCAAAGACCCTTGCCTAGCTATTCTTGCAAGGCAAGTAGGAATGGGGGAAATGTCAGCCTTCTATGCTCAGCCCCCACCTTGGCTGTCTCGGCTTAGGCTTAGCTAGCCTAGGCTAAGTCAAGAGACGAAGATTCCTTGGCTCGACTTTCGTTTATTTATTTATTAGCATCTTTTGGACCATTGTACAGTTGTCAATTCAAGAGCTAGGCCTGGGCCTAGGCTTATTCTAGACTAATAAAGGTGTAGGACTAGGCTAGTAGAGGGCCATCAAATTCCAACTCGCAACCTTCTCGTGGTTTGGCCCGTGATTAAGGGAGTTTTCTCCCTGAAACTAATGGCGAGCTCTGGGTCGTCGTCGGGGACTTTCCCCTTCCCTTTGACTACCTCCCCGACGGCGACGACAATGACAACACGGACGGATGATTACACAGACGGAGACGTCCACGACGTGGGGGAACCCCTGCCCTCCCCATACGCTTGTGGCTGGTTTTGACCAGCACAGGCCTGTCCACCCCTTGTCCCCCCGCGTCATCCCTTACGTCCCTTCCTTCGTCTCGATTAGCCAAGTTGCATAAATATGAGACGTTAAGCAATATCCAATCAATAGGCTAGTAGAACTACCTAGGGCCTAGGCCTAGTCTTTCTATTTAGGTAGGTAGGTAGGCCTTATATAGGGATGTTTCTTAGATATGCACACCTAGGGCCTGGTCAATAGCCTACATACGGGCCAGCTCTAGGCTTAGGGGGCCTATATATTATTTAATTTTGCCTCCAATCTAACTGTCTAGGCCAGGGCCTAGGGTCAGCTATGCAGTTCTTGACCACCTTTTGTCCGTAACCAATAATTTGTTTTTCGTTTACTGTATTGTAGCCATTGCGTTGGGGAAGGTCTCAAAACGTTCCGGTGATTGAGGATGTTCAGGGTAGTGTACCAAAACGTATCCGGATGTGTTTGCTTTTGGTCGAATCAACTAACAATCGAAGTCTGTATCGATTTAATTCTCGTCGTAGTTTTTTTCGTAACCTATTCTCAACCACCCACGTAACCAATTCTCGACTGCAGGCAAATCCTATGTTGAACTTCACCGAATATTATTAAAATGTGTAATCGTTCAAGAGTTAAATACTAAATAGCATTATAAAAAGGGTATAAAACGGCCACTAAAACACATATTTTGGTTCAAAACTATCAATATGAGCAAAATAGACTATTTCGTACCACGTACGCCACGGTCCTAAACCTAGGTCGAGCACCAGTTTCCTGATCTTATTGCTTTCCGTTGTGAAAGTTTTCCCATGACTGCCGTGCTGAATTCAATATTTGGTGTGTTAATTAAACAGTAAAAGTGAAGCATTTACTGTAAATACAATGTTAAATTGTCAAAATAAATGCTAACGCTATGTCGTGAACTCAAATTAAACAGGAGAAAAAAAAACCTAGCTTGAATGTGAGACGACGGCGTTATCCTTACCATTAGCGCAATCTATTAAGGCAAATTTTTTGGGTCGAACTCCAAATGATCTTTTGTAAATTTGATAATCAATGTATTTTAATCATTAACATAGTTAATTTATTGCAGTCTTAATAGAAAAATCATGCCGGTTAATATTTAATAAAATCAATTTTGGAGCTGTCACATCAACGCAACATGGTGTTATCTGATAAATAAGTTGCGCTCGCTTAAGGCTGGTTGAAAATAGGTGGTGGTCGAGAACAGCATAGCTGACCCTACTCTTTGTTCCTACCTAAGTAACACTCTCAATCATCAAAATGCACAGAGGCTGGTGGCATTGTGTACACAATACTATGTATGTAAATCATCCCAGCTATCTGTCGTCTGAAACCATCTTTGCCGGTAATGGTATTGACAGTTTCAAACCCAATGGAAATTCGAGACAATGGTCTTGCATGTTGGGAAATCTGTAGCCACACCTGTATTTGAGAAGGTCCCCTTTTTGTACCGTAACTGTGTGCCCACCCATGAAGATTTAGTAATGATTGGTGTTTACAAGTTTCAACAAAGAAGGTGAGAGAGCACAATATAATTGGCTTCTTTGTAGTATGATGATTGACATGGGGTAGGTTCAAGGTGTAGGGTCAAGAAGTTTACTGCACTAAATACTGGGTGCAAGCCCTCCAACTTTTAAGGAAACTGTACATGTTAAACAGCTTAAAATGATTTGTGCATTTCCTAATCCCAATATTAATTTTAATTTTTTCCCCTTGATTTAAGGTATGTGAGAAAACATGTGTCAATTAATATTGTAATAATGTTTAATTTTAATTTTCATAGTACCAGAACTTGATTTAACATTATTCCCCGCAAGCGGCAAAGGGTGACAACACACAAGGATCGTTTACTGTCGGGGCACACTTTGGCGATCCTCGTCACCCTAATTATAAACCTACTCGAAAATGTGCAGACTGTAGATCGATTTCGTAATTAATTAAAACATTTTTTAGAATTGTACGAAATAAATATATTGTTCCAAAACTTCGATACCTACTTCCTACTAATTCGATGCTCTATGTACCTATGTGTCTGTATATCTTTGCATCAGCAAAGAACAGGGTATAACTATAAGCCATTTTATACTGGATAGCAAGAAAGAAGAATGGCTGAAGAAGCTCCTCTCTGCACAGGAAAAAAAAATAGTAGTGTTCTGTTTTGGTCACCCAAACATTCAAAAATGAAAACAATTTCCAGTGCAGTGCAGCCCTCCTAAGTAAAAGCTCACGAGCCTCCACTTTTGTTAAGTCTTGTCTATTATTTTATTGATAAAATATGGACATTGTTATTAATATCTTCATGCATTATTGATATGTTCTTGCCCGTTTCTAAATTATTCTACCATAAGTTTTTCTTCTTCACTTTGTCTGACCTATTGCGATGTATCCGCTCGTGCTTTATCTCATAGTGTCCCCTTCCTATTTCCTTCTCATAAGGTTTAGACTCTTTGAACCACATTAAACAGCCATAGAGACATCCTTGAATATATTTAATATTTTTTAATGACTTACATGCCCAAACACTCTTCTTGCAAGTCGTGCACTTGTTACGTTTACTTTTGACACAGCGAAACAATCCAAAACCCATTCACCTTTTATTTAATATTTAATATTAAAATTAAAAATGTGAATTCATAATTTATTAGTAGGGATCCAGTAAAAATACCTTTTAGATTGTTAAATTTTCCTTTTGGAAATTATAATATGCCTTAGGATATATACTCTATTTTGCTTGATCATTTTTCCATTTTTGTTATTAAAATGTGGCATAAATATATTTTGGAAGTAACCAAAGTATAAAAAGAAGAGATGAGAATCCTAACATGTTGCCAAGTGACAATTGGCACCATGTCATAAAATAATAAAATATTTTTTCAACTGATATTGGTAGACCTACTCAACGTACAAAATGGTAAATAGACGGTGAACGTCAGTTTGTCTAATTTTGAACCACGTTTTGCGTAATAATTGGCTATAATGTAGGCGCTTTTGCTTATTCAACAAGAAAAGTGTAAAAATAAAATTTTATTTCTTGTTTTCATCCAAAATTGAGTTATTTCCGTTTTGGTGTGTTTTGAAATGGCGTTAGAACATTGCACAAGGCCAACATTTGCAAACAAACATGTTACACTAATACTGGAATTTTTAATTTTACTGCTGATGTTAACTGGATCTTTATTTGTTAGTTACCTTTGCAATTAAATATGAAAGTAATGCCCTGAAAAATTACAATGTTACCGGTAGGCCTACATTACAAAAAAAATGGAATTACTAATGAGTAGGTAGAGCAATGTCATTGCATTTGTGTTTGCATATTATTTTTGAAAATACTATAAACTTATCTTGAATACTAACAGTATGTTATTTTATTTTTATAGGGTCTTGAATGGTTGGTATCCTTGTATAACAACAACTTGAATGGTATCCTGGCAGACGAGATGGGTTTGGGAAAAACAATTCAAACAATTGCTCTGATATCTTATTTGATGGAGAGGAAGAGAGTTAATGGGCCTTTTCTCATCATTGTCCCACTGTCGTAAGTTAGAATATTCTTATATACTATAGAGTATTTTGAGATGTTAAAAAATTATTATTAAAATACATAATTTGATTCATAACTAAAAAACTAACTGTTATAAGTCAATACATTTCATTTCATCAATCCAAATATCCTGCCAATCTATTTATTGGTTGTTGAACTTTACTACTTGCTTTCTGTTACCTGTATGTATTGAATGATTTAAATTTTCAATATGGCTACGTGATAATGCACATTTTTATTTTGCAGTGATCTCTGCCTGTTGCAATAAACCTATGATTTATTTTGATGTTTTAATTTAGTTTACTCACAAAAATATATTTTTACTTTTAATTAGCAGTACAATGCTCCTCCTAACCCAACCCAATTTAATGTTGGTTACAGAATCAATACTAGGCCTATATAATTACATCAACTATGAATGCCTGTGGTAACATTTTTGTCTTGTAATGTCATGTGATGAAATTAGCGAACCCACATTTAGTACGCAGCTACAAGTAAATGTCACCATAACCAATGTCTTAATAATTTAGGATCCAACAATGAAGTTAAACAACACTAATAATATCAATTTATACATATGTATACATACATATAATATGTCATTATATACAAAAGAATCTTTGAAACAAGCAATGCTTTGTGGGCAGTCTTCTAACAATTTACTACAAAATAATTTCGCTCACATAATTTCCAAATGGCCAATGTATCATTTTGCAAAAATTTCAATAGTTAAAAATTTCACTGTTTTGCATTGATTATTGTTATGTTCAATGTTAATGCAATGAAATCGTTTAATGTTGTAATTTCTAGTAGAAAAGCCTTTTTACATCCTCCGTGTGTCACGGAAGTACCCAGTAAAGAATGTGTAGTAAATAGTAATTAATAAATTACTGCCATTTTTACTGATGAATTCCAAATGTAGTTAGGTCTATCTTGTAACTTAGGTGATAACTGATCCCCTAATTAATGTTCTTTGATGCTATTTTTCTCAGAACACTTTCTAATTGGGTGTTGGAGTTTGAAAAGTGGGCTCCGTCAGTGTTTGTAGTGGCATACAAAGGGTCTCCAGCTGGCAGAAGAAATCTTCAAAGTCAAATGAGAAGCACAAAGTTCAATGTGCTACTGACAACCTACGAGTATGTGATCAAGGACAAGGCCGTCCTCGCTAAACTTCGCTGGAAGTTCATGATCATCGACGAGGGTCATCGTATGAAGAACCATCACTGCAAACTCACACAAGTGCTCAACACACACTACCTGGCACCACATCGTCTCCTCTTGACCGGAACTCCACTTCAGAATAAATTGCCCGAACTTTGGGCATTGCTGAATTTCCTTCTGCCATCCATTTTCAAGTCCGTGAGCACGTTCGAGCAGTGGTTCAACGCTCCGTTTGCTACGACGGGCGAGAAGGTCGAGCTCAACGAAGAGGAAACTATCTTGATTATACGACGCTTGCACAAGGTGTTGCGTCCATTCTTGTTGAGGAGGCTAAAGAAGGAGGTGGAATCACAGTTGCCGGATAAGGTTGAATACATCATCAAGTGTGACATGTCGGGATTGCAGCGAGTATTGTATTGGTAAGTAAGCAGGTGTTTCTGCACTTTTTTACTATACCTCAGACTAAAAAAAGAAACAATTTTTTTAAAAAAATATATATTTTTTATAACTTTTGATACATTTGCTAATATGTAAGTCTCAAATGGACTTTAATATAGTAAACTGTTCCACCGCCTTCTAAATCGAATGTCAGACATGTGTTTGCAGAAAAATTATAATCTTAAATTCAAAATTTGACGGTTGAAATTTTCCATATAGCCCACTTATGCAAGTTTCTCAATGTACCTACAATAGTAAACAGTTCTACCGCCTTCTAAATAATGAACAAAGAGTTTGACTTAGGGTTAGTCTCATCACATTTAATTAATTTTGCTTAATGTTATGTTTATGTGTTGAATGGTATATGTCATGCTTGTAGAATCAATGGTAGGACAGAAAATATCTTTACCCTAACAATTTTTTTGGATTTCCCTTGTTATTTTTCTGCTCTTAATCCAATCTATGCATGTAAAAAGCAAAACCAGCAGCCATATTGAATGACAAGTTTAAGTGCAGTAAAGTTGTTAAAATAAGAAAAGTTTTGGCATATCTTTGATTCATGTTGGTGGCTATTCATCAAGTTCATATTGAATAGAAATAGGAAAATAGTGTTACCCTCATGCTTAAACACCTGAAGTTGTCACTTGTGGTGGACTTGCAGATATCCATAGGCATTAACATGGGCCCATTTCAGCCATGTCCGCTAGTCCGCATATTTATAGTTTCGCCTGGAGAGTTCCTCTGAACGAACTGCAAATGTTGGCTTTTATTTTCATTGTATCCAAAAACGATGATTAAAACCAAAAAATCTTCCGACCAACATGCACAGAGACATGTATCAAAAACAAAACAAAATCGAAAGTTGAAAAGTTGAGCACAAAATTTAATAAATAAATACAAAATAATGACCAGGACACAAACCAGCAACCTTACTCATAGAACTTCCTCTCACTTTCCACCACAATAGCAAGAGCTAAGATTTAGCAACTCTTCGACTATTATATAAGCCGCAGGTAAATTATTGGAACTGTTTAAGTAAAAGTTGTTTTCTCGATGTGCAAGTACTTGCTATGATCCCATGGTAATTAAATTTACTTCGTTGGTATGTTTATATGTTTAAAGCATAACCGTTTGTATGTAAGTTAGATTACTATCAACCTCAGTAAAATAGCTATACATGGTTACTCGATTTACATCTGATGCATCTTTGCACTATCATCAGCAAGTCTTTGTGCATGAGGGTAATTTTTAGATTTGTTTAGGAAATATTTATTTTGTTTAGGTTTGTATGAATATTGAGTGTTTGTATGCTGTTCTTGTTTGTTTAGCCACATGCAAAGCAAGGGTGTTCTTCTTACGGACGGCTCGGAGAAAGGCAAACAGGGCAAGGGTGGTGCTAAGGCCCTGATGAATACAATCATGCAGCTTAGGAAGCTTTGCAATCACCCTTTCATGTTCCAACACATCGAGAAGGCATATTGCGACCACGTTGGGCTGCATAGTAACGTCGTAACCGGGTGAGTGAACTACTAGTAACATTCTGCTCTTTCTGAAATGCCCTAGGCCAGCGGTTTAGCCGAGGTCGTTTAACCGGTTCCCACTTGAACACCGAAGTTTAGCAGAATCGGGCGTGGTCAGGGGTAGAGTGGGTGAACGCTCTGCCCTGAAACTCACGTATACCGCTGGTTAGAGCAGACGGAGGGTTCGAGAGCTAGTGTAACGACTTCGTTCTCCTCGACGTCTGCTCGGCAGTCTGGGTTAGTGGAGGAACCTATATGACTGTCAAAGTTACATCGTCCTTTTGGATGCGACGTTAAGCCGTTGGTCCCCTTTGTACTTTTCGAAAGGAGTAGGCTACATGCCGGTACCGGTTTCCCCTCCTCCCTTCCTCCCTTCTGTTTATACTTCATCCTCATCTATCACCACTCATCGTCTCGAATAACCAAAGTGCATTAATATGAGACGTTAAGCAATAATTAACCAATTAATCAATCAATCAAATGCCCTAGAGTTTTAGAGGTGTTGAAACATTTTGACCATGTCAAATACTGTGAGTTCATGTGTGTGTTTTCTTGTGTCATTATCAGGGCAAGTTGTTGGGCTCCTTTTCTTAGGTGCGTACAATTTGGCCTTGCCCATCCCACTATCCAACCAGTGGACCTTGCACAAAGTCCACCTCTCAACAATTCAGATTGAGAAACGTAACCAATTGAGCCAATCAGAGATCTCTCCAGAGTGATGGGTACTATTTGCAAAGTATAGTGGGGGAGGGGAGGTCTACTGGGTTGCAGCTTTGAAATAGTTCATTACCATATGTAAATTAATATTATAATAATTAGGGGTTGCCCTATGTAAAGATAGCATTTAATTTTGAGTATTGAGCTTATTTTTTAATTCGGTACAATTTTGGCTCATAACATTTCCTCCCCTTTTTATCAAAACCCTAAATGGGGGGCTTCCTGCACTTGGGTAATGTTGCATTATATGAATAATAATTAAAATTTATAAAATTCAATTCAAATAGGCTACTTAAAATGCTAGAATTCTATGCTAAAGTTATTTTCAATATGCAGTGATAAACTTTATTTTGAGTAAAATAAGCATTTTGTTGGCCTACCGTTTTCTAATATATATATATATGAAAATATATGTTTTGAGGTAAAACTGCGTGTGATGATTTATAATAAAATAATATTTTATTACCGACGTTTCACTAGGGTTTCACCTAAATATTAATGAATATCATCCAGTTCTCCAGGGTGTTCGTATAACGAGAAGTGGACATACTAGACTATTGCAGGCTGATGCTCCACCACCATCTGAGAATGAAACTCGTCCATTAGACCAACTCCGGGAAGGTCCCGTGACAAGAAGTAGGAGATAACATACACCGCTTACATCTGGAGGCTCTCTCTCAACTCTCTGTCTAGTCATCTAGATCTGTTTTCCTAGATGGCTGTGTTTTCATTATTGTCATCTTGTACTTTGTTATTCCATTTTGTTTTTGTTTTATAACCTTGATAAAGCTAGGTGAAACCTAGTGAAACGTCGGTAATAAAATATTATTTTATTTTAAATCATCACACGCAGTTTTACCTCAAAACATATATTTTCATATCATGTACTGCGAAAGCCTCAAATCTAACATATATATATATATATATATAATATAATATATACATATATATATATATATATATATATATATATATATATATATTCACCAATTTAGCATCTAAAATGCACACAATACATATCAAATAATATTATATGTAACCATTCAAAGCATTTTGCCAGAGACATTTGCATTTCAGACCAACATCATAAGTCATAACACAGTTGATGTAGGGATATAATTTTTCATTAACTTACTCTGAGCATAAAATTATAAAAATTCAAGTCTAATAGTAGTCCCAACACATGACATAAGTAACTGTAACTGCATCAACATGAACGACTGCTGCCCTTCTGTACTGGGACAACTGTACAACACATTGTGTATCCGTTGTTCGTTTTTAACAATTGTTTTGCTTGCTTGCGTTATACGTTACACACTTGACTACTCTGGTTGTGTGGGGCTATTAGTAGGTGCCAGCATCTATTTTGTAACAAAACAGTGAATACATTTTGTTTGTAGGCCTACCATGACCATTCTTACATGTAATTATGATAAGTTCTCGGCACCTAAATTTATTGTTGGTAGCTTTCAAAGTTGGACTTGTTTTTGGGCCTTGATTGGCTGTTTGGACACTTAGGTTCCAGTTCTTTATTCCCATATATTTTATGCACATAATATAATACTACGGTCTCCCATCTGCAAATAAACTGCCTAGCAGGGTTTTAGCTCGTATAAAGTTTATTGTTTTGATTAGCAAGTTCTAAGCAGATAATTTTGTGCACGAATTATTGCTAAGTATTTTACAGCCCTGACCTGTACCGTGCATCGGGCAAGTTCGAGCTACTTGACCGAATCCTTCCTAAATTGAAAGCCACCAATCATCGAGTCCTTCTCTTCTGTCAAATGACTCAACTAATGACCATCATGGAGGACTACTTGGGGTGGCGTGGTTTCACGTACCTTCGTTTGGACGGCACCACGAGGGCAGAAGACCGAGGTGAACTCTTGAGGAAGTTCAACAGTCCAGACTCTGACTATTTCGTGTTCTTGCTCTCGACCAGAGCAGGCGGTCTCGGCTTGAACTTGCAGGCTGCAGACACTGTTGTGATATTCGATTCGGACTGGAATCCACATCAAGTGAGTCATATAACTAAGTTATAATGGTTTAGTGAGGAGCCCATGCATTTGATGCACTTCCGTAACTTCAAAGGTTACAAAGATTGAACCCTGCCAATAGTCCATGATAATAATTGTGTTTGCTCACTTTGCCAGGAGGTGTAATAGTCAAGTTTTATAGTCCTATGGTTATTGTTGGCTTATGTTTTGCCCTCATCAGCTGTGCAATGTCCAGTGCTAACCATTGTGTTTATGGTACATATTATGTCTTATGGTTATTGATGCTTGTGTTTTGCTATGAATTGTAATATAGGCTGTTCAATGTCCAGTGCTAACCATGATTGTATTGGGTAGGATCTGCAAGCCCAGGATCGAGCCCATCGTATTGGTCAGAAGAACGAAGTGCGCGTGCTACGACTGATGACTGTCAACTCTGTAGAAGAACGCATCCTTGCTGCGGCTCGTTACAAGCTCAATATGGACGAGAAGGTGATTCAGGCGGGAATGTTCGACCAGAAGTCGACGGGCACGGAGCGACAGAAGTTCCTCAAGACAATCCTTCACCAGGATGAAGCCGACTACGAAGAAGAGAACGAGGTCCCCGATGATGAGACGGTCAACCAGATGATCGCTCGCACGGAGAACGAGTTCAAGCTGTTTGAGAAGATGGACCTGGACCGGCGAGTGGAAGATGCTAGCGTGCCCCGACTAATGGGCGACTCCGAGCTTCCCAACTGGCTGAACAAGGACGATGACGAAGTCGAGGAATGGAACAGAGAGGAGGACGAAGAGAGGTACTACGGTCGGGGCTCGCGACAGCGCAAGGAGGTGGATTACACGGATAGCCTCACGGAGAAGGAATGGTTGAAGGCCATCGACGACGGAATCGACCCCGAGGAGGACGAGGAGGAAAAGAAGTTGCCGAAGAAGAAATCTCGTAGCAAGAAACGTAAGAAAGAAGAGGAAGAAGAACTAACGATAAATCTGGACCCCGACTCCGACCCAAATCTCACCATTAACCTAAACAGTATGGAACAGCCTGCAGCATCGAGTTCTACTTGTAGTCTGTCGAATCCCAAGAAGAGACGCGGGCGACCGCCTCTTAACAAATCTCTCAAGGTTGATACTAAACTCAAGAGGCTGATGCGAAGGATGATGGATGAGATCGTCAAGTATACAGACAGGTGAGTCCTTACAATCGGTCATCTGAGTTGTATTTGCTTTGTTTGTACATGTGTTGATAGTTTTGTTTGACTGTTGCTTAGCTGGTGTTTAGTCTTCAATCTGACTGAAGAGTTCCGGAACGACAAATAACTTGAATAGAGTATATTATGTTTGCATCAATTTGATGCTCTTTGGCAAGTACAGTAAGACCTCGTTCATCCGATCTCCGATTAACCGAGATTCTGTGTCGAGTTCCGTGTTATCCGAGCTGGATTCAGGCGCCCTTTCCTTTTTTTAATTAGGCCAAAATGTTATGTTCTTTACATCTGAATGTCATGCAGTATGCAGTATGCTGTTGACTACAATGACGTGTCACAGACAGCGCGCGAGTTGTAAGGGGGGATGGGGGCAGGGGTCGAGGGTAGGGTGCTGTAGAGTGTTGAGCCAGTGTCTTTGTGAGTGCTTGCCCCCGCCGCCGCGACCTTGCTCAAAGATGGCGGATGAGAGAGAAGATAGGGTGGGAGAGAGATAGAGACATAATATGGCCTTGAAGATGACATGATAGAGGCTGGCTACGATTATGAAGAAATAAACATTGCATTAGTAGGACATCCATCAATGACAGACGCGGAGATAACCGTCACCCCCTCCCCCCCCTCCTCCTCCCAAGCCATGAACTACGTATCGTCTCACTAGTCAATTGGCTTCGGGCCAAGACTCTCGCCCAGTTGTTTTGTGTACATTATAAGATAAGATAATGAGACCAGTCATTCATTCTATCAGCAAGGCAGTCGTTAATGTTATGGGATAAGATAATGAGACCACACATTCATTCTATCAGCAAAGCAGCCGGCAGCCGATGTCATCACTAAGAGGCTGTTTATTTATGTTCTTTTAATGGTATTTCACAAGTTTCACACTTGAGATATCACTTTCATATATACTAGGGCCCTGCTGGGAGGAGTTAAACAAGAAAGTCCTTATCATCAGAGTTTTTCGTTATCCGAGCATAGCTCGGTCTCATCCACCTCGGATAATTGAGGTCTTACTGTAGCTTGCTTTTAAAAAAAAAGTTGTAAGCTTGCAGTTTTATCAGTGTGAATGCATTTAGCACTAGTATTTTTTTTTGTTAATGCTCACTAATGCAGAATACTACAGTTGTAAAGATATTCATTTTACGGGCTACACACAAGTTGCAGATTCGAAGGCTAGAAGACAAGAAGGCTGATACTCTAGTTCCATAAAGGGGTGAAATTTGACTGGTAAAATACATTTTTGGTATAATATAAAAATTTTGAACCTGTATCGGTTTTATGAGTATATATTTAAATAAGCACGGGTACAAGAGTACTCAAAAGAGGGACCAAGCTACTTAATCAACATATTGTCAAAGAAGAACAAGAAAATGATATACTGTTTCTTTCTGCTGTTCTAATCTCATTCGTGAAGGTGCCTAGTATTTATACGTCAAGTTTGAGTGAAGCTAGCTCTGCCCTCTTTACCCCCCAGGGTATTCTATTCATCTATTTCTTTATTTTAATTCCTCTATTTATAAACACTTGAACTAGAACAACATTCCTTGTTGTGTTATTCTGATTTTTTCAATTTTGCTTCCGGCAACCAAATACAAGTGGACCGAATCAAATTTATTTTTGTTATAAAAAATCATATGGGAATGTTTTAGGCTACTAAAGTTAACTCAAAAGATTGTTGAACGAAATGAATTTGCATTGAGCCTAGCCAGAGGATCGTACATAATATGACATTCAGTTTTGTGTAAATAATTTTGGAACATAAAACTGATTTATTTACATTAATTTACATATATATTTAGATTTTAATTTATTCTTAACATCTAGAGAGAGTTTGGATAAAATCCAAGAGACCAAACTTAATGAAACAATAGCAAACATTTTTACAAACAAACCAGACTTCTAACACTATCTGACTGACACTTGAGGGAGCAGCTTGTCTACTAGCTAGGTCATTGGACCGTATTTACAACCTCATGTAAGCCATAAACGTAGTGTAGTTATCAGGTGTCCATATTTGGAAAAATCCTTGTTTCCTCATATAGCTAAGTCGCTGCTGACAATGTTGGAATAAATAAATAAATCGCCTAAAGAATTGGAAATATTTTTTCCTATCGAAGCAAAAGTTATTTTGTAGTTGAATAGCCATATTTTTAATGACTTGCCGCAATGTAGGCTATTTTTCTTCCCCTCTTGCTAGCCAAGCACGTTCCGATCTTCTGTCGTCTGAAAATTTACGTCATATCTCATCAGTGGCCTTAATGATAGATATTGCTGACTATAACCATGCAACTGGTCATAGGTTTATTTTTGTCAATGCAGGCTTGGTCATTAAAAGTTTTAAAGGACGACTCTCATCTTGACAAAAGTGGTGTTCAGATGCAAGATAATTACATTTTTAGCCATTTTATGAAAAATACACACAAGAAAATTGAAGGACCCATCAAGTTTTTCATGACACATTTTAAATCCGGCAACTGCGTTTGGCTGCTGCATCGTGCCCACTGCCCTCAGCCGCCCTTGTTCACCTGCTACCGGTAACTGAGCCACAGTTAACATCATACCAGGAAGTGTGGCCAAGACACAGGATTTCAGTTAACATTTTTTTACAACATAATTTTCTACGATTTCTTTTTCGTTTTGCTTTGCGTATTCAAAATAATGTCTCAAAAGTCATAACTTGTTAAATCAAGATGAGATAGCTTTTTTCAAAATGTAGTACATTATGCAATGTGACAATAACGTGTGAGCGTGAATAACTCTTCTATTTAAAAAATATCGCCCACATGATATGAACCTGTGTTGTAACTCCTTGGGTGTGGAAATACTAGAGTGATAGGAGGGCGCCCTTTTCAAGAGTTGAAACCGTAAGTGCCGAAATCGTTCCGGAAAATGTGTCTGGAATATGTTCAGAGTCGTGTACCTAGTCGTGCACCTTCACGCCATTCTGATCTCGTCCAAACTGCTGGACAGGCCGGCTGCAGTGAGTCAAATGGGAGAGGTGGGGGGAACTTGAGTGCGTGCTAACCGCCATCTCCGCTTCAATCGCCTGGCATATCGAGAACAAAGCCTGTTGCTGTTAGTGACATTGTGTCAAACCAATCAATACAATGAGACGAAGGCAATGCAACCATATGGTGGAGCTTTAAATGCGCATATTCATGCCAATACGAAATATTTATAAAAAAAATTGCCTTTGGAAAAAGCCGCATTCCGTTTGTGAAGGAATCAAAGTTAGAAAAAATGCAGATTATATATGCATGTAAATTCTGTTCAGGGAACCACATTTCAACCTCTTGTCTTCATCTGTGACTGGAGGCTTTGTTAGCAGTACATTTGGTTCTTTAATTTTTTTTATTTTAGTTACATAGTTCCACAATTTCTCTGCTACCAATCCATAATCCATGTCATGCCTATTTCTTAATACTGTACATATTTTATTTGTTCATTATTCAATTTGTCTCTTGTTTTGCCTACTTTCTCTTTATGCCCTTCTAGTAATTTATATTTTCTTCCCGATGCTCTACCTGGGTCATAGTTTTCATGTACCTCATCCAATTGCAAACTCTGTCTTTTATGTTACTAGGTGACTTCAAATACTTAGTGACTTCTGGGCTCGAATATTTAGTTTACTTCACCAAGAAAGATTTCTAGCTTTAGACTACTTAATTGTTTTGAATATTGATTGGAACAATGTGTGGGTATTACTTTCCTTTTGGATTAAACATAATTGGAACATGTTTACAACAGTCTATTTATGACCTTGGGTATCTTTAAATGTTGACTCAAACTAAAACACTAAAACTACTAGAACTGCTAGTATTGAATCACTTTGAATAGTTAGTATCTACCGATATTATTTATAATTTGTGATTTTAATTTTTTGGACAGGCTTACATTCCACTATTTCTACTGCTAGCCTTTCCCTATTTAATTGATTACAGTAAAATATCTATTATCCGAACTGGATGAGACCGGGTGCAGCTCGAATTATTGAAAAACTCGGATGATCACGATTTTTTGTTTATTTGCTCTCGTAGCATAGCGCCATAGCCTAATATGGCAAAAGGATGTATGACACATGCAATAGATAAAGAAACATAAAACACACGAAACACTTCATACAGGGCATACCAAGTGGTTTAATAGTTTGTAAATCAAGCTCACAATCACATGTACACAAATACATGCCGTAATAAAAACGCATGTCAAGGCCTAAACAAATTGACACAATAAAATACGAGTCTGCATTTCTGGAGGAAGGCCATTTTGTCTCGCCATCGTTCGATTAACAAGATATCGGCAGCTGTTGCATCATCTTGTTGGCTGCCGCTCCTTCCGTGTGAGTTATGATGCTCGGCACCTCAAGGTCATCATTTGGATCGTCCACTTCTTATTCGCGCCACTATCTCGTCGTCTGTCAGTTCTTGACACCCTGTTGCATCACATGTTCCATTAGCCAACTTCTCCACTTCATTCTCGCTCAAATGAGCGCAACCGGCTATCTGGTTAAACACGCCCAGGGCTATCTCTCTCGCAACTCTCCCCGACCACCGCTAGACCTACAATGTATGTGAGGACATTTAAAAAAGCGCGGCGTCTGAATGCAGCTCGGATAATATGGGTGATCGGATAATCGGTGATTGGATAATAGAGGTCTTACTGTATATCTTGCATTTCTTTGTCGTTTAGAGCAGCATTTCCCAAACTTTTGGTACATGAGCCCACCTTGGATAAATATTTTCTAGCTGCACCCCCCTGTCCTGGAATTTTCAGTTATTGTGTTAATTTTAAAATGTTAACTATAAAATAAAGTAAACAATAAAGCTACCATTTGCGCGGCAAAATGTTTGAAAGTGCAATTCGTAGGTCATTTTCCACATTAATGCGGTTGGGGTATTTGGTTTTTGCTGCATAGGGCCGAGAATCCAGTTTCACATACTAGGTACAACATGCAAATGGTAATATCACTCGCATCGCATGCTCGTACAACTGTGAGAATTCTTGCTCTCGATTCAACCAAAACTGGATCGGTTATTCGTCTTTGAATTGAGGCTCAGGGTGCTGTCATTTGACAAATCAATCAATTCTTCTTGTTCAGAAGTAGAAAATGCTACTGGGTCTGCATGACTACCGAATGGATTGGTGACCCACTCAAACTGCAATACATCAAAATCTTCAAATTATTTTTGAAAATCCATTTATTCTGTCATGAAGTTGGTTAATATTGGTTTTGTTTCCTTGGAGTGATATGTTCAACGCATTTAGTTTTTTGAAAATGTCTGCCAGGTAAGCCAATTTGATACAAAATTGCTCATCAACGAGAATGTCAGAGTCATCAGGGTACCCATCTTCACTCAGAAATATGTGAAGCTCACTTCTCAATTCATAAACTCGTTCCAAAACTTTTCCGCGTGATAGCCATCTTGACTCACAATAAATAGGAGTGAAGAATGATATGCCCCCAACTCTTCACACAGCTTTGCGAAAAAAGTGCTTTTACAGGTCGTGTTTTTATAAAGTTCACTTCACTCACGGGGCTCACACAAACTAAACACGGACTCACAGTCTTCCCTCAATAACACATCACTGGCTGTCCTGACATGCCACGTAGGAGCAAACGATGGAAGATTCAAAATAACGCAATAAACAGAACATGGACCTGCAGGGTGTGCGCACACGAGTGTCAGCTGAGTCGCTGAGACAGACAAGACTGATTTGGCGTGGCAGGGTTGCCAATATCTCCAGCGCCACGGCCGCTAATATAGCACCATAAAATACTGACAGATTCAAAGTAGTAAATGGTGCCGCTGGGCTGCTCCTTGTTGGGG
Organism: Sweltsa coloradensis; assembly: GCA_024449915.1. Classification (NCBI taxonomy): domain Eukaryota; kingdom Metazoa; phylum Arthropoda; class Insecta; order Plecoptera; family Chloroperlidae; genus Sweltsa; species Sweltsa coloradensis. The sequence continues at coordinate 115,330 of JAMZAV010000034.1, read as the reverse complement.
AGGATACAGTCACATGCAGTGTTTGGTATCATTACAATCTGCAAGCACGTGCTAATGTGCATTTACCAGCTTTGTTTTGTCTTTCGATTTTTCAAAAACATTTCCATTTAACAAACTCAAAGCAATAATATCCACAATATTGTTAAATTGCAAACAAAAAATGTAACTTAAAATATACCTGCGCTCCACAGTTTGAGAAACGCTGATTTAGAGTATTCATCCAAGATATTGAAGGGCAATTATATGCTTTATAAATACATATTGTTAAAAATACAATACTGCCATGTATATTTTACTAAGCTTAGCTTGGCTAATAAAACGGAACATTTCATATGGTCATTCAGTTAGGCAAGGTTTTTCTCTGCACTTTGGTTTGAAACCTATGATAAGTACATTTTATGCTTGTTTTGACACAATCTTCTCTGCATGATTTTGCCTCTTTTGTAGAAACCTATCTTACTGCCATGCAAGACAAATTGATAAAAATGTGATTAGGATCATGTTAGAAAAGAGTAGAGAACATAAAAAACACTATGCCACATTTTCACGTGCTGATGATAATTGCAGCAGTTGTTACATTAATCCATGATTTGTTTCGTCCTTCCCCATTTTCCCCATTTTGAAGCAATGCCCCGTTACCGCCTTACTGGTTGTGCTAACCAATTGAATATCTATTTTTGAATGAACGGGGTGTGAAGTAACCTTGCCGATGACAACTTCCATTCAGAATTTACTTCTTAGTTCTTACATTACCTTACGACAGGTTTCTTTATGTGTAGTGAGATTTGTGTGTAGCTCGCTGATTTTTAGTAGCTCGACGAGTCCCAGGAGGATGAAACGCATTGTATAATTAGTTAACAACTTAATATTAGCTGTGATCAGCATCAGTAGGTGAAAATGTGTTGTGGTACCTAGCCCTTCAGGCTGTGTTTTGTATTTAATGTTCTCTAGTCTATCACAATCAATAATCTCTTGTCCAATTATAGAAACTCAGCCATTTGGCCTTCTAACATAATTTAATCAAGCTGATTCATTTAACTGAGAGATAAGTATGTGAATGAGTAGGGAAAGGGTAACAGAGTTCAACAGCTGAAAGTGGTAGGTGCCCATCACATATTTGTTTTCAATGCCTAAATGGTATGTTTGTGTCCAGGTATGTAAATATAATATGTATGGTATGTAAAGGAAAGGGAATGACTAACACATGAAATGCCACATGTTGTTTGATCGTGCCTTGCAAAAAACAACACCTTTATACACAGACATTCAGGTTATTGGATGTTCCTTGCTCTTGAGGTGTCGATTGTGATATTTGTTTGATATCGAGTCTTTTTATAACACCTTGACAAACTTGTGTTGGTGGGTAAACATTAAAACAGCACGTTATTGATGCTTGTCGATTGAATATAAAATAAGTGAAACAAAATACATTTGCTATCTGGCCAAAGTGCACTCCTTTCAAAGAAGAACAATAACTAACAAATTTGTGCATGAAAGGTTTTCACAAATTGTTTATTGTGCAAAGAAAGGTATGTTTTAATGAGGTACCTATACATACAGTTCACCCACGTTTTTATTTTGTCTGTTATCAATGAAGTCAGTCTTGCCTCAATCTCGCATTGATTTTAATTAATGAAACGGGAGGTGATGCATTTACCTTACTTGCAAGTATGCCCTCAATTTGGTGTTCTATTGAAATTATCTCAAATCTCATCGAGGTAGTGTATTCTTTGGGAGATCTTGAGTTCAAAGTAATAGTAGCATTAGTAGTTTTAGGGCGCTTTAACGGCAAAGATTATTCGCGCACAATAGATACCAATATGAAATTTTTCACGTGATTTATTAAATAATTAATTTGGAAGCTAAGGATGTATTAACTGCTACCACAAATAAATTGTTAGCCTAATAAAATGACATAGCTTTAACACTTAAGAGCCTGGTTGAAGGGGATATTTGGCCTAGAAACTGGGGTATTTTCGGGGATATTCGCAATCTCGTCATTTTTTAGCTGTTTGTTGGAAAATAATACCATTTATGTCATATGAAAGCATTTTTATTCAGGGACTTATTATTTAATTTCAAACACAAATTCCATAACATTTCTGGTTTTTGTCTGAGAGTAAAATCATTATATGTTTTGGGGTAAAAATAAAAACTCCACAGACAATAGGCCAAGGTCTAGGCCTAGAAATGTCTAGGGCTTACCTTCATAATCAGGGTCCAAATAAAATCCTCCACCTCACTTCCCAGCTACTTTCATCATAGAATTTGACATAATAACCTAACTCATCTAAAATATCACTATCATTCATTATAATAACAGTTATTTATGAAATAAACATCGAAATCAAGACACGAAAGCGTAAACAAACAAGTGACTTCTTTATTTTGCCTTGTTAGTTCATTTAGTTCACAAAAATCCCGGCAGGTCTCAGCATCAACCCATCTGAACACTTCTGAAAGTCGATGCAACAGTTCTGCTGCCTTAGATCGCGGCCACAGCTTATTTATTGTTGATTCGGCAGAGATGAAACGCAGCCCGAGTCTGGCTCGGGCGTAGGTCCCTCGCGCAATGGCGGCCGCCCGAGCCAGACTCGGGCGCCGGATCCAAAGTGTTAACAATCAAACATCTATAAAACACCAACAAATTGACTGGAGGATATGATCATAATTTTATAATCCTTTGTATATTGGGGATGTGCGAGTCTTCGATTTCCCGAGCCTTTTTAAGTTTCTTCTAAGTTCTGCTTTGGTCCAAGTTTGATTTTTAACTTGATTCATGTTGAGATTAGCTTTATAGCTTACATCATCAAAGTACATCATCTGTACCACGTGATTTTTGTGTTTGAAACATTAGCCTAGTCCCCTTTTAGTCAATTTTCTATATTCTTACCTGCAAGAAAAAGCAATGGAAATTTTTGGTATTATCTGCAGTTAATTTACTATCGTTTTATCCTGATCCAGTCACATCGGCCCGATTACTCAAAACTATTTGAAAGTTGGCTGAATGAAAGGGTGAATTGTAAAAACACAAAATTATTTTTGAAAAATATTAACGGGATATAACTTGCCAACATAACATAACGCAATTCCTAACTTGTATTATATTCAAATTATTTGCCACAGTTTTCCAAGCACCAAATAAACAATTTGACCACAGAATGTTTTTGTAATGGTGCTTCACACTTTTATTTATGACCTACATATGAGTGAAAACAATTTTCTGTTATACTTTTTGTGCTATGATTTTTTGATCTACGTACATCAAATGTGACTCCAGAGAATAATTTCCCCTTATCAATACAGGTACATAGAAACAACATAAAAAAAAATTATTAGTGCTGTGTTCTTAGATTTATTTTTGTTCCTAAAAAGCTGTGCCAAATAATTTTTTTATAGGTAATTGAATGTCTCATTGAAAGGTTGTTTCCACCCCCCAAGATTATAAATACGTATATATTTTGCTGTTACAAATAAGTCCCTCTTTGCTCTTTCATCCAGCAAACATTTTAGTTACCTTACAAAGACTTTTAAGGAATTAGTCTGAGGTGATTATCAAAGCCTTAAACAGAAAGTCACCTTGTCAAAGGAAATCACGACTCAGGTTAGGCCAAGATGTGACTACGCCCAAGACAGCTAGAGCGTTATGACTATCAACCGAGGCAAATAGATTAATGAATCCATCGGTGCTTAAGTCTATTGATCGGGTGGCTATTTTAAACATTAATCTTCAAAATTAAGCTGGGTTTTAAAATAAGAACTGCACTTTGGCGACTCAAAACCTAAAACCGAACCAAAACTGACAAAAAAAACACCCTTTGTGATGATGCGCTTGTTTTGGATTTTGACATCTGGTGTATGTAAGATGTTACCTGAAAACAATGGGTGGCTTTTGTATTTTACTGTAGTTTTTTATGTTTATAGTATATTAATATAATAATAATGAATGATGGCAATTGTCCTAAAAGTTTGCCCCGACTGGGGATCGAACCCAGAATCTCCGGCTTTACTAATAACGTCCTCAAAGCGGGCTTGTGCTTAATAACCTTGTATTAATAATAATAATACTAATACTACTACTACTACTACTACTACTACTACTACTACTACTACCACTACCGCTACCGCTACCGCTACCGCTACCGCTACCGCTACCGCTACCGCTACCGCTACCGCTACGTACTAGTAATAGTAATAGTAATAGTAATAGTTATAGTAATAGTAATAGTAATAGTAATAGTAATAGTAATTATTATTTTTTTTTTTATTGGAAGTACATATTTAAATACATGATTAGTTCAGTATGGAACCAACTACTACTACTACTACTACTACTACTACTACTACTACTACTACTACTACTACTAATAATAATAATAATAATAATAATAATAATAATAATAATAATAATAATAATAATAATAATAATAATAATAATAATAATAATAATAATAAAATAATAATAATAATAATAATAATAATAATTAATAAAAATAATTTTTTTTTTTTTTTTTTTAATTTTTTTTTTTTTTTTTATTGGAAGCACATATTTAAATACATGATTAGTTTCAGTATGGAAACGAGTCCCACAAGCCACACAAGCGGCTTAGCTGTGGGGATAAAAAAACATTGACAATTAATAAAAATAACCCAGACTCCAGACTTTATAATATTGATATAAGTACAAGGGAAAAACAACAAAATACCTAGAACCAAAAAACATACAGAAAACTTGAACAAATAATAATACACTGAAAATGAAACTTAAAAATACTACGCATCCCACTTACATGCAATGTCTGTTTCATATAACAAAAACACTTTTAACTCATTCTTTACCCTACTTATTTGATCTATACTTCGTTAATATTTTCGGAATTTTATTAAAAGTAAAAGGTACACTGTATTGCAAAGCTCTTTTCCCATACTTATTGTTGTAAGTTGGTATTTTCAAATACTCTGCCTCCCTGGCGCGAGTATTTGCATTATGACTAACAATAGTTTTAAACGAATTATCATAATAAAATTTAACTAATAATTTGTAAGTGAACAGTACATTTACAGGTAAAACATTACAATATCTATATAAATCATAAGTTGTGATACATGTACCATTTTTCTTATAAGGGGATATTAAACAAACCATTCTATTTTGCAGTGAAATAATATATTTTAAATTTGAAAATGATGCATTGCCCCATGCAAGCAGGGCATATGATATGACTGACTCAGCAAGTGCTATGTATACGGTTCGTAGTAGAGTATAAGGAAGTACATACTTTAGTTTATAAATCTGATGAACACATGATCTAAGCCGTCTACTCACTTCTTCTATATGAACATCCCAACTAAAATTTTGGTCTATCACCACCCCCAAATATTCATGACTGTAAACAGATTCTATTTTATTTACACAATTACAGTTTATGATAATACCATCCATATGATGAACAGAATCATGCAAACATCAAAGGAATGAGTTATAATATTTATATTAGCATTATGGTCGGCATTGTGAGGTGAAGAAAATGCACAATCTTTTGTTTTAGCTGAGTTAATGATAAGGCCTTCATCGTGTGTCCATCTTAACATTTTAATAAAATCTTCCTGTAAAAATAATTCAGCAACTTCTATGTTTTTGTGAATTGCTACCAATGCTGAGTCATCAGCAAAGAAAAAAGAAAAACATTTACTTATGTAATGTACATACAGTTAACATATATTAAATATAGAACCGGCCCTAAAATAGATCCCTGCGGTACACCTGTTGAGCATACTCTGGCTTCACTCTCACACTCTCCTACTCGCACAATAATTTCTATTTGAAAAATAATTTTTAAACCATGCCAAAAGAGGGCCTCTAACGCCAATTCGTTCTAAAGCAACCAACATTTTTTTGTGATTCAGCGTATCGAAAGCTTTAGTGAAGTCAATAAACATACATAAAATGTGATAGTTTTTTGTTAAGCTTAGAGTTGACTAAATCAGCAAATTTTACAAGCAAATCTGAAGTACTTTTCCCCTTTTGAAATCCGTATTGATTTTTATTGATAATATTAAACTTTTCTAAATATTTTACTAAACAATTGGCAACATATCTTTCCATTATCTTTTCAATACTTGGCAAAATGGCAATTGGTCTATAGTTAGAGTATTCAAGGTGATTTCCCTTTTTATAAATGGGTCTAACAATGGAGGTCTTCAGTTTTTCCGGCACCACCCCCTCGGTTAGAGACAAGTTAATTAAACGCGCAATTACCGGGCTTATCTCATTAGAAATATTTTTCAGGTCTTTAACTCGTATACCGTCAATGCCTGCTTGCTTATTTATACTCATATAATAATAATAATAATAATAATAATAATAATAATAATAAATAATAATAATAATAATAATAATAATAATAATATAATAATAATAATAATAATAATAATAATAATAATAATAATAATAATAATAATAATAATAATGATAATGATAATGATAATGATAATGATAATGATAATGATAATGATAATGATAATGATAATATAATAATAATAATAATAATAATAATAATAATAATAATAATAATAATAATAATAATAATAATTTTTTTTTTTTTTTTTTTTTTTTTTTTTTAAAATAATAATATTACATGCAATTTTGTATTATAATACTTTGACATCGTTGTCCACAAAGCCACATACGTGGCTTGTCTCTGTGGATTATGATTATTATATTATTATACATGGATCAGACAGACTTAGTTGAATATTACATTAAATTATACAAAAAAAGTTCATAGGCTAAATTAAAACTTAAAAAATAATTATAAAACAACGAGAATACTACTTTACAATATTGAAATTTGATATAACAGAATAGGCGTGAACATTCCCAAACACCACAGAAAGCGCAACTGTACAACAAAAAACAGTTTATGAATTAAATTATATTAAAATAAAATGAATTAAAAGTTAATCAGTATCCATGGAACCCAAAGTAAGTAAGTTTTAAGTTCTTTTTTGGCCTCACTAAACGATTGGAAATTTTTCATGTCCTCTGGTAATTGATTAAATATATGCGGAAAGGAATACTCAAGAGTTCTCTGTCCGTACTTATTGACATATTTTGGAACATTGAAGATAGTTTTTAGCACAAATCTTGTAGTATATTGATGGTCATTTCGTGAAATTTTGTAGGTGTCGCTAAAGTAATACTTAATTAAAAGGCGAAAAACGATACAATATGATACAGGCAATAAAAAGCAATATGTGTACAGGTCATGTGTATGGAAAACGTTTGAGTTATTGTTATCTGGATAATGAGTTTTAACTTTTTATTTTGCAGAACTTTAATGGATTTTAAGTGAATGTTACTCGCATTTCCCCATGATAATAAGCCATAAGAAATTATTGATTCAGCTAAGGAAATATACACAGTTCGCAAGGTAGTATAAGGTAATATGTATTTTAATTTATATAATTAAAATGCGCACCTTCTCCGCTTTTTGCAATCTGAGTCCATGTGAGGCTTCCAACTTAAATATTTATCTATTATCAACCCTAGATACACGTGAGTATCAACACACTCGATCTCCTCAATACATTCAAATACCATTACACTATTAATAGTATGCAAACACTCATTGGAGTGACTTATTATTGCGAATACTATCCGCACGTGATTCATTAAAAGGCGAGCAAATGTGTACAATTTTAGTTTTAATTGAATTCAGAGTTAATTCACTATCGTGACCCATAACACCCCAAAACTTCTGAAATCTGAGTTTAGGTTTTGTTCTGCCACTTTTAAGATCTTATGAACAGAGATTAGAGCAGCGTCGTCGGCGAACATTAGTATAACGCAGTGCTTAATATATTTACAAATCTCGTTTACGTAGATCAAATAAGAAATTGGTCCCAAATTGAGCCTTGTGCTACGCCAGTATTAGATTCTTTCTCGTAGCTTAAGAATCCCCTATTTTAACCACAATCTTCCTACTTTTAAGGTAGCTTCTAAACCAGTTCAACATGTTGCCACGAATTCCAATATTTTCAAAACATTCCAAAAGTTTGTCATGGTTCAACGTATCAAACGCTTTCTTAAAATCTATGAACATAGCTAACACGTGGAAGTTGTCATTTAATTTAGGAAATTTATCAAATTTGAAAAGCGCACAAGGAGGTGGGAAGTACTTTTTACCTTTTTGAAACCCATATTGCTCTTTATTAATGATATTAAACTTTTCAAGATATGTTGTTAATTGATCTGCAATACATCGTTCCATTATTTTTTCTATGACAGGTAGCAACGCAATTGGTCTATAATTTTCAAAAAGTGTGTGATCCCCTTTTTATATATGGTCTAACTATTGATATTTTTAGCTTATCAGGCACAATACCTTCTTTTTATAGACAAATTAATTAAGTGAGCAATTACCGGAGATATTAGGTCACATATATTTTTTAAATCTACTACACGGATACCATCAATACCAGGTGACTTTTCAGAGTTCATTCCTGCAATTATAGTCGCAAACCCTTTCAATGGTTACTCGTGGCATGTACATTGATTGCATCTGTGAAAATTTGTTACATTTTTTGCAGTTTTAATTTCACAAGAATGTTTCAAATTTTCAACCTCATTTGTAAAAGAATCAGCAAATTTGTCAGCAATTTCCTTTTGAGTATATTTTTTGCCTAGATGGGAATTTACTACCTCATCGACCGAACTTTTCTTCTTTTTTCCTAGAATTTCATTTATGGTTTGGGCCCCGTCTCTTTAATATTATTTTGATTTTGTTTTAATTTTGTTCCTATAGTACTTTCGCTTTGCATTTAAAATAAGTCGACTTACTTTGTTCCTGAATCTGACCTAGTCATGCCTTGATCTGTATTTTTGAAGGGTTAAATACATCAGCTTGGCTTCCATTTTTTAAATAACAAATCTCTCTGGACAATTAATTTATCAAGGTCATCAGACATCCACGTCTTACGAATTCTCTTGTTTGTTTGAGATTTCGTAAACGCGGCATGTCTGTAACATGATTCAAACTTTGAGCATATCACATCGTATAATCGTACACAACTATCAACATTTAATAAAACAGCCCACTGAACGGATTCCAAGCTATTTAGCAGATGCTTTTCATTATATTTTATGACATCCCTTTTAAAATGTTCATTTTTTTTGTGAACTCGCCTCCCCCCCCTAAACTGAAATGAAACCAATGTCAAGTAATGGTCAGATATTTTTGTTGTGCATATTGCAGATGAGGTTTCCTTAGCATTACATCTAACAAATATGAGGTCAATACAAGATGTCCTTAAATATCCTCCTACTATCTCTTCCCGTGTTGGTTTATTAATGAAACTTCTAGAACCAGAAGAACTCAACACATTAGCATACCTTTGCACATAGTCATTGCTTTCATCCAAGAGGTTTGCCCAATATGACAACATTGCTGTTGTGATTGTCATCCACGAACGACTCTTAACTCGTCAACAAAACCGACCTTGCTATTATTTGGTGGCCGGTATATAGCCAGCACATCCACCACTCTGTCATCAGGGAAGGTGAGCCTACAGTAAATACACTCACAACACGTAAACTTATTCACGCACTGCTCAACATTAATACTCGATTTCACAAACAATAACAAACCCCCGCCTCTTCTTCCTTTCCGAACACTAAAAATGCTGATATACCCCTCCAATTCATATGACAGTTCATCTTCAGATATGGAAATTTCACTCAGTACTAAAACATCAAATTGCCTTATATGTTTTCTGAGTACAACTTGAAGTTCATCCCAGTGTTTTTTATTGACCTTATATTGAGGTGTAACAAAATATGACCGTGATTTCTCTCAACCCAGCAGTCCAAATCACTTACCACCACTTCTTCACTTTCTTGTCCCGTATCCGTTAGCCAGACGGTATTATTTCGCATTCCGTTTTCATGCAATGAGTTTTAGGCCGTTGTCGTCTTTTATTTTAATGACTTGACTGGTGTTTTCGTCTTTGAGCACAAATATCTGGTCTCTCTTCCACCACACGAACATGAATCCGGCGTCCTTGGCTCGCTGCTTCGCTTCCCAAAGCAGACTACGGTAGAAGGGTGATAGATTCTCACTTATATAGATATTCGTATTCTCGGTGCAATTTTCCCCTAGTATTTTCGAACTCTTTACAATTTTCTTGCGCCTGGCTTCTAGTACTTCTTCGCCGCTTTTTCCTAGACGCAAATTGCACTAATATCTTGGGTGGGTAATCCGCGTTCCGTTTATTAGGCAACCGGTGAGCAGCTTCAATGTCACTACTGACTACATTCATTCATTCATTATAATAATAAATGTAGTGTAAGGGGTGAAACAATCGAACACATCATATCCGGGTGCCAGTCACTATGTCAAACGGCTTACCTCTACAACATAACCAAGTAGCTAACATTATTCACCAAAAACTAGCAATCAAGTACAACCTCATTGATACACACCACCTTACTACAAATACAAACCGGAGAAAGTACTAGATAGCAAAGATTTCAAATTATATTACGACCGCACAGTTATAACAGACCAAACTATACATCACAACAGACCGGATATAATTATAATTGACAAGAAGAAACAAGAAACTACCCTTATTGACGTTGCTGTCCCAATGTGCCATAACGTCGAGACTACATGGAAGAAAAAAATTGACAAGTATAGTGAACTTGCAATTGAGATCAAGAAGATGTGGAAACAGAAAAAGGTAAATACAATCCCATACGTGATATCGGCTAATGGCATCATACCGAAGAAGCTACATGAAAGCATTAAAACAACTAGATCTTCCACCCAATGTTTACATCGAGACTCAAAAGGCAGTAATACTCAACACGTGTAGAATAGTTCGTAAATTTCTAAACTAAGAATGGTACTTCGAGATTCCGAGACAGCTTCCATCCTGACATGGTTTTCGTGGTTTCCCATAGTCCGAAGAGCAAATGTTAGGATGGCGACGAGAAATCGGCCAGAACCGTACACAGCAGAAAGAAAACATCATCTACAAACTATATTATAAATGACTTATTTTAGTTAGAGTTAAGACAAAGTAATAATGTAGGTATGTAATATAGATACACATGGAAGTACTTGACGTAAGTCCGTACAACATGTTAGCTCCGGTTTTGACCGAGTTTGTATGAAATACATCCAATAAAATAATAATAATAATACTAATAATAATTTAATGCTTTTGCGGCCCAGTAAATAACACAATTATTGGGTTGGGACATTTCGCCGCGTCGAATATGCTTTTATTGCTTTTGACGTTTCAGCCCAACTGTGTGGGCTATCTTTGGAAAACAAGAAATAAAATTTAAAAACTTACAAAAATATAAGCCAAGACAAGGCTTTACATAGAAAAACAAAATAACAACAACAAAACAAACAGTTACCATGACCAGGCCCCGCCTTCTATAAATTGCATTACATTCCTATGAGGTCTTCTCCACAACCAGATCAATATCACATTTGAGAATTTCTGCCTGGTCATGGCCTGGTCATGGTAACTGTTTGTTTTGTTGTTGTTATTTTGTTTTTCTATGTAAAGCCTTGTCTTGGCTTATATTTTTGTTTTTTAATTAAGTTTTATAATTTTATTTCTTGTTTTCTGAAGATAGTCCACACAGCTAGGCTGAAACGTCAAAAGCGATAAAAGCATATTCGACGCGGCGAAATGTCCTGAACAATTAATTAATTATAATAATAATAATAATAATAATAATAATAATAATAATAATAATAATAATAATAATAAGCTAAAAATTAAAATGAAACATCGTAATCAACGAATGTTTAAAGTTTGCGTCGACTAGTGGTTGCCACCACATTGGTGTGTGCAGTCATCAGCACTGATGTAGCCAACTGATCAGCGTTTGTGTATTGTTTCAACATGCCCGTGATTTAATTATCTTGTACATTAAAAATTATCACAACAACTCATTAACCCAGAAATGTTTATTATAAAAACCCACTACACCTGAACTTTAACCTGGGCTACTTACTTAAAATTTGCGATATTTTGGAGATTCCGTCTCCTTCTTCAAACCAAGCCAAGCCAAGTAACCCAGGTTAAAGTTTAGAGAAGTGGTTTTTATAATATCTTGTACATGTTTAGCCATTAAATTCTGTCATCAACAAATTTTACCATGATTTTACAGAGATGGCCGAATGCTGAGCGAGCCATTTATGAAGCTGCCTTCGAAGCGAGAACTACCAGACTATTATGAAATCATTAAGAGACCTCTTGACTTGAAGAAAATAAACCAAAGAATTGAAGATAGTAAATATCAAGGTTTAGAAGACCTGGAACGTGATTTTCTACAACTCTGCCGTAATGCCCAGAAGTATAACGAAGAATCGTCCCTTATCCACGAAGACTCTATTGTTCTAGAAAGAGTCTTCGCTAACCTCAAGGAAACGGGAGAGACGGAGTTAGACCTTGATGATGATTCCTTAGCAGGAGATGATATCGAAGATGTAGAACTGATGGAAGATGACCAACAATCTAACGATTCAATGAAAGTACGAATCAAGCTCAAAGGACGGAAGAGTGAAGCCAGCTCTAGTCGGAGGTCTAAGAAATTGTCAAAGAGATTGTTTACAGATGAAGAAGATATTTGTGAGCCAATGCCAGGAGATGATAATGACGAGGTATGTTCAGATGTGATATTTTTAGTCTGAATCTACAATATTCTGAGGTTTTAGATTTTAGTTGTATAACTGCTGTAATTATTTTTGAATATGATAACTAGACTTAGGTACCCATTAGGCTCGGCATATAGTTGATGGTACAAGGCAAGTAAAGTACGTGTATTGTGTTGCAGCTCGGCATCCCCATCGACGAAGATATGGCACCTTAACATTTACTGTTCAACCTGGATTTCGTAAACCTCTTCGAATCCATTCCAGGGCCAATTGACTAAATTAACAGAAAGGAGGAGCAGGTGACAAAAACATTTCATATATATACTGTCAACCTTTGAAAGGGGTGACAATAGTACTTAGACATTGCAATTGGTGATGTTAATAATTGGGCAGCACAACACTCAGTTTTGCTCCACAGATAAACAAAGTTTTAAATAACCGTTACTATTTCTCAATTTTATTAGTAGGGAAACATTCCCGTAGTTGTAATTGATTATGCGGAAACCAACCGGAAATTTAAAAAATCTATATTGACTGGGTATCGAACCCAGGTCTCCCCATTCACGTCAACAATCCAGAAGTTACTTAACTGACTGTGGCCAGGTGTGTAAGGAGTCTGATGGGAAATCGGGAGACGTGAATTATTGATTTCCATATAATGGCTATTTTTGTCTGGAAGCTATTAAGCAAGAGATTAAATTTTCCACCCTCAAAAATATAAAATAAATATGTTGGCCCCTATTTATATATAACATAAATGGTCATCAACATGGTCATCTTGATCTATTTATGAATATTGAATACTGTATATGTTGAATGTGGCCATGTTTGCTTGCTGTAACATTGGTGGAATTCTATTTGAATGTTCTTCCTTTATGTATGTTTTAAAGGGACTTATTACTTGGCATAGAAATATAATATTATTCAGTATGGAGTAGCTTAATATAAAAATTCAATTATGTGGAGGCTCAAGGTTGACTGTGGATCTTGCCGGGAAGAAGAAGTAGCCCAAGCTAGTAGGCTGTGCTCAATACTCTTCAACACTGGTCTTGCAGGGTTAGATAAGCACTGCTTACCAAGGGAAATAACATCATTGCTCATTGAGTATTGGGTGTGGGATAAGATCCAACAGCTGTGGTGATGTGTGATGTGATGGTGGCTGCCGAATTTGTTGAGACGTAAAAATTTGTACGAAACACAGAAAAAACACGAGACATTTCGACACGAGGTCTTGATTGTCATTCAAATGGAAGAATCCTTATTCTTCTTGTTGTTTGTCTTTTGGATTTTTTTTTATGTTTTTCTGTGTTTTGTACATACTTTTATGTCTCTATTACCAACAAATTCAGCAGCCAACATCACTTCTCGGAGGTTAGTTGTTGCATCCTATCCCACACCCAGTTTACTCTGGCCGATTGCATTCTATCAACATAACCAATCATTGACTCATTGTTCGTTGTTTTGTCAATTCTTGTGGTCTGCCCAACAATATTGATGTTTTATTCGATCATGCTGATAGTTTTTAATCATTTGTGTGCATAGTACTACTAAGGCAAACATAACACATATTAAATACACAAAATAATTTGGATACTGAATGCTATGCTGTTAAAAGAACAAGTACTGTAAATGATCACCAACAGAAACTTATAAATGATAAATTGTGTTGATAATAGTACTACATTTAATTATACTGATAAGAACAATATCGTCTGGGACTGGTTTATTTTATAAGTATTCTCTGTATAGGTAGGTAGGGTTTAATATTTGTCTTATCCAAATATGCTCACATTGGTTCTATATATCTCATAAATGTTTCTTTTCTCAGTTGCCAAGCCTTTGTGAAGCAGCTTTGTAGTATCTTGGGCTGTTTGGTGACCTTGGTAATACACATTCTTAATCAAGCCTGCCTAGTATTGTGTCTGTGTTCTATGTTTTAATAATAGTATTGTGTGTATATGATGGTTAATTAGCTAGTAGTGTTCTAACTTTTATGTACTATGTGTATGTGTATATATGTGCTCTAGGTTTCATTAAGTATATTGTGTCTATATGGAGGTAAAATAACAAGTAGTTACTAGTTAGTGTCCTATTATATTATGTATTTATAGTGGTTTGCATATGAAACTATTGGAAATGTTTGTATTAACAAGAAATTGAGCCATACCTCAATAAACAAGAGCGCAGCCTATGTAGATCCGTAGGTTCTGGGTTCAATCCCTAGTCTGAGCAAACCTTTACAATTGCTATCACACAACACATTTTGTCCAATGCTATCTCATGCTTAAAAAAAGTTTAAAGCTTTCATATCATAGTAGGTATATAATGAGTATATGTTAAGTATATGTGAAATAATATATTATGAATCTGTAGTGAAAGAAAACAATGCGATTTAAGCCTAGCATTCTGTGGCTGTAAGAATATACATAGACTTCTCTGTTTAATACATAATTACTTTAATGGAAGAAAAAATGTGGATCTTTGTAATGAAGGCAGTTAGTTATTTAGTTATTTATATATTGGACATATTATTCATAAACATAGTGACAGTGTTTTTGTAACTGTATCATAATTAACTCTGTTTTGACAAAGCTTTAAGCAGAATATTGCATGGATTTCAATTTTATTAACTAGACAAAATATGAACAATAATCTAAGCTTATTTTCGGTTCCGGCTTCGATTGCGTTTTCCATTGGATGCAATGGCATACACTGAGTTTGAACTAAGTGTGATTGTTTTTCCATTATTGGGCATTCGAATGCGCACTGGGTCAGCATGCATATGTTCCATTGGCCGCATTGCACGCTACCAGTGCTTACAAGTACCGCACTGTGTCCGGGGGTCAGTGCAACGGATCTAGTGTGGTTATGGTATTTTTCACATTCTGTTCTACATAATGGAATTATGTGATTGACCTGCCTGCATTGGGGTTAGATTTAAGTCTTGAATGAAATTAATAATCCAATAAATTGATTTAAAAAATTATTGTGGGAATTAAACCTGTTATAGGGTGCAATATGCCCCTCTTCAGGTGAACTAGGTATGTTGCGGATAGGACAATTGTGAAGGGATGTCCGAGGGCTGTTCAAGAGGACTCAATCCTCTGCATTCGCATTAACGACTGAGAAAAACCTTGGAAAAAACCTTCAGTCAGGATTGCTGGTCTCGACGGGATTCGAACCCGGGACCTCCCGAATCAGAGTGGAGCACTTAGCGCCCAAGCCAACACTGTCGGTGTTGTTGCACTGGTTAGTAGGTAGGTTCCATTGAGATTTGCCCAAGTGCACTACTTGTTTGAGTGCAATGAGGACACAGTGTAGCTTCAGTGCAAGCCAATGGAAAATGCAATCAGTTACAAGGAAGTGGGAGATACAGCTGTTATACCAAGGATTGTGATTTACAATATATTATTGTGACATACAATGACAATGCATTAGTATGATCACTGGAAGACATAATTAAATCAAGGGGTCTAGAAGAAACCTCTTTTGCCCAACAACTGCATTATCGATCGATGGAAGCCCCCTAGACTATTTAAAGTTGTTAATATTTTTTTAGGGGGCTTTGAATGACTCTGTCAACAAAATAGTCTGTATCTAGAAGGCAGATAGAAGGAAAACATATTTTTATAATAACAAAAATCAGAAAACAAACTGTAGCTAGCAACCCCTGGTTGATAGATAAGATAGAATTAATTGAAATAAATTGGAATCGAACACGGAGGTAAGAACTAAGACCTAGTCTTAATACGGGTCGCTGAGCTTGGCCCAACTCAAATGCGTGCGCTCAGGTGTTGATGATTTCTGCTGAGCAGTTAGCAATATCATTACCAAATTTTGTATGAATGTTAATGAAGTACTTTTATATTGATATCCACTAGGTTGCAAAAAATGAGCCATAAAGATCCATTGCGAGACAAGTCCAAAACCGGAAAAAATGGGAAATACAAAACATGGATTTCAATTCTGGAAATTCCCATCAAACCGTTTATCTTACGATTCACCAAATTGACCTACGAGCTCACATTGATTTAAACGTTGATATCCAGTGTGCAAATTTGCGTTAAAAAATCTTTACACTTCGAATAAATTTTCAAAATTGACAGAAATTGAGTAAATTACGGAGATTTCACGATTTTTGAATTCAAAATCAATGAATTAATTTGGGAATACAAGTACGCCTACTGGATGTCATACATAGATTTTTTATTAATATTCGTGTGAAAAATGATACCAATGTTATTAACCGTTTACCCTGAAAA
This sequence comes from Sweltsa coloradensis, assembly GCA_024449915.1. Lineage (NCBI taxonomy): Eukaryota > Metazoa > Arthropoda > Insecta > Plecoptera > Chloroperlidae > Sweltsa > Sweltsa coloradensis. The sequence continues at coordinate 98,385 of JAMZAV010000034.1, read as the reverse complement.
TCCAGAAAGCTGAGCGCTTAAACTCGTCTCCGTGCCAGCCTGAGCGACTCCTAGACATTGATATCTAATGATCTCTTCACATTCCATATTATATTACTTCTTGGCTTGATAGTTCCTCTGAAGAATACTGAATTTTCCTTAGCGAAGGCATCCTCGTTTTTTTATTTACGTCGATCAATGCTGCAGTTCACAAGGCAATACAAATCACGTGCACCGAGAGTTGATCACGCGATTTCGGCAAAAAATGTATCTTCTAGACTCTTGATTTAATTATGTCCCCGGGTGTACCTCTTTGCTATTACAGCTTCAAAGTCATAGTTTACTTGTTAATCGGTACCTACTGAATAATTGAATAAAACAATCAATTCCAGAATGTAGTATAACTTAAATCAGGAATTTAACTCTGTAAGTATATCCCATTGGAAGCATGAACAAGCACACGGGACCAACGTGACAAAATAGTGTTTTTGTTTTACTTTGAAATTGGAATATTACCGAACCACCATTAGTTTTAGCAGTGATTATCAGGAAAATATTTAATGTATACGAAACGTGTCAACTTTCTCAAAATGTTAGAGATGACATTGCATTCTCTGATAAATCAAATATTGTCTTATCTGGTTCCTGTATGTTGTTTTGTTAATCTCGTCAACTATCAGAAAGTAAAACATTGCAAATTTTTGTGAATGAGATAGGTAGTCGTGACCAACAGTTCGAACAGTTCAAACTCGTAAATTGGATTGTTGGTTAGGTTAGGTACATGGCCACTACATACTTTTACACTCAAAATATGGGTGTTAATAATATAATCACATAAATAACAATAAAAAAACTATAAACACTAACATAATAATATGATACTATAAACATGTACAATGTTTTATTTAGTTGATGTCCTAGAGGCAGCCTGTGGCTTAATTTGTTTGTCGTTCAGTTAAATTTTATTTGTTTCATTGTTGTAGTAGTTTGCTGCTAGTTGTCTAAAACTTTTATAGTAATTTCTTTTATTTACGATGAATATTAATTATCTGACCATATGTCCAACAATTAAGTCGGGTGGAGGGTGGTAGGATCCCACCAATCTTTATTCTTTTGGGCTTCTGGGTCTATCAAAGTTGGCTAGCTATGCCTGATGCTTCACCCATATTGTTTAGTTCTTCTTTCCTCTCTTTTTCACTATCTACTTCGTTTGGTCTTTTCACCAGTTCTTGCCATATTTTCCTTTCTAAACACCACTTTTCCCTCTTTCCCAAGCTTCATTTCGTCTTTCCACACCCATCTCTATTACCTCTTCCCACTTCAGTCTGGGTATCCCATGTTTTAATCCTACTTCCTAAATAGACCTTTGCCCTGAAGTTGGAAAGGGATTGGTTTGAAAAGCACGATATACCTACCATTTACATCATGACAGTTTGAAATAAGAAAGCAAAGCAAGTAAGAGATTATCCAATCCACTTTACACTGATTTACACTAAACTAGGAAAACGTTTAAGTCCCGCCGCGTTGTTGGATGAGCGTAATTGGTGCATTGAGCTGCCATGTGTTATGCGGATTTTCTGTTGTTCTGTGAAAAAATTATTACTAAGTTCAATTTTTTTTTCTAAATTAAAATAAATTAAATGAAAAATAAACTTAAATTTTAAATTTTTTTAATTAATCGTAATTTTAAAAAAAGAAAAAAATCGAAAAATTGGGATTTTTATAAGAAATTATTATTCGATTGCGCTCAAATTTCACACGAATAAATAAATTAATAAAATTAAGGTTCTGTGAAAAACTTATTACAATAGAATCAAGCATGTAGGTGTAATAAGTAAAACAATTGTTTTAAAAAAGAAAAAAACCACAAAATTTCTATTTTCATGAAAAATAATTTTTCGATTGCGCTTATATTTCACACGAATATCTTAATTCATAAAATTAAGTTTCTGTGAAAAAATCATTAAAATCGGATAAAGCATGTAGTCGTTATAAGTAAAATAAATTTTCAAAAAATCGAAAAAAATCGTAAAATTGCGATTTTCATGAGAAATAATTTTTCGATTGCGCTCAAAAACGTGGCAGTTAGAAGTTCAGAGATTTCGAAGGCCTCCATAAAATTTCATCGCAATTGGAGTATCGGTTTAGCCGGAATCGTGTTAACAGACAGACAAAAATACAGAAAGAAAGAAAGAAAAAAAAAAAAACATTCCGGATTTTTTTCTCCAGTGTAGTGAAATGGAATCTTCACTTCGCTCGCTACGCTCATCCAACAATAGACGTCTGTTTACACTCGTGGCCTTTGCCTCTGGTAATTTTATCAAAGATTTAGCAGCTTTGCTGGATCTGCTTTTAAACTGTTTTGATGAATCGATTTATATATGTTAGATTTTTGGAGAATATTTAAAACCAATTACTCCAATTTGATATTAATTACTGTGGACTTGCTGATGTACCTAGTATATTAAGAGACAGTTGACACACTGTGACCTAGATATCATAGATGATGCTAAACTAAAGTTTGTGCTTTGTAGTTAAAAAATAAGCCTGTTTATGTGTGCAACAAATAATTAGTCATATTTCTTTATCTATACTAGGAAAACGCTTAAGTCCCGCCGCGTTGTTGGATGAGCGTAATTGGTGCATTGAGCTGCCATGTGTTATGAGGATTTTCTGTTGTTCTGTGACAAAATTATTACAAAGTCGAATAATTTTTTTAAATTAAATTAAATTAAATAAAAAATTGACTTTATTTTTTAATTTTTTTTTATGAATCGTAATTTTAAAAAAGGAAAAAATCGTAAAATTGCGATTTTCATAAGAAATAATTATTCGATTGCGCTCAAATTTTACAAGAATATATTAATTCATAAAATTAAGGTTCTGTGAAAAATTCATTACAATAGGATAAAGCATGTAGGTGTTATAAGTCAAAGACTTGTTTAAAAAAAGAAAAAACATGTAAAATTTTCGATTTTCATGAGAAATAATTTTTCGATTGCGCTCAAATTTCACACGAATATCTTAATTCATAAAATAAAGGTTTTGTGAAAAAATCATTAAAATCGAATTAAGCATGTAGGTGTTATAAGTCGAAGAAATATTTAAAAAATTGAAAAAATTCGTAAAATGGCGATTTTCATGAGAAATAATTTTCCGATTGCGCTCAAAAACGTGGCAGTTCTAAGTTCAGAGATTTCGAAGGTCTCCATAAAATTTCATCGCAATCGGAGTATCGGCTTAGCCGGAATCGTGTTAACAAACAGACAAAAATACAGAAAGAAAAAAAAAAAAAAAAACATTCCGGATTTTTTTCTCCAGTGTAGTGAAATGGAATCTTCGCTTCGCTCGCTACGCTCATCCAATCAAAGTTACTGAGACTTAGTATTCTAAACCAACTATTTTAGACAATTATTGTAGAACGTTTTTTTTGTATATATTTGCCAGTTTTATGTTATGTTTTGGGAATTAAAACTACAGTACATTTTAATTTTGACTTTTAAATTACAAACTTATCTATTTCATCCATTTGTTAACAGTATATTTATATCCTGAATATTCTATTCTATTCTATGTATACCCACAATGTAACAACAAATGACAACAAATGCTTAATTCATCCATTTGTCACCATGTTGTTAATATCCTAAACTTAAGAGCAAATGGGACACATTTGTCAGTTGGCACATAACTATTTGCTCGGCCAGGAAGAATCCAACAAACATGAAACTTTCCAAAGTTGTCAATAATGCATGCAAGGACAGCCCTACAGTAGCAGATTTTCGATATTTTGCGTTAATCATCATGGAAAAAATCAAGAACGTGGTCAATTTTAGACATTTTAACAAAATCCAAAATTGCGGAAAAAAAAAATTCTTTGAAAGGAAATTTTAGAAAAGTAACTGTAGAGCCCTTCATTTCTGCTTCCGTGACAACTGTCCAAAATTTCAATCATGTGGTGTCAGTCGGCCGCGCGAGCAGGTATTTGCTAAAAACGCATGTCCTTTGCTCTTAACCCTCTCCCGGCCAGAGCGTTCTAAAGCGTTGCACGGGTCTGCGAGAACTCCAGTGTTTAATGTGACCAGGAGAGTGTTAAAGGGGTATTAGCTAGGTCCCATCGGCAAAAATCTCCCATAAGGCCATAAGAAATAACATGGGGCAATCTTTATGCCCCATGACCTTATGATCTAAAAACATATTTGGCATTATTGGCGTACTCGACAGCCTTTTTTGTAAATCCTCTACATTGCATTTTTAATTTGTGCAAGTGGTTTGGTCACAATATGCTGACTACCAAGAAGGGGTGTGATTTTGGAATAGTATATATTTTTGCGTGTTTGAGAGTATATTTGTGCACAGCTTCAAGGCACGATGTTATAATTGGCCATTTTAGATTGGTACGATGCTCTAGTATCTATGTGGGACAAAAAGAACCAGGTTAAAGCCGATTTAAGAAATTTCCCAAAACAACAATTTTCAAAAATTTCTGCATCCAAAAAATTGAAAAATTCGAGTAAAATCACAGTACAAGATATGATTTTTTAAACAGTCTTTTCGTGTAGTATCATGCTGTAGATTATGTGTTAAATTTTTTTGTTGCGGTAACAGCCCCTTTAAGCACTATTTATCGTATACCCACAATGTTGTGGACAACAAATGCAACGCCAAGTCCAATCCAATTTTTTAAGTTTTTCACAAGACATTCATTACTGTACTAAATTCTGATTTATAAAATGCTTATACAATTGGAGCTCTGGTCCAAAGCCTATGTATGACACTAAGAAGACGTGGGCTCGAATCCCTCATCTATCACCACTCATTGTCTCGAATAGCAATATTACATTAATAGAGACGTCACGTAACAAAAATCAATCAATCAATTCAATACAATTTTATTTACATCTTTCTGACTAGTACATTGTGGTATTTGGACACAACTAACAATATTGGATTTGTCGAACAATATAAAATTATAAAACTTATAATCGACTATACAATTAAACAATATATACTGTCAACAACCTGAAAACATTTTATTTTCAAATTTGTGTACTGATTTTGCGATGTGAAAATTGTCGTTACAATAATACAATGAGAGATATAAAATGATGACTGGCCGTAATTGAATATAGTCACCAGAAGAAAATGCGTACGTAAACGCACAGAACGTAACAATTTTTTTTTTACAGTGTTGGCATTCTCTGGTCTTCTAAATCTGCACACAAGACGACTTGCTCCATCATTTTACTCAGTGAACTCTAGTTTCAAGAGGATTGAATCGAAGCCGAATTGTAAATAAGTAGGTAGACTATATATCCAGGATTGAAGTTTCCCTGTCTGTATGCATCAGTCTTCTGTTTGTTCGACCAACCGTCTCTGTGTGTCACGTCTCATTTAAAAAAACGAACTTTACCTCCGATTGACAACCGGTTTTATTTTAAAATGTTCCCAAGAAGGGTGATGTAGATGGGGGGGGAGGCGGGCTATCACCACCGAAAGGGGCCAATTCGACCAATATGGCACCTACACGAACAGGATTTGAATGCGGGAGGGTATCTTTTGACAACCTGTTGGTTAAGTAAAGCATAGCTCCATATCCTGTTGCATTCTCCCGCAGGCCTACCCGTGCTTGTGGATATATGGGAGACCGTATGAAAATCCGGCCGTCATAGAGTGCGCTGCGAGCAGTGAAGTTCACTCTAGTGTAGTGGGCGTGCGCACTCCCATCTAAATACGCGCGCAATCTGTCAACAGGAATCTCATTGCTCCGAACATTTACATAATTATATTAAGTGCTTTTTAGTAGTTTAGTTTTAGTATGAATGTATGTTTACGCACATTTTAAAAGTTATTCAACATGAGTCGGTGTTGTGTGCCTAAATGCAACAACCGTAAAGGAGGCCAAGAGTTTCCAAAAGATAAAAGTAAACATACTAAGTGGTTATTAGAGATGGGAATTTTGGCCCGGCCCGGCCCGACTGGCCGGATGTTTTTGTTATTTTCGGGCTTCGGGCCGGGCCGTTTCGGGCTTTTGGGCCGTGTCAGGCTTTCGAGCCAGGCTTCGGGCCGGGCACCATATTTAACTTAGGAAATAGAGATTGTTGTTTTGGCCCGGCCTGGCCTGACTTCTCAATGCTTCGGCTCGGGATAGTTTCAGTTTCGGGCTTCGGGCCGAGCCGAAGCATTGAGAAGTTGATTTGTAAATAATTTTTTTAACTGAATAGGATAAACGTTAAAGAAAGAAAGAAAGATACAGCAGACAGACAAAAACAATGCGTTTTCAGTCTTATTATTATATTATAATTAATGTTTCATCTCCTTGGCTGGAGTCTGGACATCACCACACCCCCACAACATGATTTGCGATACAATACTCCCGAACACAATATCGAACGTGCTTCGACAAGAAGATGGACAGACGATTAGAAGGACAGGCTGTGTTTTTACAACTTACATCTGCGCCCTTAAATTGTCGCCTGGCGGTGGCGGCATTTCTCCCAAGATCCCATTGATGTCAATACAAGCTCAATACACATAAACTTAAGTCATAAATATTAATAATTTGTGAACATGTCACTCGGCACTTTGCTTTTCACCGTCCAATATGATTTGAAATAACAGTATACTCACACGCCTGGTCTCTAGTCCCTAATAAACACAAAATAGAACGTACTCTCACATAAATATGTAGGCCTACAACTACATCTGCATCCCTTATTGGCGGCATCACTCATATCGATAAATATACACGCACAATTCATAAACATGCCATATGGGCAATTTGCTTTAGGTCTACACTGCCCAATGCCCACCCAGATCTAGGTATAACGGTATATAATCGCAGAACTAAGAAATACTATCATACTGTTGGCAAAGGCGGCCCATTTGCTTTGACGAGTCTAAAAATCCAGACTTTCGGGCCGACTTTCGGGCCGGGGCCGGGCCGTTTTGGGTCGGGCCTCGGGCCGGGCCGCCATTTTTTTAAAAATTCGCATCTCTAGTGGTTATACGCAGCAATATTATATAGGTAGCAATACGTCGTGACAAATAGTTACCCACTAGGAACAGTTGTTTGCCACCTCCACTTCAAAGAAGACGATTACAAACAGACCAATTATTATGGTATTTATATTATGGCACTGATTGCTACATTTCCTATTAAAAATATCGATCTTTGGTTGGTTATCGCTCACCCGTCGATTTAGTCGGGGCTACAGGGTTGGTTGGTCGCTTTGGTTTACTGTCCCCCACTGAAAATCAGTTATAGTATGACTGAGTGGGTAGATTATAAATACAAATTTATTTATTTATGGTAGTATGGTAAGTAATCGCTTACTTGGTCCAGACTTGGCTGTCAGTCCAGTAGGCGTATGCCCAGGGTCCACTAGATACCTAACAGCTGCTGCAGCTTAGTATAAGTATCTAGAGGACCCTGGCGTATGCCAGCATCACAACTTTTAAAGGGGTATTCACCCGCTCAACTCAAAAAATATATTTCATTCAGGCTAACTAGTTATGAATTTAGAAATTGACAGAAAAATTATTTGGTCCACCATGACCCCTCAAAAAATGTCAGTTAATGATTTTCGAGCTAGGTCCCATCTGTAAAAACTGCCATAAGAAATAACATTGGGACGATTTTTATGCCCCGTGACCTTGAAGGATTTTAATCCAAAAAATACTGGGCATTAATGAAATACTCAACAGTCTTTTCTGTAAGTCCTCTATATTATTTTGTTTTGTAATTTGGGCATGTGGTTCGGTCAAACTTTATGCTGATTACCAAGGAGGGGGGTGATTTTGGAATGCATATTTTTACGTGTTTGAGTGTATATTTATGTACAGCTTCAAAACACGATGTTATAAAGGGCCATTTTAGATTGGTACGATGCTCTAGTATGTGGATCAAAAAGCCAATTTCAAAAAAATCAAAATAAATTAAAAATTCATGTAAAATCAGAGTTACAAGATATTATTTTTTAAACGGTCATTTTAGTGTAGTATTATGCTAAAGAAAAGAATATGTGTCAAAAAAACTATTGCAGGCCTGAAACAATATCAATAATAAGCTCAAATTTCATCTTACCCCTCAACTAACTCTGATTTGCGTCCACTTGTCCGTGCTTTTCTTTCTTTTAAAGGCGGAAAAGTAAGCACAAAGAATTTAGGCCAAGTTAATGTCAGTTGTGGTCTATAAGTTCTTTGCAGAGTGAACAGAGAGAAGTTTGATTAAAGAAGGATTCGAAGGTTATAATAAAGATTATTATTAATAAAATAATTTTTCCAATCGATGTTGATAATAATGCAAATAATGCTCCAAGTCCTGCCAACTTTTATTATGGAAGGGAAGCGTAGTTGACGGCAGTGGCGTAGGAACCGTGGGGGGGGGGGGCACGGAAGCAAAACAAAACCAGAATTTCCGTACTGAATATGCACATACACTTATACAATTCGACAGGCACCTTGGTAAAACGAATATATTTGCCTGTATGCTTCGTCATTACATAAAACAATTAGGTTGAAATTTACTAAAATGGGCCACTTCAAGTTATTTTTTTAGATTTTAGATCGCAAATAGTTGCTGTAAAACATTATTTTACAGAGGCCGAGTGCAGTTAAAATAACTTTGGTATGGTGAAAACTTGTTTGAATTTGTGTGAAAGGGCCTCCGGCGACTGGAGCTCAGGCCCAGACCCGAATAATCTTAGCTGTTAAAGCACCTAAAACTACTAGGTAATATTAATACTAATACGTCCCAGCTGCCGCTCACAAGGTCTGCTAATAAATTCCCCCCACAACTTTCAAAACGTTCCTAAACGCGCCTGGTTGACTGTAGCAGTCAAGCCTTTCAAAGTAGATGTTAGTTTGACTCAACTTTTCCGTACGTAAGCATAAGGTTTTGCAAGTTAAAAATTGTTCAACTTTCTTACGCATTAAAACATTGTCTTATGTGTTAAAAGTATGTATTAAAACTAGCGCATTTGTGTGAATGCCAGTACGTGTTCCCTATGTTCCAACATTACGACAACGCGTTAAAACCTTATGCTTACGTCTTATATTTTTGTGTGGATCCACATTTAAAAACATTTTCAGCCGCGGTAAGGTTAAACTACCATAGTTAGCCGCCATCTTTTACGATCAGGTGAACGTCACTGCTCACTGCGCTACTGGTGGTGAAACGTCATACGGTCCCCCATACTACAGTGTATCTATTGCAAAAGTGTGTCAAATAGTTGGATTTAAACGCATGTCCACAAATTCCACTCCTAGAATCTTGATTTCTTTGAGGTGCGTATAGCAGCTGAATTATTTCTAGCCCGTAGGTAGGTGCCCCCCCCCCAACCATTACCGCTCAAGCACATACGCATGTGCCATCGTAATTGGTTACGGCGAAGTTAATAATTTGTCCATTTTTCAGTCTTTGATAGTAATAAGATGCTTTATGCGACATTTCTAGCATTATATTACTATGGATGATTGATCAATTATATCAATGCTTTACTGTGCAGAGTAACATTAATTTTAAATAATTATTAGAAATTTGTCAAACGAATCTTGATCCACATAACTGCAAAATATTCTATCTCAATCAGTGGTTTGCTATTGATAAATTGCAAAGAAAGCTTTAAACACTCAATAGTGAGGAAGTAAGATAGGAGGTAAAACAAGCGATATTCCCATTAAACCGTTTAACTTACGACTTATAAAATTAACCTGCGCGGTAATTTTGATTTAAACGTTGACATCCATTACGAAAACTTGATTTAAAAAATCTGATAAATTTCGTAGATTTTAGGTTTTTTTATTCGAAACCGATGAATTAGGCTAATTGAGCGAGCGTCCCCATTTGACTCTTATGGCTCGAATGTCTGTTTTTTTTCTTTTTTTCTGTTACTGCTTCGGTACAGGTCGCACCGTTTCTCTGATCGACCTGAAATTTTGCACACATGTACATACCACCTATGCGGGTTGGTGTATAGTTTTTGAACAAAATCCGATCGTTGGTTATAAAAAATAAAATAAAAATTAAAAATGTTCCGATCGTTATGAAATTTTGCAGGGTCAATAAGTACAACATTCTCTCCTATTTTACAAATTTTCAGCTAAATCGGTCAAGACCTTAAAGACTTATTGGTATGTAACATTATGGGAATGTCGTACTCGGGTTGTGTTGCACGTAAGAATGAGACTAGAATACACAAATTTAAAATTATTTTATTTACTAGCTACAACATAACAATGTTTAGTGTACGTAACATAAAATTTATTTCAAATCTTTATCGAGAATTTACATTGGAATTAAAAACTTTCCATATTAATAGCGTATGTAATAAAATAATATTATTATAAAGTGTTCTTCTATTCCCAGTTCACGGTACACCCAGTATTGGTCCCAGTATCAGGTGTTGTTGTAATTTTGCTATTGTACCGACTGTACCAAGCTGAAAGGCTCAAACCTAACGTGCTGATGTGTTCCGTCATGCTCCCGTCTCTTTTCATAATCAATACCTTTCTGACTTTTACAGTCGATTCATTATTAAGAAATACCTTCTCTGCCATGCCATGCAACATGGTACCCTGGTAGTTACTAAACCATGCAACTTGGCACCTGTGTAGTCACTGAGCCATCCAGTGGCGTGCTCTCCATAGATGCAGGGGAAGCAATGCTTCCCTAGACACTAGACTGTTTAGTGTACAGGATTCTCCAGAATAATTACTCCCGGAACTATTGCAGATAGACCAGTTGTTTACCTTGGTTGAGTAAAGAACACAATTGGAGTCGATTTAAAAAAAAAAAATTATTTACATCAACCTACATTTTTAATACCTCGAGTTCTACGATTTATTGATGTTTGCCGCTTCGGGGAAAAAAAAAATAGCATTGGGGGTAAATAAATGGAATCGAATTGCAAACTGCGATTACACTAAAACTAAGATCATGATTATAGAGTGTTGCAATGCAAATAATGTAATTCATAGCAAAGATAGCAATATTTTCTCTATAATTAATTTTGTCACTGTTATACATTTGTTAAGAATTGTTTAAAAAGGTGACATGATGATAATAAACATGGAATGTATTTTATGTTCACTTCACAAATTTTCTTGTAACACCTTTTTATATTGCCATCAACTCTACTATTGGAAAAACTGAATTCGTAAACATATCAAAGTGAATTTACAGCAACATTAATATATCTTATTATGAATAATTGTATTGGGGTGTTATAAGTTCACTTAATCATTTAGTGGCAAGAAGTAGTATTATCTTATAGTTTGATGTCAAATAACTTCAACTAGGTACCAAAAATAATTTTGCAGTGTTACAAATGTGATACTTAATTATCACAGTGAAGAATTGAATTTAAATTGATATCATTGACCATTAATTACCGTCTTTAGTTTAGGCAGGTTCAGGTATGTTAATATCACCTTGTTCATATGGCGTTAACAACAATACACCGACAATACTGTACTTAAGAATTTCACAAGACAATAACTAGAACAATTAAAACTAAAAACAAACACAATTGGTAACATTGAATCCAGATGTGGGATTTTTGTGAAGATTGTTCGAAATAATTAGTTATTAATTATTTAATTGTAAATTGTAATTGTTAACAACATCCTTCCAGGGGTACCCAGCATGTGTCCACGACCTCTCATATATCGACGAGTACGGGATGTGATAGGAGCGTCGGCTCCAGTGCTCGACCCAGCTGCGGACAAAGGAAGATATACATTATCGGTGAACCATGTACCTACATCAACTCTACCCAACAGAATCAGTAGAAAACATTGCAACAATTGATTCTGTGACAAGTTTGTGGCGCACGTGGCGCTATAGCCTATATATTAGTATGGTTACTTTCTTAAAATCTATTTAAAAAATACTTTTCGAGTGTGCATGACATTCAAGTTAACTACCGTATTGGACCGAATATAGCACGATCTCGAATATAACACGACCCCCAATGTTTCAGAATCATTTCAAGAAAAAAGAAAAATCAAAGAAAATTAAAATGTACAAGAAACAATTTTTATTTACAATGCAATGAATGAATAGACTTAAGTTTCATTCTTACAACAAAACATTTTGAACAATGTTAGGGCCTAGTCCTACGTTTTTTAACATGGTAGGGCCAACCACAGTTCACCAGGTTGATTAAGGGATTACAAAATCGATCATTGGGACCTAGAATCGATTCGGTATCGATTCCCAAGAAAAAACATTTTAATTGTACACACAGTTATTTGGTGGTCATTTCGCGGAACCGTGACGGATACGCGGCGATATTCCCGCGGAGCCCGTGATGACGTCAACGCCCGCCTCACGGATCGGCTGGCGCGAGTGGGGGCGGCGTTGCCGGTAGTTGTATGCGGTGGCTAGTTCAGCGCATTCAAATGCAGAGCGCGGAAATAACGCGAGTGCTGTTTAGAGATAGTATTTTCGAAAAAATCGCGCTATATCGGTCGATACGGTATTTAAGGAGAGTGCATTGTCACTTACAGGGATGACACTACTCTAATTACATCGGAGATTTAGTTCACCAATACTTATCTGGAAGATTTAATGAACCTTGAGATGTGGTCGTTGTCTGATAATTACATTGATGAGAATTTCTTTGAATAAGACGTGCATTGAATCTTGATAAGATTATTGTAATTGATTATAAACCCAATGATATTACCTTACTCAATGAATGTATTTATTTAGTCTATCCTATTTAGTTACCTATAGAAACGTATTTAAAAAATTATACCTGGATTGCAGATCACGGAAGGTAGTGGGAATGTACTCACCGATGGCGCTAGATGTGCCAGGATTGGCAGACACTTTCCGAGTCTTATCCTCAGCCGGAGGCTGTTGTTTCCGCTGTCGACGATAGCGCTTGAACGCATTATAAGAGTCCACTCCGCTACCATGTCGCGTTCTGCTGGAGCCGCTGCCAATGCCTCCATCTTGAAGAGTGACGTCACTAGTTGGTGTCACGTGGGCTTTCTTAAAAGCCAATAGCTGGCGTCCCTGGACCAAGATGGCCTGTCCATATTGCGACTTTTCTGGATGGAGGAATTAAAAGTCATTCTAACAATATTGCACTTGAACATTGAAGACAAATTACAAAAAGGGATAATTTTAATGGGAGGGAGTTAGTGCATCTGACATGTAGTTAGCTAGTTGGTTGGTTAGTTGTTATAAGTGTGGGATGGAACAACATGACGATGAGTTTATGGATTTGTAATTGAAATCAATTCTTGTCTTGTTATTTTGTGTGAACCATGATCATACTGGTCTATCCTATTTAGTTATAGAAACGTATTAAAAAAAATATACCTGGATTGTAGATCACGGAAGGTAGCGGGAATGTACTTACCGATGGCGCTAGATGTGCTAGGATTGTTCGACAATTCTTGAGTCTTATCCTCAGCCAGAGGCTGTTGTTTCTGCTGTCGATTGCCCTTGGACTCATTATAAGAGTCCACTCTGCTACCATGTCGCTTTCTGCTGAAGCCGAAGCCAAAGTCTTCGTCTTGAAGAGTGACGTCACTAGTTGGTGTCTCGTCGGCTTTCTTAAAAGCCAATAGCTGGCGTCCCTGGAGCAAGAAGACCTTCTGTCCATATTGCGTCTTTTCTGGATGGAGGAATTAAAAGTCATTCTAACAATATTGCACTTGAACATTGATAGACAAATTACAAAAAGGGATAATTATAATGGGAGGGAGTTAAGTGCATCTGACATGTTAGTTAGCTAGTTGGTTGGTTAGTTGTTATTAAGTGTTGGGATGGGAACAACATGACGATGAGTTTATGGATTTGTTAATTGAAATCAATTCTTGTCTGTTATTTTGTGTGAACCATGATCATACTGGTCTATCCTATTTAGTTATAGAAACGTATTAAAAAAAATATACCTGGATTGTAGATCACGGAAGGTAGCGGGAATGTACTTACCGATGGCGCTAGATGTGCTAGGATTGTTCGACAATTCTTGAGTCTTATCCTCAGCCAGAGGCTGTTGTTTCTGCTGTCGATTGCCCTTGGACGCATTATAAGAGTCCACTCTGCTACCATGTCGCGTTCTGCTGGAGCCGCTGCCAATGCCTCCGTCTTGAAGAGTGACGTCACTAGTTGGTGTCACGTGGGCTCTCTTATAAGCCAGGACCAAGATGGCCTGTCCATATTGCGACTTTTCTGGATGGAGGAATTAAAAGTCATTCTAACAATATTGCACTTGAACATTGATAGACAAATTACAAAAAGGGATAATTATAATGGGAGGGAGTTAAGTGCATCTGACATGTTAGTTAGCTAGTTGGTTGGTTAGTTGTTATTAAGTGTTGGGATGGGAACAACATAACGATGAGTTTATGGATTTGTTAATTGAAATCAATTCTTGTCTTGTTATTTTGTGTGAACCATGATCATACTGGTCTATCCTATTTAGTTATAGAAACGTATTAAAAAAAAATATACCTGGATTGTAGATCACGGAAGGTAGCGGGAATGTACTTACCGATGGCGCTAGATGTGCTAGGATTGTTCGACAATTCTTGAGTCTTATCCTCAGCCAGAGGCTGTTGTTTCTGCAGTCGATTGCCCTTGGACTCATTATAAGAGTCCGCTCTGCTACCATGTCGCGTTCTGCTGGAGCCGCTGCCAATGCCTCCGTCTTGAAGAGTGACGTCACTAGTTGGTGTCACGTGGGCTTCCTTAAAAGCCAATAGCTGGCGTCCCTGGACCAAGATGGCCTTCTGTCCATATTGCGACTTTTCTGGATGGAGGAATTAAAAGTCATTCTAACAATATTGCACTTGAACATTGATAGACAAATTACAAAAAGGGATAATTTTAATGGGAGGGAGTTAAGTGCATCTGACATGTTAGTTAGCTAGTTGGTTGGTTAGTTGTTATTAAGTGTTGGGATGGGAACAACATGACGATGAGTTTATGGATTTGTTAATTGAAATCAATTCTTGTCTTGTTATTTTGTGTGAACCATGATCATACTGGTCTATCCTATTTAGTTATAGAAACGTATTAAAAAAAATATACCTGGATTGTAGATCACGGAAGGTAGCGGGAATGTACTTACCGATGGCGCTAGATGTGCTAGGATTGTTCGACAATTCTTGAGTCTTATCCTCAGCCAGAGGCTGTTGTTTCTGCTGTCGATTGCCCTTGGACGCATTATAAGAGTCCACTCTGCTACCATGTCGCGTTCTGCTGGAGCCGCTGCCAATGCCTCCGTCTTGAAGAGTGACGTCACTAGTTGGTG
Source organism: Sweltsa coloradensis (assembly GCA_024449915.1). Taxonomy (NCBI): domain Eukaryota; kingdom Metazoa; phylum Arthropoda; class Insecta; order Plecoptera; family Chloroperlidae; genus Sweltsa; species Sweltsa coloradensis. The sequence goes on along the minus strand of JAMZAV010000034.1, from coordinate 83,128 downwards.
TCACGTGGGCTCTCTCCTCAGCCAATGGCTGGTGATCTAAGACATATACATAAAAAATCGGCAAAACCCAGGACAAATTGCAATATTAGTGTTTTTGGTATCATTTTCTTCAGAAAAAAATCTTGTTTAACATAGTCAAAATCCGCAAAAATCCGACGACTAGGATTTTTTATATGGAGCTGTAATTAAAACTCTGTTAATTACACATTTAAATTTTTAATTTGACCAAACTAGTCGAGTTTGGATTCAAATTCAAATAAAAGCTTAACCACATGGTAGACAATAATAATAAGCTGAGTGCCTCTTTCTACGAGTATTGTGTCTATAATACGAGTTATAGTATTTGGTCTTTAGGTCTTTATTGAAAATGGGATGAGCGAAATCTTTAATGCGATTGCACTAAGAAAGAACCATTGGGTGTTTTTATGTATTTACAATAATTATTGATTTTGTACAGTCTTATGTTGTAATCAATGGTAGCCCGTAATGAAAGTGGTAATCGCCATGGGTAGAAAGATTTCGATTTGACTTCGCCGCCCCGCACTGACGCACGTGTCGGTTCTTGCTCTCCCACTGACTCGCAGAGACTGTCGATCGCCTCGTCTTGTGGCAGGCAGTCAATTTATTCGTTTCTCTCGTGTGTAAAGTCACTGTCTTAGAAAGTGACTGTCTTGATAAGATGTGATGTTTTTCTAAACACGACGTTATGTGTGATAATGTCATGGAAGTTGAGGTGGAACTGTGTGTTATTTGTAAATGTTATATTTAGGAACATGTGAAAGACTGGATTTATGTGGGTCCTAAGGCGGCTGAAACTGTCAATGTTGCCAGCAATGTTCGGGGCTTGATATTATTTTAGTGGCTGATCAGCGTTTACACATTACTTGTAGGCGAAATTTAACCGACACTAAGCGAATCAATAAAAGAAAAGGTGATAATTTAAATCGCTCAATAGAAGTGAACAATAATCGATCTATAGTATAACTACAGAAGCGATTGTTTGTCTTGCGGACGTTCTGTTGATACAAGAAAGGCAAGTCACTTCCAGTCTATACCGACCGATTTGATCAATTTGACGAGACTTTAAAGAACATCTGCCAAACACGAAATGATGATTGGTCTCGTATTGTCTGAGATAGCATTATTTTTTTTGGCGATTTGCACGCCGCTGAAACAGTGTATCGTAAAATATGAAGTTCAAATTTTAGGACAGGCAGGCAAGTACTGTCATTGTTTGTCAGACAGAGTATAGTATTGGACGTCCTAAAAGTGAATTAAGACTAGAAGCACAGATAATAGAGTACTCTATTATCTGTGATAGAAGCTTTACAAAAGGCCATGACATTTCTAGCGGAAAATGATGAAGAGCAATCCACAATTATTAATGATCTTATTTCCTTGATGGGGGATTATCTTGAAGGGGAAGAACCATATTCATTTCGATAGTACATGAAAACAAAGATGGAATAATACTTTGGTGATAAGGTTGTAATATCGGAAATCAATGGAAAGCCCAATGTTGTTACATTAACTTATACCCCAATTCCGTAAAGAATTGCCAACTGGATACATTCAACATGTTATTGATGTTGGCGCCCTTCTTCATAGAATCCCATGGCCTGGCAAATCAACATCATATGACGAAATTGTGTGCTCATATGTATCGTATGTTACTAAACATTATGGCTGTGCTATTGTTGTCTTTGATGGTTACTCGGACGAGCCGTGCACAAAGGATGTAACACATATGAGAAGAAGTCATGGTTGTTTAGGAGCCACCATTCATTTTGAAGGAAAAATGACTATTCCCCTACAGAAAGCTCAGTTCTTAGCCAACCCCAAAAACAAACAACGTTTTATTTTCATGCTCGCAAATTCTTTGACACAAAACAAGTGCAAAGTTTATCACGAATGACGCCGATCTTTTGATTGTTCAAATGCAATAGAATCGACATGTACAAATCCAACCTTTGTTATTGGAGAAGACATAGACTTATTAGTTATTAGTTCTTCTCTGCCATCACGCTGACACCAACCACCATGACATTATTTTCCGCCCAGAGCCCAAGGAAAGATAAAAAAGAGAGCCTCAAATTTGGGTTTTTCACAAAACAAATCGATTTTGGGACCAGAAACTTGTAAACTTAATCATATTTTGTTTGCTCATGAATTTCTTGGATGTGACACAACATCTCGCTTGCTCAATGTTTGAAAAGGAATAGCACTAAATAAGCTTAATGATTGTAACTTGTTTCGTGAACAGGCAGCCGCAGACACGTTTTGTTCTGCTGATGTTTTAGTTAGCATGTATGGCGGAAAGCAGAATGAAACCCTTCATAATCTCCGCTACATATTGTTTAGGGAAAAGACTGCACCAGGAACATCGTTCGTTAGGTCCCGCCTGCTGCAGGAGCTGCTAAATACCACAGTTAAGGATGTACTTCCAAATAAATGCGTGGAAAGAAGTAGACCTGAATCCTAAGCAATGGGGATGAGTTCTCAAGAAAGGAAAATTGCTTCCAGTGTTAACTGATTTAGCCCCAGCCCCAGATAGTCTGTTTCTGCAGTCGATTGCCCTTGGACTCATTATAAGAGTCCGCTCTGCTACCATGTCGCGTTCTGCTGGAGCCGCTGCCAATGCCTCCGTCTTGAAGAGTGACGTCACTAGTTGGTGTCACGTGGGCTTCCTTAAAAGCCAATAGCTGGCGTCCCTGGACCAAGATGGCCTTCTGTCCATATTGCGACTTTTCTGGATGGAGGAATCAAAAGTCATTCTAACAATATTGCACTTGAACATTGATAGACAAATTACAAAAAGGGATAATTTTAATGGGAGGGAGTTAAGTGCATCTGACATGTTAGTTAGCTAGTTGGTTGGTTAGTTGTTATTAAGTGTTGGGATGGGAACAACATGACGATGAGTTTATGGATTTGTTAATTGAAATCAATTCTTGTCTTGTTATTTTGTGTGAACCATGATCATACTGGTCTATCCTATTTAGTTATAGAAACGTATTAAAAAAAATATACCTGGATTGTAGATCACGGAAGGTAGCGGGAATGTACTTACCGATGGCGCTAGATGTGCTAGGATTGTTCGACAATTCTTGAGTCTTATCCTCAGCCAGAGGCTGTTGTTTCTGCAGTCGATTGCCCTTGGACTCATTATAAGAGTCCGCTCTGCTACCATGTCGCGTTCTGCTGGAGCCGCTGCCAATGCCTCCGTCTTGAAGAGTGACGTCACTAGTTGGTGTCACGTGGGCTCTCTCCTCAGCCAATGGCTGGTGATCTAAGACATATACATAAAAAATCGGCAAAACCCAGGACAAATTGCAATATTAGTGTTTTTGGTATCATTTTCTTCAGAAAAAAATCTTGTTTAATACAGTCAAAATCCGCAAAAATCCGACGACTAGGATTTTTATATGGAGCTGTAATTAAAACTCTGTTAATTACACATTTAAATTTTTAATTTGACCAAACTAGTCGAGTTTGGATTCAAATTCAAATAAAAGCTTAACCACATGGTAGACAATAATAATAAGCTGAGTGCCTCTTTCTACGAGTATTGTGTCTTTAATACGAGTTATAGTATTTGGTCTTTAGGTCTTTATTGAAAATGGGATAAGCGAAATCTTTAATGCGATTGCAGTAAGAAAGAACCATTGGGTGTTTTTATGAATTTACAATAATTATTGATTTTGTACAGTCTTATGTTGTAATCAATGGTAGCCCGTAATGAAAGTGGTAATCGCCATGGGTAGAAAGATTTCGATTTGACTTCGCCGCCCCGCACTGACGCACGTGTCGGTTCTTGCTCTCCCACTGACTCGCAGAGACTGTTGATCGCCTCGTCTTGTGACAGGCAGTCAATTTATTCGTTTCTCTCGTGTGGAAAGTCACTGTCTTAGAAAGTGACTGTCTTGATAAGATGTGATGTTTTTCTAAACACGACGTTATGTGTGATAATGTCATGGAAGTTGAGGTGGAACTGTGTGTTATTTGTAAATGTTATATTTAGGAACATGTGAAAGACTGGATTTATGTGGGTCCTAAGGCGGCTGAAACTGTCAATGTTGCCAGCAATGTTCGGGGCTTGATATTATTTTAGTGGCTGATCAGCGTTTACACATTACTTGTAGGCGAAATTTAACCGACACTAAGCGAATCAATAAACGAAAAGGTGATAATTTAAATCGCTCAATAGAAGTGAACAATAATCGATCTACAGTATAACTACAGAAGCGATTGTTTGTCTTGCGGACGTTCTGTTGATACAAGAAAGGCAAGTCACTTCCAGTCTATACCGACCGATTTGATCAATTTGACGAGACTTTAAAGAACATCTGCCAAACACAAAATGATGATTGGTCTCGTATTGTCTGAGATAGCATTATTTTTTTTGGCGATTTGCACGCCGCTGAAACAGTGTATCGTAGAATATGAAGTTCAAATTTTAGGACAGGCAGGCAAGTACTGTCATTGTTTGTCAGACAGAGTATAGTATTGGACGTCCTAAAAGTGAATTAAGACTAGAAGCACAGATAATAGAGTACTCTATTATCTGTGATAGAAGCTTTACAAAAGGCCATGACATTTCTAGCGGAAAATGATGAAGAGCAATCCACAATTATTAATGATCTTATTTCCTTGATGGGGGATTATCTTGAAGGGGAAGAACCATATTCATTTCGATAGTACATGAAAACAAAGATGGAATAATACTTTGGTGATAAGGTTGTAATATCGGAAATCAATAGAAAGCCCAATGTTGTTACATTAACTTATACCCCAATTCCGTAAAGAATTGCCAACTGGATACATTCAACATGTTATTGATGTTGGCGCCCTTCTTCATAGAATCCCATGGCCTGGCAAATCAACATCATATGACGAAATTGTGTGCTCATATGTATCGTATGTTACTAAACATTATGGCTGTGCTATTGTTGTCTTTGATGGTTACTCGGACGAGCCGTGCACAAAGGATGTAACACATATGAGAAGAAGTCATGGTTGTTTAGGAGCCACCATTCATTTTGAAGGAAAAATGACTATTCCCCTACAGAAAGCTCAGTTCTTAGCCAACCCCAAAAACAAACAACGGTTTATTTTCATGCTCGCAAATTTTTTGACACAAAACAAGTGCAAAGTTTATCACGAATGACGCCGATCTTTTGATTGTTCAAATGCAATAGAATCGACATGTACAAATCCAACCTTTGTTATTGGAGAAGACATAGACTTATTAGTTATTAGTTCTTCTCTGCCATCACGCTGACACCAACCACCATGACATTATTTTCCGCCCAGAGCCCAAGGAAAGATAAAAAAGAGAGCCTCAAATTTGGGTTTTTCACAAAACAAATCGATTTTGGGACCAGAAACTTGTAAACTTAATCATATTTTGTTTGCTCATGAATTTCTTGGATGTGACACAACATCTCGCTTGCTCAATGTTTGAAAAGGAATAGCACTAAATAAGCTTAATGATTGTAACTTGTTTCGTGAACAGGCAGCCGCAGACACGTTTTGTTCTGCTGATGTTTTAGTTAGCATGTATGGCGGAAAGCAGAATGAAACCCTTCATAATCTCCGCTACATATTGTTTAGGGAAAAGACTGCACCAGGAACATCGTTCGTTAGGTCCCGCCTGCTGCAGGAGCTGCTAAATACCACAGTTAAGGATGTACTTCCAAATAAATGCGTGGAAAGAAGTAGACCTGAATCCTAAGCAATGGGGATGAGTTCTCAAGAAAGGAAAATTGCTTCCAGTGTTAACTGATTTAGCCCCAGCCCCAGATAGCCTTCTAAAAGTTATACGATGCTGTTGTAAAACTGACTGCAAGACTTAGCTGTCGTAAGCAGGGAATGAATTGTACATCTGCCTGCAAGGAATGCAATGAAATCAGCTGTACCCATCCTTCTGATCAAAGTACTGACGATGATGATATGGACCTGTAACTTTGACACGTAAGTTTATGTGATATTATTGTAGTAACAGATGATATAAATAACAGTGAATAAAAAAATTATTTTAAATATTTACGTTATTCAATGTTTTTTTAGGAATAACATAAAAGTCGAGAATCATCGATGAGACTAAAAGAAAACATTATGGAAATTAATTATCATTTCTATTAATGTAATGATTAAGAATTTATTTTAAAAATTAAGTTCTGATATAAAATGTGACTCTTATTATTGACCTCTAGTGACACCTGTGTGTGATAAAGCTACATCATTGACTACAATATCCCGTCTGGGCCTGAGGTAGAATTGGCCCAGAGCATGGCTCTGCTAATTGTAAGGTGATTCAAGAGAAAAAGTCCACCTCGCATATATCAGCTAGTATGAAGGGTAGTATTTAACTCCCCGAAAATAGAGGCGAGCTCTGGCAATCGTCGTCGGGGACCTTCCCTTGACGACCCCTCGACGACGATGACGACAATGACACCACGAACGATGACGAAGACAATGACGACCGCGACGTGAGAACCCCCTTTCCTCCCCTTACCCGTGGCTGGTTCTGACCAGCATGGCACCCTCCTCCCCCCACCCCCTAGGTTAGAGTGGTGCATTATGACCTAACGGTTGACGCATCCTTTATCCAAATAAACCAAACAAAAATCTGTCAACATGAAGCTATAAGCTTTTATTTGAATCCAAACTCGACTTTTTTGGTCACATTAAAAATTTTAATGTATAATTAATTGGGTTTTAATTATAGATTCATATAAAAATCCTAGTCGTCGGATTTTTGCGGATTTTGACTATGTTAAACAGGATTTTTTTCTGAAGAAAATGATACCAAATACTCTAATATTGCAATTTGTCCTGGGTCTAAACCCAAATGGCCTGGATCATGGCGTTGCTGGGCCAAGATGACCTTCTGTCCATGTTGCGATGGAAAGAACGTCGACTTTTCTGGATGGAGGAATTAAAAGACATTCTATTAATATTGCACTTGGACATTGATTGACCAATTACTAATAAGGGATAAAAAATAAGGGAGCACCTGAAGAGGCACTTTCCTCTTCAAGAGTGGGTGCATATCTTCACGGACGGCTCCTATGACTCGGTTACAAACAGAACAGGCTACGGCATCCACTGCATCTTCTTCGAAGAAGCCACTCCAATGGGAGCCTGTGAAACATACTTTGACGCTGAAGTCGCAGCCATCGCCAGGGCGGCCGAAAAAATCGCCGAGACCCCCGCCTTCCCCCTCAACAAGACAAAATTTGTCATCCTAAGCGACAGTGTCTCGGCCATCCAATTTATCACCCAAGCAGCAAACCTCCATCCGAAATCGCTGCTTTTCAAAAACTCCCTTGCCAGCCTCCGTCAGCAAAACACACTATTAGAGGCGCAATGGATCCCTAGCCACTGCAAGATCATGGGGAATGAATAGGCAGACTTCTTGGCCAAAAGCAAAAAAATAACTGGTGGACCGAGATCAAGAAAGGGCCAGACAAAGACTGGTCGAGAAAGACGGCCACCGCCCATTTCCGGCTTGCAACCGGTCACGACGTCTTGCAACACCACCTGCACCGTTTTAACATTACCAACGAACCGGCCACCTGTAAACTTTGTAATTTAGAAGACCAAGACAGAGCGCATCTCTTTAGATGCGCCGCCCTCAAGAGTGACATTGACTCCCTGCCCGATAAACTGAGCAGGATAGAAAAGGAGGCAGTTTTATATTGGATAGCAAGACAGAAGAATGGCTAAAGAGGCCAACTTCACATAAGAAAGAAAAAATTAAAAATAATTATAATGGGAGGGAGTTAAGTGCATCTGACATGTTAGTTAGCTAGTTGGTTGGTTGGTTGTTATTAAGTGTTGGGATGGAAACAACATGACGGTGAGATTATGGATTTGTTAATTGACATCAATTCTTATCTTCTAATATTGTGTGAACCCTAATTATACTACCCCTACTACCCCTACTACTACCTTATACTAATACTACCCCTAATCAGTACACACCTATACTCAAAGGGGCCCACCTACCTTTGTCTGTCAATATATGTATAACAAACTTCCAGGAAAGATCAAAGAGCCACAATCTCTGGACATCTTCAAATTGCAAATAAAAAAGTACCTTTTAAACAAATGTTTTTATTCCATATCTGAATTTATGGAAAGCTAGTGAAGATCTCCCAGTGTTCTATTTTAATGTTTTTAATGTTAATGTAGGCCTACAGAATTAGGCAAATATGCTGTTTCTGGTTTTATGTCAAATGTAATTGTTTATTTATTGTATACAAATGTTATTATGTGGTATTTTATCTTGTATTTTAAGGCTATTCCACGCGTTTTTCTATTTTCCAAAATATGCTACTAAGTCAAAATATAGTGAATGGCTTTGAAACATGGCTATTTTAGAAAATCAAAAATATTTTTTCCAAATTTTTCTGATCCGGTACACGGCCAATATAGCCACCTCAAAATAATTTCAAACTTCAATTCGCCAGGGCACACCATTCAACGTAGGGTGTTGTGCTTTTGTGACATTAATTTTCAACTGTTTTTCTTTGGACTGACTGAGAGAAAACAGATTTATTTTAACAATTGTCTTTCCTGCGAATTTTTTCGTTTGGCGGTACAAATCGGTAAAAATACCGCCAAACGAAAAAATTCGCTGGAAAGACAATTGTTAAAATAAATCTGTTTTCTCTCAGTCAGTCCATAGAAAAACAGTTAAAAATTAATGTCACAAAAGCACAACACCGTACGTTGAATGGTGTGCCCTGGCGAATTGAAGTTTGAAATTATTTTGAGGTGGCTATATTGGCCGTGTACCGGATCAGAAAAATTTGGAAAAAATATTTTTGATTTTCTAAAATAGCCATGTTTCAAAGCCATTCACTATATTTTAACTTAGTAGCATATTTTGGAAAATAGAAAAACGCGGTGGAATAGCCTTAAGTATTATCTGACAAATCCTATATGTGTATCATGAACATATCGAAGGGATAATAAACTAAACTAAACTAAACTGAGTAACCGTTATCTACAGTTTGTTCGGCACAGTTTGTGAGTATATCTTGATATTTAAAACATAATTTTTTGATCTTACGAAAATTTAAACATGTGACAGCTTGTTTTTTTTAAAATCCGGAATGATTTTTTTCTTTCTTTCTTTCTTTTTTTCTGTTTGTATTTTTGTGTGTTTGTTAACACGATTCCGGCTAAACCGATACTCCAATTGCTATGAAATTTTCTGAAGGCCTTCCAAATCTCTGAACTTAGAACTGCCACGTTTTTTAGCGCAATTGAAAAATTATTCTCCATGAAAGTCGCAATTTTACAATTTTTTTCATTTAAAAAATTCTTCGACTTCTAACACTAAGGCCTACATGCTTTATCCGATTGTAATGATTTTTTCACATAACCTTAATTTTATGAATTAATATATTCCTGTGAAATTTGAGCGCAATCTAAAAATTACTTCTTATGAAAATCACTATTTTACGCAATTTAACGGTTTTTCCGATTTAAAAAAAAATCTTTGACTTATAACATCTACATGCTTTATCCGATTATAATGATTTTTTTCACAGAACCTTAATTTTATAAATTAATATATTCGTGTGAAATTTGAGCGCAATCGAAAAATTATTTCTCATGAAAATCGCAATTTCACGCTTTTTGTTTTTTTAAAGATTACTTCGACATATAACACCTACATGCGTTATTCGATTGTAATGATTTTTTCACAGAACAACAGAAAATTTGCATAACACATGGCAGCTCAATGCACCAATTACGCTCATCCAGCAACGCGCTTAAAAAAGTGTTTACGAAGCTTCCTAGTTAAGGGGGAATAATGGACCTAATTAAAATTTTCCTAAATATTAGTTTAACAAAACATCGGGCAAAGTTTATCAATTAAGATCATCTGACATTGCTGAAACTATTTTTGATTTATTTTTCGGTTGAGCAGTACGCCCAATATAGACGATTGTAGTGAATTTTTTTTACATATACACGGTACAGCTTTCTGCTCATAATTTTTGTGTTAGAAGGCTCATTTTTGTTTCAATTTGTAACACATACTCCTGGCTTTAAACTCATATAATTGGAATTTGTTTCCCGTTAATAATCTTGCACAGTACGATTTGTTTCTTCCGCTGGTACAAATACTAACTTTGTACCGTCGGAAGAAAAAAATCGTACCGTTCAAGATATTAACGGGAAACAAATGCAAATTATATGAGTTTATAGCCAGGAGTATGTGTTACAAATTGAAACAAAAATGAGCCTTCTAGCACAAAAATTATGAGCAGAAAGCTGTACCGTGTATATGTAAAAAAAAAAAATTCACTACAATCGTCTATATTGGGCGTACCGCTCAACCGAAAAATAAATCAAATATAGTTTTGGAAATGTCAGATGATCATAATTGATCAACTATGTCCGATGTTTCGTTAAACTTATATTTAGGAAAATTGTAATTGGGTCTATGGATCCCCCTTGAATAAAATTTGTATAAATGTAAATTTATTTTTGTTATGTGTCCTAAGGCAAACTTAATGTGAAGTCAGAGCCTTGTTTATAATAAAATAAAGATTGTATTACTACCCTACGACATGTGATAGAAGCTGACAAATTTTATAGTGAAAGTAATGTATATTTTGAAAAAAGCAAAACTCAGAACGCGAAACGTTTCGTTACAATGTCTTGATCACTCAGAAGAGAGGAAAGACAGATGGTTTCTGACTACACTTAGTCTGACGCTTTAGAATATTAACAAACCATTAAATAATTTTCTCTAAATTTTCAAGGCGCTGTTAACGGGGGGAGGGGGGGGGGGCAATAACAGGTGAGGTGAAAATGTGAGTGGACTAGAATCTAGCAGATGTTGTTAGGTGGCACCCTGGATTTGGTGGTCCGATGATGTGGACTGTAACTCTGGTCAGTATTGACTTAGATATTTTTTAATAGTACCTACCTAGATATAGATACTATTTTTCAAATGTGCCTAGATCCAGATACAAGATCCTTTTTTTAAATTTACCTAGGTAAAGATACAAGATACATTCAAAATTACCTGTCAGATAGGATACATTTTATTTTTTTTACTTGTGTTGCATTTTGAATTCAAATAGAAATTTGTAACAAAATTTAGAATGTAAAAGCAAATTTCGTAAAAATAAGCCCTCAAACTACTTTCACAGGTGGTATATTAAAAAAAAGTACCTTGTATGTAAAAATCGTAGATACCTACTTTAAAATAAAATAACCATACAGGTAATGGTAATAATTCTAAAATGTATAGATATAGGTAAAAAATTATAAAAAAATTACTTGAAATTGTGTTTAGCTGACAAATAATACACACAAATATACCACTTTTTGGTTTTTCTTGTAGCTCAATTTTAAGCCATTTATTTTTGCAACGTGGATTGAATAAAAGTGGCTAAAAATTGAGATACCTACAAGAAAGACAAAAAAGTAGTAGATTCGTCAATGTACTATCTGTCAGCTAAACACAATTTCAAGTAAGAATTTTATAAAAATATTGTTTATTGTAAAAATTGTAATTTTATTGACTACTTCACTATTTGAATTAGGTACCAGTATTTTCTAGAGATTATTCATTGACCGCAAGCCTGACCGAATGTAATTAAAAGAAGGGTCTCGCTCAGGTACTGGGACAAATAATCCACGGTTTGAGTATAGATACAAATACCTAGATACAAATACCTAGACACAAGTCAACACTAACTCAGGTCATGTAGCACTTGTTGAATGCCGCAATTTGGTATTTTTTATTATTTACAACAAATCAAGATAGGTCTACAAGGTAAATCAAAATGGCGAAGAGAATCATAGAGGGCATAGACCCATAGTAAGTTATGCCTGATTCCCTTCATTACAACTAAATAAAAATAGGATAAAATTAGTCAATAAATAAACAAAATATTGTGGTATCAAAATATGGTTGGAATAAAAATAGTACATAGGTGCATTTTAAAATTTAAATAGCAATTTAACTAAAATAATATTTTACTCTTTTTTTGAAATAGGAAGCATCTTTGATTTCTAGTAGTTGTAGAAATCTTTATTAGCATTTTTGCTATTTTACATACACCATCATAATAATGGGGTATATGCAAGAAGTTCAAAAATGCTAATTAATGGGTGTTTCCTGATGTTCTTTTAATTCTAAACACAAAAAAATTGGTTAGAACGTTTGAAAAAAATGTATTCTATAAGAAAACTGTGTTTGAAAATGCGTATTTTTCAAATGCCGTCGTGGCAACCGATAACGCGCTCTGATTGGTCGTGACGTCACCCGCCATGTAAGAAGCACGTAGAGGCAGTGGACTTGCTTGGTTGACGCGCAACTCCAATACGCAGGCCTACCTGACAGAATGGATTTAAGGAAGGCAGAGGCTAATAATATTAATTAACCAGAAATCTCTGATTCTAATAGGTAAATGAGTAATTAATTAACCATACTTCACTGCCATTCGATGATAACGTACAAACATACCCAAATTAACTTTCCCGCAAAACCTTTGTGCGCGAAACCACCGTAAGAACAGCTATCTAGGAATAGGATTTTCAAGTATAGGTTTGGCTATTCGACGCCTAGAAGGGCAATATATACAAGAAAATATATTCATGTTATTTATACAGTAAGACACAATGAGTAATTTATCACAATACAATGCCACCACTAATTAATAACGAATATAACGTACCAAAAAATACGATTTCCCGTGCATAACCCCCGAGATTATAGGCCTTATAGGCCGGGCATATAGCTCGGCCTACAATTAAAAGTTAATTTTGCACGTAATTTATACAGTAAGACGCATGAGTAATTTATCATAATACAATGCCTTCACTAATTAATAACGAATATAACGTACCAAAAAATACAATTTCCCGTGCATAACTCCCTAGATTGTATAGGCCTAATAGGCCGGGCATATAGCTCGGCCTACAATAAAAGTTAATTTTGCACGTAATTTATACAGTTACACATGAGTAATTTATCATAATACAATGCCTCCACTAATTAATAACGAATATAACGTACCAAAAAATACGTTTTCCCGTGCATAACCCCCGAGATTGTAGGACTAATAGGCCGGGCGTATAGCTCGGCCTACAATTAAAAGTTAATTTTGCACGTAATTAATACAGTAAGACACATGGGTAATTTATCATAAAACAATGCCACAAATTAATAACGAATATAACGTACCAAAAAATTACGTTTTCCCGTGCATAACCCCCGAGATTGTACGCCTATAGGCCGGGCATATAGCTCGGCTTACAATTAAAAGTTAATTTTGCACGTAATTTATACAGTAAGACACATGAGTAATTTATTATAATACTACTATGCCACCACTAATTAATAACGAATATAACGTACCAAAAAAATACGTTTTCCCGTGCATCCCCCGAGATTGTAGGCCTAATAGGCCGGGCATATAGCTCGGCCTACAATAAAAAGTTAATTTTGCACTTTTATAGATTAGAAAATGATTTTAAAAGCTCACGGACATTAATAATTAGCATAATAGTTTTGGCAACCACAACCCATGCTTATTTACCACCGTGAGGTTAGCCGCGATCAGGATTTTCACTTTTATGTAGGATGGCTATTCGACGCCAAGAAGGGTAATGCATACAAGAATACATATTTTTGTAACTTATACAGTAAGATAAATTAGTAACTTATCATAATACAATGCCACCTCTAATTAAAACGAATATAATGTGAAAAAAAAAACAGTGCGAAACCCCCGAGATTATTGACCTATAGGCCGGGCATATAGCTCGGCCTACAATCTAAAAGTTCGTTTTGGCAGCCACATTCCCTATTATCATTCATTACTATGTTACTATGTCAATTTACGCCTCAAATCTTTGGGAACACTTAAATACAGCTTATTTAGCGTAGCTACACAAGTGCTTGCATAAAGGAACAACACAATACTTATAATTCGATATTCATTGCTGATTGCCGCGAAAGCAGGGCCCCTGCGCGTGTTATCCCATGCGTCCGCTGGTAGCCTACATGGCCGGTGACGTCACGAAAATGGCGCGCAACCAGGTGCGTTTCAAAACACTAATTTGACCAAGAAAACTAAAAACAATATTACGGCCAAACTAATGAATGTAGAGATCTAATTTTTTTTGGTGTTCTATAGGGTGTTAGTGTCTATCGAAAAAATACACTTACAGAATTTGTGCAAATAGCCTATTTAACAAATTTACATTTTTACATAAAAATAAAATAATAACATATTAACATATAAGTATTACGGATATGAGACAGTTTTACCCCAAACAATTTTATGAGATCTATTTCACTCCAAGTAGCATAGCTTAAAAATTATTCTACACTAGTTGGGTTGGGTCCAGAAATCTTCAATCATAGTTACTTCTTTGTTCCATCCACAACCCTAACTATTTTACAACACTTACTTCTAAATCGATTTACCTCCTGTATATTTCTAATTTCTACATGTAAGCTTAATCTATTAAAACTTTTCATTCCTTTAGCAAAAATAGAATTATTTCCAAATTTAGAGCCATTTTTAGAATTATCAGGTTATTTCCAATTCTAGTATTATAATAGTTCTCTTTTATGTTCTTTAACTTTTTACACTTAAGTAGTTTTGTCCCATTCCCCTAGATATTTTGAACAAGAAGGTAAGAAAGAGTATTTAACAAAATTCTTTGTCTTACATCCAGCCATCCTAATGCATTACACAAGTCTCTAATTATTGCAGTGCGTCTAGAGACCCACAGTATGCAGCGCATTACTTTATTTTGTAATTTTTGCATCAGAACTGCAAAAGTCAAAGTGTGGAGTTATTATTGCCTGACAAATGTTTATATTGCTACCATGGCAAAGAGCTACCTATACATTCTTTGAAATAGCCCTACCTTCCTGGCTAATTTCTTGATGGTTTCTTGTCCATGTTTTTCAAGAGTTAGGTTTTCATCAATCATTATACCTACCTAAATATTTGAAGTCGGTGACTGTATCCACTATTTCTCCACCAATTTTTAATTCAATTTTACGTATTGAGGATTTTTCTTTCTCACTTGTTTGTTGCATATTACCACTGTCTTTGTTTTTTTTACATTAAGTATCATCCTGTTATAACTAAGCCATTGTTCCAGTCTGCATAAATCTTCATTTATTTGTCTTAAAATAGTATTTCATAAAGTAACGGCACGGTTGTAAAAATGATTTTGATAAATAGATGTTCTATAGCACGGGGAGGGTTTAAAATAAGCCAGTAACAGCGTCATCTCCCCCCCCCCCCCCCCAGTAGAGACATGCTATATTATTATGCCATGCCTTATTATGTGCTTAGTTGCTGTGACGGTTAAACTGTTTGGTCCGAATTGATATTCATTTAAATGGATCAAGGTCTGTTACACCGTCTATGTTGTGGGACGAGCCACTGGTTTGTATGTTTGAATGTGTCCTACCACCGCAAGACACGAGTGAGTTTTAGGTGAGGCCTACACACTAAGCAGGAGAACTACTTGTTGCATTTGAGTTGGCAGATGACTAGTTTTGCAGGTGTTTTGTCGTCGAATGGGGTAAGTACAGCCTAAGTCCGAGCAAAGATACCCATGTGTAATCTTAGGCCCGAGCTCTGAAAGTGGTAGAAGGTTGGTGTATATGTGGCAAGTGAAGCAATTTTTGTCACCTTGGCATGGCTAGGATCCAACTGGTTTATTCTTATCAAATGTAATTCAATTCAAGAGATTGAGTTCTCTTAAACAACCCTCTGGGATTCCGTTCACGATTGTCCTAATCCTAAAATACCTAGTTTGAGTTGAATCCTTGCCAGGGTCCCACGAGATATGTGTTTGCAAAATGTTTATGGTTACAGTTACCGCCAGTGTTGGCACGAGCGTTAAGCGCGCCACTCTGATTCGAGAGGTCACGAATTCAAACCCCGTTGAGACCGGCAATCCTGACTGAAGGTTTTTACCGACGTTTTCCTCGGTCTTAAATGCAAGGGATTGAGTCCACTTAAACAGCCCTCGGACATCCCTTCACAATTGTTCTAACTCCAATATACCTAGTTAGACACCTGAAGAGGGGCATGCATTGCACCCTGGGCAGGTTTCCCATGAGAAATAATTATAAACATATTTTATAGTTACAGTCGCATAGGTGACTGAGAGTTTTTTTTATTTACCTCGTCTTCAGAGATATTGCGTATTTTTCGTATTGTCACTTTTGTCATTAAAAAAAATATATATTAATTAATATTATATGTAAAAAATATTCAATTTCCATATCTGAAAATAGCCTAGAGTTAGCAGGGCAGGGAACTGGAATACCCAGGTTTGAAGCTAACCTCGTTTCTGTGCCACGATAATATTATTCTTCCATTATTAAATAGGAAGAATAGATTGCTCATGTTAGCCTACGTAGGCCTACTCTTTGGCGAGATAGGCCTACTTGGATGGAGAAATTTATCAATAATTATACACTTCAGTGGCGTAACTACCGCCCGGGGACCCCAAGCCTGAGGGGGGCCCCACAGTGGTCCCATGAATTACCGTCGATGTTCGATTCAAAGTGTTTTGCCATGTGCAAATTAAAAAACAATGATAAGATTCAAAAATTTGTTTTTGAAATAAAAAATTACAGATAACTATTATCGTATAGCACGATGGGACAAGAACGTTTGTAAGGTTTGATTGTTCTATGAGTTTAAAACGAGGAAGCTCAATGGCTCAGAAAAGATGTGCTAGTTCGAAAATTTCATGAAATTTGCTTTTTTGAAAGTTTCATTGAAAGTTTCAATGAAAGTTTAAAAAAATATTGAGATTTTGTGAAATAATCGATTTCCAAGGAAATCTTCAGGAATACAAATTACTTTTTAATAAATCAGTGTTTTCTTATAAGAAAGGTTTTTATAAGATTGACAAAAATTTGCATCTCGGAAATATTACCCCATAGTTGGTGCTAAAACTATTAGACTTAAAAAAGTTCTTGTCGACCTACCACTACCAGTACCACAGAGAGAGAGATAATATAGAAATTAAACGAAACGGAAACTTATTTGGTAATTCATGGTGATAGGCGAAGCTTAAAACGATCGATAGGTCACGTGACGAGAGTTAGGATAGATTCTCATTTCCCAATTTTACGTCTGTTGAACAGCGCAACATTTATCACGCTCTTACTTTTATTCTATTTATTATTTTGACAAAACTTAAGAGGAATAATACTTGGCAAACATATCATTCCTTCTAATAGCGATTATTTCAATGTTTTTGACACAGCTGTTAGCTTGTTATAACAATGTACGCGCAAGCTTGAGGTTTACAAGTGATAAAATAAAACAAAAATATGCCTTTTACTTCTATAGGCCTAGGCCTGTAGGCTATAAAAATAACAAATAACCTTATCAGTTACTTATCATCAAGATAAAGTAAAGAGTTGTTTGGGGTAGGCCTACTTCCCACACTTTTTGATGTGAGCAATCATTCTAGTACCATTGTTGGTAGTAACTTACATAGTTGCTCAGCTACAATAGTTGAATAGTATTATATTGTTCCCACTCGGGGTAAAATGCTTGTGACCACGAATAAGCTTCTTTACCATTGTAGGAACAGGAAACAAGTGGTAGGAAGCAGTTTGACACAGCTGCAAAGTGTGCAGAAGGTTGATACTACCAACATAACAAACTCATAAACCCTACAACTCTCTAAAAGTTTACAAAATCAATCTAGTAATGCAGAAATACCTTAAATGCAACTGTTTCATAATTTCTTGAAATATTTCAATGTACCCTTGAAAGTTTCACTTTGAAAGTTTCAACACTTCCATCTCTATGTGCTACACGATGTAGTCAACCGCGGTTTGCGAAAAATAAAGCTAGACGAAATACATTTTTGGTGACTTAAAACTTTTTTGCGCTGATTTGAAGTGGAAAGAATAAGGGCCCAAGTGGTGTCATGGGGGTATACGCAAATATACCTAGAAATAAATATATACGGTCAAGGGCGTCGGCAGGATTTTTTGCAGGGGAGGGCATGGAGGTTAACTAGTTCGCTTTGCGAAAGTTTTTTTAGACGATGAGCTTTTTTAAGTTTTTAGTTTTCTAGTGCTTTTTGAACGCATTGTAGGTGATTATTGTCAAGTTTCTATTGCTACTTGTTAATTATTATTATATACCTAAAAAACTTATATTAAAACCTTTATTTTATGGATTCTGGCTACCTTTTTCAACTTGTTCTTTCAAAAGGCAATACATCACCACTAGCTTAATGTCAATGTCAAATATGAACGTTGTAGCCCACGTTTAGACAGAATCGGCCCAAATATCACGAAAATCGCATTAAAAATCGAAAAAATCGTAAAAATACGATCATGAGAAATATTTCTTCGATTATACCAAAAAACGTGGCAGGTCTAAGTTCAAAGATTTCGAAGGTCCCCTCCAATTTCCATCAAGATCGCATGACGTTTGCCCAGTAGAGCGCGAACAAACAGACAAAAAATAAACGAAAACAAAAAAACACACGAGCTAATTTTTTTGGGGGGGGGGTCAGTAAAATTGAAGTCTTCGCTTCGCTCATCCAATAAATAAACAGATAATGTGCAATAGATGTGGTAAAGTTGGCAGTATTTATTAGAAGGCAAGTTAATGATTTGATTTTTGAATGCTAGTTGCAAGCGGCGAGGCTCCTAACAAATCGGTCGATTACACGTTGTGTTTCTGTGAGCTTCGTGCACCAGGGGAAACAATTGTGGTGTCGTTATTTTTTAATGTGTTTGTCCAGTAATCGTACCACGTGTTTGCCTCCTCTTAAAAATTTTATATTTTATAGAGCGCTTCAATAGAAGGCATGTTACTTTGAAAAGTGCAAGGATCAATCTTAGCTAAGTTGGCAGGATGAATGCTTAAGAGGCTGAATGCGGGCGTATTACTGTCAAGTTAAATAAATTACGTAAATTTAATTTCTGAATTGAAATTCCAGGGGGGGGGGGGGCAAGTGCCACCCCTTGCCCCCATGTGCCGACGCCCCTGTATACGGTACCCCTCAGTATAAAACTCTATATTATACTCTATGTACCGTGCATACCTTTTAGTACAAATTTGAAAAAATTTCATGTCAAGTCGAAGAACATAATATAATTTTGCAATCGCAATAATTTTTTTTTCTTTAAATATGAAAACTCGTTAAAATACTCCAAACACGCTCTAAGAATTTCCAAATTCAAATTTGCGCCCCCAAATGCGCCCCGGACTCGCTTTGACTGGAGGACCTCCCCCCCCATTTACTCATAAAATGATTTTTGAATTTCACGACTAGGGCCCCATGCACACATTGTTTTGCCCGGGGGATTTGTTATTATGGTTTACGGTTCAACCCAACAGGCCAGCTACAAGAAAAGTATGCTTCAATATCAATATCATCATTGAGTATAGACTCTACACTCAATGATATCATATTTCCAGCCCGAGAGCTGGGCCTAGGCCCTAGCTTAGAGGCAGAAATAAAGTACATGTGCTAGGCTTACTTATTCCTGATCATCGGTAGGTCTGCATATTGGAGTATACCTATAGAAATGACAACTTGTGCTCACATTGAGTTCGATACTGAAGAAACGGAAATAACCCTGATTCGTACTGGCATTCAAAGACATCAATGTGTAGCCTAGGCCGACGAATGTGAAAATATTTTATATTCGATAGTCTGCAAGCACTAGCCTATCACTAGAACTGACTGGTTCAGTTAGAGCAACCCTCAGACAAGACTTAGCAACTAACACGAACTCGGCATGCTAATAAAGACTTACGAGGCTAAAAGTACACACTTGGCTTAGTCCCTAGGCTATTGCGGGAGAAATGAAGTAACATTAATAGGCTTACTATTGCTTGAAGCTTGTATCTTGATAGAACAAAGTGGTCATGGACATTTTCGTTCCATGTTGAGCTAAAAATACTCAGCAGTCAGCACTATCAACAGTAACTATTAACCTGCACTATGAACAAGTCTCGAGGGAGGCAGGTCTTCTAGTGAACTAAAACGTTTGAAATTGGAGAAAAGTGGCGGCCATCTGTCACCGCCTGCTTAAGCGGGGTTTGGCGGGGTAGCAAGCTGTGGTTTGTTTCGAACAAATTTAAGCGCGGAGCCAAGTCACCTTGGCAGATGAGCGATAAGCGTTCTAGTCCCAAGTCCTTTGATATAGGCTTATATTTTATTGATAAGTAGGGTAGTCTCACCATGTTAGATATAAAGCTAATATAAATATGCTCAATTCTTCCCGAGTATAAGGGCCTGTCCCAATGCAGTTTACGAAATGCTCTGTAGTGACAGGTGACGGCTGCGGCTATTTTTTAATATGCCCTACTTGATTTCCAAGAAATACATTTAATAATGTGAGCCTAGCAAATTTCATTTCCATTTTGATGGTGATCTGATGGTTGATATCAGTTTTATGGTGCTGTGCTATTGCACCAGTGCACAACGACACCAGTCACTGAAAGTTAAAGTAAGGTCTACATTTTATAATCTTATGTATTTGGTGTTATCGAGTGGGCTTAGGCCTCGACTAATCGAGGGTTGTTCTCAGGCCATGCATGGCCTATTAGGTAGTGTTGGGACTTGAAAATTTTCACGTGAAAATTTTCATGAAAAATTTCAATTCATTGAAAATTTTCAAGGGCCGTGCATTGAAAATTTTCAAGTTTTTATTTTTATTATGTTGTTTTATTATGCAGTTGCCCAGTTGGTATAAATGGTATTTAGGATTTGGCTAGCCTCTTGCACTGCAATAGGCCTAATGCATGCAAGGGCCTAGCCTAGAACAGAGGCATTGACCTAGGCCTAGAAGTTTGTCAAAATAAATACGAAGCCTGCAAATGAAGGTCTATTATTTTTTGTAGGTTGTATAGGCAAAAGTCCAGTTGGGCCCATGGAGATAAAATCCATCTTTAATTACCGGTACCGTTAGCACACATGCTAGAGGGTTATGCGGAACTTAAATGCCTAGGGTATTGGAATGGAAAGACCGGGACAAACATTACTTGCGTAACGTGTGTGTGTGCGGTCTTCGCCTCCGATTAGTCTGTAGTATGTACCGTATTGTTTGTAGTGACTATAATCTAGGCTTTCTCTTAACCACCCAGACCGTCGGGTGTATTTTTTTACATTTTGATATAATAAATTTTATGTTGCTTAATGTTTCCATCATTCATGTTTGATTCTATCCCAATTCAATACTCAACATTTTTGTCTCAACTATTATTTTTATAATTTGGGCCTATTTGCAAATTGCAAGAATAAACTTAATCAGCAAGATATTGCATAGACTAATTTCACCTCAGCCTGAGTCCCACTGTAGGCCTACATCCTTGATAGAAATAAATTATTTTTATTTATAATATGGTAAAATACAGTTCAAATATAACAGATTGACAAACCTTGAAAATTTTCATAAAAATTTTCATGAAATTTTCAAGATTATTTTTTTTCATAAAAATTCCCATCACTACCTATAGGGCCTACTTGCGAATTTACGTAAACAAATATTGATTAGGCCTAATGCATGCACAAAGCCTACACATTATCCGACACAATGACATGTATTTGAACTGCATCTCATTGTTGGAATTGCCATTTTCCTATTAAATGTTTTGAACTATGAGTTAAAAAAACTGCCCCATTATTGGGCACAGCCGAAGGGATTAAACAACGTTGATGGCGACATCAAGCCTCCTCCCCACCCAACCCCGTTTGGTAAGAACTTAGGGACTAACACACGATGTTCGAAAATATATGCGCGGGAAAGAGAAAATGTCAAACTGTAAAACCCTGTGCGAATTAAACAATTTAATTAAAAAACTTTTTAAACACTGCTTTCCCGACCTTCGTAGCCTATACAAAATGTTTTACTATGTCATATTAGTAAAGTAAAGTTTTATTGGCCTGTAGATTGGTACAAAATACCAATATAGGCGTCGTCAAGTTGGTTTATTATGATACAAATGACAAACAAACAATGAAAAATTACAAACAAAAACACACGGGATTAAAACACACAACAATTTGAAATTAAGCGCATTTTTGTACTCCTCATAACAGCCCATAATACTCTTTGGGGTATCGGGATACTTGGGAAATTCAAATGAGTTGCTTACAGAAATATTATTTGCCTTAGGGCCGCCATACACGATCCAACTTGCATGACAAGCCCGGCTTGATCATGCCGTCGTTCAACTAAGTTTGATCGTTAATGGCGGAAATTGGATGACTTGAACAGCAAATCATTCGGCTTGACGATTTTCTGTCTTTGCCTCATAATTTCCATCATGCCTATAAGTTGGAAGCATATATAGCCAATCACAAACCGAGTTGAAATCTGACGTCACGGCAAACATATGATTGTGAGAGCAGCTCCTAGCGTATTGTTTGTAGGTTAAGACAGACACAATGCAATAATTACAGCAGAAGCAAGTGTTTTAAGATATTTTGATGACACTGATGACATAGTACCTATTTAAACCATGAACGTTTTGGAGTGCTTTTTTTGAGGTTATGCCTTGGTTTCTGAAGATATTGGATCACTGGTTGGATGTGTGAGTGGGTGTGGGCAACCTTCAGACTTAACTTGACAACTTGCATGACAAGCCAGGCTTGCCATGCAAGTTGGATCGTGTATGGCGGCCTACAGATGACAATAACTACTATAACCATATTTTGTAAGGCCCATTACGGTACCCTACAAACCAACAGAAAAGCTGAAAGAAAAGCATGCCTATAGGCCCTAGCCCAGGGCGGGGCGAAATAACTGAGTGTATATTCTTACGGCAGAACGTAAGAATAATGCTAAAAATTATTCTTACATTGAGCTAACTATTTGCTATAGGAACTAGGCTAGGCTTAGCACCAAAGGCATTAGATACACAAAGGCAGAAGCAAAGTTACTGCTGAGGTTGTAATCACTCTAAATTCTGTAGGCCTACCACATAACTAACCAACAGACTGATTACAATAAGCCTATTTCTTGCACTAAGCAATTTAAGTACTTAGGCCTATTTATTTAGGTAATTATGTCGTATAGCGCCTCACGCATTTCAACACTTGTTTTTTTCAATGAAAACATATGCATAAGCCTAGCCTAGGATAAAAACATAGGCCCTCACATAACAACACAACAAGGGTAGACCGGGGTACTCTCGGAAATGGGCTGTGATTGGCTAAATTAAGAATAAATAACGTAACGTAGGCCTACAGTAAAGTTGAGATTGGATCAACTTCTTCTTATACTGCATTGCGTTACTTGTTAAGTGATTGTAAATAACTCTAATGTTTCCAAGGGTTTCAACATTCTTACGTTATGTTTTAACGTGTTGTTAAGTGATTGTAAACCAGCCTTAACCCTAGGTCTAGACTAGGGGCCCAGGGGATCTATGACTAGGCCTAGCCCTGGACATAGGCCTAGGGCTACCCTGACCTAGACTTATACACTAGTGCCCCTAAAGTTAGGTTATCTACTTTCAGGTTTGTCTAGCTAGGCCTAGCCCCTGACGATGCTTGTTTATAAAATAGATAGGCCTAGTAAAAATAATTTACGGTAACGATAATTCCAATGAGAGTACAGACCGTAAGAATAATTTTCAACCATTCTTACGGTATGCCGTAAGAATAATTTTTTACTGTTCCTACGTTCTGCCGTAGGCTAGGCCTAAGAATATACGATTGTTTTTGTTGGCGCCATGAAGGCTTTGGCTGCATGGTGGAAACATGGTGGAAACGAGTTTCTAGGACGTCACAGCCAAGATGGCAGCGCACACAAATCTACTAAAACTACCGTATACGCGGGGCAAAATAAAGTACAAGTAAAGTTGTAGGCTTACTAATCATTGAACTTCGTGTCGTTGTGAAGGGTAATCGTTTCTTTCGTCCCATTGTGATTTTAATGTACACAACACTTTTTCAATTACCAATCAATCACTTGAAATCACTTTACAACCAGTAGGAAAAACACGTCTTGCAAGCGTCCCTCCAACAGCAACCGGGAATGAATGAACTACAAAACGTTCGAAATTCGGTCCCCACAGCCTGCTACAGGTTCAGCGTTCAGGTGTTCAGGCGGTGTGAAACTGTGAATTTTACCAAGCCACGTTGACAGATGAGCGATCAAAGGTGTAACACATTAACAGGCTGATTGAATATTGTTTATATTTGCCAGCAAGATAAATGAAAACTGAACTGACGAATTTTTGGCTCACATTCGAGTTTTCTTCCACTCGTCCCGGTGACGAGTCTTTTTTCAGCACCCACTTGTTAAAATGATTTTGGAACGGAGACCACGAGTTTACGCGCCGATTCTTGTTTACATGGCCTAGGCTAGGCCTAGGCCTAGGCCTAGCTGTCAGAAAAGGACGTTTTAGCGAAGTTCGTTCAACACGGTAAGTTCGATCTAGGTTTACTTTAAATTGTAGGCACTAAGCTAGGCCTATTCGTATTGAATTTTAATGGACTTTTATTGGTATTGTGTATGTCTTCTAAATTTAAGAGAAAGATCAGTCTGCCTTCCACATCGCTAGGTTAACTTGTTGATCGGAGATGAACATCGCTCTGCAAATTGGCTTGGCTTCGATAATTTCGTAAGTGCCTAGGGCGCCTTTGGGCTAGGGTGGGCCTAGGCTTAGGCATTGAATTACACAAAGGCCTCTAGGCTACAATTATCGGAACTCTTGTCGCTAAGCGGGTCCAACTTTCAACCACACTTTTTTCCCAATAAAATCAATGGAAAACAACTACAAATTAGAAATAAAGGAACTGGTTCGGTTGAGAGTGGCCAACTTTTAAACACTTGTAAACTGTGTTGTGTGTGTTAAGGTTTTGAAGGTTTTTTGTTTAAAATAGCGACGTTAAAGGTTTTGAAGGTTTTTTTTGTTTAAAATAGCGACGTTAAAGGTTTTGTAAGGTTACTTAAAGTGAGTGTACGGCTCGGTGGAAGTGCTGGTGAAAAGTTGGCCACTCTCAACCGAACCAGTACCGAAATAAATGTGTAAAAATTCAATATCAACAATTTATTATCAATTACCACTTTGCAAAATTAACAATTACATGGGTGAACACAATATTACTCGCAGACTAATTTCACTGTTATTAGTTGATCACGGCGGCCATTTTAGCAAAGTCTCTCCATTCTCCGACGTACCAACCAAAACACACCAAACTTACGTTTAATTCTGTCCGTTTTTGTTTGTCCTGCGGACCGCGGTCCCTGTCGTGTTTGTTTGTTTGTACCTCATTCTGTTCCGGGGCTCCGCCCCTGGACCCCGTCGGGGGCTCCGCCCCCAAACCCCCGTGCTATTCGACTATTTAATTGTTTACTTAACATAACAATAACATATTTATAAATTACTTATTACAATAACCACAATATCGCAAAAAGGTTGGTACACCTACATAGCCAACATCCAAAATGGCGCGTTGATCAGAGTGAGATGACGTTCGTGTTCAATAATGTAAATTATTTGACATTATTCGTGTAATTCGAGAGTGTTTACTATTAATTACTCACTATACGTACTTAATATTAACTTATTTCTAATTTGTAGTTGTTTTCCATTGATTTTATTGTGAAAAAAGTGTGGTTGAAAGTTGGTTGAAAGTTGGACCCGCTTAGCGACAAGAGTGCCCAATTATCCTAGGCCCCTATGCCCTAAGGTCCAATGCATAGGTAGGGTTGCCAGATGTCAATTATAAAAAATCGGGACGGGTTTCCGGCGGGGGGGTGGGGAGGGGGGGTGCTAATTTTGTTTTTCAAAATTTAGAAACACATTTCATCTTTTTATGATTATGGACACAATATTAGGCCTATGTAAATTCAGACTAAGCTTCACATATTTTGGTTTGTTAATCGTAGACCTGCTAATGTATGAGGTAACTAGGTAGGCCTACCGGTACACAAATAGTCTTGAAACTGAAACTTCAGTCGACGCCGTCCGACATAGCAACCTGTCTCTGGATACTACTAATTTCAGTTCTCCACACGTTTCTTCCCGTGCAAGGATGGTTCACGTGACTCAGTCAGGGTTGTGTTATGTGTAGTGATAGATTGTTACACGTGGGTGTGGCGGATGCGAGTAGGAGTCGTAGGGTGCGGGGTGGAGAGGGGTAGTGAATTGCAGACGACAAGAACGTTATTGTCTTTGCCGCGAGTGGCCGCAAGTTTTTTCGGAACTCTTTCGGTTGGTATGGACAGTTTTTGATCAGTAGGTAGGCCTACTTTAGATTTAAAATAGCGACATTAAAGGTTTTGTAGGTAGCCTACTTCAGATTTAAAATAGCGACGTTAAAGGTTTTGTAGGTACACATAAAAAAAACTGTCCATACCAACCGAAAGAGTACCGTTTTTTCTATCTAAGTGGCGAGGCGAGGGAGACCAATATGCTGATTTAACAGTCGAGTTGCTACATCAAAAAGAAAATCGGGACAGCATATGTCCCGATTCAAAACAAATCGGGATGGTCCCGATTAAATCGGGACATCTGGCAACCCTATGCATAGGCATAGCCTACCCTTCCCCTAGATAAGTCCTAGGTAGGGCTAGGCCTAGGCCTACCCCTACCTAGGCCTATCTACAAGTGCCATTGCCTTAGTTTTGACTGTATGCTGTGGCTAGGGGTATTTAAATGTAGCTATGGAAAAAATATGGTAGTATAGGCCCTAGGCTACATTTTAACCGTATACTGTACTCTGGTAAATTTAAGCATGCTATTTTAACCGTTGCTACAGGAATGGCGGTAGTAGAGTTAAGCCATCTTTCAGGCCATCTTTGGCCTAGACATTAAGTCGAAATCGCACAAAAAATTCTAGTAACCCTAGGCCTGAAGAAGATGGGCAGGGGGAGGAGCTTACGCGATTCATGTTGACGTCTATGCAGTCATGAAGGAAATTAAAGCAAAAAATAAATAAAAAAACTGTAACGTTTCTATTTTAAATAGGCTAGCCTATAATAGGCCTACCGGTAAAGGACTTTCAAAAAACCTTGTGTTTGTTGCATCAAATAATAATTTTGCATCAACAAACACGTGATTGCAGCTTTGCATACCTTCGATCGCCTCTGATTATTTCCTCTGATCTTTGTTTTTGCTACGGACGGTTTGTTAATGTTAATTTTTCCGTAGCCTATGGTTAAATAGCCACTTCGTTGACTGCCTATGGCCATCTCTATTTACTTAGTTTTAAATGCATTCCCTAATGCTAGGCCTAGTGATGGGAATTTTCATGAAAAAAAATAATCTTGAAAATTTCATGAAAATTTTCAAGGTTTGTTAATCTGTTATTTGAACTGTATTTTACCATATTATAAATAAAAATAATTTATTTCTATCGAGCATGTAGGCCTACAGTGGGACTCAGGCTGAGGTGGAATAAGTCTAATATGCAATATCTTGTTGATTAATTTTATTAGCTTGGAATTTGCAAATAGGGAAAGAGGCCTACATTATAAAAATAATCGTTGAGACAAAAATGTTGAATATTGAATTGGGATAGTATCCAACATGAATGATGGAAACAAAAGCAATATAAAACATATAAGTAGGCCTATATCAAAATGTAAAAAAATACACCCAACGTTTCGGGTGGTTAAGAGTAAGCCTAGATTATTGGATGAGCGTAGCGAAGATTTCATTTCACTACACTGGAGAAAAAAATCCGGATTTATTTTGTATTTTTGTCTGTTTGTTAACACGATTCCGGCTAAACCAATACTCCAATTTCGATTAAATTTTCTGGAGGCCTTCAAAATCTCTGAACTTAGAACCGCCACTTTTATGAGCGCAATCGAAAAATAATTTCTCGTGAAAATAGCAATTTTACGCTTTTTTTTGTTTAAAAAAAATTACGCTCATCCAACAACGCGCCTGAAAAAGGATTTGCGAAGCTTCCTAGTAGTCACTACAAACAATACGGTAGGCCTACTTACAGACTAATTGGAGGCGAAGACCTCACACCAAAGTAATGTTTGTCCCGGTCTTTCCATTCCCTACCCTACCCTACCCTAGGCATTTAAGTTCTGCATAACCCTCTAGCATTTGTGCTAATTAAAGATGGATTTTATCTGGTTAGGGCCCAACCAGACTATTGCCTATACAACCTACAAAAATAATAAGTTAGCTAGACCTTCATTTGCAGGCTTTGTATTTGCAATGTGACCTAGCTCCCACATTGACAAACTTTCTAGGCCTATGTCAATGCCTCTGTTCTAAGCTAGGCCCCAGCATGCATTAGGCCTGTTGCTGTGCAAGAGGCTAGCCAAATACTAATACCAAATACCAACTGCATAATTAAACAACATAATAAAAATAAAAACTTGAAAATTTTCATTGCACGGCCCTTGAAAATTTTCAATGAATTGAAATTTTTCATGAAAATTTTCACATGAAAATTTTCAAGTCCCAACACTACCTAGGCCTAAGGCTAGGGAAAGGGATATTAAATACACAAAGGCTAAGGTCTATGTTGCTTGTTGCGAGCACCCAATGCTAGGCTAGGCCTAGGCCTATACTAGGGCCTA
Organism: Sweltsa coloradensis; assembly: GCA_024449915.1. Lineage (NCBI taxonomy): Eukaryota > Metazoa > Arthropoda > Insecta > Plecoptera > Chloroperlidae > Sweltsa > Sweltsa coloradensis. The sequence continues at coordinate 54,564 of JAMZAV010000034.1, read as the reverse complement.
CGCTACCCTTGTGGCCAGGGTGTTGATAAATAGGACACACAGTAGGTAGGCCTAGGCCTTTACTTGAGTTTTGATGGCCAATATTAGTATGGCCTTAGCCTCAATAGGGAACCTAAGTGGGCGTTGTCCGGTTCTCTCCGGTCAGCGTGGTGTAGGCGATTAACCCGTGCTAAATGTTTCGTAAGCGATAGCGCGAGAACCCGACCACGGACCGGAATTATATTCATACTGTAAGAAACTAGGCTATAATCTTTCCTCTTTGCGTGGATGTTCATAACTCTGCTCTATCACAAATATTAATGACATTTGTTTTGAGTTGAAGTGAACTCTACATTAACACTGTTGCCAAACCTTCCAAACTGCTCATGAAAAAGCACGTAAAAACATTTTGTCCGTGGCATCAGCATAACATTTGGTATCCGACTTGCTTTGTGGCTACTGTGAGGTCACTGGGTTGTACTAGATTATACATTACTAATAAAATATCCTTAAATGTGCTAACAAAATCTTGAATGCAAAGTAGTACATTTAGCAACCATGGACAGGCGCGTGGTATGCGAGGATGCCACAGCTGCACACAACGTAGCTGCGTCTCGCTTAGGTTGCCGCTCAGTTAGAGTACATTTGCGACAGCGTGCACACATGGGTCCATTTAACTCATAATAGTTTGAATTTAGGAAGCGTCATCGAGCAAAGTAGAATGCCATCATTTTCTTCACAAAATTATGCATCTTGTGATGTTATTGGTTTAGATTTCTTTTGCGCGAGTCAAAAGATACGGCGAGTTACATTTTCGTACCATGCTAATTCTTATGGGCGCTGAGACCAGAGAGAACCAATTTCCTTCCCGCCTTCAAAACTTAAGTTCCCTATACAATATTTAAAGATTGCCAAGACGTAAGTTAAGACCAAGATCACTATCAGTTCATCGCAAGAGCTTCACTCCTGGAACTGGAAGCCTACTTGAACAAGCCCTCATATGCCTATAGGGCCTACCTAACCTAAACCCAATTTGCATCTGAAAGATTTTAGTCAATCCGTTTGGACCAGGCAAATTTCAGTAGGGCACTGATTCAGACTCGAAACAGTTTTTACAAAAATTGTTTGAAGTGGAAGGCCTTTGGTGTAGCCATGTGGTAAACATTGCATTAAAATTAGGGAAACACCAAAGTCGTTGTTAGACGAGTGAGTAAGCCATGTGTTGAGTACCCGGTAACATTCCTTTTCTTCCCCCTACCTTAGGCCTCCCTAGCCTATCTTAGGCTACAGTGGTGCATTACGACCTTACAGTTGACGCGCTCTTACACCAACTAAACTTAAAAACCCTATTAGGCCTATTTATACAAATATAATTATCAATTTTAAATGCAAATGTTCCCGGGTACTCAACACATGACTCGCTCACACGTCTAACAACGAATTTGGCGTTTCCCTAGTCTAGTTGGCTAAGGTGCCCTTATACCCAAAATGTGGGAGACCTGGGTTCAAACCCCCGGTCGGAAAAGATTTTTTAATTTCTGGATGTATTTAAAAAAATTATAAAACATGTTTTGAAATGCATACAATACTATGGAAAACATAGCCAGTACAAAATACGAGTAAAGATTGCAAGGTTTACTCAATGTCCCAGCAGAATTTAGGGGAACCTTGGTCGTACCAGATTCGATAAACCTTGCTCACAGCTATGCATGTAATCACGGCCTACCAAAAATTATTTGATAAAAATGACTTCTTCAAGTACAAAGCATTGTTGTTAAAATGAAAACTAGGCCCTATACATTGGCAGTCTATTTTTCAGTTTATTATTTCTTTTAGGTTTAAATCGAAATGGATTGTGCTCATTTTGTTAGCAGTTCTCAGTTACCTGGTCACGGATGTCTGTTTAAAATTTCAGATCAATCTATTTGGCCGTTCGGATGTATGGGATCGGACAGACAAACATTTAACATACAGACAATGCTCACGGCCAAGGCCCGAACGAGTAGCGTTAGGAAAGACTTCGTTTCGCTGTGCTCACTCGTCTAACTAGGGAAACGCCAAAGTCGTTGTTAGACGAGTGAGTGAGCCATGTGTTAAGTACCCAGTAACATTACTTTTTTCCCCTACCATAGGTCTAGATCTAGCCTATCTTAGGCTACAGTGGCGCATTATGGCCTTACAGTTGACGCGCCCTTGTACCAACTAAACTTAAAAAACACTATTATTTATCCGAATATAATTATCAAACTTAAATATGCAAATGTTCCCGGGTACTCAACACATGACTCGCTCACTCGTCTAAAAACCACTTTGGCGTTTCCCTAGTCTAGTTGGCTAAGGCGCCCTTATAGCCGAAATGTGGGAGACGTGGGTTCAATCCCCTGGTCGGGAAAGATTTGTAATTTCTGGATTGTATTTTAAAAATTATTAAACATGTTTTGAAATGCATATAACGCAGTGTAGTCCATCATCTGTGACAATACTATGGAAAACATAGCCAGTACGAAATACCGTAAAAATATTGCAAGGTTTACTCAATCTACGAGCGGAGTTCGGGGTACCTTGACGTTCAACATTCGATAGACCTTGCATGGGCACGGCATTTCACAGCCAGGTAAATAACAAACAAAAAATATTTTTTCAAAATCTCATCCAATTGTCGCTAAAATAATTTCTACACATTGGCAGTCTATTTTTCAGTTTATTATTTCTTGTAGGTTTAAATCGAAATGGATTGTGCTCATTTTGTTAGCAGTTCTCAGTTACCTGGTCACGGATGTCTGTTTAAAATTTCATCTCAATCTATTTGGCCGTTCGGCCGTATAGGATCGGACAGACAAACATACAGACAATGCTCACGGCCAAGGCCCGATCGAGTAGCGTTAGGAAAGACTACGTTCGCTGCGCTCACTCGTCTAATTAGGCTAACTGCAGATGAATATTGTTCACACATTTTAGTACGGTACCTAGGCTAAGCATTTTGTTTTATTCATGTTAGATAGTCTAGATTTAGCTCATGCAATGTAGTCTTGGCCTAGTCGGTCTAGGTAGGCCTACTACCTAAATAGGCCTAGGCATTATGTTTGGCCTAGACCTTTGTAGGTGCGAAACCGCAATGAGTGAAAATTGATCAGGGAAACAGTTTTGTTGGTTTGGTTTTGTTTATGCTATATGCCAATGCAAAAGGATATGTGCTTTAAAATTGTGTTGGAAGAATTCTGTTGGAGATTTATCTGCACGACGCTCGGACGCTTTAGCCTAGATTGAATCTTAGATCGAGTAGTGACCCATGTAAACTGTTCAATATTTTGTCCAAGATTCCTTGAAATCAATGACAACACACATTCGAAATGAAATACTTGTCAATAAAATAGGCCTACAACAATACTTCCCATTCATAAATAGCTGTACCTGTCTTTGAATTTTAGGCCCAGTTCCCACTAATGTGTTTAGTTAGAAGCAGTGGCGTAGCAACATTTTCTGCCCCCCCCCCCCCCCCCCGCAGTAGGTATATGTAGATCCCCGTCTCCTTCTCCCCCCCCCCCCACACACACAACACACAATTTTAAATCTTGCATACCTTTACGTACACACACCAATCAACAAATCAAACGTATCTACAGCTTTACGAAGGAGAGGTACCGCTTGAACTCCTTTGCTTGATTTAAAGAAACCATCTATTTTTTGTATTTTATTTGTTACCGACAGAGTTGACTCGAGCAATAAACGCGCGACTCTGATTCGCGAGGTCCCAGGTTCAAATCCCAATTAGACCGGCAATCCTAGTTAAAGTTTTTTTCCGAGTTTTTCTTCAGTTGTTTATGCTAATGCATGTGGATTGAGTCCTCTAAACAGCCCTCGGACATCCCTTCACAATTATCCAAAGTACCTAGTTAGAAACCTGAATAGGGGCATGAATTGAACCCTGGGCAGGCTTCCCACAAATAAAAAAAAAAAAAAATTAGTAGGTATTACTTTATTTCTTTCGATTTCCCGTTCCTTCTGTCAATTTTCCTTTTGCGAAACCACTTGACGCTTGACCCATAGGCCCTACTATAAACACATCGAAGTCTATCTAGCCTTATTTACAAGGAATCACAATCATCAACACTATCATCGTCGCTCATAATATTTTCAACTTATTAAATTAAGCACGCAAGTAGGCATACGTCACGTCGCTACCAAAACTTTTACACTCTCCTTATACATGGATAGTTCGAATCAGAACTGTCCTTGTAATTATCGGAAAACCAACTAAACCACAACATAAATTTAGCCCCTCCTACGACAACAAATTAGGTAATAGTTACGTACCATCATTGACTTCGTCTCTCTAAGACAGAAAACAGAAGGGAGAGTAAAGCCCCGTTTAAAAGAATCTGGACTCTTATTAATTGATTTCTATACTCGATCGATTTGGCAAACTAATGGGTCTTTGTTACAAAAGTTGTAATATAATTTAAGAGGGAATAGGGCACATTTGGCAGTTGGCGAAATAGCTATTCACTCGGCCAAGAAGCATCCGAGCTATATACAACTTTACAAAGTTGTCAATAAAGTATATATGGACAGCCCTACAGTACTAGATTTTCAAATTTTCATTTTAATTAGTCACAACAAGATCACGAATATAGTCAATTTTGTACTTTTTTACAAAATAAAAAATCTTGAAAATCAAATAACTTTCTAAATTGTTTAAATTCCAATTTTAGAAAAGTGTTACTGTAGAGCCCATATTTCCACCTTTGTGACAACCAATCAAAATTTTGCATATCTGAGTTGTAAGTCAGTCTAGCGAACAGGAATATGGCTAAACGCATGTCCTATATCCTCTAAAGAGGTAAAATTTTGCCAAAATTTGTATTTAAAAATCATAAAAAGCACAAAGTGGTAAAGTCCACACCCCATCGTGCCCATATAGTAGACACGGTTAAGGGAATTATCATGGCCTATTTAATTGTTTGATTTTTAAAAAGAATCAAACATACTTAGATGGATAGCCTATAATCTTAGAGACCTAATCAAAAATTTTGGGGGAGCTAATGACAGGCCAAACTACTACCAATCAGTTTGTTTTAAATATTTTTAAAGTAAACCATTGTTTGGGAACCCTTGGAGTGAAAGGCTAATAGGTATTAGGCCATGTATAAATGAAAACAGCTTACCTACGCCTGAAAAAAAAACTTGTTTGAAAAAACATAAAAACCAAAGCTGTACTTCCCTCTCATCTCCCAAAAAGTAGACATTTAATGATTTTGCCTGTTGTTTTAACTAACTGAACATACTTATGGAATTGTCTAGTAGATCTAACATAAATTTGGGATCACAATGCACGCTAAGTGACCAAGCATTTCAAATTATTACCGTTCAACCCGAAGGGCTAATTAATAAATTCAAGTCAAATTCACAAAAGCTTACTCATCGTATTTGAAAACATATGGTTACCAAAAAAGAATACTATTTTAAATTTTTTCCTTGTTCTCTTGTTTTTGAATTAAAAACTCAAAATTTGACACCGTTTTCCAACATTCAAAAATCTATACGTTCACACGAATAGTTTTAGAGCTTCGAATTGTATCATTGTAGTAATGTGCATAATATGTGAACGTGTAGTGTTTTTCTAGCTCCAAGAAAAAGCAATTCTATTGACTAGGCCAATAAGCAGCACACAAAAAGTATATAGTATCAATTTATCAAAGTAGGTAATTATCTGTACATGATACATTTTTATGGCCTTGATCTATATAGGGCTATCATAAATTACAAGGCATAGGCCTACATGCAAGTTGATTTTGGTAAAAAGCTCCATAACCTCACCAAGATCTCAACTACCTATCTAGGCCCTACAGGGTCTTTTTTGTTGAAGTGGAAAGGAGAAAAACCACCAGAATGAGTGTTATTTAGGAGCTTAAAGATTCTGAATCACCTGAATTATAAAACTGAAGGAAATATTTACAACTCAAGTTTTGGTGTTGAAGAACATCAATTTCTCAGTTGCACTTTTAACCTCCTCGGGAGTCAGTGTGTACACTTGACCAGTTCTGGTCTGCGGATCGATTGCAGTAAGAATACTATCTGCATTTACTGACAAAATGTCAGCTGGAGATGGATATATGTGAATGATGGGCTAGGGCCATGCTCTTTGAAGAAGCCTCTTTGAGTTTCACCAAGTTCTTCTGGGAGACAGTGTCGAGAATACAAGCTGGATACCAAAATCCATTGTAGGCACAAGTAAAAAAAAACCATAATGTCTTCAAACTCCACCTGATCTTCAACAGCCCCAACAGTTTCTTCCTTAGAAAACAATGATGCAGAATGAACTTTTGTTAAAACCTTGGTTTTGGAAATTAGCTTCATGTACCGGTAGTGAAGTTTCTGGATGCCAGCAATTGGTCGAGACATAGGAAAACGATCTTCTAGAAACTTTTCTTCCTCAGCATGCTCCTTGTTGGTGCAATAAGCAAAAGAAACAGCTTCAATGTTTCCTGCAGCCCAATCGAAAAGTAGCCTTGGTGTCATGATCTGGGACTCATATGGCCGTTGAAGACTAGCTCGAGCAGCCAACCTCTTCACTGTACCTCCAACGCCGTCATATGCTCCTCTTCCGTGGGATGTTGCCGAAAAATGCCATTTAGCTTCAACTCCACCAAAGTCTTCATTATGGTAACACAAATTGATGAAATTTTTCCTATTTTTGAAGTGTGCAGCGGCACCATCTGAGAATTACTGAATCAACTTGGGCACTTGCCCAAACTTTTCAGTGAGAAAGCTAATCATCTTCCACAGAAACAAATGAACTGCAACAGTATTGTGATGAAGGCATTTGTAGATTATTACAAAGCTTACAGGCTTCAAAATGCCATCTTCTGCATAGTGTGCCATAAAAGGATGGATTGTAGCATAATAATTATACCAATGGAATCCTTGTGCTTCATCTTGCAGAACAAAGGAGTAATTTTCAGCAAAATCGCAAACCACTAATAATTCTCCAGGTTGTAAAGTGGCCTTCAGCTCCTACATGAAAATCCTGCCTACATGAAAATATATCAGTAGGCCCTAGGTATTAAATTATTGTCTGCTGCTAATTGGCCTAGTCAATATAATTGCTTTTTCTTGAAGCTAGAAAAACACACATGATAGCCATAAACTTACGAGTGCCTTTTCACTGTACAAAACCTTTTACCTTTTAACCAATACCTTTTTGTCCAAAAATTTTTAATAAAAAAAATAACTTTTTGGGGAATTCAAATTTGAAAAAATAGAATTGCTTTTATCTTGGTACCATGTTTACAAGAGTATGAAACTAGACTTTTTTGAGATGGCTTTTCAAAGACCTTTAGTTAAAAAAAAAAAAAAATAGCTTTCTATGTTGAACGGCATAGATTTTGAAATTGTTTGGTAATTGGTCGGTGCGCCCAAATTTGAGATTTTGAGCCACCCGCAATTCAAAAACTTGTAAGAGATACAGCAAATTTTTTTAAAATATATATTTTTTGGGTGGTTTTGAGTAATGTGCCAATTTTTTTCAAAATCAGAGGGGGTGGGGTCAACTTTTGTACTTTACTAGCTGTGTTGATTTGATATATATATATGTTTAATTTTAAGTTTTCGCGGGTATATGTTAAATAATTATTGTTGAATGGGGCTTTTTTCCGCGAAGAATAACAAGGAGGTTCACACTTACCCCTCCCTGCCCGACGTTTCGGAGAAGTCACATTCTCCATCTTCAGGGGCGACGTGTCGACAGAGACTTGTTGCCTTGGGCCTGTCCACTCGCAGACTGATCAATCCTCACGACGTCGTTAGATCTCGATTGGTTTACGTGTACGTCACTCGTCGATTTATCTAATTTCGATCTACTCCTCGTCACAGGTCCGGTTTTGGTTGAGTGACGTCAGCAACAAGACGGCTTTGTTTACGTGTTGACGTCACTACATTACAGGTGGTGTCAGGAAGGGGCACATGTGGTGGCAGACGTGGTTTTTGTTGGTGAAGCTGTAAAACGGGCTTCCAGGACGGAGGCAGTCTTTGTCCATCATCTCGTTTATTGAGACTCGTCGATCGCTTCTCAATCTCGATAGCCTCACGGATAATTCGTACTGGAAGCTCTTTGATAGATGCTAACATACTGGTATTTTCAAAGTTAATAAGATGGCCGGTCTTCTTGGCGTGTTGAGCTAAACCAGACGTCTCTTTGCCACTGTTGACAGCAGCACGGTGTTCCTACCGTCTTACTGATATGCGTCGGTTAGTTTGTCCTACATACACCTCGTCACAGGATGCACAAGGCACCTCATAAACACCCTGAGCCTCGAGGGGTATGTGCTCTTTAGCATTGCGTAGCATTGTACTAATCTTCCTATAAGGGCAATAGGTCGTTTTCACGTTATGTTTTCTTAACAACTTGCCTATTTTTTCCGACGTTCCCCGTAAGTATGGAAGATGCACAAAAGCTAGCGGTTTTTCTTCTTGTTTGGGTTCGCGTACTTTAGCAGTTAAGAGTATTTTTTAAGGCCCTGCTAATAGTAGTATTAAAATATCCGTTTTTCAAAAGGATATTACGAAGGTCACATGTTTCTTTGTCTAGATGTTCATTGTCGGAGAGTTTCACGGAACGAGAAGTGAGAGAGTTGACCACCACGTTTAATTGGGCTGGGTGATGATGTGAGAGGGTATTAAGGTATCTATCCGTGAGGCTATCGAGATTGAGAAGCGACCAACGAGTCTCAATAAACGAGGTGATGGACAAAGACTGCCTCCGTCCTGGAAGCCCGTTTTACAGCTTCACCAACAAAAACCACGTCCGCCACCACATGTGCCACTTCCTGACACCACCTGTAATGTAGTGACGTCAACACGTAAACAGAGCCGTCTTGTTGCTGACGTCACTACAACCAAAACCGGACCTGTGACGAGGAGTAGATCGAAATTAGATAAATCGACGAGTGACGTACACGTAAACCAATCGAGATCTAACGACGTCGTGAGGATTGATCAGTCTGCGAGTGGACAGGCCCAAGGCAACAAGTCTCTGTCGACACGTCGCCCCTGAAGATGGAGAATGTGACTTCTCCGAAACGTCGGGCAGGGAGGGGTAAGTGTGAACCTCCTTGTTATTCTTTGCGGAAAAAAGCCCCATTCAACAATAATTATTTAATATATATAGGGGTTATGTGGGTAATTGGAAACAGGGCGTAATTGGAAACGCCCTTTATAACTTCCGTATGTGAAGTTCAAATTTAAAAAAAATTGTTAGATAGCATGGTCCAGACCTTTATGGAAAATGTGCAAGTAGATACAGCTTCTTCTGTTAGATGATATGCATGTCATACACATTGCAACCAACCTCTACACAAAAAACTTGTTTCAATTTGAAACACTTCTCAAAATTTCCCCTGTTATGGTCCTTATTTTGTTTTTAAGAAATTTGTTCTTGGATGGAAATTAACAAAGACACATTAGTCAACAATATGGTACAGGTGAAATTTAGATAATTATCATAGTTTCTCCTGGTAAGCAATGTTTCCAATTCCCCTATTATCTCATACTTGGGGGTAATTGGAAACATGAATTAGGTGTAATTGGAAACATACAGGGAAATTGGAAACAAAGCCAAAAGATCCATGTTAAGCTATGGACAAATTTCAGGGGTAAATGGAAACACATTTAAATGTTTGGTTTAAAAGTAAGGTAAGCTGGCAACAATGTCTGACTACACAGCCTTCTTACTTAGGCTTCAGATTATCATGTTTTGGAAGGAAAGATACCCTCGAAGAGATGACCATGATTCGGTATTGATAAATAATATATTTGCTGGTCCAATAAAGATAAAATTGGCACTGTGGACTTGGTCTTGGACCCACACCAAGATGCCATTGAAAATATGTGCATTTAAATTTTTTTTTTCCAAAATCACAAGAAATCCAAAAAACCGCAGCTAACGTTTCCATTTGCCCAATCGATGCATGTTTTGTTTTTGTAGGTAATTTACCAATCTGTTGATGTAGTTTTTGTAAATTTAATTTTAAGTAATGATTGTATTTATATTTAAATACAAAATACAACTTTTTTTATACAACAGCCTTATTTTCATGCTTGTGATGCTCTTGAGATTTTCCGTACAATTCTGCGTTGCGACGGAAGGTTTTCTTTAAATGTACACAGAATCTACAGTTTGTATCATAATGTATTAATTTTTTTTGTGTTAGAATCACAGCTTAAAATGCTTTGTTTCCAATTACCCTACTTTAGTTTCCTTATGGGTCTACGAGTTGTACCATGGCTGTTTCCATTTACCCCAATATCCGGGGTAATTGGAAACAAATTCGAGTTTTAAAAAAAAGCAATAAAAATACCATACAATATTCTTCCATGAAATTCTTGTTGGTGTCATGATTTAGTTTACATCCCAAAGCACAATTTTGCTCCTTACATTTTTTCTCTCCTATCAATACCCTAGCCTACAAATAAGGTCAAAGTTTAAAAACACTAAAAGTGTTTCCAATTACCCACATTACCCCTATATTATATATATAGATGATAAAATAGATTAGATAATAGATCAAAGTTTGTTAGATAGATAGATAGATAGATAGATAGATAGATAGATAGATAGATAGATAGATAGATAGATACTTTTATTCCTCTTCATTTTGAGTACAAAACAAAACAGTTACAGACATGTTTAGCCGGTTAGGGCCTATAAGTAGAAGAAAGAATACCCACCTAGAGCCGTAGTCCTGCGCGTGGGAGTATTCAAATGTAATAAGCTATAATTTATATGAAAGATGGCGCTTCGGCTTAGAGAGACATACACAGATGTATGTAAGTAAACATTTCTTAATCTAGAGACCTAGAATACAGTTAAAGATACAATTTATGTGTAAGAATAATAATAAATAAACATATCAGATACCTATGGTAAAGTTGCAATAAATTGTATGTACAGATAGTGAAAAAGATGAATTAAATTCTTAATGTAGGTAGTCTATACAAGATAAGTATGAAATAGAAAGAAAAAAAGAAAATATAAGGTAACAAATATTTGACATAGATTTCTACACTATATCATCGAGAGGCGGTTTAATAGTATTTTGGACATAGAAGTGTTTTTTATTTCAGTTCCGAACTAGCATTGTTCTTTGTAGACAAATTATAAGTAAAGTATAATGTTAAATATATGTTGAAATACTAAAAATATAGAATAAGACATTATTTGTAGTAATTTAAACTAAAATTCTAGACCTATGTGATAAAACTTTTACATCAAGAGGTGATTTATCAAAAGTAGGTCTATAGGCTATGGGAAGAAAACGCTGTATTCTTTTTTTAGTAATTCATGTTGTTTATTACATTAGCACAAAACTCTGCCTTTTCCAAGGATCCATTTATACAATTCAATTTTGAATTTACTAGTATGAGGAAGGTTTCTTATTTTCATTGGCAATTTGTTGAAGACTTTTGGGCCTATAAAACTACCATGTCTTTGACCAATGCCGTTTTCACGTCTCGGTACCTATATTCATATTCCGTTTGGAGCTTCCCCTAGTTAATGTTGCTGGGTAGGGTTTGTTTGGAGGTTGTTTTATGTTACTTTCATGTGTTGGGTTAATAAGGTTTTGAATATATAGGCCTATTTGCCTGATATCTAATTAACTACAGTCAAGGAATAGTTGGTTTGTGGGATATCTAGGAGATTTGTTGTTAATTACTTTTATAATGTGCTTCTGGATTATGTTTAGACTTAAGTGGCTCTAGGTGAGAGTTTCTTATTCTGCCCCAGCCAACTATGTATCCCAGGTATCCTTTATTTGCTGCTTCCAATTTAGATTACAGTCTATAATAATTCCCAAGTATTTGGCGTAGTATATCGAGCACTCAACTAGTAGAAATTGATATGAGCTGGGGTCGAAATTAACTTTTATTGCCACTAGCCTTTTGGGCTAATGGCAACAATAGTCCTCTAGCCCGAGAGCATTTTTACTAGCCCGCAATCAAATAGGTTATATTGATATAAAACTATCATACGAGAATGTTTAGCCCAACTCAAATGCATGCACTCAGATGTTGATTATTTCTGTTTAACGGTTGGTAATATCTTTACCAAATTTGGCATGAATGTTAATAAAGCACTTTTATATTGATATCCGCACTTGGTTGTAAAAAATAAGCCCTAATGAGTAATGATCCATTGCAAGACATAAGTCCAAAACTTGAAAAAATAGAAAATTCAAAACATGAATTTCAATTCTGGAAATTCCCACCAAACCGTTTATCTTAGGATAAAACCAAATCAACCTGCGCGTTCACATTGATTTAAACGTTGATATCCAGTAAGCAAATTTGCGTTAAAAAATCTGTACACTTGGAATAAATTCCCGAAGTTGTTTGGTGGGAGTCATTAGAGGGAAGAAGAAGGGAGGTTAGGTTGTGCAATATGTACAGGGCAGCTAGGGGAAGTAGGGGGTGGAGGGACATCCGCAATAGGCTGCAGGAGGGGCTTTACAGGGGTAGGGGAATCATTCATGGAAGTTCTAGCGACAAGTACAGTAAGAACGGATCTGGGTCGGTATGGTTTCTTGGAAAGGACTGTTAGGGAGTGGAATGACTTGTCTGGGGATGTAACACAGCTAGTGGGTCTTTGAGGGCATTTAGATCATTTTTAGGGGAGGACAGTAATTAGGTCTGGGTGGAGTGAGTGGTTACCACCGGGCGGAAGGGCCCATTTGTAACCGTTAGGAATTGTTATGTTATTTATGGATTAAATTATGGTGATTTTACCAATTTTTAATTCAAAATCAATTATGTAGTTAATTTAGGAATATGCGTACTGGATATAATTAATTTATTCTTTATTAACGTTATTGTGAAATTTTATAACGGTGTTATGAACCGTTAACCCGAAGAAAAAAATACAAAAAAAAACCAGAAAAGTGTGCGCCTAAACTCGTGTACGTACCAGCAGTGATGTAAATTTTCATGAAAAGTCAAATTTGTGAAAACTTTGCAGAAAACTTTGCTGAAAACTTTTCAAGCTGTGAAAAGTTCATGTTTTAGTCGCTTATCACCGTCTTTTCAACTTAAAATTTTGAAAGCATGATTGGTAGGCCATAATGGCCTACCATAGGTTATAGATTATAAGTTTGTTAGGCCCTTTACCTCTAAATCAGGAGGAAATACCATCATAGCATAGTTGTTAGGACTAGGAAGCTTCGCAAATGCTTTTTCAGCCGCGTTGTTGGATGAGCTTAATTGGTGCATTGAGCATTGAGCTGCCATGTGTTATGCAGATTTTCTGTTGTTCTGTGAAAAAATCATTACTAAGTCGAAGACATTTTTTTAAAACGAAAAACTTTGTGATTTTAAAAATGAAAAAAAATCGTAAAATTGTGATTTTCATGAGAAATAAATTTTCGATTGCGCTCTGATTTCACACCAATATATCAATTCATAAAATTAAGGTTCTGTGAAAAAATCTGTTCAATCAATTGGATAAAGCATGTTGAAGGTTTTTTTCTAATAAAAAAATCGTAAACTGGGATTTTTTATGAGAAATAATATTTCGATTGCTTTTAGAAACGTGGTAGTTCTAAGTTTAGAGATTTCGAAGGCCTTCAGAAAATTTCATCGCAATTGGAGTATCGGTTTAGCCGGAATCGTTTCAACACACACACAAAAATACAACCAAAAAAAATCCGGATATTTTTCTCCAATGTAGTGAAATAGAATCTTCGCTTCGCTCGCTTGCTACGCTCATCCAACGAGGAAAATTAATTGTAAGACACTTCATTGATGTTTTACAAAATTACGATGTTGATTGATAATTAGTTAATTACTTTAGTACCGGTAGGAACTTTTTATTATGAAATAGAGCATAGGCCTACAATAGTAGCCAATGCCTAGGCCTTAAAAAAAAATGCATATGCCTACAATGTCTAATGTAGCCTAACAGTATACAAATCCATGGTACTAATTATTAATTAATCAGTAGGCCTACATAGTTTCATTTCATAGTACATTTCAAAACTAGGTACATTATTACCAACTTTTCAACAACTTTTAAAAAATTTGAAACTTTTCACAAGCTTGGTGAAAAGTTTGCATGAAAGTGGAGAGTTTTCAAACTTTTCATTGCAAACCAGCCTCGGCGACTTCTCTTAAATCACAATATTCGCAGGGTTTGATGTGTGGGTGTGGGGAGTGACCTTAAACAAATTTTCACAATAATATTAATAATATTAGCCTAAATTAAGAGATTTTTATTTTGTTTAGGCCTACATATTTAGAACAATTTTCCATACTAGGTAGCACACAACTACTGGGAACTCGTTGGGATATCGGTGCGAAATATTAAGATTTTTAGAATGGCAATTGGGAACTCTGGATAAAGGACTCGCCTGTCGGGCTAGTGAAATGAGATTTTTACTAACCCGACCAAAGTTTCACTAGCCTCGGGCGAGCGTTAATTTCGACCCCTGGATATGAGTAAGAGAATATTGTAGGCTACTTATATTGTCAGATTGCTTATTGCCCAACTTAATGTTTTAATACAGAAGAACTTAAATACTTCATAGCCTACAAACCTACAATGCAATGTTTACTAATAATGTAGGTTTCGGTACCGAAGAAGACCTTACTATAAGGACAAAACAAGAATTAGGCCTTGCAAATTGGTTGTTTTAAGCTGCATGTTGTATGCCGTTATTAAAATTGTTCTTTTGTGGCTTTACACATTTCACAGTAGGCATTTTATTATTTACCAAGTACCGTATACTGCTAGGGCCTGTGTTTTACTCTTTAGCACTGATCCGTGATCAGTCAATAATTTAGATTGACACTAATTTGAGTTCATTACCACGCCTATGCAGCATGAAATTAATTGAGGATTACTGATTGAGTGATTGTTATTATGTGATGACCTAATACACTGATAGCTATATTTCCTATGAAAAAAAAACGATCTTTGGCTGGTCATCTTATCGCTCACTCGTCGATTGCGTCGGGGCCTGCACAGGGTTGGTTTGGTCGCTTTGGTTTACTGTCCCCCACTGAAAATCAGTTATGTGACCGAGTGGGTAGACTCTAAATACGGATTTATTTATTTACATACATTAACATATTATTAATTGAAGTGTTATTGTTGTAGGCCTAGGCTAGGCCTATATTGGGTGATATAATAAATAGCATTGGTACGTATTCCTAAAGCCGGAGGTTCTGGGTTCGATCCCCAGTCGGGGCAACTTTAATTGTACAGACAAACATGCAATGAGAAAAAATAGAGATGGACCTACTGGGCATGTATAACACTGTAAAACTTCAAGTAGGCCTATTATTAGAGGTACGTGTATTTCGCTACTGACGATAAAACCGAAATAGGTGTAAATCATTCGATTTAAAAAAATGAGCATGAATTGATCAAATCTAGAACAGAAAATGCCAAAATTGAATCACCGCCAAACAGCGAAATATGTGTAAATTACACAATAACACCGAAATTCACAAAAATCGTGTTTTTAACGACGAAAAGCACTACAAATGGGAATTTTTGTTAAATTACGGTGTAATTTTCACTATTGTATGCAGTACAGTTCAATCAACAAAAGGTGTTATAAAATAACTATCAGGAAAAATTATGAATTCACTCTTAGTAACTAAAACCAGTCTGTTTATAAGTACATTCAAACTTGTTTGATATGTGGCTAGAATAATACAACAGTCGCGAACGAATAATTACACGCATATAAATTGGTAAATATAGATAAAACCGCTGAATAGAGCTTTAAACCAATAACACCGAAATCTCCAATTTTAAAAACGAAATTTACTACAAAATAAAACCACTTTCACGGACCTCTACCTATTATCCTAGTAGGAATTATTATCAGTATTAAAAAACAATTTTTTCCCCCGAATTTTCAACGGGCCATCACTAGTTTTGATTAGTATCTACTATCTTCACAAAACAGAATGAACCACTGTGTACCACTCGACCCACTGTATGCCACCCCCAGTCAACACAAGGGTCACCATATGGTAGCCTATATAGGGGTGGGTCATGTGCAGATATTTGTGGTTTATTCAATTATTTTTCCAAACTCTTTAAATTAAGGGAGATAGGCCTATGTTAGCTAACTTAAGGTTGTTTCACCCTGTTTTTCCATTTTCTAAAGTATGCAACTATGTAAAAATATACACACTATATGTATATAATATATTCAATATCCATTCAGATGTATAATGCAACTACAATTCAGAGCTTAAAAATGTACCCGTCCTGATGGTCTAGTGGTTAAGATGCCTGTCTGGAATGCGGGAGATCCGTGGTTCGATTCCCGGTTGGGACGGACTTTTTTAATTTCTGAATTGTAGTAAATAAATAGTATAGTAAATGAAATTGAAGTCTGGTACTATTGTAACACCAAAAAATGTTTTTAAAATTTTTCTGATCGGGCATACAGCAAATATTGCATCTTCAAAGTAGTTTCAAACTGCAATTACATCTAGCACAGCACTCAACGTAGATGTTGTGTTTCTGTGAGATTAATGTTTGACGGTTTTTCTTGAACTTATCAAAGAGAAAACATGGGATTTTACCTTTTTTATTTTCCACAAATTTTTTAGATAACTGGTATTTTTGTCAATTTGTACTGGAAAACGGAAAAATTTGCAGGGGGACACGGTTCCAAAAAATCCTATGTTTTCTCTTTGATAAGTTCAAGAAAAACAGTCAAACATTAATCTCACAGAAACACAACTACCTACGTTGAGCGCTGTGCTAGATGTATTTCAGTTTGAAACTATTTTGAAGATGCAATATTTGCCGTAAGCCTGATCAGAAAAATTTGAAAAAACATTTTTCGGTGTTCTAATAGCACCAGGTTTCAATTTCATTTACTATATTTTTACATAGTTGCATATTTTAGAAAATGGAAAAACCGGGTGGAACAGCCTTTCGATAATAGGTATTTTACATTGATAAATATCAAAGTAGAATGAACTGTCAGCATTGTAGCCTACATACCACCCCCCGGTCAATGAGTTACCATAATGGTATAAAATGGGCCGTGTTAAGATATTTGTAGACGTAGTGACCACTTTCATGATCCAGTTATACCTACATACGAACATGCTTAAACAGGTAGAACAGTACTATTATTAAATCTGCCTTTATTGATGACCTTTGTTGATGTGATCTTGTTAAACTTGTTGGTCATCTCATGACGTTATAGACCCCAAAAGAGTGACCCAGTATAGACCACCCATATATATATATAGGCCTATATGTGTGAGTTTGGCTCTCTTCATGAGTCCCTTACAATACCAAGTTGGTGCCAAATCTCAATTTTTCTGTTTTTATCATATTATTTTGTTTCTCTCCAGATATTTACCAAAAATACTGGAACCACAAAAGAAGTTATAGAATTGAAGTTAATGCATGTCACTTAAGCTTATCTTAAATATCTTCAATGTAATGCCTATATTTAGTTTAATACCTAATAGGAATGGTAAATACAATACTTCATAGTAAACAAATATTTTTTTAGATTTTTAAAACATGGACTTTCAGCAAAAAGCTCAAATATCCACTATAGACTGAGATGTGACCCACTATATTCCGCTCTCCCCTAGGCTGGATGAATAGAGCTAGATACATTTCAGAATTTAAAATTTTATCAGTCATAGGGTAGATACATTCAGCTTGCAATATGGATTCAACCTTAATCACAATTCACAAGATTTCACAGTCAGGTGAATCGATTTTCGAACGATATGCAAAATATTTAGGCCTAGTATTCAAAATTGTTAGGTAATTAAACAAAGATACAACTTACGAGCATAGCTTACAATTATGGTCTTGATCTCGGATATGACCAAAACTATTTTGTATACTAGTACCTTTACTATTTTAGGTTTGAGTGACCTCAAGAATAAATCTTTCAAACACATGAATTTATAATTACGTATTCAACTTTTACAATGAATCACAGTCACTTTTGTAATACAAACATGCTTTGCCAGTAAGTACCTAGGTACCTACTTTAAAAAGTAAGTTGACATTCCGAAAATGGGCCACTTCACTTCCCGTTCATACTCAAATAAAAATTTTGATTTTGAGGGCACCAAACATTATACTTGTTCAACATGACTGTAGTAGGCATGTATTTTATTATGCTTAAATCTAACCCATATTATTATATTATTTTGTTTTGCTAGTAGGCCTACCTAGTATTAAATTTATGAAAGTAACTTCAAAACTGCCTTCAAAACAGGCTGGGTTATCGACTGGAAATTTAACTCCGTCATAAACATGATAGTTATTTCTTGAGTTGCTGTATTTTGGTCAAAACATCACAAAATAAGGCAATTATTACAATTAGGAAAAGGCCAATCGGCTAGTTTAGTATGATTGGAGAAGGGTTGACAGGTTGGGAAAGCATAGAGAACATAAAGAATATAAAACCCAGCCTGAAGGGCTGTGGGCGACAAAACTTTTCACCTGCTGATGACAACTGCAGCTAATTTAAAGTTGTTTGTTACCTTAATCCACGACGTGTTTCGTCCTTTTGGGACTCATCAGGCGGATGGTGGCCACTAAAAATCAGCTAACTACATGCAAACAAAACTCACAACACATAACCAAATCTGTGGTAGGGCCACGCAAGAAGTAAATTCTGCATGCATGTTGTCATCATCAGCAAGGTTACTTCACACACCATTCATACTGGGGCACACAGTCAGCACAGACAGTAAGGGGACTTCCCTCCCAACTCTGGTGCTCGGGAGACAAGAAATCCATGACTTACCCTGGATTCGAACCAGGACCCTTGGCAAGAAGAGAAATGCTGCCCCTCCTGCTGTTGCTGGGCAAGGGTGTCTCTTCATTCATTCTAAGAGAAAAGGTTAGAGATAGGAAGGGTGGAAAGTCACAACACAGCACAACCAGTGAGGGGGCTTCCCTCCTAGAGTCTGGTGCTTGGGCGAAAAAAGAACCATGTCTTACCCTGGATTTGAATCAAGACCCATGGCAACAAGAGAGGCTGCCCTACTAATTGTGACTGGGATTCGAAAACGAAAGGAAACAATACTACAAATTGCTTGTCTATAGCACAGGCACACGTGCTATACTAGCTCTTGGCTGCAGGTGAAGAGGTTGAAGGAAAAGACGAGTAGGGTCCAACAGGTTCATATTAATTTTATAGAGAATTTTTCGCCATTGGTGAAAGGGTCTCCGACAGCATGGTTCCGGTCCACAGACCTTCTCGGTCTCTAACCCACCCCCCCATTCTAAATTGATTCCAAGATGTGCCACTGTGTGCTATGATACTCCTAGTTAGTTACTCTGAAAACAAATTTACTGTCAGGGAGACATTAATCTAGCTAGGGTCTATTTAAACAAAATAAAAATCTGCTGATATAGGCTCTACAGTCATTTACAATCGAAAATGGTATCTGGGAATCCTTACCTACGCCTCCTCGCAAGCCTAGTTTTATCATGAAGTCGTGTTAATCGTAGGCCTGGGCTACTGTTGGACACTTAAACTTTTTTGAAAAGATTACACCCGATTTTGAATTTTGGGAATTAGCCAACACCTATTTGGGCATGGGCCTCGCCCTATAATAGGCCGATATTCTTTCTACTCTTGTTGAATAAATTGAAGCCTAGGCCAACAAGAGCAAAGCAAACGGCACGAGCATTTGGTTTTGACGTCACTTATCACACTTGAAGTTCAGCTTAGATAATGGTATAGGCTGGAAGTAGTTTATTGTCGGTATCAAGTCTCAATATTCAAAAGTGGGCACTAGGCGAGCTCAAATATCAGTAATTGTCAGCGTGCCACTGAGCTTAACGTCTTTCCCTATCCATCACAAGCACACACATAATTATGTCAACACTAATTGAATTTCTAAAACATAATGAGGGATGGATGGGTGTTTACTGTGTCATTATTTCTGAAAATTGATATTCTTATCTGGCCAAGAAATCATAGAAACATGATCCATGGCCTTCAAAATGTAAGACTTCATTCGCTCTCAACTCGAGTTTACCGGTACTGAAATAAATGTTTCTGGCCATCCGTAGTAGGCCTACCCTATAGTAGATGTGTAGCCAGGTTTCAATTTCTGGCTTGGTGACTTGTCCCCAATCATAGGCGTGCGCATCCTCCAACAATAGACCCGGCACAAGGGCTAAACTAGGTGGCGCGGTTCAACTGGGGTCTGGGGCAAAGCCCCTGCCGCCGGAGGAGAATTTTTGGGGGTTGATATTTTAGCTTTTATGGACTAAAATGCGATTTTAGGACGGTGCCGTGAAATTTTGTGTCCCCTACAGAACTATTCATCTCATTTAAATAAAACATAGATTACAAATTATTTGGGAGGATCGCATCCCGCATTTCTTGCCAGTTTGCCCCTGCTTCCCTTGGCCCTGCAGGGAATGTTTTGATTAAAAAAAAACGCATTTTGAGTGTTTTAATGCATTTAATGTATTTTAATGACAATGTACAGAAAAGGACAGGTTTACAATCAATCATACATATACGTGACAATTACAAATGTTTTTTTTTAAACATGTTACCTGTACGCATACAATGTTTTATAATGCTTACTGGTCTTGGCCCAGGCAAACGCGGCCGTAGTTGATGCATTAGATCTAGCCTGGGCCGTGCGCACGCCTATGTCCCCAATGCAATATTTCTCTTGACGCATGTTGATACACGATGTTGTGCTGGTTTTCTTTTCAGTGGCAATGCGGATGTCAGCATGGTTGATCAACGTGCAGTGTTGTTGAGTTGGGGCCGTCCACCAAGGTGACTTCTTCGTCCAGATAATGCTGTTTTGCTTTGGAAACAAGACAAGTAAATTATGATGTTAGTATTTAACAGTTATCAGTACTATGTATGGGCTACTTGATAGAACTATTTTTATTTGATGTGTGTTATATTTTGTAAAACAGTGAATAAACCATTTGGGGGCCTACCTAAACTTATCTTATATTTCTACTTCATTACAAAAACACCCTTTGACATAAATATCTTCTCATAGCATTTCCTGGTATTTAAATAATTGAGCGAGCGTAGCGACGTTCTCCACTTGACTCTATGGCTTGAATGTCTGTTTTGTTTTTTCGTTACTGCTTCGATACAGGTCGCACCGTTTCTTGATTGACCTGAATTGCACCATGTATACCCTAGGCGGTTGCTGTATGTTTTGACAAATCCGATCATTGGTTATAAAAAATAAAAAATAGAAATAAAAATAAAAATAAATTTACCCATCGTTTGAATTTGCAGGGTCAATAGTACACATTCTCTCCTATTTCAAATTTTCAGCTAAATCGGTCAAGACCTTAAGACTTTTGGTATCATAAATCGAAATGATTTAAAAAATGAAGGAGCAGTGAAGATACAAAGATACACTTTAAAGGCATGACGTCAATAAGTACATTGCAAAGATGTTGGATAGTATAGTGTACATGTCAATATACAGTTAGCCTACACTGGTGTGGCTTATGGAAATTCGTACTCGGGTCATGTTGCACGTACGGTGCTCGCTCACAAGCGTCCACTGAGCGTTTCCCAGTTTTTAATTTAAATACGGTCAAACTTGTGTTTACACCAAATTTTATTGAGTACCAGTACCTGCTGTACCTTATGCATTTTGCCATCCCATGTATAGTAGTGTGTGATATTTTCTATGTTGTAATGTGTAATATTTTGAAATGGAAGCTGAACACTCACAATACTGTAGTATTGATTAGATTTGATTTGATTTTTATTCACTTTGACAGGTATAGTGGTCCCAACGAAAGAATGCAGGTTGCTCAAAATTGTTTGTGTGTCTCGCAGTGAAGACTTAAATGTGAAATACTATGAAGTTAGAAAATTAGTCAAGCAGTCCATTAGACAATCACACAGAAACTACATGTGGAAGCTGAGTACGTCGAGCAACACAAAAAATGTCTGGATACACAGCAAAAGTGGAAGCGCGGCTTCGGACTTTTTTGTGAACGACGGGAAAAATTCTAAGTGAACCGAATGAGATTGTAGAATCTTTCAGTGCTAAGTTCAAGGCTAATTTTTCGCGACTTAATTCCTCCTCCATATTTGCGGTCACTGCTCCCTGTCAGCCCCTCTCCAACGCGTTTTTCTCAGAGCACTTTGTTTTGACACATCTACGTAGGGTGCGCGAGGGGGCGGCATCCGGTCCAGATGGCATTCCTGCCAGGATTCTACACAAATGCGCTGTTGCCATCGCTCCCTCCCTTGCAAGTTTATTTAACGTCTCATTGGCCTCGGGCTGTATAGGCCTACCTCTCGATTGGAAAAACGCAAATATTGTTCCCATATTCAAATCAGGTGTAAAGGAAGATGTTAACAATTACAGACCCGTGGCTCTGACTTCAGTTGTTTGTAAATTACTTGAAAAAATGCTTTCTTATTCGATTCTAGAACATTTTCAAACTAACGGCCTGATGAACAAAAACCAGCATGGCTTTCTCTTTAAGAGGTCATGTAATACTATGCTTTTACAACTTATAGAAAACTGACAATGCATACTAGATAAACCGGCTATAAAACAAATCAAACAAATAGACATAATTTCACTTGATTGGAGCAAAGCGTTTGACACAGTGTCACACGAACGCTTGCTGCTTAAACTGGAGCACTATGGTATTAATGGTTACCTACTGCAATGGTGTAGATCTTTTTTGACCGGGCGTAAGCAGAGTAGTACATTCAGGTGCAACCTCTAAACTAGTAAGTGTTACGTCTGGAGTACCGCAGGGTTAGGTCCTGGGGCCTATCTTTTTCGTAATATTTATGCTTGACTTGCGTGCATGTGTAAAATCCATTTGCCTGCAATATGCCGACGATTTTACCATCTATCGCGCCATTGTCGATATGAGCGACGTAGCAGCCCTTCAAGATGACTTGGCTAGTATTGCTGTTTGGTGTGAAGTGAACAATATGAAGCTGAATCCCAAAAAAAAGTGAAGAACAGTGTATCTAACAGTAATCCGCCCAATCTTATTGTACGGCACAACCGCTTGGCACCCCACCTCTATTACTTACCTCACAATTTTGGAAAAAATTCAAAATCGCTCAACCAAGTTTGTTATTGGTTTTAATAAATTCCTCAGTGCAACCGAACGTCTTCAAAAATGTAATCTGCCCACAATCAACAATGTTTTAATGCAAAACAACATTCTGTTTTTAGGTAACTCTTTTTGTAATAAAATTGACATTGATCCACTGAAGAGACTTGAGGTAGTATATAGGCATGTACACATAGGTAGTGGAGGTCGTTGAGATGTTTACCTTAAACCCCCAGCATGCCGTACAGTAGCTTATCAAAAGTATTTTTACAATAGAGCTGCATCAGTCTGGAACTCTCTACCAGAGTACATACGGCAGCTACGCACGTCATCTTTAGGTTTTAAGGCTGCTGTTAAGAAACACTTTATGAAAGCCAACTAGGCTATACTAACACTGGCACACTCACAATACAACTTTCTTAGGCCCGCCCGCACACGTACACATACACATTATACACACATGCACCTACGCACACGCACAAAACAAAACAAAAAAAAAGGAAAAGAAAAAAAGAAAAAAAAAGAACGAAAGAAAGAACGGAAAAAAAGAAAAAAAAGGGGGGGGGGAGGACACAAACTAAACAAACAACTAGCACAACAAAAACTAACATGTATGACGACTTTGGCATTGAAACGGATAATCCACTCGATTCAGATTATAGAATGACGAAAGGTTAAAATGTAAGGGTGTCTCATCTCATCTCATTTCTATCAAATTATTTATTGTGTTCATCATATAATCCACATATAATATTAGGCCAATTGGCATATTAATATAAGATTATTTTTAGTACTCTTTCGGGGGCAGGACATTCTATATGTATGGACCCCAAGGTCCGCTTCCTGCTCCCTTTCTGAATGAACTGTATGTGTAAATGTATCATGTTGATTACAGAAAAATAATAATAATAATAATAATAATAATAATAATAACAACTTTGTCAATTCTATTGAAGCTGTTTAGCGTGGATCTTGCATACGGAGAAACTCTGTGATCTAGCACAGATAATTTTTGCTTGCGTTGGTAAAATATATTTCTCTTTCATACACAAAGGCAACATTCCATTTACTGTGTATTCATTCTACTTTCAACTCTACCAAGTATCTGCATATTTTTTTTGGAGCAAGTATACATTATATGGTGCATGTATAACTCTTGTAGTGAAAGTGAATAGTGTTAACATTAATTAAAAATAAGTACTCAAATTAGGATGCAGAATAATACTACAATTATACCTTGGAATAATTTCATCATTAAAAATGTAAAACAAAATTTGAATTAAATTTAAAAATAAAAATAGGCCTATATGATATAATGGGCCTGCAGGCAATGTTGTTAAGGCTGCTTTTATAAAGTAGCACAGCTACAGCTACTTGGCTCTTGAAAGTTACTTAGCTACTTTTAAGTTAGTACTTTTATTTTTAAGTAGCTTGCTACATGTGCAGCTATTGAAAATAGTACCCACGCTACTCTGCAGCTACTTTCGCTTGTTTTTTTACCATGAACAAAATAATAATGTAATAAAAATTAAATTAAATGTAATTGAGGCAATGGCTGGAATAAGGTATCATAGGCCTGTGTGCCCTTTTTGTAAAAATCGGTTTAAATGAACCTCCAAATATTTCTATACAAGCCTTCCAAGTTTTAGTTTTCGTACTATGATTATAGAGCTCAGGGCAGCACATGGAGCACCTCGTGTCGGCTGTTTAGCCAAATTTAACTCTGTTGTTTTTTGTTGCATTTTAGTTTATTATTTTTGTTTATACTTGCATATTGTATTGTATAATATTTGTGTGTTTTACAAATAAAGTCAATTATTATTATTATTTTATTATTTAATATTATGGATGTAGGGTAGCTACGAGTGAAGTTAATTTTTACAAAATAATATCCTAATCAAATCACATCTAAAAGTCAAACTGAGTCCATGAGTGACAAACAGGTTGAATATCAGACTGATTCCATAAATTACAGAAATGATGTTAATAATATGTATGACAATTATTTGTTAAAAAATGTACCTAGTTTCAATAACATTTACTTAATATTTTGTAAGAATAGTACAGGTTTTAATATAACATGCATAAGTGGTGCCTTCTACCAGCTGACCAAGAGCCCATGTGTGAGTGCGGACAGGTACAGGATCCGAGTCACCTCCTGGTTTGCCTCCGCCTCGACGAACCATGTACCCGGCGCAATATCTTGGAAGTAAATGCGAAAGGAATGGCTGTTGCAAATTTTTGGAAATATTGTGTTTAACCGGACATGGAAAGTAAGCAAGTAATATCCATAAGTACCCGTTGAACAGATAGTTTTTCCCCTTTTGTGGTTGGACCTTCCAATTAAAAACCTTTTCATGCATAAAAGAAAGGAGTGTGATTCTCAAACTCTTCTGTCATACTTTTATAGAGAGCGACAAAATGAAAACATGTAGGCCTACTGCGACGACACGAGTTGAGAAAAGTGAAAACCCATGTGAGTTGTTATCATTTGGGATGGTTGACTAAAGATTGATTTTTGCAATGGTACCATAATGGTTTACTTGCATTATTGCAAAATTAGAGTAGCTTCGATTTTACGCTACAGTTACCTGTTTATAGTAACTTGCTACTTTACTACATTTTCAAAAGTAATGCGCTACTGTCTTCGCTACTGAAAAAATAAGCATGTTACAAAGGAGCCTGAGCCTACTATTATTGTGACAGTAATTAAACATTTAACAAGGCTTGCTTTATAGACAAATGAAAATATAAAAATAATATTACGTAATAATAAAATTTTGAACCGGGTGTTTGATTATTATTATTATCAACTCTCTCTCTCTCTCTCTCTCTCTCTCTCTCTCTCTCTCTCTCTCTCTCTCTCTCTCTCTCTCTCTCTCTCTCTCTCTCTCTCTCTCTCTCTCTACTCTCTCTCTCTCTCTCTCTCTCTCTCTATATATATAATATCCTAACTATCCCACAAATTAAAGTACCGGTAACGGTTACCATCCCTACTTTAGGCCCGAATCAAGATATTATGGTACGACTTGGCAAGGACTCAGGTAACGTAATCATTATCTATAAAGGTAGGCAAATAATCAATATTGTGTATTATTCATCTATGCAACTGGAATAATGTACGCAATAGGCGTTATCATGTTTTTGGCTTCATTGTAGCCAAGGTCAAAAAATTATTTTGTGGGTACTTGCCATGGCTACAACTCTTTTCTTGTTTAGGCACATTATGTAGCACCATAGGCATGTGCTTAAGTAATAATTAGGGAACCCATATCATATTATAGACCTATGTTGGATATACCTATTATTTAATTTAATCATTTATGGAGTTCCTAGTAAGATTTTTTGTATTGTTATTGTAGTAACTCACACTTATCGCAGATATTTCATGTAAATTTTGTAATAATTTAAACCACAGACAGCTTCATAAGCTTGTGGAAGAACATTATTTTGTACTGATTAAAAAAAAAAAATTGAAAAAAAAAAAAATATTAAAAAATAATAATAATAATTATGTCATGTAAGTCACAGTCACAACAAATAGCGTTTCTAAAGGTTTGTTCTGTGTCCCGTATTAATTGTAAGCTATGAACGTTAAACCGGAGGTCTGGGTTCGAAACCCCAGTCGGCAAAACTTTTTGACAACTGCTATGATTATATTTATTATTATTATTATTATTATTATTATTATTATTATTTAAAAAAAGGTGTGAAACGGGTCATTTCGCCGCGTCACGTGTTTACACTTGCTAGTGTATGAGTTCGACGTTTCGGAACCACTGTAAGTTCCATCTTCAGGACGACTGCTTGTTGAAAGTGCGTTTACTCGTTGCCTCTCTCATTCGGGATCGTGTTTGAATGCCTTGACCAATGGCAATGGGGCTGGTCACGTGTGCGTCCGCTGCAACCTCGCTGGTAGTTGTTACACCCCCTTGTTGTGACGTCTGCGGGTGGGGTGTGATTGTCACGTGATTGTGAGTGGTTGTGTTGATGACAGGAGTCCACGTTGCACTTAGTTTATAGCCATGTCTCCATTAAAGTTGTTGGGATTATTCTTAATCTCCACTGCCTCGCGAATTAGTCTGGGCCAGAAACGTGCGGTCGAACTAAGTACCCTGGTGTCTCCAAACATGATCTTGTGGTTAACGTCACCTCTATGTGTTCTAACTCATGTTTGGCTACCGCCGACTTTCGTAACCTTTAGCACAGTGAGCTTTGTGTTCTTTTATTCTCGTGGTAATGTTTCGCGCAGTTTGGCCGATATACACTTTACCACATTTGCACGGGATTTCGTATACTTAAATATAAATATATACTTCTTAAATATTATAATAATAATAATTATTATTATTATTATTATTATTATTATTATTATCATCATCATTCACTATATAGTTTTTACTAAGTTGCATTGTAGAGAAAATGAAAAACACTGTCATCCTCAGAGCGACTCTCAGATCTTGACCCGGCACCTCCACCAACTGTGGCAATGTTTGGGACTGTGACAATGTTGCATAGAACTCAAGCCAGTGCAACCTTAGCCGACACAGACTATAGATCAGTGGGAATGTACGGTGGTCGGAGGGAACAGCCCAGAGCGACTCCCAGATCTTGACCCGGCACCTCCACCAACTGTGACAATGATGCATAGAACTCAAGCCAGTACAACTTTAGCCGACACAGACTATAGAGCAGTGGGAATGTATGTACGATGGTCGGAGGGAACGGAATCAATCCGGTATCCACGATGTTTTACGTGATATGGCTGTGATTGGTTGAAACTAGTTAAACCTACATGGCGCAAACATGGCCGTGTCAAAGATTAGTCACATGATATGATATGAGATATGACTAATCTTTGGCCGTGTCCACAAATCGCGGTTTGCTCCGAGCGTTTTTGAAACTCTGAACAATGTATGTATGTGTGTCTGTCTCTCTGTCTTTCTGTCTTTCTGGTCTGTCTGTCTGTCTGTCTGTCCGTTAGAATGTCTGCCTGTCTCTTTACCTGTCCGTCTCTCTGCATGTCTGGTTGTTTGTCTGTCTGTCTTCCATCTCCATGACATTGACAGTTCTTAATTTCCAATAGTTTTCCTCTGACAGGGAACGTGAACGGTCTGGTTTGACACGTTTCAAATACTATTACACCCCACCCTAAAGGGCATGAATCAGGTCTAGGGGGGCATAGTCTGCACCTACGCCACTGTACGGCCGATTCTGTTTATGTTTTCTAATTATTACTTTTCTGTTTTAGATCAACAAACAGAATTTATCCTATCTTTATGGTTCAGAAAATGCATTTTGCGTTTTGTCAACTGTAGTACCGTTCGCCTCAAGTCCAATCATTCATTGTCTTTGAATATTGATTCGCGTTGTCAGGGCTAAAGGATGACAGCTGTGAATGACTTGTGAATGAACTTTTACTGAGCCGGCCGCAAACAAGTTTTCAAGTTCACCCCCCCCCCCCCCCCCCTAAAGCCCCAATCCTCCAGGCACGCCATTCAACCCACTGACCGACTTTGATCCGAGCTAGAAATGAACGTCAGCTGGCAGGCGTGGCAGTTCTAGTTATCGACGCTAGGTAGCAGCACCGTACGGCAAGCCTGCAATGTGACGCGTAGGCAGCCCGCAGTACACCCCGCACATCACATGATGCTAAATTATTAACCGAAAGAAGAGTCCAAAGTTTTTACCAGCAGAAAGCAGGAAGGTTTATTGATATTATTGCCAAGGCTCAATGATGTTTTTAAATAAATAAATAAATAAATATATATATATATATATATCCAGTGGCGTAACTACCCGGGGGGAGCGAGGGGGAGGCGACCGTCCCCGCAAATTTGATCTGAGTGGGGCGAGGATGGGCACAACTTTTAATGATATGAGGTGTGTATTGAAATATTATATAGATATTGAGAAATTTGTCATATTTGCAACTTTTTCATGCATCTTTTACAAGCTTTTTGAGAAAAAATCGTTTAATTAAATACACTCACATTCTAACGATCGAAAAAAAATCCGGGGCAGAGAGTCCCAGACCCTCATTAGCTAGTGCCCCCCTCCAGACTCCCATTATACACAATCAAGTACTTTATCCAGGAAAGAGCATATATCCCAATTTTTTTATGACACCACTTACTATACCCACTATACCCACGTACCTCTTAACAGTCGTGATAAATCGTTCACAAAAATCACAAAAATGTTCGCTCTCTCGAAACACAAGGGCTAGTTACGCCATTGCAGCCTGGTTTGCGTCAGCTCATCCAAAAGTCTTAAATTCACATATTTACGTTAGGCGATTAACTAACAATAATAACACTAACAGGAAAGTAATAATACTCCTGTATTTATGTACATATTAACGCAATTGTTGAGCCATAGGCTGCCATCGAGTAATGGCACCACTATTTTGAGTTGACCCACCATATTTTAAAACAACCTTTAAATATTATTGACAATGCCTGCACACCAAGGCAGCACCCCACTTAGTACACTTTATATGTAGTGTATTTTCAAGGGAACTATACCTGCAGCCAGGGGTCGAAATTAATGCTTGCCCGAGGCTAGTGAAACTTTGCTCAGGCTATTAGACCGACGGGCAAGTACTTTTACCAGACCTCCCAAAAAGGGGGGGAACAGATAGTCTCAATACACACTATGGTAAGGATACTTACCCCCTCTTGTCATGCCACACATTTTTTGACAAAAGCCCGACTCACGTTTGTAGTACAATATTTAATAAATTACCAGCTTCAATTAAATACTCCAACTCACTTCATATATTGAAAGACTTCCTTGTTTCTTATAAAATAAAGCTTATTACTCATTAAGAGAATTCCTTGATGACCATTTAACAATTTAACTTCTTGTTTTCACACTTCTTTCACACCAATTTTTTCCCTTCACTTTTGTTTTGATTAAAAAATATTTAAAAGGCAAATATTACAGCCTACAATTTCTATCTCCCACGAAATATCAGTTAAATTATAAATCATTAAAGTTTGATATTAAAAAATGTATTCATGTAATACTTGAACTTGGTTTGAATATTATCGTATTTATTATGTATAATAACAAATGCATTAGCATTGTTATTCATATTTTGTAGTATTTTAATTACAATAATATAATGTATTAATTGAATTTGTCCCATATGTGCTATGCACATGTCAGTGGACTGAAAATAAATAATAAAATAAATAAAAAATAGTTAAGCTTCAAGACTATGTTCAATAATTGAGTTAATGTATATGGAATTCCCTATCGTTCAAACTTTGATCATTATTGAAGTGCAATACAGAATACAACATGGATGGCTTGGTTGCTCGTCCATCACCGACATTTGGCATTTTCCTAGTTAATTATGTAAAAGACACTAATATAATACTAGTTTTATTATTCAATACTGTTATTGTTCCACCCAAAGACTATATCAAGGTTGCCACTTTCAAGAATTTTATCCATTTTAAGGATTTTTAAAGTGTCTCAAGGATGCCCGTTTTTTTGGCAAAATCTTAGGATTTTCCTACCATAGTTAAAAATACATGAAAATAATACATTTTTTTAATACAGCCTAAAAAGCGATCAACTAGTGACAACATCAGAAGCACCGGGTAATAGTAATAATGAATCCAGTGAGTATAGACTGGATGGCGAATACTAAAACGTTCTTACACTTATTCTAAGAAAATTCAGATTCTTGAGCGTATGCTTGCATGTAGGCCTAATTTTGATTTAAAAAAATCCTGAAAATTTCGATTATTTTTTCACGTAATAATAAATAAAATACTAAATAGCTATTTTCAAGGAAATCTCAGGATTTTTGGAGTATCTTTTAAGGATAAAAATAGTTACTTGGTGGCAACCCATGGGCTATATTGTTCTTTCCATAAACACCCTAGCGATGAATGCAACAGGTTAATAATAGGGTCAAACAAAGATTAGGTACCGGCCGGTACTCTAATATATAGTGAGTAGGGCCTACCTACAGTATAATAATAATTATGTTATTTGTTTGCAAATAAAATTACTTGCCATACCATGCAAAATTTTGCCCATCCCTCAACATAAGTTTAACAGTTTGTTGGTTCTTCATTCACATTGACAGGTACATGGTTCAAGTATGACTCTTTTGAAGAGAAAAAGGTGAATACATGCTATTATATTATTTAAAGCTAAAATTAAGTGATAAAGATGTAATATATACTTGTGATGACGGAGATGGGTGTTTTTCGCATTTGCGATGGATGCGAAATGGCGGCAAAACTAGTTTGCTACATTTGTCGACGTTTTGAAGCTAAGGGTATCGCGTAAAAGTATTTCTGAATTTGCGACGAAGTGCGATGAGTGTGAATAGATGCGATGTAAATGCGACTATCTGCGATTAAAGCGTGAATTAGGCTCTTTTTCGTTGGTAATATGTTTTATAACGAACTGTTTCCTCGACCCGCGGACGGAAGTTTGTGCGAGTGCGAGATACACTTTGAGTTTGAGAATCCAGCCTCGCTAATTTTTAGTGAAGTATAGAATGCTAACTTGCAATATAGACCACGTTTGCCGCCAGGGACTGCTATGCGGTGCACGTAAATGAAACTTGACTAGCTTGCCAATCTATGCAATCGTGACATATCGGAAGCCCGGCTACACGACGCGAACGAAGTGTTACGAAGTTGTACGAACCGAGCCGAGCTCCAAGTGTGCTGCAGGCTGTGTACTTTGTTTTGTTTTCGTTCGCACACGTCGTCGTAGGCCTAGGAATCCAGTCCTCATATGCAGGCGTGTAGGAACTTTTTTCGAGGGGGGGGGGGGGGATTCGGACCACGCGTCCATCATAATGGACATAGTAATTTTGAATTTAAAAAAATGTTAGTTACAGTTTTGTCGATTTGACCATTTTTTGTTTAAATTGTGGAATTCAAATTCACATGTTTTTATCTCATAAAATAGGACGAATAGTACCTTATTTGGAGAAAATTGAAAATACAATTCAGTAAAAACGGGCAAAAATACTCCCCCCCCCCGGAAATGTAATATATTTCTAGTATTGCTGGTATTGGAGGTACAAAAAATCCAAAATGTGCAACGAATTCGGATAAAAATCTAGTTTTAGAAACGCACTTATAATTTACATTTGAACATAAAACGTTGCTTTTATTCAAAATCTGAAATTTCCCATAATTTCTTAAATATTTCAATGAAAAATAATAAAAAACACTAAAAATACTCGAAAAAAAAAATTTGAGTGAATTTAAAGATGGTGTTGTAAAAATGGTTCAACAATGTTACAGTACAAACTTTCATTCATTGATTTTACAAATCATTCTTGTGGCCGATGTGCACTGTTTTCTTCATCGTTATAATGGGAAACTAGCAATTTTTGGGGGCATGTGTGAGGTCACAAATTCACCCATGATTGACGAAAATTGGTCAGAAAACTTCCGTCAGGATTGCCGGTGACCGAGATGAAACCTACTATCTTCTGTCGTATGCGATGGACGTGCTAGGCTACGTCTGTCGGTCGAAGTCGCATGGTTGGAATCGCAAGACTTATTGCAGTTTCTAAACATTAATATATCCGACCATCCCTCGATTCTTCTTCTATATCCACAAAGATGTAGGCCTACTCAATCAACGACCTTACAACTAGAAGGGCTGTAATCAATATAACGCTGGCACTTAAAACAGAGAAATAACCATCTACTTTTATATGGATTAGGATTTATTAGATAGCGAAGCTCCTAGTAGTTAGTTAGTTAGTTAGTTAATGTTGTTTTAGGGCACTCAACAGTAGGAGTTATTAGTTCCCATGTCAATTGCATTGGAATCTTCCAAATTTTCTGGATTCCACCATGTTTTTTCTTTCAATGGATGGAACGTAGGGAAGACGAGGGGGGTTAATGGGAAGGAGTGAGGATGTTGGATAGGATTGGGTTAAATCTGGGTGGGAATGAAGCATGCTCGTTGCAGAGGGGCCGGAAGTATGGAGACAAAAAAGTGAAAGAAGTAAATAAATATTAGTAAGGCTGTGAATGAAGAAAGGTGTATTAAAAATTTGCACCGAGAGCTCTCTCTGCAACACGCACCCCAACCGGCCAGAAGCTCGCCCTTAGTTTGGGGAATACACTACTCCCCTACTCACAGGCCAAACCACGGGAAGGTAGCGAGTTGGACTTGAAGGAAAGCATAAATCTTGTCTGGATGGTATGGACAGGCGCGTGGACAGCGAGTATGCACAGCTTGCTGCACACAACGTGGGTGCGTCTCGCTTAGGTTGTCGCTCAGTCGGAGTACATTTTGCGACAGCGCACAATCATGGGTCCATTTAACTCATAAATAGTTTGAATTTAGTAAGCGTTGTCGAGCTTAGTAGGATGCCATAATCTTCTTCTTGTGATGGATGTTATTGGTTTAGATTTCTTTTTCGCTAGTCAAAAGACACGGCGAGCTACATTTTCGTACCATGCTAACTCTTATGGGCGCTGAGACCAGATAGAACCAATTTCCTTCCCTCCTTCAAACCTTAGGTTCCTTCATACGTCCACACTTTAGGTTTAAATCTTTTGTCCAACTCAAATTGTGGTAATTACACCTATGTAAAATATAGAATCATAAGTGGGGTTAAAAGGTGTATTATTTCACGGATGGACAAAAAAGCGATTTTGTTGTAATTTGACAGCAAATTTCGAGATTATGTTGCCAGCTGTCATTCAATTCAAACACTTTCAGAAGATACCTCACTCAATAACACTGCTTTGTGCATTTTCTACAATTTCTATTCCATATTATTTTATTATTACCAGTTTTATCTTCTATTTATTAAACAATCGCACATTATAACGGGGTTACTTTTGAAATTGGCGCGAATTTCCATGGCTACACCTCCTCAAGAGGCTGGTGCAAAAAGTGCAAAAAGTTTTAATTACCCCCTGGACAAAAGAACACGTCTTTGGAAGAAATATTGTAATTATACCTAGACAAAAGAACGTTTATTTCTTCAAAAGGTGTAAAAATTGGTGGACAAAAGAACAGACCTCTTAGATGTATTTTGCTCTGCGGACTCTTCTCGTTGGGTTCATTCGGAGGAGAATGCTCAGGTGTGGACGCAGGTTTACATTCAGAATTGGTGGAGGTGCCGGGTCACGAATTTTCAAACTTTAGTGGAGGCTAGCCACTCCCTTCTTACCACCAGGGTTATCAATCACATTCTGTATCATACTTGATCAACAATCGACGAACATTTTGAATGGTTAGAAAACCCGGTGCCGCCACCAAAACGATCAACGCATGCCTAATTATTTCGTCGACGCTCTCTCGCTTCAAGATACTCCCGTAGTCGTCTTGTGAACATCACGTGTCCCTCATAGACGCGTCTGTTATCAGTTTCATGCACCGCACAACTTTGCACTTGAATAATTAATATTATCTGGATCCATTAATACTGAAACTAAATGGGGTATAAACTTCAAAGGTAATTAGTGAGTATGTTATTTACTAGTTGATGCTGGCTGTAGAGCTATATCACCCATTTCCTATCGCCGTTGCAGTGAACATCATGTCCGTGGGGCGTTACTTCATAAACAAGGTATAAATCACATTGATTGACCTTAACCTACATGGAGATGTGTGACAATCATTCTCAATTGAAATATGTCTGTATTAACTAACTAGTTTAATCTTTATAATTCAGATAGAATGGGAAGTGGGAGCTGTAATTCAATAGATTTGTGATCAAAGTGTTTATATAGGTCGCGGGCGGCTAACTTGCCAACCTGATTCAATAGATAATTTTTATAGAACGCATGTTTAGAATTTGAATTTGTTTTTGATCGGTAATTCGACCTGACTACAGACGCTGAACTAATGAACAGCAGTTACAGCGTCCCGCCCATACCCCCCTCCCCTCCCCCAACCAGCATCCCATACCAACATCCGTTCACTATATATCGCTTCCCCATTTTGCAGTTTACATGTGCGTTAACTGCCGTATTTCTGTTATCACACTAGTGCAGCATTGCTTGCTTCGTTGGTCCCTACTTACAATAAAGATGGTCCCGGGTTCGATTCTCGATTTGAAGATGTTTTTAACATACTTAAATCTATTAATACCTGGGTTGGGTAAGTGTTTCCGGAGCCGTCCATGCATCGGATGACAAACATAATACATTGCCTTGTTAGCCTTGTTGATCCTGGAGTCGTCCATGAGTGACTCGTGCCCTACCATTCGGTGGCTACTTCATATATCAAACATAGCTCCACATTATCTAACCAACTCCAACACAGATCTCTGGTTGGCCATAGTTTGCTCGGCGATGGTGTTTGTGTTTCAAACAAGCTCCACATTATCTAACTCCAACACAGATCTCTGGTTGCCATAGTTTTGCTCGGCGATGGTGACTGTGTTTCAATTACAGCTCCACATTATCTAACCAACTCCAACACAGATCTCTGGTTGGCCATAGTTTGCTCGGCGATGGTGTTTGTGTTTCAAACAGCTCCACATTATCTACTCCAACACAGATCTCTGGTTGGCCATAGATTGCTCGGCGATGTGGTTGTGTTTCAATTACAGCTCCACATTATCTAACCAACTCCAACACAGATCTCTGGTTGGCCATAGTTTGCTCGGCGATGGTGTTTGTGTTTAAACACAGCTCCACATTAACTAACTCCAACACAGATCTCTGGTTGGCCATAGTTTGCTCGGCGATGGTGTTTGTGTTTAAACACAGCTCCACATTAACTAACTCCAACACAGATCTCTGGTTGGCCATAGTTTGCTCGGCGATGGTGTTTGTGTTTCAAACACAGCTCCACATTAACTAACTCCAACACAGATCTCTGGTTGGCCATAGTTTGCTCGGCGATGGTGTTTGTGTTTAAACACAGCTCCACATTAACTAACTCCAACACAGATCTCTGGTTGACCATAGTTTGCTCGGCGATGGTGTTTGTGCAGACGGGATTCGTTCTGTCCCCTCCTGAAAATCAGTAGTGTGACCTGTCTAAATATGAATTTATTAATTTATTTTCGATATCATGTGTTTTAATAGCGGATTCACGCTTTTTAGCTCAACTTTATTAGGTCAGTTGTAACATTTTAATCACAAGTTTATTTGATCAGTGGCGATATACACAACATTTTGATTGATGCGTTTGAGCTGCCAATATTTGACAAGCAAAACTAATATATGATTGAAAAGCGTAGTGCATAATGAGTGTTGGCTTTAACATGTTTGTACAGAAATGTGTACTTACACAATCCAACTCCGCTATAAGAACGGCGTTTGTGTGGTGGGTTTAACGCTGGTTTATGCATCTCGTTGCAAGCAAGGTTTCACTTCTAGCCGATATGGTTGAGAATAAATATTGAAGTTAAAATAAAAACAGTCTGTTCGAGCACGAGTTTGAAGCCGCGACCTTTTGCAGAAACGGGATCAAACCCCCACAAGACTGAAGAGAAATGCAAAATAATTACATAAATATCAACATGAAAATGTGGAGAAATGCGCTTACATTAATTCTGTAATACAATCACTCCAGCGTTGGTGAAGATAGGGTTGGCAAAATGAGAAATAGGATTTCAGTTAAAATTATATTAGTTTCAGCAAATGAGAAATAAACCTACTTATACTTTTCGAAGTTTGCACAAATGTTAAGTCGTTCTAGTTATTTCTTCTCGGTTTTTGTGCATATTAAGACTAACATGCGCGAACTCAAGCGATCCACTAGTCTAGAGCTTTGAGCATTTACATCAGCAATACCACGTCTCGTCTGTAGCATTTATCCAACCTCGTTTATTTCAATCGTAAACTTTTTGTACATTTTCTCTCTAGCGTGATTCTAGATCAACAATTCTATTCTGGATGTGTTTTGCCATTGCAATACACAGCAAAGCTTATCCGATGATACTAATAGTGTGAATTGAAGAAATTGCCGGAGCTGAAACAGAGATAGTTTATAACCCTTTCCTCTACGTTGGGAATGTTTCTTGTATGTATGTTATTGTTAGCATTTACTGATGTCTTTCTAGGTCAGCTTTACAATATGTTTCGAGTGAAGGACATTTCGTACAGTGACGTGCAGTTGGAATCACATTGCAGTAATATAATAGGTAGAATGAACCATTTTTCAAATTTCTTTCAGGGAAAAATATAGTGACATTGAAAAATAAAAAGCTACAAATTGCAGATAAATTTCAAGTAAATGAAATTGAATGTCATAGCTGGAGATGTATTACAATCGTTAGGTAAACTGCTTGAAGAGCGTCTCTATGTATGTCCGTGCGTTGAGAAGGTGTAACTATGACAGTGGTGGTAAGCTTGGTCGAGCCTGTATCGCGCATAGCAAGTAGCAGAGCGAGCCGTGGTAATTTATTCGTCAAGCGGAACTGCTGGAATCTAATCACCGCTTGTGAGACATTGAAGAAGAGGAAATAAAATGCAAATCAAATGGTTGACCTATTTGTTTGTCTGAAAGCTTTGAATTAAAACGTGCTATTGGGGCAGAGAAATTTATTATAAATAACACCATGATCTTCACAAATTGGTCACAATTGAACTGCACAAAGGCATACATACAATAATTGATATAATGCGAAGAAACTGGTGGACAGGTTTTGTAGATTACGATTACTTTTCTAAGTAAAGTAATCAGTCGGACTCAACTAATTTCGGTTTCATCATGGGATTTGGATTTATTGAACATCATTGGACTATCAAGCACGAGAGTGTGCACAAAAGAAGATAACGCCCAATGTGGATCTCTTTTGATGGTGGTGCCGGGTTTAAAAATATATTTATCTTGAGTCAAGATAGCCCCGCCTCCCTGAACACTAGGGTCACCAAAAATTCTGTGTCATTTTTATTGCAGGTCAATGTAAAAAAAAAACGCATTAATAAATCATCAAAAATATTTTTTGTATTCTTTTGTTGACGGTTTTGCATCTTTTTGGCCTTTTGTTGAAAATTATTTTGTTAAATAAATAAATAAACAAATAAATAATCAAATAAGTTAAACATAATTTGAAGAAGTGGGGTGAAATCTCGATGAAACGTCAATATTGTCATTATTTTCATTATTATTAATCTAGTATGTATGTACGTGGTCTACACCCATCAATAAATAATATTAGTAGAAGACTAGTGAGACTATTGATGTATATCCGGGTCAATTAGCTTCTGAAAATTAATCTCTATATTGAATTTACGTTCGTGGAATGTGTATTCTGTTGCAAATAATGGCTTGATAATCACACCAACGTACGTAACTGAGTGTATTATGTATAAAGCCATGCATTTTTACTCTGACGTCAATGTATTGTTTCTTTAAGTGTCTAATATCAATGTAATTTTTTCTCTCTCCCTCTCTAATAAACTTTCAAATAGTATTCGTACATATTCCATAGTACCAACTAAACGTGTTAAATTAATGTGTGAAGTGTGTCTGCAATAAACACGGAATCTGTAACTTAGTGTTGGAGGATGGAGGGGGAAAGTTAGCTATGTTTGAAACTCGACATTTTGTAAACTATTTGTGTGTTTTACCAATTCAGTAAACTTATTATATTATTATTATTATGATGTCGAAACTTTCCCGCGATGCCGACATCAAATCGAAACTTCGATATATACGTCTGCCGTACATTTAATATACTAAGTATTAGTTTCGTTATATTTTCATTTTGTAATTTAAGAAAGCTATGAAATAAAAAATAAAACTAATCTTAAGTTGGCGAACCTCGGGCTTCATTACTACAGTTATTATTACTTATTACTTCCGTTTTCAGAAAAGCGTTTCTACTTCCTGTCTGGGAGAGTATCGCCATTCGGATAAAACAACGACCCCTGAATTCCACACTCGAAACTGCTAAACGAAAGAACGGAAAACCACTCCATTTTTTAAGACTCTTAGAATTTTTTTAATGAAGCTACTTTTTATTTTTACTGGATACTTTTACTACACGCACAGAATGGTTTGCACAAAGGTCTTGGATTTGGAGCATGTTGCATTTTAACCCTATTGCGTCTCGTTTACATTGCATTCTAGGCCTGTTCGTTGCAGTTTGACTGTATGCAAGTTGCAATAATCATAACAAAAATACAGTTTTCATTTTTTAGGGTATAAGTTAATACGTGAGTTTTATACCGAAATTGAAACTCTTCGGGTTTCTAGATTTCTTTAGTTTTTGTTTTACGTTAGTATATATTTTGTCTATGATCATCTGAGGAACATTAGCTTCAATCATGTGATATGAATAAAAAATAAATAATAGCATACTTTTGTGGACATGTCAGGCACATTAGAAAATGAAGTAATGTTAACCAAATTGTACTACCATGTTTAAGTGGAGGTAATGTTTACACAATTTGTACTCCCATGTTTAAGTGGGAGTAATGTTTGATTTCAATAATAATATCTGAAAACCCCGCTTGATGCTAACTTGAGCCAAACCTCAAGCAAAGTCAATGCATAGACAAATAACCTTCATTTTCATATTACATGTTTTAAATGTTGTAGAACATATTATTTAATCCCACCCTAGAGTCTCCCGCCTCCTCTTGGCCCTGGCCAGTGTAAAGGGGGCCCCACACACGCAAACATTTCGTACAAGTTGCTTGCAAACATCGTGTTTGGCAGCATGCTTGCGGTGTGTGGGGGGGTGTTTCAGCGTGTTTGCAAGCAAGCTGCAGTTTTCAAATCGTTTTGATATTTTGACCGCGCTTGGCAGCATGCTTGCGTGTGTGGGGAGGTACGCAAACATCTCGTACGAGAAGAGGTCATTAGTCATGTCTTCAGGGAGAAGGTTTGTGCCACCAACAATAGCGCACACAAGTTTATGCTTGGATAATGAAGGAGACATTCGTTTTTGCGTGTTTCCGAACGCAAGGAATGGCCTCTAATGAGGGTGTGTTATGGGTTGGCCAGATGTAACCCCCCCGCTGTGTCCATGCACATCGGTTTCATGTGTGGGGAGTAGCATGCTTGCAAACACGATGTTTGCAAGCAACTTGTACGAAATGTTTGCGTGTCTGGGGGCAGCTTAAGGCTGTGGCCGCAGTGCCCCAATTCCCACCCTAGAGTCTCCCGCCTCCTCTTGGCCCTGGCCAGTGTAAGGCTGTGGCCGCAGTGCCCTAATTCCCACCCTAGAGTCTCCCGCCTCCTCTTGGCCCTACTACTAGGGCTACTGGGCGATTACTCTCTCTAGGAAAAGAAAAGAGTTGAGTTTGTTACCGCTAGGTCACTAGGAAACACAAGGTAAAATGGTTATTCCAAAATTACATGGTGGTGTGAAGTATTCTGGGGGGGGGGAGGGGTTGTGATACAGGCGCTCGATGTTCCCCCTTCTATAAATATAAATAAAAAAAATAAAAAATCGTATTCAGAGTTTAGCCACTCAGTCATATAACTGATTTTCAGTGGGGGACAGAAATAATACCAAATAAAAGAAACGTACACAGTGATAATAGAAAGGAAGTATCAAACTCAACGCCTGAGGTGCTTGGCAGCTGCCAACATAATGCACACAGCCAAGCAACACTTGATGGCCTCTTCAGACCAAAGTGTTACAGAACTGATACTTATCCTAGGCCGCTTCGCGAACGCTTTTTTTAGTCGCGTTAATGGATGAGCTTTTTTAATAAGTTTTAGTTTGCGTGGAATCTCTTTACTTTTGTTCTTTTTGGACGTATTGTAGGTGATTGTTGTCAAGTTACTATTGTTACTTGTTAATTGTTATTATATACCTCAAAAACCTTATATTAAAACCTTTATTTTGATGGGTTCTGGCTAATTTTTCCAACTTTGGTGGTGGTGGTGGTGGTGGTGGTGCGGGGGGGGTACTTTGGTCTAATTTTGGTAAACTTTCTTTTGGACCATCTCTGGTATCCATGCTTCAAATTAAAAGTCATTCCAGCTTGTCGTACGCATCTTGCCAGTTACTCAATAAAAATGCGTCTTAGCAGCTATAATTTCCTCACCTATATGGTAAAAAATCGGCCATCCAACTCATATCCTTTTTGATAAAACGTTACACAAAAATGCTTTAAAAAATGCCGCAATGTTGGGAGCATGCATAGACGTTTTTTTTTTCAAAAATAGATTTGGTCTTCTCTCGAAAGGCTATTTTATAACGTTATTACTCCAAAAGTAATGTTTTATAGTTTTTGGATGAGCGTAGCGAGCGAAGCGAAGATTACATTTCACTTCACTGGAGAAAAAAATCTGGAATGTTTTTTTTTGTATTTTTGTCTGTTTGTTAACACGATTCCGGCTAAACCGACACTCCAATTGCGATGAAATTTTCTGGAGACGTTTGAAATCTCTGAACTTAGAACTGCACGGTTCGAAAAATCGATCGAAAAATTAATTTTACGATTTTTTTCGATTTTCAAAAAAATTCTTCGACTTATAACACCTACATGCTTTATCCGATTGTAATGATTTTTTCACAGAACCTTAATTTTATGAATTAATATATTCGTGTGAAATTTTGAGCGCAATCAATCAATTATTTCTTATAATAATTGCAATTTTACGCTTTTGCTATGATGCTGCGATAATGCTAAGGCTTTTACAATAATTTTCATTTTTTTTTAAAGTGAAAGGTGTTTTAGATTAGAAAACAATGCATCTAAACATTCACTAGACGGATTTTAAAAATTCGTTTTGTATGATAAAATTAAATATGATTTTTTTCCTTTACATTGTTGGAAAATGTATGCTTTTTGTAACAAATCTATATTTCCCATATTTTAATTAAAAAACTATAAATTTCATCACAAAAGTGTCTGGTGAATTTGGCAGAATAAGACTTGTGAGCATATTAAAAAAGAAATTATTCTTTTATCTTAAAAACTGTAGAAGAAGTAGGAAAAAACGTTAGCATATGTGCTAGAATAAAAGTTTCGAGATAATAGCATTTAAAGTTTATTTATGTTGTTTTTTAAATTTGAGTGTAACATAGCTTAAAGGTTCAGTTTATTTATTTTACATGAATTCACTGGGCCTTTTTAACCTGTTAATCTTGGCTTCTTTAAAATTGACTAAAATTGGAATGAATAACACTCTACAGCCCTAGATTAGGCCTAATATCAGTACTGGTAATCCATTTTCCCATGCAAAATAGCATGCAGCGCTCAAGAAAAAATTCATTTAATGCTTTTAGCATTATATCAGCATAAAATAAATTTATGTAGTCAATAAATTAAATAGTAAACTTAAAAAACAATTAAAACAATAATAATGCAAAATAGCTGGTTTTTCATACATTTTCAGTGAAATAACCCCTTAAAATATTACGCTCATCCAACAACGCGCCTGAAAAAGCGTTTGCGAAGCTTCCTAGTTTAAGAAAACATATCTTAACACACACACTCACACAGTCTTTAACTTTTAGAAGTGGGAAACTTGCACACTGACTTGACACTGATTTTCGGTGGTAAAATATTCAAGTTATTATTTCTGAACCACGACACAAAACACAAACAAAAAAGCGCCACTTTCTTAGTGTTGATATGACTCGAGCGCTCGAGCGATTAATCGGAAGATTAAAATTTGATTGTTCGATCTGTAGTGTAGCATAGGCCTACTCCTGTGTGATCAGTGGCGTTGGCATTA
Source organism: Sweltsa coloradensis (assembly GCA_024449915.1). Lineage (NCBI taxonomy): Eukaryota > Metazoa > Arthropoda > Insecta > Plecoptera > Chloroperlidae > Sweltsa > Sweltsa coloradensis. The sequence continues at coordinate 11,876 of JAMZAV010000034.1, read as the reverse complement.
AAATTTCTTGTAAGGTACGTGAATAAGCTATTTTGTATTACCTGTGTTACTGTTACCTTAGTCTAGGCCCATTATGATTATATTTACATTCAGTGAATTCGCCGGTTCGGCACTTGTGTTGTTGCCTAGGTCCCCGGTCTCAGCCCTAGCTAGAGTTTCAAAAGTCCCGGCAATACGATTAGGGCTAGGAGTTATCGTTATAGCTCTAGGATAGGATATAAATTAATATATTTATATTTGTGTGCTCGTGTGTGTGTGCTTGAAAATGAATGGCTTCATCTTGTTTTCTCTCGGTTGATTAGCAGGCCAACAGGAATCGGTATCTGGTACAGCTTTGTAGGCCTAGGCCCTAGGCCACCCATTCAGTACATCAGCTCGAGGGAGCCCATACTAGGCCTAGGCCTACCACTGTCGGCGGTGTTGAAATTGTGAAGAAATATAATCCTCACGAAAGTGGATCTAGTTCTATCACAAGCTAGGGTACCCGGTACATCCATTATCAAATGTGCTGGGGATTGGGGGGGGTGGGGGGGGGGGGATAATCCCCGACCTTGGAAGTGTCCTTACTTTCCCACACAACCAGCAGGCTTAGGCCTACGTAGCCTAACGTAGTGCCGTACCTTTTATTGACAAAGTAACTTAACTTTTCGAAGTTCCTCATTTTGGGAAACTTCAAACTTGCCCAAGACTGCTAGGCCTAGCAGGTTGTAGGTCTAAGGTTGCACTGATTTTCGGTACCTAGTAGGCCTACAGACAAGACGCGTCCACGAAGAAAAGTTTCGGTAAAGTGAAATACTAGCCTGCATCACTTTGTTTGTTTCAAGGTACGTGCCTTAGCCTATTTTGTGTTACCTGCACTCGTGTTATGTGTTAATGTTCTGGGTCTCAAGTTTCTAAAAGTCCCGGCAAAGATTAGGGCTTAGGCCTATAGCTCTAGGATAGGATTTATACAATATAAAAATACGTATACGTGTGTGTGATTGAATGGCCTTGTTCTATCTTCTCTCCGTTGGTTGGCAGGTAACTAAGAATTGGTACCTTGTAGGCCTAGGCCCTAGGCCCCTATTAGTCAGGGAGGTTAGGTTACTCACCATCGCATTTTGTCCGACTTTCTCTTTTGGCTTGGTTGATTGGTAGTCCCTCATCCCACCACCCACCAATACATCAGGCGGGACCTTTCTTTGTCCAGATGGATAAAAATATACCGATCTCGAATTACCAATCTAGGATATCTACTTAGTACTTACACTAGATACAAACGAAATCGTCAAGAGAATACAGTCCTAACTGACCTGGGTAGTTCTATCAAAATTGCTACAATATGCATGACACATATGCATCATAAAAATGTGTAGCATATGCCTACTATTTAATTATCAATTAGTATTCAATTGTAGATTTGACTTGTGGCGGCTTTTCAACTCAATGAACTCATTTCAGTTGTGCAGTGGGCCAAAGTAGCCCTAAAGTAGGCTTCATGATTGGGTACAAATGGAATGAATAAATGCTTTATTTCCACATAAGAACAAAATGTATGTAGGCTATATACATGGTGTTTAAAACAAAAAATACACTTAGGCACGGTACTGTACCTGTTTTAGCAGGGGTTATGGAAATAATCTAAATAATTTCAGTAATATTTACAATAAAGTATGAGATAAATAAATACAGTTACAGGTCTATATAATAGTCTACAGTAGGCCTATACTAACAATTATTTTCATTTTCAAACTAAAAGATACATGTTATCCCTTTTTATACGTATGAACAGTCATAGGCCTAGTCATGTAAAAACTTAATGTGCATGGATTTGTTTGTTGACTCAACATAATAGACACAAATCGCACATTTTATAATACATGCAGTAATGTAGTAGTAGAAATCATCATTAGAATTTTTGCTATTTTACATACACAATCATATAATTTAACAAATTTACATTTTTTAACTTTTCTTACAATTCCAACAATTCCTTGTGATATTCAATAAAATCAGTCTTCCATGAAAAATATGGGTAGGCCTATGAGGTAGCTTTACCTGTATTTGGCTTATGGCATAATTACATTTATATTCTTACAGTTTCCTTATGATATAAAATAAAATCAGTCTTACATGACAATATAAAAATAAAATAATAACATATTATGGATGTGAGACAGTTTTATCACAAATAATTTTATGTGATCAATTTCACTCCACATAGCATAGTCACTAGAAGTTTAACTTTTGGTAAGAGCTCAATATCTCAACATAACAAGATTTTATATCACACACCTTATATTGTGTTTTTATTATTCTACACTACCACTAGTTGGGTTTGGTCCAGAAATCTTCAATCCTAGTTACTTAATACTATAATACATATGCTATAAAACATAAATCAGATAACTTAGATAACAATGTGGAATCAATTAGGTACCAGTGTTAGGTCTAGGTTTCCTTTTTTATAAATTTAATTTGATTTACTCAACCCTATAGATTGAACTCAAAGTGAGAAATCTGTATCTTGAAGGTATTCAGCAATTAAGTACCTAGTATGCTTTTATTAGAAGTATACTTTGATTTTGGGGTCCTTCCACCAGAATGTTACCCACCCTGGTTGCTTCCCTATTTTTTATTATTTTAAACTTTTAGCATGAGTTTCTACGTTACCCCTGAGTATGAAACAACTTTTTTTTTTTTTTTAGCTCGAACCGTATAGAACTTACGGACTTGCGAACTTTTTCCGATGCGGCAATAATTGACATTTTAAGGTTTTGCGTTAATTGCTCAAATTTGATGACCGTTCACATTAACCTGACCAAACAAACTTTTTCATAAATAGAACATAACTACCTTTCAAATTATGTAGGTCTTGGTGGGCAAAAACCCACCCCTATTTGTTACATTCAAGGGTAAAGTAAACCAAAAAAATTGCGATTTTCAGCATTTTTGGGGCTCAATAGTTCAAAAAGGGTAAGGAATTTCAAAAATATTTTTTTGTGTCCTTAAACAATGCTTATGTATGTATTTAAAACACCCTTTAATTTCCTGAAATTAACAACCCTTATTGGCCAAAACTAACCCCAAAGTTGGGGAAAATCCAATATTTGACACTTTCAAGGTCAAATATTACGAAAGGGGGACCTCTTAAAAATCTGAAAATTTTATGTTGGTTTGTCCTATATGTGATTAACATACCCTATAAATTTGGTTTTGTAATTCAAAGGGGTTTAGAAGTTACACTGCTTTAAACATTGGCACTTTTTTATTTACATTTTATACGCATTAAGCAAGAATGACGGTTGTTCGTAAGTTTTACATAACTTATCATAACAAAAAAAACATAACAGCATAACTACAATGTTTAAATATACAGATCAACCTACTAGATATGCTACATGAGCTCATTTGTGTTGGCTTAATATCTTGGTAATCTCAACACTCAACTCCTGGCTTATGTTGTGTGTTCTGCCGGTTGCAGTTGATAGTTCCATCACAGAGACCGTTCGTAGAATATTCAAATGAGGAACCCACGAAGAGTCATTTTTTGTAAGCTTGAATATTGTCGATGGACCAGGCGGATGGAAGAAGTGAACCAGATAGTCTTTCTTGTCTGTACATACTTGCTGTACTTCTCCTAACCACCACTGGTTACTGTAGACACATGCAACATAATCTTTAACTTTAATGTTTGTTATTTTTTTATAAAGTGCACCTTTCAAAACCTCCACTTCCAAGTGATTTACTGAAGATGATGTTCTCCGCACCAACATGGTGTTTTCGTTTTTGGGGACAAAGCAGTGGTTTTCTCTGGTATTTGGAATAGCAACTGAGTTATCATATCGTGCAGAGAGAGCATTTTCATTATCCTCAATTTCTTGGGATCCTACAAAAATGAAATGAATACCCTTTATCTCTGTTGAACAAAATTCATACATTTTTAATGGTGTCAAAATGTAATCATTTCCAGTTCGCTGCAGGCTAGCTTTTGTCGTTAGTCGTTTTACAGTGCCTCCAATCCCATCACAAGGTCCTTTGCCGTGTGAAGTAGCAAAGAAATGCCATTCAGCATCAAGACCAAAGTCACATTTGTGCTGGCAAATATTGGCAAAGTTTTTACGATTCTTGTATTGACTCGCCGCTCCATCTGAGAAATAATACAATTTTCGAATATGTGGTGCAAACTCTTTGATTCTATTGATAACATGTTTTTGGAATGTATGAACAGCTGTAGTACTATGTTGTAGGCTGTCACTTATTACACAAATGCTCTCAGACTTCAATACTCCGGAGTCCAGGTAGTAAACCACAAATGGATGTAGAGTTGCCTGTGCGTTCACCCAATGGTAGCTCTGTATTTCGTCTTGAACGACAAAGGTGAAGTTCTCAGAAAAGTCTCCAGATACGATGCACTCATCATCTTTTAGGGACCTTTTTTTTTCTTTTAATGTTTCCGACTGAGTTGTGGCAATAAAATGATGGGTTTTTAAGACCATCAGCTTGTCAACAAGTTTATCAACAAAATCTGAGGTTTTGTCTACAATTGTAACCAAATCACAACGATCGGTTGTGACCCATTGGATGTATTTTATTTCCTCTTCTAGAAGATCTTCTTCTGCTTCAGGTAAATCGAGCATGTTTCGCACAGCATCTGTACCTGGACAGTTCGGACATACATTGAGCATACAGTCTTCGTTTTGCATGTCGCACACCATTAGAGCAAGCATGTCTTTGTACGAGAAGGGAATTTTTGCCCCATCAATCATTAATTTTACATTCTGATGCGTGACACAAACGCAAACAGAATGTGTACCATGGGGGCCAGCTAACACGCACCACTTTGGCCGCAACTGTGCAAATTTGGAAAAGCCTATCTTGATAGTAGGATGTACAGTTTTGAACTGAACATATAGTTCTTTCAGATTACATAAAACTAACCGTTTTTGTTTTTGTTCCTTAACACCATCAATGTCCCGTACCGAAACACAGTCCTTTTTTCCTGGACACATTCTGCTTGCGTCATCACTTTCATAAAAATCAATTACAATTTGCACAATATCTTCTCCAATTGCCGTATTTCCACATTTCTTCTTTTCAACTTGAGGTAATACACCGTATTTTTTTACCAATTTTCTTGTAGCACGTACTAAGCTTTCTTTGACTTCAAACTCTGAGCAAATTCTTTTCTTTGACCAAGACTTTGGCACAAGGCTTAAAACTTGTACTTTTTCATGGACACAAGTTGCACTTTTCATTTTGACTTTTAAATTATTCATAAGTGTCAAATGCTCGTCATCGTGATCGGTTTCACCATCGTCGGAGGCATTATTTACTTCATGTGAATCAGGAGTAAGAGTTGTGTACAGTTTCTTGGCTGCCTTACTTCGTATCTTATCAACTTTGTCTTCGATTGCTGCAGCTCTTTTACGGATACTCAATTTATTCATGTTAACTGGGGACACCCCTAGAGCACTGCATGCATCGTTTACTGACTGAATTATCACACACGGTGGCTCATACACATCAGTAGGGAGCAGAGCATCATTAACATATTCCATTCCATGTCCTTTAGAAATAATTTTCATGCATTTCACACAAATAGACTTCCCGGGAATAAGTTTAAGTTCAGGATAGACTTTCGAGTAAGAAAGAGAAATGGGGCGTAACCCTTTCTTAATAACTTTTTTATGAAATCCGAGTGGATCAGAACAGCATCGACCAAACAAATGATGATATTTCATTAGGTATTTACGTTCATGATAGAGACATAAGTCACATAACACCTCCAAGTTATCTGCTCCAGTTCGCAACATGAGCAATTCTCTTTCTTCAGCAGATAGCTTTTCACATGGTTTAAGTTCCTTTGAATTGCCATAGGAAATATTATTGCAATCTTGGTTTAAAAAAACTCCTAGTGAACACTGCATGATATAGACTCACTTGATTGACAAGAACTTAATGCTTTTTAACACTCACTTTACATAGGCCTGCAACTAAACACTTCTTCCTTAAAAGAAAGTGAGCATGTATGCAAATGATCCTATACCCAAGCTCTCACATAGTAGGGTTATGTTGCACCTGTTGCAACCCAAAGACACTGCCTTTGTAACCCTAAACAATGAGAACTTAATTAATGCGGCAAATCACTCAATATTCAAATTTCAAACATTGGAATGTGCAGTTCCCACACAACACTTTCCCAATCAACCAACTTCAAGGAACTATGAATTATGCTGCCTATGCCTAGATTTAACAAATTACCTAGTAGCCTATTTAAGGAATATTAACAATTTGAGGAAAATTATAAATTTCACAAACCTGTGAAATCTTTGTGGTAAATTTTTTTTCTCAACAATTTTCACAAAAAGTGCATATTTTATGAAAATTTACCCAAATTTTTACCCCCTACCCTCATTCTAAACTTTTGGAAACATGTTAGGGTATGTACCTGCTATTTACCAACTTAAGTTTTCAATTACAAATAATAAATGAGGAATCGAGATAGTCTGTAGCAAGCAAAGTAGATATGCATATTGAAAATAACACACATTATAAAAGGGGTGTAACTTCTAAACCCCTTTGAATTACAAAACCAAATTTATAGGGTATGTTAATCACATATAGGACAAACCAACATAAAATTTTCAGATTTTTAAGAGGTCCCCCTTTTCGTAATATTTGACCTTGAAAGTGTCAAATATTGGATTTTCCCCAACTTTGGGGTTAGTTTTGGCCAATAAGGGTTGTTAATTTCAGGAAATTAAAGGGTGTTTTAAATACATACATAAGCATTGTTTAAGGACACAAAAAAATATTTTTGAAATTCCTTACCCTTTTTGAACTATTGAGCCCCAAAAATGCTGAAAATCACAATTTTTTTGGTTGACTTTACCCTTGAATGTAACAAATAGGGGTGGGTTTTTGCCCACCAAGACCTACATAATTTGAAAGGTAGTTATGTTCTGTTTATGAAAAAGTTTGTTTGGTCACGTTAATGTGAACGGTCATCAAATTTGAGCAATTAACGCAAAACCTTAAAATGTCAATTATTGCCGCATCGGAAAAAGTTCGCAAGTCCGTAAGTTCTATACGGTTCGAGCTAAAAAAAAAAAAAAAGTTGTTTTATACTCAGTGGTAACATAGAAACTCATGCTAAAAGTTTAAAAATAATTAAAAATAGTGAAGCAACCAATTAATTACAAATTGGTAAATTTCTGGTGGAATGACCCTTTGTGCTTAAATGTATCTAGGTTGGTTAGGTTTCTAAATGTTATTGGAAGTTTCTTAAAAAGTTTTATATGAATGTGTGATGAATTTTGTTGGGTTGGGTTATTAATTATTATCTTATTATGATAGTCTCTATGAATGTTATCATTTTGTCTGGTGTAGTGTTGGTGAATAGCATTGTTCCAAGTTTTTTATTGTTGCCAGAAGGGACTGTAGTATGTACATACTGTAGAGGGTAAGTATTTTTTGTTTTATAAAATGTGTATTACAATGTGGTTTAATGTAAGTATATTTAGATTGAACCAGGCTTAGAATATCAAGTAACGCTCATTTCTGGAGACAGAAAACTTTGTTGGCAGAAGTAGAGTTTCCCCAGAATTCGATGCCATAGCGCATGTGGGATTCAAAATTTGCCAAATAAGCTAGTTTAGCTATTTTTGTATTTGTCTGTAGGGCCTATTTTGACTGATTTTAATGAAGGAAATGCTGAGTTTAAGCTAAATTTAAACAATGTTGGTTCCAATTTAGGTGTTGGTCTATGGTTATGCCTAGGAATGTGGGGGTCTAGGGGGAAGCCCACAGCTAGCGGGGCGCACATAGGTCTACCCTGAAAATTCAGAGATTTTTAGGGTGCGATTAGACTTAGAGTATGTCAATGAGTTTTAAGACATGTGTTATGGCATTTTCTTAGTGTTGACTGGAGATAATAATTGTTGAAAAATGTCAAATTATGTTCTTTGACTTGGCATTGGATTCCGTGGCGTATCCAAAGGGGTGAAGACGGGGTACCACCCCCTTTGCTAAAAAAAAGTGTGAAAGTGCACTTAAACGTTTCAATGGAGAATATAGATTAACTGTTTTATCGCAATAATAAAGGCAAATTACTATCTGACCAAATGAGGATTTTAGTAATACAAACTTTTAGATTGAAAACAGGATTTTAGAAGGGCCTAGATAGAAAGTTGGCGTTGCTTTAAAACGCACCGATTTTTACCAAAATTACCTTGAAAGAGAAACTTTTGGATTAAAACAGGATTTTAGTAGATAATAGTTGGTCATTGTGATGCTTTAAAAGGCACAGATTTTCGCCAAAATGACCATGAAGGAGAAAATTTTTCCCTGCGGACCCCCCACTTGGCCTTCGGTACATCAATGCCTACAATGCTACAATGATTCCTGTGCCTGTGTCCTACACCCATGTGTTTTGCTTCCGAGTGTAAATCGATGTCTAAAGTAAAAAAGTATTATTTACAAAATCTGATTTCAGTTTTATTTACCGTCCTTTGACTTCTCTTTTTAGACCAATCACAGCATGCGGTTTGCCGCATCTATGATTGAACGAAAAAAAGAGAACCAAAAGGTAGTTAAATTGTATGCATAATAAAAAAAAGCTGAAGAAAGATAAAGTAGACAAGATAGGGCAGGTCAGGGTACAAATGCCGTATACCGCCACATGAAAAGTAACACAAAAACTAGAGGTCACCACGGCACCCCCCCCCCCCCACCCAGCCCCCCACTCACCTACCTTTCATCGCAAAAAATTGACGAGTTTGGTACACCTGTATTTAACAGGTTAACAAATTGTGGTTTTTGTGTGCTAGGCCTACTTGTCACCAATTACTCAGGTCAGTAGTCCATAATATATGGTTAATACTTTTTAGTGTCATTAAACAGTACTCGATACATACTGGTAAAGACAATAACTGTTTGCACATGAGTCTAGGCGACAAATTCTCAATACCTAGGCCTAGGCCTAGGCCTACCACTCTCTAGCGCAAGGCTTGGGATCTCACCAAGCCTTAGGTAGGCCCACACAACCGGGCATAAATATTGGCCTACATATGAAAGCAGGACTTTCTCTGCTGTCCATTACGAGGCAAAGTTCTAGGCCTACGTTAGTATCTGTAGGGCCAACGTAACGAGACTTACGGCTATTTAATGATCAGAATGTATATTTGTACGTTGGATCCACGGGGTATCGCGCGAAGTGCGGGGCGCAAGCTAGAAGCGCCATTGGTTGAAATGGTCGAGACCCAAGTTTATTTGTGTATATTTTAAATCGAAAACTCTAGGCCTAGATTGCATTGCCAATTTGGGTGCGTACTGGGGTACCGAACTTTTGAAAAGTTCGACCTCGCCTACAGACCAAGAGCTGGGGCTCGCTGTGATTGGTCAAAGTAATTTTGGCGTCAATTTCTACTAAAAACAAAATATTTTTCGAGAAGCGATCAGTCGACCAGTCTTCTATTATGGAGTTCCGTAAATCTGATTGTGCGACCACTCTACCCATTGCCGAGCGTACCGTTAATGTTCCGGTCGACCAGTGGTCGCGACCACAACGCCCAACGTTTTGAGCTGGGCGTAGTGGTCGTTTCATTGAAGTATGGCGCTTTTTTTGAAATATATATCTGCTGATGTGTATTTTGCTGTTTACTCATAATTAGATCAACTGATTGAGCTGTAAAGTCTCGAGGGGGTGCTTAGAGAACATGCGGAGCATACGTGGAGGTAGGCCTAGGCTTTTGTGTATTTTCTGTACTTGTTTTACTAGTAGGTCTAGGCCTAAGCTGATCGAGGGTTGTTCTAAAGCCCTGGCCTAGGCCTAGGGCCGAGAGGGCATAAGTATCAAATATCTATTCGGCCTAGGGCATACACAAAGACTATTGCCTGGCAGTCGTATTTGTCACAATTATAAAGCAGCTGCACCCCTTGCAAGTTCCATCGCCATTTTCACGCCAACAAATTCGAACGTTTCTAGTTCGGAAGTGTTCCGTTGTAGGTCGCGACCAAAGCGACCAACGACGGGTGACGTCACGACCTATCGACGACTAGTGTGGTCATGGTGGTATATATCTTTAGGTGATTTCACTTGCGTATCCAGCAATGCTATTTTTGTGGTCGCTTAATGCACGCAGTTCAGACGGAATCCGCCATGGATCGCGACGTGTCAGGTGGTAGTCACGTGACGAGAAAGTCGATAAAGAAGTTTTTCCAAACTTTTTTGTCGACTCTACCTCGAGAGATGGCAGTGTGTATGCACTTTATTGAAGGCCGTGCATTCAGATCCGTAGGCGGAACATTCGAATTTCCGAATTCGAGCCATCTGATTGGTCCCCAAGGCCGCCATCTTGTAAGTTCTATGTCACGTGACTACCACCTGACACGTCGCGCATTCTGTCGGCGACCGCCTGCACTGCGTGCATTAAGCGACCACAGAATTCTGGCAGTGAAATCACCTATGAGTGTGGTCGACCGGGCGCTTCTACGAAACGAAACCTTAGAAGGCAGTGATTTGTGTGGTGGGGAATTTGAATTACATCTCTTTAAAAACACTTTGGATCGTAACTCTGCCAAAAATAGTCCGATCGGTCCTCGAACTTCGGTGCTGTACTAGGCTATAATATTTTGATACATTTTAGGAAAAAAAAACAATTTAAAAATTTGAATTTGAATTTTGTTTTAAATATTTCTCTTTGTACGTATCGAGATTTTCAATGCCGGGTCTCTAAGGCTGCAGCCTGGTTACTACATCTACTCGAGATTGAAGCAAAAAATTTGCATTTTCGTAAGGAAGTGGTGTGAATTTTTGGATGAGAGTAGTGAGCGTAGCGAGCGAAGCGAAGATTCCATTTTACTACACTAGAGAAAAAAATCCGGAATGTTTTTTTTCTTTCTTTTTTTTGTATTTTTGTCTGTTTAACACGATTCCGGCTAAACCAATACTCCAATTGCAATGAAATTTTCTGGAGGCCTTTAAAATTTCTGAACTTAGAACTGCCACGTTTTTGAGCGCATTTGAAAAATTATTTCTCATTAAAATCGCTATTTTACGATTTTTTTTCGATTTTTTAAAAATTTCTTCGACTTATAACACCTACATGCTTTATTCGATGGTAATGATTTTGTTACAGAACCTTAATTTTATGAATTAATATATTGGTGTGAAATTTGAGTGCGATCGAAAAATAATTTCTTATGAAAATCGCAATTTTACGCTTTTTTCGTTAATAAAGTCTCTTCGACTTATAACACCTACATGCTTTATCCGATTGTTATGATATTTTCACAGAACCTTAATTATATGAATTTTTATATTTGTGTGAAATTTGAGCGCAATCGAAAAATAATTTTTCATGAAAATCGCAATTTTACGCTTTCTTTCGTTTAAAAAAAAATACGCTCATCCAACAACGCGCCTGAAAAAGCGTTTACGAATCTTCTTTTCATGTAAAACACTCTTTTCGTAAGAACTCAGACAAAAATCGTCCGGCCGGGTCTATCTTTGTACCATAGTTGACTATTTTCAAAACGAAGTTTTCAAAAAAATTCGGAGTTTTATTTGTTCACATTTCCCCCCCCCCCCCTATTTTAAAAAATACAGGAAACAACTTTTTTGGTCAAATCCAGGCCAAAACGCCGTTTTATTACAACGCTTATATCAGCTTCATGTGTTTGTCTGGACGGAATCGTATAATCGATATTTCACCTCCTTCTCAATGTCCGATCGAGCTGAAATTTTTCACTCATACGTATTCTTGATGACAATAGAGAATTTATTAATCAATTTATTCATCATAATTAATTGTCAAAGTTTTTTTTTACTTTTTAGTACATTTAAATATAAGCGTTGTTTAAAAACAATTTTTTTATGTTAATATTCTTGTAAT